>OY992879.1:144595412-145235412 GCA_963921405.1 Cepaea hortensis
GATGACTAGAACCTTGGAGACCACTCCGTCCCCAGAGCGTGGATCCACAACAATAGAATCACCGCTGGACCTCACTCAACTGGACAAACTGCATCTTTATCACTCCTATTAAGTCACTGTTAATACTTAGTTCTCTATCAACAGTGGCTGGGAGACAATCCTCCTGGATTTGACTCCAAGTATTCGTGACTTCGATGAACCTAAGTAATCACTGACCAATCTAATGGTCCCTCAGTAGTTAGTACATTACCCGTGGTTGGATAATAAGTCTATCGACCAATTCAATGGTCCCGTACTCACACCACAGTAACACTGGTTATAGAATAAATCCCTGACCAATCTAATGGTCCCGCAATCATAGCACTGTAACACTGCGTGAAGAATATGTCCATGACCAATTCAATGGTCCCGTACTCATATCACAGTAACACTGCTTGAAGAATCAGATAAGGCAACTGATATGTCACTGAGTCCTACACGAACACAGTTCAAAATCTTCATACTCTTTCAGTACACTATTAGAATCAGACATCTACTTTCAAGGAAGACAATTCAGGTTGGACTATAATCTATTGTCCCTTCCACCTGGTAACACTTGCCACAAGTTATTAATAGCTGGTGTAGTTCTTCTCAAGACCTGCCACTATAGCTGTCATAAGAACCATTCAAGTGTCTAAATCTTTTTTCGCGTTTAGGCGGAACCACCGTAATAATATACGGTCAGGTGTTTCCTTTCTTTTAGCATGATTGCTCAAATTGCTGAAATGTTCCTGGCTGAAATAGAGTATCTTCTAATGCAGAAAAACAACACGAACCATCATGTCCCACACGTGCACCTTCAGGGCACCTAAATCACTGGATGCAAACCTGCACGCATGATGAATCACACTGGGTACATGGTGTGGTTGAGTCTGGCGTGATAAGTAAAGAATTGAACCCTTCGCTGTGTCACACGAAGTGGTTTCCCGCCAACGACAATTATAGTTGACTGGTTCCTCAACAGGCAAACTCCTGAAAAGGAAGAGCGACCGGTGAGAGTATACTGGCCCAAACATTAGTCCACATGCATCCTACCAATGACTACTCAACCCTCAGTCATGCTATTTAGTTATGCATATAACCAAAGCATTATCTCTATATGGAGAGTAGTAAAGCATGGGTTCAGTAATGTCAGCTGGCCTCACAGAACAGCCCGTCAAACAGAGCAAGAAATCAGAATGACGAGTCTGATCGTAGGTCTCACCTATCCCTAATCATCTACCAGTCGTCTCTAACGTCACTAGTGATAGAAGGCTGTTAACATAGTTCTAATTTAATCGAACTAAACCTTAAGGTAAAGAGTCCCTGGACTCGTTCCTTACATCATCAATGTTCATTAGTAAACATAATACTGATCAATATACCATCCCTCGGGATATAGGAATAGTACATGATCATATCCAATATGTACACATGCCTGTTTGCTGGTGGGACCACCTGCCCACTCTATAGCAAACTCTTCTTATCAGACTCCTCCTTAGAGTCAAGAAGCCTTCTTGATAATACATGTTCCCCACATGTTCCAAGGGTGATGTTCCAGTTCCGCCCTCCCAAGTGGTTTAGCCTTGGCCGGGACCGAACTTCATCGTTGGCCTGGTCTGCCAACCTATACTTTCATAACTTGCTTTCACATCCCTCATATCCTATATGTCCCCTGTCTCATACAACCTCCTTGCATCTTTCCATACTTCCAGCACCTTAGCATTCACTCGCACTAGCGCCAGTATGAAAGAACAGGATAGTTAAGATAAGAATTCAGAACGCATATGTATCTCGCGACGGCACGCATGGTTATACCGCGTCGACCTATTCGGCGTTCGGAATTACTCCAGGAAGTATCACATGCCATGACCTACTATATATACACAATGCCACATCATATATATATATATATATATATATATATATATATATATATATCACCAATGCAGACTTACCTCCACACAGAAATCCCGTGTTCCACACAATGAATTCATTATTAAGTTACTACACAATAGTTACATCATTCCTGGTGGCACAGAACTAAGTTCTTTCCTTACATAGTAACTAAGCACAGTTTTGTCTGAATCTCCAACTACCAACTTACCTGGTTTTCTAACCGTTCTCCTTGCTTCAGCAACTGACTGACATAAATCTAGGTTTCTATCAGGCCCTATTAACTCTGTACTATTCTAACACCGCAACATAATAGATGCAACGATTGGCGATACACGTTAAATATAATTTAAACCCAAATCGCCTACATCGCCTGCCTGCCTTCCCAACAGCTGATTCGCGAACACCCGTTGGTAAACAACACACGACCTAGCCTTCAACAGCGCTATCGATCGGTTTGCTAATTAGTTATGCAAGGACATCCGCATAGGTAATGAGGTTAGAACGATGGCGTTTTGTACACAATTACAAAGTTAAATGATTTAAACAAATAAGTACCTGAATGTTCAGAACCAGACTCCAGTCAGCTTTCAGAACTGTTCAAGGGCTCCTCAGCCTCCTTTCTATAACAGTCAGCCGATACATGGTTGAGGTGAGACGCAACACAAAATGGCTCACACAGGCCTGCGTCTGCTCTCTTCGAGCAAAATAAAGTGAATGAATGGTTTAGCCAATTTCCCCACCCGTGCCAACTCAATGCGCACGAGGAGCTAGTGCTTCTTTGGAAAAAGACACTTTCTCGGGAAACAGTCATTCCTCGCCTAGAATTTCTAGATCTCTCTGCACGAGAATTTAGTGCTATACCCAGCCTGACGGGTCACTCAAATTCAGGTGTTCCGAGAAGATTCTAGATAGTAATTCCTCCATCGGCTTCCCTCAGTCTATTTATAGCTGGGAAAGTCCCCCGATGACGCGCCAAAATAGTGCGGGATCCTGACGACCAAAGACAGATAAACGTGTTTCGTCACATAGGCCCCCACTTTAAGAGGATCGACCCCGTCGTTCCACTTCTACGCAGAAGCTGTCTATGTCGTTCTTTCTTCCTTCTTAGAGACCTGATGGCGGGTGAGGAAGTCTAACCCGTCAATATTTCATAGGATACTTTTGCCATCTTTGGTGGGGTGACAAGCTATTCAGTATCACGGGTGATCAACGCCTACTCCGCTACTGCGATCGGGCATCTCGCAGTGTCTTGCGGACCAAAGCTCCCATCTCGATCTGATTTAACGATCGTTCCTGCCAGAGTTTACTGGACTTCTGCAACTCCAGCTTCCCCTTTCGAGGAACCAGCTGGACTGCAGTCGGTCGGGTTGAGGAACCAGGGGTCTGTGTCCGTTCCGACACAACCCACCTCTTCCGACCACGGTTCTCAGTGTAGCTAGCACTGCGGGTGTTCTTTTGGCCGGTCATGTTCCCCCGAGCACCGGGCTGAACCGAAGAAGGTACCTGCACATACATATAGGACTGCTTATGGTGTGACAGGCTTTCCGCTACCTGACCTGAACCCCGAACCATTCTCTCAGCGAATCTCTGCGCCCTTGGGCTGGTGGACTTATCATCGGGCTTCCCCTCATAGCGCATGAGATTGGAATGGAAAGTAGAAGACTTTCCCAGGATCGCCACTCCATAGTGTTTGTGGAGCCCCACTTTATCCACTAGGAATGGGCCCTGCCACCCGATTTCGAATTCGTTCCCCTCGATTGGGAGGAGTACTAGAACTCGGTCTCCAACCTTTAAGGATATCTTCGTCTTCGTCCGTGTCTCAGGAGTGCTTTTACGGCACTCAGGACAAGACCTGATATATCTGCGCACGTCGCCTGTCATTCCCGGCCACCAATAGTACCGGGATAGACACTTACTGGTTGTCCCTACAGTCAGATGTCCGGTTGGGGACCTGACATGTATCGTTCGTAGCAGATTAGCTCTAAAGCTCTCAGGAACTAACTTACGTTCCTTCTGCCGCTTCTCTGGTCCGGTCTGAATTAACGGTGACCGGTTGTCAGATTCGAACTTACCCTGAGTTAACGGGTTCTCATCGTTGGGCAACCATTCCGAACAAGGACACTCCGTCGCATCCTTGCTCCGAGCACTACTCATCACATCCGGGTGAGTTTTCCGGAGACTTACCTTTTCTAGACCCTCTTCCTATGTATATCTGACCTGCCCAGACTTATGGATGCTAGGGTGTTCTGGTTCGCCCAGAAACACGTACTTCCGGCCAAGAATTAGGGGATAGAGAGGATCCGGTACTACTGCCGCCTGAATGCGTCCAGTAACGTACTTGATCCGAATCTCAACATTGGCAATCGGGCAACGTAACGCTACAGCACTCCTACTGGCTTGCTGTATCTCCGTCATCTCCCGGTGAGTTGCTCTGGGCCTGTCAGGTGGGATGCAATTACAGCAGGAAATTGAAATCCTGTGTCGTAGAGGCACATCACCTGTTGCCCGTTCACTTCTATTCTCTCAACCACTGGAGGTCGTCTAGGTTCTACATTCCCATCAACCGACTTCACTTTCTTGCATGGTCTATCCCTAACCTCTGCAAGACAAGCAAAGTGAAAGTCCTTGGGCTTACTCTTGCACTCACTCGTGTTGTGAGTGCTGGACTTGCAGAATTTGCACCATCGTTCACTCCACTTCCTCTTTGGAGAACTAGGTGGGCTATTCTTACCTTGGTTGACGTTAGAGATCTTCTCTAAAGAGTTTACCTGTTTACTTGGTTCAACCGAACCGTTGGTCTTCTTTGTCTTCTTCTTTGACTTACCTTGATCCTTATCTTTCGATCTCGGATCTGTTGGACTGGTATCCCCAGTCTCGCCATAGACTTCAACGTATCTTTAGGCTAACTTGGTGACTATATCTAATCTCTCAGCCCCATTCTCACCTAAGAAGTTTCGCAAGGGTTTCGACATTTGCATTCGCATCTGATCTACAACCATCAACTCAGGCAAACTTTCATACCCCTCTTCAAATCCGGCCAAGGCCATCCATTTAAGAAGGTATGAGTTCAATCTCACACTGTATGCTGAAAACAGTTCGCCAGGCTCTCGCTTAGAAGTCCTAAACTTTCTTCGGTATGAGTGCGCTGTGATCTCAAATCTCTTCAAGAGAGCCGCTTTCAGTGCCGGGTAATCATTCTGTAAACCCGGTGGCAATCGTGCGTACACTTCATATCCGGCGCCTCTGAGTCCCTGGGAGAGTTTCAAACACTATTTCTGTTTGTCTAGCCCCATTGCTATAGACATGGCCTCGTACTTCTCTAAGTACTGGTCTATCCGTTCTTTCTCGGGTTCGAACAGCGGTAAAGGCCATTTCATAGCCTGATAGTCACGTCTACTGGTTGACTCGGAGCTAGGAGGTACACCTCCTCCCACAGCTCCATCAGTTACACCAGTAGCAGGCACTTGTGCCTCAAGTAGCTTCATTCGATACTCATGGTCACGTCTTTCTCTCTCGGTTTCCAACTCAAGCCGTTTCATTTCACTATCAGCCGCTATCCTCTTTTCCTCAAGAGCCACTTTACTGGCTTCCAGTTCTCTTTCTGCTCTCCTCCTCTCTCTTTCCTCTTGGCGAAAATTTCTTTCCACCTCTTGCACATAGGATTTCAAAGCATCTCCCTCTACACCTGACTTAAGCCCAGTTTCCTAAACTTTGTCTAAGTCTATCTCTTGGGTAGACATGTTGACTATGAGATGTGGGTACTCAAGTATGTTTGGGTGAAGCAATACAATTAATCAATAACCAATAGTATTAACTAAACACGACAACACAAATGTCCGTCAGACAGTTATGAGATAGGTAGAAGTAGTAGAATCTTATGTAGACTGAAGTAGAGGATATAGACTAAGTAGTAGTAGTAGTAGTAGTAGTAGTAGTAGTAGTAGTAGTAGTAGTAGTAGTAGTAGTAGTAGTAGTAGTAGTAGTAGTAGTAGTAGTAGTAGTAGTAGTAGTAGTAGTAGTCATCCGGTTATAACTACATATCAACGGATCGCCCAAAAGTTATCCATTCCTAAGCCAGTGAAAACCACGAAATGCTCATCATGTACCCACGTGAACTCACGAAAGAAACAACAGCCATGAGGAGACCACATCGCCGGAGCACCGATAATAAACCGCCCTTTACTTGAAAATGTAGTTCGTTGCCGAAGAAAGTCCAAACACACACAGGCAGCTCGAGCACGCATCATCGCATAAGGCAGCCGCTGGAGTGCCGGCATCTAGCCGCCAGCCATTTTTTCTTTTTAAATCTGCATTTTCCGCAGCCAACGTGCACACAAACACACAAAAAAAAGCATCTAGAAATAAATTCACAACTCACAATGTCACACCAAGCATTTACCACTGAAGGTGGGTGACAAAACTGAGTCCAGCATGTCCAAACATGTGGAAAATATACCAGCAAACCATGCCCGGAGATAATCAGCCCTTCAGGGTCTTACCGGCCAGTCTGTCCATTCGTCATGTTAGCCAGTTAGTATAGTTAGTTAGTTAGTCACGGTTCCAACTTCCCGGCAAAGAGTTGCCCCATAATGCTCCATTCCTGTGCCAGTGAATATCACACATAATGCTCCTCACTGTTCAGCTAGAAATAAATGTGATGGTCCTAACACTTCACATACCTGCAACAGGATCCTACTAGTTAGCAATAACGTCACGCATATAAGCCAGGCACCAATACTTCACAGTTTCACTCTATAAACATTACAATATCCGGTGTGCTGATCCTGAGTTAGGGGGCTCGCACCTACACGCTCATCCTTGACTTGGGGACATAAATTACAAGTACCTCTGAAGTCGGAGTAGGTTCGCCTGAAGGCGAGGGACACTGGTAATAGGAGAAGCTAATCTACGTGCATAATTCAGTCCAGTGCTACTATAAGTAGCATATATGGACTAGGCTTGAGCTCAGAGCGAGAGAGCTTAAAAACAAAACATTACAGTTAGTTTTAACCTAAATTTATTGTGTATTTTAATTTCCTATTATTTTTCTTAATATTTACGTTAGGATTATTCTTGTAAAGGTAGACGTGGCCGAAAGGACAAGAATACCCGCTTTTAAACTTCCAATGCGCTAATGCTGAGGTAGGGCGTTCAACCCCTACACTGGCATTAAATTGTACTTAAATCTTGACTTCTCCTTCAGAAAGCAGTGACCACTACTTAACGTAACATTGCCTAGGAAATCAACACAGGGTTGGTCGCAACGTCCAGCACAGGCCATGTAAGATTGTTTATATTGTTGTTGAGAAAGATATTATCTATGGAAACGTTGGACAGTTATGTTGTGTTTTAGTTAGGCTGGTTGCATTCCCACTTGTCTGAGTGTTTGTGACATTATTTCATCTACTTTCCCCTCCTCATCCTGTCTACATTTACCCAGTCGGAGATCATAGTCAGGTGTGTACATGCGTTTCTTTTTATTGCCCTCCAATCAATCAATCAATCAATCAATCAATCAATCAATCAATCAATCAATCAGGTGCCGTCTCCACAATGAAGGTTGGCTGCAATGGATCTCCAACACTGTCTGTCTCTCGCCTTGACTGTACATTCTGTCAGGCTGATGTTCGTCCATCTCTTGACGATATCTTCCCACTTGTATCGTTGTCTGCCTCTTGCTCGCTTGCTCTCAACCTTGCCTTCCAGTATGGTGTTTGTAAGAGTATTATGTCTTTTAACGTGGCCGAGATAATTCACTTGCTTCCTCTTTATTTCTTTCATCAACTCCCTCTTCATTCCCAGTTTTTCTATAACTTCTGCATTTGATTGTTTTTGTTTCCATGAAATACGACCTATTCGTCTGTATATCCACATCTCCAGGGCTTCTATGCGACTTTCTAGTTGCTTGTTCAATGTCCACGCTTCCTCGCCATACAGTAGTGTTGAATATACTTAGCATTTGACAATTCTCATTTTTAATGCGGTATTAATCTAGATGTTAATACTGATTTCATGCCGTTGAAAACATTTTTGGCCATTCCTATTCTCTTTTTGATTTCTATTTCACTTCTGCCATCATCTGTTATTATATGTCCAAGATAGGAGTAACTTGTTACTTGTTGTAACTGTTCTAGTATCTCCCCATTTACTGTGATGTTCATTGATTACCTTTCCTTTTCACTGCTAATTATCAAAGCCACATTCTGCTCTGTGCCTGTTTACTTGTTCCACTAGGTCTTGTTAACTCTTGCTCACTTTCTGCTAGTAACACGGTATCGTCAGCATGCCTAAGATTATTTATGATTCTTCCATTGATGTGAAGTCCAGGCATTTCAACTTGTTTAAAAATTATTTCTGTGTATAGGTTCAAGAGGCTTGGGGACAGTACACATCCTTGCCGTACTCGTATTTTTACCTCTATAGGCGACGAATGGTTATTTCCACATCTAATAGACACCACTTGTTCTATTGCCCTTCAAGGAGATCTAAACATACCTTTTTGTTTCCTCATACGAGGGGGCTTCAAACGAAAACCTTAATTTTTTTTATTTTTAAATATATTCTGACAAAGTAAAGAGCAAATGTATCGATGTTTAATGTAGTCACCATTGCGTTCAATGCAAGTCCCCCAGCACCAATAAAGTGCTCGGATTGCTGTAGAAAAATCGACTTCCAAGAAAAAAAGAAAAACCGGCTTTGTGTTTTAATTGTTTCAGCTAAAGTATTATTCATTTATTCACTTCCTATAATGAGATGCAGCGAAATATGCCAGGCAATACATCGCGCAACATATTGCGTGTAGCGTCTGCATTTACATTCACTAAGGGAATACTCTCCAGATGTCTCCAGATCTTCTTTCCCTATTCAGTGAAACTATTTTCAGAAATGTAGAAGATATAAATGGAATCAGCATTGGAGGACGACACATCAATAACATTAGATATGCAGATGATACAGTATTGATTGCAGACAATGAGCAGGATCTGCAACAATTAGTAGACGCAGTTGTTGTACACATTGAGCAACTGGGGTTAGAATTAAATTGTAAGAAGACACAGGTTATTGGTCGTCACTAGGAAGAACGAAGTACCACAATGTAATATACAAGTAAATGGGAATGTTCTTCAACAAGTGAATCGGTACAATTATCTCGGAACAGTCATAACATCTGATGGGAGATGCCTTGAAGAGATTAGAACAAGAATCGCCATGTCTAAGGTAGCCTTTAGTCATAGCAAGATGAAAAACATACTGACCAATAAAAAGATGTCAATTGAAACGAGAAAAAGAGTGTTGAGGGGATACATAGAGCCTGTTCTTTTGTATGGATGTGAAACTTGGACAATGAGCAGTCAAGCTGAAAAACATCTGATGGCTGCAGAAATGTGGTTTCTGAGGAAAATGCAAAGAATACCATGGAGAGACAGAAAAACCAATGACCAAGTACTACAGGAGACAAATGAAACTCGTAAATTGATTAGAGAAATTAGACGTAGACGGTCAACATTTTTTGGACATGTTATGAGAAAAAATAGATTGGAGAACTTAGTGACAACTGGCAAGATCGAAGGGAACAGATCAAGAGGAAGACCGAGAGGAAAATACCTGGATGGCTTGGCCACATGACATGGACGAGACAGGGACACTGAGCTGATCCACGACACTGGTGATCGAGTGAAATGGCGAGTAATGACCGCCACGCTTTCCGGCATGGCACATAATTGATTGATTGAAGGGAATACTTTGGTTTGAATATCGTTTGACTGTTTAGTTTTTACACCTTTGGGGAATCCCCGGGAAAAACCCGCCATGCTAAAATTAAATCATCACGACTGTCAACAACTGGATCCTGCCCTTAGATTAAGGGTTGGCACAGGGAGAAGGGCGGGCTACATATTATTGATCCAGTCTAGTGTGCCTGCACCTATAAATGGAGCAGGCCATAAAGTACGCGTGATTATATTGTATTTATTGATTTGCATGGTATAAATGAGTAGCGGGTTTTCCCAGGAGGGATCATGAGTACTATGCACAAATAAATGAATTAAGTGAACCGACAATTAGCAAACTCCGGGTATATAGAGAAATCCCTTGTAGAATACAGGATCTGCAGCATTTAGTAGAAGCAGTTATTGTATACTGTGAACAACTAGGGTTAGAATTCAATTGTAAGAACACACAGATTATGGCCGTCTCTAAGAAGAAATAAATACCAACATGTTACACCCAAGTAAATTGAGAAAAATTCTTAAACAAGTAAATCGGGACAATTATCTCAGAACAGTCATTACATCTGATGGTAAGTGCCACTGTAAAGATGAAAAGAATCGCTATGTTAAAGATTGCTTTGGCAAGGTGGAAAACATACTGACCAATAAAAATGTGTCAACTGCATTGAAAAAAAAAAAAGTAGTGAAATGCAATATAGAAACTACTGTTATATGCATGTATGGACAATAAGCAGACAAGCTGAGAAACATCTAATCGCAGTGGAAATGTGGTTTCTGAGAAAAATGCAAAGAATACTATGGACAGACAAAACAATTCCATGATCAAGTCAAATAAGGAACAAATGAAAACTGTAAACTGCTTGAAAAAATTAGACGTAGACAGTAAATGGGAGGGGCGGGGGCGTCATTGTGATGAGAAATAAACTCGAAAACTTTGTGACAACTGGGAAAAGGGGGGGGGGGGTCGTCATTGTGACGAGAAATAAACTCGAAAACTGTGTGACAACTGGGAAAAGAGCGACGGGAAGGCAGAGATAAATATCTGGATGGTCTGGCCACGTGATATAATCGAGACAACAACACAGATGTGATCATAGACTGGTGATCGTGTGAAATGGGGAACCTTAACTGTTCATGATTATCGGTATGGCACATGATGATTATGTTTTAATGAAATGTTCTGTGGGGATTAGAAAACAGAATTACCATAGCTAAAGTAGCGTCCTGAAAGATGGACAAGTCAACTGCAGTGATAGAAAGAGTTACAGTACTATATAGAACGTATACAGACTGTTATGTTGAAAGACGTCACTGCACATTGCGCATTCTCAAGCGTGAGCTGTCTTTCCATGCAACAGGCATCCCAAAGTATTTCTGTTCCCCATTCTCGTAAGGAGTTAAGATATCTCATCTCTTGACCTCGAAATTAGCGCTGGCGCGCTTGACCAGACTTCACTCCCAATTCGTGTAGTCGGCTAGGGTCATGGTCTCGGCAGTAACCGGCAGCTGAGTTCATAACTGCGTTGATTATATCCGTCATGTCCATGCTTCTTTCCGTTTGTATTGACGCAGTAAACCATTGCTGTCGTTAACATGTGAAATACGACCAGTAAGCAGACAAGCCGAGAAACATCTAATGGCGTTTACACTTTGGTTTCTGAGGACACTATGCAAAATAAAATGAGCGGATAGAACAACGAATGAGACGGTATTTCTAAAAAACAAATGAAAACCGTAAACTGATTAGAGAAATTGTGGTCACGCTACGAAGAGACACGAACCCGAGAACTCACTACAAGTGGCTTAAGTCTGCATGGCCGAATGGATAAGAACGTGTGTTCTTAAACATCCGGTGTGCTGATGCCGAGGTAAGGGGTTCAACCACTACACCGGACAGTTGTACTAAAATGTTGACCTATCGTCCTCGATTTTTGGGACGTAAATAACAAGTACCTCTGAAGTCGGAGTGGGTCCGCCAGAGGGCGAGGGACACGGTTAATATGGAAAGCTAATCCACACACAAAATTCAGCCTAGTGTTACTAGAAGTTGTGTGTACGGACTAAGCTTGAGTTTAAGGCGAGTGAGCGCAAAAAAAGAAAAAGAAAAACTACAAGTGACTTAGTGTTCTTGTCCCCTATTATGCCAGGTATTTGTTGCTTTGCCTTCCCTCTTTCTGGTTTTCATGACGTTTGAAAGTTGTTACGAAGTTTTCAAGTTTATTACATCTTTACAAGTCTACGTCTAATTTCTCTAATCAATTTACAGTGTTCCCTTGTTTCTGTTTGGACTTTCCCATTCGTGTTTCTGTCCGTCCATATTATTCTTTGAATTTTCCACAGAATCCACATTTTGACAGCCGTTAGATGTTTCTTTCGATTTCACCATTAACCCTACCCCGTTCAACCTCAAAGAGAGGTTATATTAAGGTCCATCCCTGGCTTAGATTAATAATCCTGTGACTAAGTCAGCCACAAATAGCGGCTGATCACGGTTTTACCCATACAGGATGTTAATTTGAAGGTGATTGTTGTCCATATGGGGTAATAGATGTTTCTCAGTAATGTTGGTTTAAGTAGAGTAAACGGGAACTATATACAGCTTCCGAAAGTAAGAAATTGTCTCCCCCTGCCTCAATCATCTTGGCGCACTATGGTGGCAGCACTCACAAGGGTCATGGCTCCTAAGCAGCTGTGTTTTAAAATATTTTTTTTTCTTCTGTATGTTGCATATCCCTTACAGGGTGTTGCAGTCAACACCAGCATTTTTCAGATGCTGTTGATGTACTAGGCAAGATTAAGCTCAGTAGTTTCCTATTGCTTTTTGAGCGACCGGCTCACATACCCTCAATAGTTACCAGCGCGGCGCGAACCGTTGCAGATTCTGGCGCCGCTGCGTTACTCACGAGAATATACGGGGTTACGGAGAAAGACGTTACACAATACGCCATGGAGACCGGGTGCCATATGTGTGTGTGCGATCATGTTTCGCCATCTCACACGATCACCAGAGTAGTGGATCAGCTCTGTATTTTGGTCTGGATTATGTCGTGTGGCAAAGCTATCTAAATATTTACCTCTCTGCATTCCCCTTGTTAGTTTCCCTCCAATCTTGCCAGTTGTCACTAACTTCTCCAGTTTATTTCTTCTCATAACGTGTCAAAATATCTTGATTGTCTACGCCTAATTTCTTGAATCAATCTAATGTTCTCCTTTGTTTCTTGTTACCAAACAAAGTTAGTTGCATATTCTTTACAGGACGTAGCAGTCACTCCAGAATTCTTTGGCTGTTTGTGATTCCTGGACAAATTGACGCTCAGTAGTTTGCCACTGCTTTCTGAATGATCGGCACTCATACCATTGTATGGAAACCAACACAAAGCAATCTGCTTCCACACCGCCTGTATAACAGAGTGTCTGTCTCTGTTACGGGGATCTAGGTCGGCGTGCAAGAGAAAAAGGGTCTAAACTTCAGTGCACGCGGGAGCACCCCGGGGAGATGTAAAAGTAGCTAGGGATGCTCACCCGTTGACGTAAGGGTAGGAAACGCATTAGTTACCAGCCAGCAGTCTCAAGGGGAGGTCGCATAAAAGTCGTCATCTGGTATGTCTACTGTATTACTGTCTGTCCATGGTATTCTATGCATTTTACTGTCCATAGTATTCTTTGCATTTTCCTCAGAAACCACATTTCCACTGCCATTGATGTTTTGCAGCTTAAAAAAAAATGTTTAAGAAGACTGACGCGATCCACTTGTCATCAAGCCAGCTGACACCCTAGTCAGTCCACCCGTGCTTCCAAGTGTCTTGACTGATTCAGTGCCAAAGGATAATTTATCGCCGAGTGTGACTCCCATTTGTACAGAAGGACAATATATCACCATACTAGGGTCACCATGTTGTGTTTTGTGGTATAATCCGCAATTTCAATGCTCAATGAATGGCAATTACATTCTAATACTTCCTCATGCCTGGTTCCAACCTACTTTTTTGTATTTGGCACTAAATCAGTTCTCTCTTGTAAAAAAAAAGTCACTCCAAACAAAAGAAAAGATACAGTGGCCACAGATTTCTACAAGGGTATTGTCACGAATTGGCAGCCTTTACTTCCCAGAACAATTTTCGGTTCACTTTTGATGGGCCATGTAGAGGATCAACAGACGAACAAAACTGTTTTCTCTATATTCAAGGCTATACTGTCTCGATGTAAGCTTGCAAAACCTGCAAGTAAACAAACCACCAGGAATGGCTTTCTATTTGGGAAGTTAATTTGACACCAGTACCGGTCACCCCCAGATCAGTTTCACAGTCTTATCAATCCAGCCAGACGGGAGGGCAGACTCAGGGGACTGAATAGTAATTAAAACCAACCAGGCATGACGCAAGCAAACCTGGTTTACCAACAGAGTTGTAAACTGGCTGTTGACCATCAGAACCTAATTGTTCCCTTGACATGACACCTGATAAGAATAGCTAGGAAATCGCCCAACCGCGATGGATGACCCCATCTGGTAGAGACTAGAGGCGCAAGGTGTGAAATCACTGATAAGACTCAGTGGGCTAATAATTGTCAGACCCACAGGTGTGATGGCCAATTGCAGTGATAAGTGCAATTACCGTCCGGTGGAGATAAGAAGAATTTATGCTGGGAATGCCAAGGAGATAATACGGTCTGCTTGACTCAGCTTAAATAAGGGTCCCTAGCCTGTTTTATGTTAGATTAAGTCTGACTTCAGAACAGGTAGGCAGCCAGCTCAATGTTTGGTAGTCATATGTATGATTCTTATGTTGCTAGATTTAACTAGGAGAATTATTTCTTAGTAACTAGTCAGTCTATATCGGACATAGGTTATTTCAATAAATATCATTGTCTAAGTATACTTTTAGGTGTCTTGGTAGATGCTTGTCATTTCTTTGTACACTACCCTAGTTGCCTTTTGGTGTGTGCATTTGTTGTACAGAATATAGTCAACTGACTATTTATTTAATTCTTACAACAGCAGTAACTAAGTGTAATTAAACCGGGCAGCTCAGCAAATATGGCTGGTCTGTGTGGTAAATTCAATTAGACTTGTTGTATATCTCATTTTGTAGCTATACAATATTAGTACTCATTAATAATGCCTGATGCTATTATGTTGAGTATCATTAGATGTCCATCTTGAAGTAATATAATGTTTACGGATATGTTGGATGTATGTATGTGTAATTTCATAAACTAACTAGTGCATTATGCTATGATGTTAAAGTATCATAATATGTCTAGTTTAATCAATATGTTTATGTGTATTGGATGTTTGATATATTGATTTGTCATATGCAACCCTACCAATATGAAATGTTATGCTATTGTCTGTGCATTGGCACATTGGCCAATGATTGTGTTGGAAGCAGAGGTGTAAGGGTACAGACATTACCCACAATTGGTAGTATAGGGTATATGGTGCTAAACGTTCTCAGTGTATTGTGGGCGTGCGTCCACGGTAATGCACGGAAACCTGGCACAGCTACTGGTCACGGCTTGTAAGCCCGGAGGATCAGGCATTGTTATAATACACTTACCGACCCTGTGAGCTGCTAAACTAACTTTGGACGGAGCGGCTGTACGACACAGAATTTCTGTACTAGCGACATGGACATGGGGCGGCAGAAATGTAATCATTACAGGCGTGTGAGACAATTGAAAAAGCCCGACCCAGACTAAAGACAGTAGGGAGAAGGAGGATGGTGAACACAGTAGAGCTGGAAGATAAACTTGGCCAGACTGGTCATTGTATATGTTTGTGTTATGATATGTTTTAATTAGGATTGCGCTGATGTAGAACTGATATAACACCTTCTTGACTTTCTTTCAAGCTCTCACAAGGAGCACCTATGTTATAGATCTCAAGACTAGAGACTACTGACTAGGAGTGTCAGGACTGACAGGTTCGTCAGAATACCGGCAAGCTGTTTCTTTTGTTGAGTCTACTGGAGAGTGGGGATCTGGACCACAGTTCCAGATAGATGAAGTAACAAGTAAAGTTACGTAATGTTTCTCATCACAATATGTTATATGATTTCATCATCCTCATATTAAAAACCATCAGATGTCTATGATTAGTAAATAAATGTTGTAGTATTGTAACTCATAGTTCGGTCGTTATATTTTAATTCCAATTGTGCATACGTGTTGTGTGTGTACATTGGTGGGGGTTCACTTACACACCAAGGAAGGGAGCAGTCAGGGAGAAAAACCTGTACTGAGATAGTCGTCTATATTCATATATTTAGACTTAAACATCTATCTTAGCTAAACTTCTCTTTCCATTTCCTTGGCGAATATTCAGCACAGTTCATTTCATTTTGTAACGAGCCACTTGGAGCTGTACGTTGGATATTCAGGGCTTAATCTATAGTTCAGCCATATAGTTTTTGTCCCTAGTCAGTTTCTGACTATTTGGGGTTTATCGCCAGTGAAAAATACTTTCATCTAGCCGGTGGGGCTCCCCGACTTCTGACAGATTGGTGTCTCGTCTCCAGGATTTAATTTTAACCCAATCCTACTGATTGGGGTCCAGTCCGCGATCCTGAACCAGGATTCTAGTAATCATAGTGATTCTACTAGACCCTAGACAAACGATTTTTCAAAGTTAACTCTTGTAATCTTCAATCATCAAAATAGACTATCATCAAATGTAGCTACTTTTAGTTGAGGAAGTTACAGAGTATAAATATAACTTTTCAAAAGTTTATAACAGATAAGAACTTATGAGAAAACTACCATCATCTATCATTTAGTGTTATCATTAATCATTTATTGATAATTGGACAATTTAATCATATTTACATTGATGTGTTTGATGATTTAACTGCTTGACTGATTTGCAATTTTATGCTAATATATGCCATGTTCATTTTGACATGTATGCAGTGCATTTTAATGTTTATTTAGATAAATATTACTGTTGATTACTGTGTAGTATATCTCTCACACTTACTTCACTGCTGTCGCCAGGTACTACTTGAATATTATTTTCAGTTGTCTTTCACTGCTGAGGCTAAACTATACACATTGGATAGCGTAGACTGTCAGTAGTTAACTCTTGTCGTTCTAGCTTAGATCTGATTTTTGATATATACATAGGAGCTTACCTGAATATAGTCATTTGCAATTATGGCCTTACGTTACCGGAATCTCGAAGAGGACATGAAGGCGCGCGCAGATTTCTCAGAGTCCGCGAAAGGGTGGGGCATAAGAAAAGGCTTAAAGGGGGAGCAACTAGAAATGTATATCATAGCTGAGTTAGAATGGTGGGACCAAGAAGAAGAAATTACGTTTAAAGAAAATGATGAGTTCTTTGGAGCACAAGAGCGTAGCAAAACTGAAGAAGCAAAGATTAATAAACAGCATATGGAAGTAGTCAATGCAGAGAAGCTAACCTTTCTAGCGGAACATAAGGTAGGAGATATGGATGCTCACCCAACTAGGAAGGAAGGGACATCTTTGCCAACCACCGCGGAATCAGAGGTAGTGGACCGGGAACTACAAGTTCTCATTCGACCCAGTCCTAAACGGAAAAGAGGGAAGAAAAAACGTGCCAAGGGCATTTCAAACAGTCACAAACGTGATAACTGTTTGCACCACGGCAATAGTCGTTTGACAGTAGAGGACCTTCAGGAAAACCACTTGACTGCTACGAGAAATGAATCTCGAGAGAAAGAGGAACTGAAGACAACATTTAATGAGGTCGCAGGCGGAGACCTAGCCGATTCTCACATTCCCTTCTGGTCACAGAATCACGAAGTGGAATTACATCTGACTGAAATAGGGAGGAAGGAAGGAACAGAATCCCAGGTGAATTTCACTGCTGCAACGCGGGAAGAGTCACTAATTATCAGTTCAGATAATTTACCTAGTAACAGTTACCCAGAGGACAACTGTTTGCACTACGGTTTGCCAGTACAAGACTCCCAGGAATCTCATTTTACTTCAACGAGAGGTGAAACTCAAGAGGAAGATGACCTGAGGACATCTTTTAAGGAGGTCGGAGATCGAAAGGTAACCGACTTTATTATTCCCTTCAGCCCAGACGAGGAAGAAGTGGGATTAAATTTGACTGACAGTGGGATGAAGGATGACCCGGAACCCTTTGTGATCTTTGAGGCTGCAGCTCAGGAAATGACACTAGACATCAGTTCAAATGATTTACGTAGTGTGATGGATTGTGTAGACACCAGCCCATCACAGGATTTACCTCAACTGGACTTAGCCCATGAAAGCACGACCAGAGAGGAACATCCAGACCAGGAAACATTTCCAGTTGTTATCTCGGAGCATACCAGTTCGGAGACTCAGGAAACGCCGGGAATTGTTAGGAGCCAGAATATGGACTCTGATATTGTGCAGACAACATTGTCTGTAGTTGCTAAAGAAGAAAATTCTTTGCACAAGATGGAGGAAGAAACGCCTATCATCTCATTAGCTGAAGTTATCAAGGGCAGAATGTTAGATGGGCCTGCGTGCCCAATTCTTAACCCTTTAAAAATAAAGTTTGTTCGTTCGTTCGTTCGTTCGTTAAGTTATCAGGGAATTCCAGCAACAGGGACCTGAAGTAACAGAAGTCAAGAGTGGTTTGGAATCAACACTCTTAGGACTCAATCAACCCTTCAGTCAGGTCGATTTGATAGGAGTAGATCAGCTATTTGTGGATACTTTATTCAAAAGTAACACCACTTTATCGCCCTGGAGTAACTATGTTATTTCTCAAGGCTGGACAACTTGGCACACTAAATTTCCAATTTCTAGCACGGTTTTCACACGAAACTCTAATGCAGAGAAACTCAGCCCGTTAACTGATTATCAGGGGAAGAAACCGCGACACCGAGGAGGGAAGATTGTTACGCCCAACTTTGAAGGAGGAAAGCGCCAGTTGAATTTATATCATGGGACCATGATGTGTAACATTATTCCTTTCAAAAGGAAGCTATTGATGGATCAGTTAAAAATCTATAAAGGACGGAGGAAAATCACGGAGACAAGCTTTGCTGTGGCCAGCTTATGCAAGACCTCACTACGGGTACATCCTCGGCTGAAAGGATTAAATCACGCGAGGGAGTGGACTAAGACCGTTAGCCAGAGGCGCCGAAGAATCCCGTTGATTGTGATCTTTCCCAGAAGGGTAAAATTACAACCTCCTGACAATTATCGGATTTTACCAAGCTATTGCATGGAATCCCGGCCGAAAACCAGGTACAAGGACCTATCCAAAGTATCCTGGGAGTATGGAAATGGAACGTCTTTATGCAGAGGTAGGACAACCCACTGCCACAAGGAATATTGGAAACCGTTAGGCAGATACAGAGCGGAGAGGGCTTAAGCATTATTCTGGGATGTACGGCGTGCTTGACAAAAGATTTCTGATAGAAACTTTTTTAAGGGGGAAGCTCTGTCACGAATTGGCAGCCTTTACTTCCCAGAACAATTTTCGGTTCACTTTTGATGGGCCATGTAGAGGATCAACAGACGAACAAAACTGTTTTCTCTATATTCAAGGCTATATATACTGTCTTGACGTAAGCTTGCAAAACCTGCAAGTAAACAAACCACCAGGAATGGCTTTCTATTTGGGAAGTTAATTTGACACCATTACCGGTCACCCCCAGATCAGTTTCACAGTCTTATCAATCCAGCCAGACGGGAGGGCAGACTCAGGGGACTGAATAGTAATTAAAACCAACCAGGCATGACGCAAGCAAACCTGGTTTACCAACAGAGTTGTAAACTGGCTGTTGACCATCAGAACCTAATTGTTCCCTTGACATGACACCTGATAAGAATAGCTAGGAAATCGCCCAACCGCGATGGATGACCCCATCTGGTAGAGACTAGAGGCGCAAGGTGTGAAATCACTGATAAGACTCAGTGGGCTAATAATTGTCAGACCCACAGGTGTGATGGCCAATTGCAGTGATAAGTGCAATTACCATCCGGTGGAGATAAGAAGAATTTATGCTGGGAATGCCAAGGAGATAATACGGTCTGCTTGACTCAGCTTAAATAAGGGTCCCTAGCCTGTTTTTTAGATTAAGTCTGACCTCAGAACAGGTAGGCAGCCAGCTCAATGTTTGGTAGTCATATGTATGATTCTTATGTTGCTAGATTTAACTAGGAGAATTATTTCTTAGTAACTAGTCAGTCTATATCGGACATAGGTTATTTCAATAAATATCATTGTCTTAGTATACTTTTAGGTGTCTTGGTAGATGCTTGTCATTTCTTTGTACACTACCCTAGTTGCCTTTTGATGTGTGCATTTGTTGTACAGAATATAGCCAACTGACTATTTATTTAATTCTTACAACAGCAGTAACTAAGTGTAATTAAACCGGGCAGCTCAGCAAATATGGCTGGTCTGTGTGGTAAATTCAATTAGACTTGTTGTATATCTCATTTTGTAGCTATACAATATTAGTACTCATTAATAATGCCTGATGCTATTATGTTGAGTATCATTAGATGTCCATCTTGAAGTAATATAATGTTTACGGATATGTTGGATGTATGTATGTGTAATTTCATAAACTAACTAGTGCATTATGCTATGATGTTAAAGTATCATAATATGTCTAGTTTAATCAATATGTTTATGTGTATTGGATGTTTGATATATTGATTTGTCATATGCAACCCTACCAATATGAAGTGTTATGCTATTGTCTGTGCATTGGCACATTGGCCAATGATTGTGTTGGAAGCAGAGGTGTAAGGGTACAGACATTACCCACAATTGGTAGTATAGGGTATATGGTGCTAAACGTTCTCAGTGTATTGTGGGCGTGCGTCCACGGTAATGCACGGAAACCTGGCACAGCTACTGGTCACGGCTTGTAAGCCCGGATGATCAGGCATTGTTATAATACACTTACCGACCCTGTGAGCTGCTAAACTAACTTTGGACGGAGCGGCTGTACGACACAGAATTTCTGTACTAGCGACATGGACATGGGGCGGCAGAAATGTAATCATTACAGGCGTGTGAGACAATTGAAAAAGCCCGACCCAGACTAAAGACAGTAGGGAGAAGGAGGATGGTGAACACAGTAGAGCTGGAAGATAAACTTGGCCAGACTGGTCATTGTATATGTTTGTGTTATGATATGTTTTAATTAGGATTGCGCTGATGTAGAACTGATATAACACCTTCTTGACTTTCTTTCAAGCTCTCACAAGGAGCACCTATGTTATAGATCTCAAGACTAGAGACTACTGACTAGGAGTGTCAGGACTGACAGGTTCGTCAGAATACCGGCAAGCTGTTTCTTTTGTTGAGTCTACTGGAGAGTGGGGATCTGGACCACAGTTCCAGATAGATGAAGTAACAAGTAAAGTTACGTAATGTTTCTCATCACAATATGTTATATGATTTCATCATCCTCATATTAAAAACCATCAGATGTCTATGATTAGTAAATAAATGTTGTAGTATTGTAACTCATAGTTCGGTCGTTATATTTTAATTCCAATTGTGCATACGTGTTGTGTGTGTACTTTGCTGGGGGTTCACTTACACACCAAGGAAGGGAGCAGTCAGGGAGAAAAACCTGTACTGAGATAGTCGTCTATATTCATATATTTAGACTTAAACATCTATCTTAGCTAAACTTCTCTTTCCCATTCCTTGGCGAATATTCAGCACAGTTTATTTCATTTTGTAACGAGCCACTTGGAGCTGTACGTTGGATACTCAGGGCTTAATCTATAGTTCAGCCATATAGTTTTTGTCCCTAGTCAGTTTCTGACTATTTGGGGTTTATCGCCAGTGAAAAATACTTTCATCTAGCCGGTGGGGCTCCCCGACTTCTGACAGATTGGTGTCTCGTCTCCAGGATTTAATTTTAACCCAATCCTACTGATTGGGGTCCAGTCCGCGATCCTGAACCAGGATTCTAGTAATCATAGTGATTCTACTAGACCCTAGACAAACGATTTTTCAAAGTTAACTCTTGTAATCTTCAATCATCAAAATAGACTATCATCAAATGTAGCTACTTTTAGTTGAGGAAGTTACAGAGTATAAATATAACTTTTCAAAAGTTTATAACAGATAAGAACTTATGAGAAAACTACCATCATCTATCATTTAGTGTTATCATTAATCATTTATTGATAATTGGACAATTTAATCATATTTACATTGATGTGTTTGATGATTTAACTGCTTGACTGATTTGCAATTTTATGCTAATATATGCCATGTTCATTTTGACATGTATGCAGTGCATTTTAATGTTTATTTAGATAAATATTACTGTTGATTACTGTGTAGTATATCTCTCACACTTACTTCACTGCTGTCGCCAGGTACTACTTGAATATTATTTTCAGTTGTCTTTCACTGCTGAGGCTAAACTATACACATTGGATAGCGTAGACTGTCAGTAGTTAACTCTTGTCGTTCTAGCTTAGATCTGAGTTTTGATATATACATAGGAGCTTACCTGAATATAGTCATTTGCAATTATGGCCTTACGTTACAGGAATCTCGAAGAGGACATGAAGGCGCGCGCAGATTTCTCAGAGTCCGCGAAAGGGTGGAGCATAAGAAAAGGCTTAAAGGGGGAGCAACTAGAAATGTATATCATAGCTGAGTTAGAATGGTGGGACCAAGAAGAAGAAATTATGTTTAAAGAAAATGATGAGTTCTTTGGAGCACAAGAGCGTAGCAAAACTGAAGAAGCAAAGATTAATAAACAGCATATGGAAGTAGTCAATGCAGAGAAGCTAACCTTTCTAGCGGAACATAAGGTAGGAGATATGGATGCTCACCCAACCAGGAAGGAAGGGACATCTTTGCCAACCACCGCGGAATCAGAGGTAGTGGACCGGGAACTACAGGTTCTCATTCGACCCAGTCCTAAACGGAAAAGAGGGAAGAAAAAACGTGCCAAGGGCATTTCAAACAGTCACAAACGTGATAACTGTTTGCACCACGGCAATAGTCGTTTGACAGTAGAGGACCTTCAGGAAAACCACTTGACTGCTACGAGAAATGAATCTCGAGAGAAAGAGGAACTGAAGACAACCTTTAATGAGGTCGCAGGCGGAGACCTAGCCGATTCTCACATTCCCTTCTGGTCACAGAATCACGAAGTGGAATTACATCTGACTGAAATAGGGAGGAAGGAAGGAACAGAATCCCAGGTGAATTTCACTGCTGCAACGCGGGAAGAGTCACTAATTATCAGTTCAGATAATTTACCTAGTAACAGTTACCCAGAGGACAACTGTTTGCACTACGGTTTGCCAGTACAAGACTCCCAGGAATCTCATTTTACTTCAACGAGAGGTGAAACTCAAGAGGAAGATGACCTGAGGACATCTTTTAAGGAGGTCGGAGATCGAAAGGTAACCGACTTTATTATTCCCTTCAGCCCAGACGAGGAAGAAGTGGGATTAAATTTGACTGACAGTGGGATGAAGGATGACCCGGAACCCTTTGTGATCTTTGAGGCTGCAGCTCAGGAAAAGACACTAGACATCAGTTCAAATGATTTACGTAGTGTGATGGATTGTGTAGACACCAGCCCATCACAGGATTTACCTCAACTGGACTTAGCACATGAAAGCACGACCAGAGAGGAACATCCAGACCAGGAAATATTTCCAGTTGTTATCTCGGAGCATACCAGTTCGGAGACTCAGAAAACACCGGGAATTGTTAGGAGCCAGAATATGGACTCTGATATTGTGCAGACAACATTGTCTGTAGTTGCTAAAGAAGAAAATTCTTTGCACAAGATGGAGGAAGAAACGCCTATCATCTCATTAGCTGAAGTTATCAGGGAATTCCAGCAACAGAGACCTGAAGTAACAGAAGTCAAGAGTGGTTTGGAATCAACACTCTTAGGACTCAATCAACCCTTCAGTCAGGTCGATTTTATAGGAGTAGATCAGCTATTTGTGGATACTTTATTCAAAAGTAACACCACTTTATCGCCCTGGAGTAACTATGTTATTTCTCAAGGCTGGACAACTTGGCACACTAAATTTCCAATTTCTAGCACGGTTTTCACACGAAACTCTAATGCAGAGAAACTCAGCCCGTTAACTGATTATCAGGGGAAGAAACCGCGACACCGAGGAGGGAAGATTGTTACGCCCAACTTTGAAGGAGGAAAGCGCCAGTTGAATTTATATCATGGGACCATGATGTGTAACATTATTCCTTTCAAAAGGAAGCTATTGATGGATCAGTTAAAAATCTATAAAGGACGGAGGAAAATCACGGAGACAAGCTTTGCTGTGGCCAGCTTATGCAAGACCTCACTACGGGTACATCCTCGGCTGAAAGGATTAAATCACGCTAGGGAGTGGACTAAGACCGTTAGCCAGAGGCGCCGAAGAATCCCGTTGATTGTGATCTTTCCCAGAAGGGTAAAATTACAACCTCCTGACAATTATCGGATTTTACCAAGCTATTGCATGGAATCCCGGCCGAAAACCAGGTACAAGGACCTATCCAAAGTATCCTGGGAGTATGGAAATGGAACGTCTTTATGCAGAGGTAGGACAACCCACTGCCACAAGGAATATTGGAAACCGTTAGGCAGATACAGAGCGGAGAGGGCTTAAGCATTATTCTGGGATGTACGGCGTGCTTGACAAAAGATTTCTGATAGAAACTTTTTTTAAGGGGGAAGCTCTGTCACGAATTGGCAGCCTTTACTTCCCAGAACAATTTTCGGTTCACTTTTGATGGGCCATGTAGAGGATCAACAGACGAACAAAACTGTTTTCTCTATATTCAAGGCTATATATACTGTCTTGACGTAAGCTTGCAAAACCTGCAAGTAAACAAACCACCAGGAATGGCTTTCTATTTGGGAAGTTAATTTGACACCAGTACCGGTCACCCCCAGATCAGTTTCACAGTCTTATCAATCCAGCCAGACGGGAGGGCAGACTCAGGGGACTGAATAGTAATTAAAACCAACCAGGCATGACGCAAGCAAACCTGGTTTACCAACAGAGTTGTAAACTGGCTGTTGACCATCAGAACCTAATTGTTCCCTTGACATGACACCTGATAAGAATAGCTAGGAAATCGCCCAACCGCGATGGATGACCCCATCTGGTAGAGACTAGAGGCGCAAGGTGTGAAATCACTGATAAGACTCAGTGGGCTAATAATTGTCAGACCCACATGTGTGATGGCCAATTGCAGTGATAAGTGCAATTACCGTCCGGTGGAGATAAGAAGAATTTATGCTGGGAATGCCAAGGAGATAATACGGTCTGCTTGACTCAGCTTAAATAAGGGTCCCTAGCCTGTTTTATGTTAGATTAAGTCTGACTTCAGAACAGGTAGGCAGCCAGCTCAATGTTTGGTAGTCATATGTATGATTCTTATGTTGCTAGATTTATCTAGGAGAATTATTTCTTAGTAACTAGTCAGTCTATATCGGACATAGGTTATTTCAATAAATATCATTGTCTAAGTATACTTTTAGGTGTCTTGGTAGATGCTTGTCATTTCTTTGTACACTACCCTAGTTGCCTTTTGGTGTGTGCATTTGTTGTACAGAATATAGTCAACTGACTATTTATTTAATTCTTACAACAGCAGTAACTAAGTGTAATTAAACCGGGCAGCTCAGCAAATATGGCTGGTCTGTGTGGTAAATTCAATTAGACTTGTTGTATATCTCATTTTGTAGCTATACAATATTAGTACTCATTAATAATGCCTGATGCTATTATGTTGAGTATCATTAGATGTCCATCTTGAAGTAATATAATGTTTACGGATATGTTGGATGTATGTATGTGTAATTTCATAAACTAACTAGTGCATTATGCTATGATGTTAAAGTATCATAATATGTCTAGTTTAATCAATATGTTTATGTGTATTGGATGTTTGATATATTGATTTGTCATATGCAACCCTACCAATATGAAGTGTTATGCTATTGTCTGTGCATTGGCACATTGGCCAATGATTGTGTTGGAAGCAGAGGTGTAAGGGTACAGACATTACCCACAATTGGTAGTATAGGGTATATGGTGCTAAACGTTCTCAGTGTATTGTGGGCGTGCGTCCACGGTAATGCACGGAAACCTGGCACAGCTACTGGTCACGGCTTGTACGCCCGGATGATCAGGCATTGTTATAATACACTTACCGACCCTGTGAGCTGCTAAACTAACTTTGGACGGAGCGGCTGTACGACACAGAATTTCTGTACTAGCGACATGGACATGGGGCGGCAGAAATGTAATCATTACTGGCGCGTGAGACAACTGAAAAAGCCCGACCCAGACTAAAGACAGTAGGGAGAAGGAGGATGGTGAACACAGTAGAGCTGGAAGATAAACTTGGCCAGACTGGTCATTGTATATGTTTGTGTTATGATATGTTTTAATTAGAATTGCGCTGATGTAGAACTGATATAACACCTTCTTGACTTTCTTTCAAGCTCTCACAAGGAGCACCTATGTTATAGATCTCAAGACTAGAGACTACTGACTAGGAGTGTCAGGACTGACAGGTTCGTCAGAATACCGGCAAGCTGTTTCTTTTGTTGAGTCTACTGGAGAGTGGGGATCTGGACCACAGTTCCAGATAGATGAAGTAACAAGTAAAGTTACGTAATGTTTCTCATCACAATATGTTATATGATTTCATCATCCTCATATTAAAAACCATCAGATGTCTATGATTAGTAAATAAATGTTGTAGTATTGTAACTCATAGTTCGGTCGTTATATTTTAATCCCAATTGTGCATACGTGTTGTGTGTGTACATTGCTGGGGGTTCACTTACACACCAAGGAAGGGAGCAGTCAGGGAGAAAAACCTGTACTGAGATAGTCGTCTATATTCATATATTTAGACTTAAACATCTATCTTAGCTAAACTTCTCTTTCCCATTCCTTGGCTAATATTCAGCACAGTTCATTTCATTTTGTAACGAGCCACTTGGAGCTGTACGTTGGATATTCAGGGCTTAATCTATAGTTCAGCCATATAGTTTTTGTCCCTAGTCAGTTTTTGACTATTTGGGGTTGCTCGCCAGTGAAAAATACTTTCATCTAGCCGGTGGGGATCCCCGACTTCTGACAGATTGGTGTCTCGTCTCCAGGATTTAATTTTAACCCAATCCTACTGATTGGGGTCCAGTCCGCGATCCTGAACCAGGATTCTAGTAATCATAGTGATTCTACTAGACCCTAGACAAACGATTTTTCAAAGTTAACTCTTGTAATCTTCAATCATCAAAATAGACTATCATCAAATGTAGCTACTTTTAGTTGAGGAAGTTACAGAGTATAAATATAACTTTTCAAAAGTTTATAACAGATAAGAACTTATGAGAAAACTACCATCATCTATCATTTAGTGTTATCATTAATCATTTATTGATAATTGGACAATTTAATCATATTTACATTGATGTGTTTGATGATTTAACTGCTTGACTGATTTGCAATTTTATGCTAATATATGCCATGTTCATTTTGACATGTATGCAGTGCATTTTAATGTTTATTTAGATAAATATTACTGTTGATTACTGTGTAGTATATCTCTCACACTTACTTCACTGCTGTCGCCAGGTACTACTTGAACATTATTTTCAGTTGTCTTTCACTGCTGAGGCTAAACTATACACATTGGATAGCGTAGACTGTCAGTAGTTAACTCTTGTCGTTCTAGCTTAGATCTGATTTTTGATATATACATAGGAGCTTACCTGAATATAGTCATTTGCAATTATGGCCTTACGTTACCGGAATCTCGAAGAGGACATGAAGGCGCGCGCAGATTTCTCAGAGTCCGCGAAAGGGTGGGGCATAAGAAAAGGCTTAAAGGGGGAGCAACTAGAAATGTATATCATAGCTGAGTTAGAATGGTGGGACCAAGAAGAAGAAATTATGTTTAAAGAAAATGATGAGTTCTTTGGAGCACAAGAGCGTAGCAAAACTGAAGAAGCAGAGATTAATAAACAGCATATGGAAGTAGTCAATGCAGAGAAGCTAACCTTTCTAGCGGAACATAAGGTAGGAGATATGGATGCTCACCCAACCAGGAAGGAAGGGACATCTTTGCCAACCACCGCGGAATCAGAGGTAGTGGACCGGGAACTACAGGTTCTCATTCGACCCAGTCCTAAACGGAAAAGAGGGAAGAAAAAACGTGCCAAGGGCATTTCAAACAGTCACAAACGTGATAACTGTTTGCACCACGGCAATAGTCGTTTGACAGTAGAGGACCTTCAGGAAAACCACTTGACTGCTACGAGAAATGAATCTCGAGAGAAAGAGGAACTGAAGACAACCTTTAATGAGGCCGCAGGCGGAGACCTAGCCGATTCTCACATTCCCTTCTGGTCACAGAATCACGAAGTGGAATTACATCTGACTGAAATAGGGAGGAAGGAAGGAACAGAATCCCAGGTGAATTTCACTGCTGCAACGCGGGAAGAGTCACTAATTATCAGTTCAGATAATTTACCTAGTAACAGTTACCCAGAGGACAACTGTTTGCACTACGGTTTGCCAGTACAAAACTCCCAGGAATCTCATTTTACTTCAACGAGAGGTGAAACTCAAGAGGAAGATGATCTGAGGACATCTTTTAAGGAGGTTGGAGATCGAAAGGTAACCGACTTTATTATTCCCTTCAGCCCAGACGAGGAAGAAGTGGGATTAAATTTGACTGACAGTGGGATGAAGGATGACCCGGAACCCTTTGTGATCTTTGAGGCTGCAGCTCAGGAAAAGACACTAGACATCAGTTCAAATGATTTACGTAGTGTGATGGATTGTGTAGACACCAGCCCATCACAGGATTTACCTCAACTGGACTTAGCCCATGAAAGCACGACCAGAGAGGAACATCCAGACCAGGAAACATTTCCAGTTGTTATCTCGGAGCATACCAGTTCGGAGACTCAGGAAACACCGGGAATGGTTAGGAGCCAGAATATGGACTCTGATATTGTGCAGACAACATTGTCTGTAGTTGCTAAAGAAGAAAATTCTTTGCACAAGATGGAGGAAGAAACGCCTATCATCTCATTAGCTGAAGTTATCAGGGAATTCCAGCAACAGGGACCTGAAGTAACAGAAGTCAAGAGTGGTTTGGAATCAACACTCTTAGGACTCAATCAACCCTTCAGTCAGGTCGATTTGATAGGAGTAGATCAGCTATTTGTGGATACTTTATTCAAAAGTAACACCACTTTATCGCCCTGGAGTAACTATGTTATTTCTCAAGGCTGGACAACTTGGCACACTAAATTTCCAATTTCTAGCACGGTTTTCACACGAAACTCTAATGCAGAGAAACTCAGCCCGTTAACTGATTATCAGGGGAAGAAACCGCGACACCGAGGAGGGAAGATTGTTACGCCCAACTTTGAAGGAGGAAAGCGCCAGTTGAATTTATATCATGGGACCATGATGTGTAACATTATTCCTTTCAAAAGGAAGCTATTGATGGATCAGTTAAAAATCTATAAAGGACGGAGGAAAATCACGGAGACAAGCTTTGCTGTGGCCAGCTTATGCAAGACCTCACTACGGGTACATCCTCGGCTGAAAGGATTAAATCACGCGAGGGAGTGGACTAAGACCGTTGGCCAGAGGCGCCGAAGAATCCCGTTGATTGTGATCTTTCCCAGAAGGGTAAAATTACAACCTCCTGACAATTACCAGATGTTACCAAGCTATTGCATGGAATCCCGGCCGAAAACCAGGTACAAGGACCTATCCAAAGTATCCTGGGAGTATGGAAATGGAACGTCTTTATGCAGAGGTAGGACAACCCACTGCCACAAGGAATATTGGAAACCGTTAGGCAGATACAGAGCGGAGAGGGCTTAAGCATTATTCTGGGATGTACGGCGTGCTTGACAAAAGATTTCTGATAGAAACTTTTTTTAAGGGGGAAGCTCTGTCACGAATTGGCAGCCTTTACTTCCCAGAACAATTTTCGGTTCACTTTTGATGGGCCATGTAGAGGATCAACAGACGAACAAAACTGTTTTCTCTATATTCAAGGCTATACTGTCTTGATGTAAGCTTGCAAAACCTGCAAGTAAACAAACCACCAGGAATGGCTTTCTATTTGGGAAGTTAATTTGACACCAGTACCGGTCACCCCCAGATCAGTTTCACAGTCTTATCAATCCAGCCAGACGGGAGGGCAGACTCAGGGGACTGAATAGTAATTAAAACCAACCAGGCATGACGCAAGCAAACCTGGTTTACCAACAGAGTTGTAAACTGGCTGTTGACCATAAGAACCTAATTGTTCCCTTGACATGACACCTGATAAGAATAGCTAGGAAATCGCCCAACCGCGATGGATGACCCCATCTGGTAGAGACTAGAGGCGCAAGGTGTGAAATCACTGATAAGACTCAGCGGGCTAATAATTGTCAGACCCACAGGTGTGATGGCCAATTGCAGTGATAAGTGCAATTACCGTCCGGTGAAGATAAGAAGAATTTATGCTGGGAATGCCAAGGAGATAATACGGTCTGCTTGACTCAGCTTAAATAAGGGTCCCTAGCCTGTTTTATGTTAGATTAAGTCTGACTTCAGAACAGGTAGGCAGCCAGCTCAATGTTTGGTAGTCATATGTATGATTCTTATGTTGCTAGATTTAACTAGGAGAATTATTTCTTAGTAACTAGTCAGTCTATATCGGACATATGTTATTTCAATAAATATCATTGTCTAAGTATACTTTTAGGTGTCTTGGTAGATGCTTGTCATTTCTTTGTACACTACCCTAGTTGCCTTTTGGTGTGTGCATTTGTTGTACAGAATATAGTCAACTGACTATTTATTTAATTCTTACAACAGCAGTAACTAAGTGTAATTAAACCAGGCAGCTCAGCAAATATGGCTGGTCTGTGTGGTAAATTCAATTAGACTTGTTGTATATCTCATTTTGTAGCTATACAATATTAGTACTCATTAATAATGTCTGATGCTATTATGTTGAGTATCATTAGATGTCCATCTTGAAGTAATATAATGTTTACGGATATGTTGGATGTATGTATGTGTAATTTCATAAACTAACTAGTGCATTATGCTATGATGTTAAAGTATCATAATATGTCTAGTTTAATCAATATGTTTATGTGTATTGGATGTTTGATATATTGATTTGTCATTTGCAACCCTACCAATATGAAGTGTTATGCTATTGTCTGTGTATTGGCACATTGGCCAATGATTGTGTTGGAAGCAGAGGTGTAAGGGTACAGACATTACCCACAATTGGTAGTATAGGGTATATGGTGCTAAACGTTCTCAGTGTATTGTGGGCGTGCGTCCACGGTAATGCACGGAAACCTGGCACAGCTACTGGTCACGGCTTGTAAGCCCGGAGGATCAGGCATTGTTATAATACACTTACCGACCCTGTGAGCTGCTAAACTAACTTTGGACGGAGCGGCTGTACGACACAGAATTTCTGTACTAGCGACATGGACATGGGGCGGCAGAAATGTAATCATTACAGGCGTGTGAGACAATTGAAAAAGCCCGACCCAGACTAAAGACAGTAGGGAGAAGGAGGATGGTGAACACAGTAGAGCTGGAAGATAAACTTGGCCAGACTGGTCATTATATATGTTTGTGTTATGATATGTTTTAATTAGGATTGCGCTGATGTAGAACTGATATAACACCTTCTTGACTTTCTTTCAAGCTCTCACAAGGAGCACCTATGTTATAGATCTCAAGACTAGAGACTACTGACTAGGAGTGTCAGGACTGACAGGTTCGTCAGAATACCGGCAAGCTGTTTCTTTTGTTGAGTCTACTGGAGAGTGGGGATCTGGACCACAGTTCCAGATAGATGAAGTAACAAGTAAAGTTACGTAATGTTTCTCATCACAATATGTTATATGATTTCATCATCCTCATATTAAAAACCATCAGATGTCTATAATTAGTAAATAAATGTTGTAGTATTGTAACTCATAGTTCGGTCGTTATATTTTAATTCCAATTGTGCATACGTGTTGTGTGTGTACATTGGTGGGGGTTCACTTACACACCAAGGAAGGGAGCAGTCAGGGAGAAAAACCTGTACTGAGATAGTCGTCTATATTCATATATTTAGACTTAAACATCTATCTTAGCTAAACTTCTCTTTCCCATTCCTTGGCGAATATTCAGCACAGTTCATTTCATTTTGTAACGAGCCACTTGGAGCTGTACGTTGGATATTCAGGGCTTAATCTATAGTTCAGCCATATAGTTTTTGTCCCTAGTCAGTTTCTGACTATTTGGGGTTGCTCGCCAGTGAAATATACTTTCATCTAGCCGGTGGGGCTCCCCGACTTCTGACAGATTGGTGTCTCGTCTCCAGGATTTAATTTTAACCCAATCCTACTGATTGGGGTCCAGTCCGCGATCCTGAACCAGGATTCTAGTAATCATAGTGATTCTACTAGACCCTAGACAAACGATTTTTCAAAGTTAACTCTTGTAATCTTCAATCATCAAAATAGACTATCATCAAATGTAGCTACTTTTAGTTGGGGAAGTTACAGAGTATAAATATAACTTTTCAAAAGTTTATAACAGATAAGAACTTATGAGAAAACTACCATCATCTATCATTTAGTGTTATCATTAATCATTTATTGATAATTGGACAATTTAATCATATTTACATTGATGTGTTTGATGATTTAACTGCTTGACTGATTTGCAATTTTATGCTAATATATGCCATGTTCATTTTGACATGTATGCAGTGCATTTTAATGTTTATTTAGATAAATATTACTGTTGATTACTGTGTAGTATATCTCTCACACTTACTTCACTGCTGTCGCCAGGTACTACTTGAATATTATTTTCAGTTGTCTTTCACTGCTGAGGCTAAACTATACACATTGGATAGCGTAGACTGTCAGTAGTTAACTCTTGTCGTTCTAGCTTAGATCTGATTTTTGATATATACATAGGAGCTTACCTGAATATAGTCATTTGCAATTATGGCCTTACGTTACCGGAATCTCGAAAAGGACATGAAGGCGCGCGCAGATTTCTCAGAGTCCGCGAAAGGGTGGGGCATAAGAAAAGGCTTAAAGGGGGAGCAACTAGAAATGTATATCATAGCTGAGTTAGAATGGTGGGATCAAGAAGAAGAAATTATGTTTAAAGAAAATGATGAGTTCTTTGGAGCACAAGAGCGTAGCAAAACTGAAGAAGCAAAGATTAATAAACAGCATATGGAAGTAGTCAATGCAGAGAAGCTAACCTTTCTAGCGGAACATAAGGTAGGAGATATGGATGCTCACCCAACCAGGAAGGAAGGGACATCTTTGCCAACCACCGCGGAATCAGGGGTAGTGGACCGGGAACTACAGGTTCTCATTCGACCCAGTCCTAAACGGAAAAGAGGGAAGAAAAAACGCGCCAAGGGCATTTCAAACAGTCACAAACGTGATAACTGTTTGCACCACGGCAATAGTCGTTTGACAGTAGAGGACCTTCAGGAAAACCACTTGACTGCTACGAGAAATGAATCTCGAGAGAAAGAGGAACTGAAGACAACCTTTAATGAGGTCGCAGGCGGAGACCTAGCCGATTCTCACATTCCCTTCTGGTCACAGAATCACGAAGTGGAATTACATCTGACTGAAATAGGGAGGAAGGAAGGAACAGAATCCCAGGTGAATTTCACTGCTGCAACGCGGGAAGAGTCACTAATTATCAGTTCAGATAATTTACCTAGTAACAGTTACCCAGAGGACAACTGTTTGCACTACGGTTTGCTAGTACAAGACTCCCAGGAATCTCATTTTACTTCAACGAGAGGTGCAACTCAAGAGGAAGATGACCTGAGGACATCTTTTAAGGAGGTCGGAGATCGAAAGGTAACCGACTTTATTATTCCCTTCAGCCCAGACGAGGAAGAAGTGGGATTAAATTTGACTGACAGTGGGATGAAGGATGACCCGGAACCCTTTGTGATCTTTGAGGCTGCAGCTCAGGAAAAGACACTAGACATCAGTTCAAATGATTTACGTAGTGTGATGGATTGTGTAGACACCAGCCCATCACAGGATTTACCTCAACTGGACTTAGCCCATGAAAGCACGACCAGAGAGGAACATCCAGACCAGGAAACATTTCCAGTTGTTATCTCGGAGCATACCAGTTCGGAGACTCAGGAAACACCGGAAATGGTTAGGAGCCAGAATATGGACTCTGATATTGTGCAGACAACATTGTCTGTAGTTGCTAAAGAAGAAAATTCTTTGCACAAGATGGAGGAAGAAACGCCTATCATCTCATTAGCTGAAGTTATCAGGGAATTCCAGCAACAGGGACCTGAAGTAACAGAAGTCAAGAGTGGTTTGGAATCAACACTCTTAGGACTCAATCAACCCTTCAGTCAGGTCGATTTGATAGGAGTAGATCAGCTATTTGTGGATACTTTATTCAAAAGTAACACCACTTTATCGCCCTGGAGTAACTATGTTACTTCTCAAGGCTGGACAACTTGGCACACTAAATTTCCAATTTCGAGCACGGTTTTCACACGAAACTCTAATGCAGAGAAACTCAGCCCGTTAACTGATTATCAGGGGAAGAAACCGCGACACCGAGGAGGGAAGATTGTTACGCCCAACTTTGAAGGAGGAAAGCGCCAGTTGAATTTATATCATGGGACCATGATGTGTAACATTATTCCTTTCAAAAGAAAGCTATTGATGGATCAGTTAAAAATCTATAAAGGACGGAGGAAAATCACGGAGACAAGCTTTGCTGTGGCCAGCTTATGCAAGACCTCACTACGGGTACATCCTCGGCTGAAAGGATTAAATCACGCGAGGGAGTGGACTAAGACCGTTGGCCAGAGGCGCCGAAGAATCCCGTTGATTGTGATCTTTCCCAGAAGGGTAAAATTACAACCTCCTGACAATTACCGGATGTTACCAAGCTATTGCATGGAATCCCGGCCGAAAACCAGGTACAAGGACCTATCCAAAGTATCCTGGGAGTATGGAAATGGAACGTCTTTATGCAGAGGTAGGACAACCCACTGCCACAAGGAATATTGGAAACCGTTAGGCAGATACAGAGCGGAGAGGGCTTAAGCATTATTCTGGGATGTACGGCGTGCTTGACAAAAGATTTCTGATAGAAACTTTTTTTTAAGGGGAAAAAATTGTCACGAATTGGCAGCCTTTACTTCCCAGAACAATTTTCGGTTCACTTTTGATGGGCCATGTAGAGGATCAACAGACGAACAAAACTGTTTTCTCTATATTCAAGGCTATACTGTCTTGATGTAAGCTTGCAAAACCTGCAAGTAAACAAACCACCAGGAATGGCTTTCTATTTGGGAAGTTAATTTGACACCAGTACCGGTCACCCCCAGATCAGTTTCACAGTCTTATCAATCCAGCCAGACGGGAGGGCAGACTCAGGGGACTGAATAGTAATTAAAACCAACCAGGCATGACGCAAGCAAACCTGGTTTACCAACAGAGTTGTAAACTGGCTGTTGACCATCAGAACCTAATTGTTCCCTTGACATGACACCTGATAAGAATAGCTAGGAAATCGCCCAACCGCGATGGATGACCCCATCTGGTAGAGACTAGAGGCGCAAGGTGTGAAATCACTGATAAGACTCAGTGGGCTAATAATTGTCAGACCCACAGGTGTGATGGCCAATTGCAGTGATAAGTGCAATTACCGTCCGGTGGAGATAAGAAGAATTTATGCTGGGAATGCCAAGGAGATAATACGGTCTGCTTGACTCAGCTTAAATAAGGGTCCCTAGCCTGTTTTATGTTAGATTAAGTCTGACTTCAGAACAGGTAGGCAGCCAGCTCAATGTTTGGTAGTCATATGTATGATTCTTATGTTGCTAGATTTAACTAGGAGAATTATTTCTTAGTAACTAGTCAGTCTATATCGGACATAGGTTATTTCAATAAATATCATTGTCTAAGTATACTTTTAGGTGTCTTGGTAGATGCTTGTCATTTCTTTGTACACTACCCTAGTTGCCTTTTGGTGTGTGCATTTGTTGTACAGAATATAGTCAACTGACTATTTATTTAATTCTTACAACAGCAGTAACTAAGTGTAATTAAACCAGGCAGCTCAGCAAATATGGCTGGTCTGAGTGGTAAATTCAATTAGACTTGTTGTATATCTCATTTTGTAGCTATACAATATTAGTACTCATTAATAATGCCTGATGCTATTATGTTGAGTATCATTAGATGTCCATCTTGAAGTAATATAATGTTTACGGATATGTTGGATGTATGTATGTGTAATTTCATAAACTAACTAGTGCATTATGCTATGATGTTAAAGTATCATAATATGTCTAGTTTAATCAATATGTTTATGTGTATTGCATGTTTGATATATTGATTTGTCATATGCAACCCTACCAATATGAAGTGTTATGCTATTGTCTGTGCATTGGCACATTGGCCAATGATTGTGTGGGAAGCAGAGGTGTAAGGGTACAGACATTACCCACAATTGGTAGTATAGGGTATATGGTGCTAAACGTTCTCAGTGTTTTGTGGGCGTGCGTCCACGGTAATGCACGGAAACCTGGCACAGCTACTGGTCACGGCTTGTAAGCCCGGATGATCAGGCATTGTTATAATACACTTACCGACCCCGTGAGCTGCTAAACTAACTTTGGACGGAGCGGCTGTACGACACAGAATTTCTGTACTAGCGACATGGACATGGGGCGGCAGAAATGTAATCATTACAGGCGTGTGAGACAATTGAAAAAGCCCGACCCAGACTAAAGACAGTAGGGAGAAGGAGGATGGTGAACACAGTAGAGCTGGAAGATAAACTTGGCCAGACTGGTCATTGTATATGTTTGTGTTATGATATGTTTTAATTAGGATTGCGCTGATGTAGAACTGATATAACACCTTCTTGACTTTCTTTCAAGCTCTCACAAGGAGCACCTATGTTATAGATCTCAAGACTAGAGACTACTGACTAGGAGTGTCAGGACTGACAGGTTCGTCAGAATACCGGCAAGCTGTTTCTTTTGTTGAGTCTACTGGAGAGTGGGGATCTGGACCACAGTTCCAGATAGATGAAGTAACAAGTAAAGTTACGTAATGTTTCTCATCACAATATGTTATATGATTTCATCATCCTCATATTAAAAACCATCAGATGTCTATAATTAGTAAATAAATGTTGTAGTATTGTAACTCATAGTTCGGTCGTTATATTTTAATTCCAATTGTGCACACGTGTTGTGTGTGTACATTGGTGGGGGTTCACTTACACACCAAGGAAGGGAGCAGTCAGGGAGAAAAACCTGTACTGAGATAGTCGTCTATATTCATATATTTAGACTTAAACATCTATCTTAGCTAAACTTCTCTTTCCCATTCCTTGGCGAATATTCAGCACAGTTCATTTCATTTTGTAACGAGCCACTTGGAGCTGTACGTTGGATATTCAGGGCTTAATCTATAGTTCAGCCATATAGTTTTTGTCCCTAGTCAGTTTCTGACTATTTGGGGTTGCTCGCCAGTGAAAAATACTTTCATCTAGCCGGTGGGGCTCCCCGACTTCTGACAGATTGGTGTCTCGTCTCCAGGATTTAATTTTAACCCAATCCTACTGATTGGGGTCCAGTCCGCGATCCCGAACCAGGATTCTAGTAATCATAGTGATTCTACTAGACCCTAGACAAACGATTTTTCAAAGTTAACTCTTGTAATCTTCAATCATACAAATAGACTATCATCAAATGTAGCTACTTTTAGTTGAGGAAGTTACAGAGTATAAATATAACTTTTCAAAAGTTTATAACAGATAAGAACTTATGAGAAAACTACCATCATCTATCATTTAGTGTTATCATTAATCATTTATTGATAATTGGACAATTTAATCATATTTACATTGATGTGTTTGATGATTTAACTGCTTGACTGATTTGCAATTTTATGCTAATATATGCCATGTTCATTTTGACATGTATGCAGTGCATTTTAATGTTTATTTAGATAAATATTACTGTTGATTACTGTGTAGTATATCTCTCACACTTACTTCACTGCTGTCGCCAGGTACTACTTGAATATTATTTTCAGTTGTCTTTCACTGCTGAGGCTAAACTATACACATTGGATAGCGTAGACTGTCAGTAGTTAACTCTTGTCGTTCTAGCTTAGATCTGATTTTTGATATATACATAGGAGCTTACCTGAATATAATCATTTGCAATTATGGCCTTACGTTACCGGAATCTCGAAGAGGACATGAAGGCGCGCGCAGATTTCTCAGAGTCCGCGAAAGGGTGGGGCATAAGAAAAGGCTTAATGGGGGAGCAACTAGAAATGTATATCATAGCTGAGTTAGAATGGTGGGATCAAGAAGAAGAAATTATGTTTAAAGAAAATGATGAGTTCTTTGGAGCACAAGAGCGTAGCAAAACTGAAGAAGCAAAGATTAATAAACAGCATATGGAAGTAGTCAATGCAGAGAAGCTAACCTTTCTAGCGGAACATAAGGTAGGAGATATGGATGCTCACCCAACCAGGAAGGAAGGGACATCTTTGCCAACCACCGCGGAATCAGGGGTAGTGGACCGGGAACTACAGGTTCTCATTCGACCCAGTCCTAAACGGAAAAGAGGGAAGAAAAAACGCGCCAAGGGCATTTCAAACAGTCACAAACGTGATAACTGTTTGCACCACGGCAATAGTCGTTTGACAGTAGAGGACCTTCAGGAAAACCACTTGACTGCTACGAGAAATGAATCTCGAGAGAAAGAGGAACTGAAGACAACCTTTAATGAGGTCGCAGGCGGAGACCTAGCCGATTCTCACATTCCCTTCTGGTCACAGAATCACGAAGTGGAATTACATCTGACTGAAATAGGGAGGAAGGAAGGAACAGAATCCCAGGTGAATTTCACTGCTGCAACGCGGGAAGAGTCACTAATTATCAGTTCAGATAATTTACCTAGTAACAGTTACCCAGAGGACAACTGTTTGCACTACGGTTTGCTAGTACAAGACTCCCAGGAATCTCATTTTACTTCAACGAGAGGTGCAACTCAAGAGGAAGATGACCTGAGGACATCTTTTAAGGAGGTCGGAGATCGAAAGGTAACCGACTTTATTATTCCCTTCAGCCCAGACGAGGAAGAAGTGGGATTAAATTTGACTGACAGTGGGATGAAGGATGACCCGGAACCCTTTGTGATCTTTGAGGCTGCAGCTCAGGAAAAGACACTAGACATCAGTTCAAATGATTTACGTAGTGTGATGGATTGTGTAGACACCAGCCCATCACAGGATTTACCTCAACTGGACTTAGCCCATGAAAGCACGACCAGAGAGGAACATCCAGACCAGGAAACATTTCCAGTTGTTATCTCGGAGCATACCAGTTCGGAGACTCAGGAAACACCGGGAATTGTTAGGAGCCAGAATATGGACTCTGATATTGTGCAGACAACATTGTCTGTAGTTGCTAAAGAAGAAAATTCTTTGCACAAGATGGAGGAAGAAACGCCTATCATCTCATTAGCTGAAGTTATCAGGGAATTCCAGCAACAGGGACCTGAAGTAACAGAAGTCAAGAGTGGTTTGGAATCAACACTCTTAGGACTCAATCAACCCTTCAGTCAGGTCGATTTGATAGGAGTAGATCAGCTATTTGTGGATACTTTATTCAAAAGTAACACCACTTTATCGCCCTGGAGTAACTATGTTATTTCTCAAGGCTGGACAACTTGGCACACTAAATTTCCAATTTCTAGCACGGTTTTCACACGAAACTCTAATGCAGAGAAACTCAGCCCGTTAACTGATTATCAGGGGAAGAAACCGCGACACCGAGGAGGGAAGATTGTTACGCCCAACTTTGAAGGAGGAAAGCGCCAGTTGAATTTATATCATGGGACCATGATGTGTAACATTATTCCTTTCAAAAGGAAGCTATTGATGGATCAGTTAAAAATCTATAAAGGACGGAGGAAAATCACGGAGACAAGCTTTGCTGTGGCCAGCTTATGCAAGACCTCACTACGGGTACATCCTCGGCTGAAAGGATTAAATCACGCGAGGGAGTGGACTAAGACCGTTGGCCAGAGGCGCCGAAGAATCCCGTTGATTGTGATCTTTCCCAGAAGGGTAAAATTACAACCTCCTGACAATTATCGGATTTTACCAAGCTATTGCATGGAATCCCGGCCGAAAACCAGATACAAGGACCTATCCAAAGTATCCTGGGAGTATGGAAATGGAACGTCTTTATGCAGAGGTAGGACAACCCACTGCCACAAGGAATATTGGAAACCGTTAGGCAGATACAGAGCGGAGAGGGCTTAAGCATTATTCTGGGATGTACGGCGTGCTTGACAAAAGATTTCTGATAGAAACTTTTTTTTAAGGGGGAAGCTCTGTCACGAATTGGCAGCCTTTACTTCCCAGAACAATTTTCGGTTCACTTTTGATGGGCCATGTAGAGGATCAACAGACGAACAAAACTGTTTTCTCTATATTCAAGGCTATACTGTCTTGATGTAAGCTTGCAAAACCTGCAAGTAAACAAACCACCAGGAATGGCTTTCTATTTGGGAAGTTAATTTGATACCAGTACCGGTCACCCCCAGATCAGTTTCACAGTCTTATCAATCCAGCCAGACGGGAGGGCAGACTCAGGGGACTGAATAGTAATTAAAACCAACCAGGCATGACGCAAGCAAACCTGGTTTACCAACAGAGTTGTAAACTGGCTGTTGACCATCAGAACCTAATTGTTCCCTTGACATGATACCTGATAAGAATAGCTAGGAAATCGCCCAACCGCGATGGATGACCCCATCTGGTAGAGACTAGAGGCGCAAGGTGTGAAATCACTGATAAGACTCAGTGGGCTAATAATTGTCAGACCCACAGGTGTGATGGCCAATTGCAGTGATAAGTGCAATTACCGTCCGGTGGAGATAAGAAGAATTTATGCTGGGAATGCCAAGGAGATAATACGGTCTGCTTGACTCAGCTTAAATAAGGGTCCCTAGCCTGTTTTATGTTAGATTAAGTCTGACTTCAGAACAGGTAGGCAGCCAGCTCAATGTTTGGTAGTCATATGTATGATTCTTATGTTGCTAGATTTAACTAGGAGAATTATTTCTTAGTAACTAGTCAGTCTATATCGGACATAGGTTATTTCAATAAATATCATTGTCTAAGTATACTTTTAGGTGTCTTGGTAGATGCTTGTCATTTCTTTGTACACTACCCTAGTTGCCTTTTGGTGTGTGCATTTGTTGTACAGAATATAGTCAACTGACTATTTATTTAATTCTTACAACAGCAGTAACTAAGTGTAATTAAACAAGGCAGCTCAGCAAATATGGCTGGTCTGTGTGGTAAATTCAATTAGACTTGTTGTATATCTCATTTTGTAGCTATACAATATTAGTACTCATTAATAATGCCTGATGCTATTATGTTGAGTATCATTAGATGTCCATCTTGAAGTAATATAATGTTTACGGATATGTTGGATGTATGTATGTGTAATTTCATAAACTAACTAGTGCATTATGCTATGATGTTAAAGTATCATAATATGTCTAGTTTAATCAATATGTTTATGTGTATTGCATGTTTGATATATTGATTTTTCATATGCAACCCTACCAATATGAAGTGTTATGCTATTGTCTGTGCATTGGCACATTGGCCAATGATTGTGTTGGAAGCAGAGGTGTAAGGGTACAGACATTACCCACAATTGGTAGTATAGGGTATATGGTGCTAAACGTTCTCAGTGTATTGTGGGCGTGCGTCCACGGTAATGCACGGAAACCTGGCACAGCTACTGGTCACGGCTTGTAAGCCCGGATGATCAGGCATTGTTATAATACACTTACCGACCCTGTGAGCTGCTAAACCAACTTTGGACGGAGCGGCTGTACGACACAGAATTTCTGTACTAGCGACATGGACATGGGGCGGCAGAAATGTAATCATTACAGGCGTTTGAGACAATTGAAAAAGCCCGACCCAGACTAAAGACAGTAGGGAGAAGGAGGATGGTGAACACAGTAGAGCTGGAAGATAAACTTGGCCAGACTGGTCATTGTATATGTTTGTGTTATGATATGTTTTAATTAGGATTGCGCTGATGTAGAACTGATATAACACCTTCTTGACTTTCTTTCAAGCTCTCACAAGGAGCACCTATGTTATAGATCTCAAGACTAGAGACTACTGACTAGGAGTGTCAGGACTGACAGGTTCGTCAGAATACCGGCAAGCTGTTTCTTTTGTTGAGTCTACTGGAGAGTGGGGATCTGGACCACAGTTCCAGATAGATGAAGTAACAAGTAAAGTTACGTAATGTTTCTCATCACAATATGTTATATGATTTCATCATCCTCATATTAAAAACCATCAGATGTCTATAATTAGTAAATAAATGTTGTAGTATTGTAACTCATAGTTCGGTCGTTATATTTTAATTCCAATTGTGCACACGTGTTGTGTGTGTACATTGGTGGGGGTTCACTTACATACCAAGGAAGGGAGCAGTCAGGGAGAAAAACCTGTACTGAGATAGTCGTCTATATTCATATATTTAGACTTAAACATCTATCTTAGCTAAACTTCTCTTTCCCATTCCTTGGCGAATATTCAGCACAGTTCATTTCATTTTGTAACGAGCCACTTGGAGCTGTACGTTGGATATTCAGGGCTTAATCTATAGTTCAGCCATATAGTTTTTGTCCCTAGTCAGTTTCTGACTATTTGGGGTTTATCGCCAGTGAAAAATACTTTCATCTAGCCGGTGGGGCTCCCCGACTTCTGACAGATTGGTGTCTCGTCTCCAGGATTTAATTTTAACCCAATCCTACTGATTGGGGTCCAGTCCGCGATCCTGAACCAGGATTCTAGTAATCATAGTGATTCTACTAGACCCTAGACAAACGATTTTTCAAAGTTAACTCTTGTAATCTTCAATCATCAAAATAGACTATCATCAAATGTAGCTACATTTAGTTGAGGAAGTTACAGAGTATAAATATAACTTTTCAAAAGTTTATAACAGATAAGAACTTATGAGAAAACTACCATCATCTATCATTTAGTGTTATCATTAATCATTTATTGATAATTGGACAATTTAATCATATTTACATTGATGTGTTTGATGATTTAACTGCTTGACTGATTTGCAATTTTATGCTAATATATGCCATGTTCATTTTGACATGTATGCAGTGCATTTTAATGTTTATTTAGATAAATATTACTGTTGATTACTGTGTAGTATATCTCTCACACTTACTTCACTGCTGTCGCCAGGTACTACTTGAATATTATTTTCAGTTGTCTTTCACTGCTGAGGCTAAACTATACACATTGGATAGCGTAGACTGTCAGTAGTTAACTCTTGTCGTTCTAGCTTAGATCTGATTTTTGATATATACATAGGAGCTTACCTGAATATAGTCATTTGCAATTATGGCCTTACGTTACCGGAATCTCGAAGAGGACATGAAGGCGCGCGCAGATTTCTCAGAGTCCGCGAAAGGGTGGGGCATAAGAAAAGGCTTAAAGGGGGAGCAACTAGAAATGTATATCATAGCTGAGTTAGAATGGTGGGATCAAGAAGAAGAAATTATGTTTAAAGAAAATGATGAGTTCTTTGGAGCACAAGAGCGTAGCAAAACTGAAGAAGCAAAGATTAATAAACAGCATATGGAAGTAGTCAATGCAGAGAAGCTAACCTTTCTAGCGGAACATAAGGTAGGAGATATGGATGCTCACCCAACCAGGAAGGAAGGGACATCTTTGCCAACCACCGCGGAATCAGGGGTAGTGGACCGGGAACTACAGGTTCTCATTCGACCCAGTCCTAAACGGAAAAGAGGGAAGAAAAAACGCGCCAAGGGCATTTCAAACAGTCACAAACGTGATAACTGTTTGCACCACGGCAATAGTCGTTTGACAGTAGAGGACCTTCAGGAAAACCACTTGACTGCTACGAGAAATGAATCTCGAGAGAAAGAGGAACTGAAGACAACCTTTAATGAGGTCGCAGGCGGAGACCTAGCCGATTCTCACATTCCCTTCTGGTCACAGAATCACGAAGTGGAATTACATCTGACTGAAATAGGGAGGAAGGAAGGAACAGAATCCCAGGTGAATTTCACTGCTGCAACGCGGGAAGAGTCACTAATTATCAGTTCAGATAATTTACCTAGTAACAGTTACCCAGAGGACAACTGTTTGCACTACGGTTTGCCAGTACAAGACTCCCAGGAATCTCATTTTACTTCAACGAGAGGTGCAACTCAAGAGGAAGATGACCTGAGGACATCTTTTAAGGAGGTCGGAGATCGAAAGGTAACCGACTTTATTATTCCCTTCAGCCCAGACGAGGAAGAAGTGGGATTAAATTTGACTAACAGTGGGATGAAGGATGACCCGGAACCCTTTGTGATCTTTGAGGCTGCAGCTCAGGAAAAGACACTAGACATCAGTTCAAATGATTTACGTAGTGTGATGGATTGTGTAGACACCAGCCCATCACAGGATTTACCTCAACTGGACTTAGCCCATGAAAGCACGACCAGAGAGGAACATCCAGACCAGGAAACATTTCCAGTTGTTATCTCGGAGCATACCAGTTCGGAGACTCAGGAAACACCGGGAATTGTTAGGAGCCAGAATATGGACTCTGATATTGTGCAGACAACATTGTCTGTAGTTGCTAAAGAAGAAAATTCTTTGCACAAGATGGAGGAAGAAACGCCTATCATCTCATTAGCTGAAGTTATCAGGGAATTCCAGCAACAGGGACCTGAAGTAACAGAAGTCAAGAGTGGTTTGGAATCAACACTCTTAGGACTCAATCAACCCTTCAGTCAGGTCGATTTGATAGGAGTAGATCAGCTATTTGTGGATACTTTATTCAAAAGTAACACCACTTTATCGCCCTGGAGTAACTATGTTATTTCTCAAGGCTGGACAACTTGGCACACTAAATTTCCAATTTCTAGCACGGTTTTCACACGAAACTCTAATGCAGAGAAACTCAGCCCGTTAACTGATTATCAGGGGAAGAAACCGCGACACCGAGGAGGGAAGATTGTTACGCCCAACTTTGAAGGAGGAAAGCGCCAGTTGAATTTATATCATGGGACCATGATGTGTAACATTATTCCTTTCAAAAGGAAGCTATTGATGGATCAGTTAAAAATCTATAAAGGACGGAGGAAAATCACGGAGACAAGCTTTGCTGTGGCCAGCTTATGCAAGACCTCACTACGGGTACATCCTCGGCTGAAAGGATTAAATCACGCGAGGGAGTGGACTAAGACCGTTGGCCAGAGGCGCCGAAGAATCCCGTTGATTGTGATCTTTCCCAGAAGGGTAAAATTACAACCTCCTGACAATTACCGGATGTTACCAAGCTATTGCATGGAATCCCGGCCGAAAACCAGATACAAGGACCTATCCAAAGTATCCTGGGAGTATGGAAATGGAACGTCTTTATGCAGAGGTAGGACAACCCACTGCCACAAGGAATATTGGAAACCGTTAGGCAGATACAGAGCGGAGAGGGCTTAAGCATTATTCTGGGATGTACAGCGTGCTTGACAAAAGATTTCTGATAGAAACTTTTTTTAAGGGGGAAGCTCTGTCACGAATTGGCAGCCTTTACTTCCCAGAACAATTTTCGGTTCACTTTTGATGGGCCATGTAGAGGATCAACAGACGAACAAAACTGTTTTCTCTATATTCAAGGCTATACTGTCTTGATGTAAGCTTGCAAAACCTGCAAGTAAACAAACCACCAGGAATGGCTTTCTATTTGGGAAGTTAATTTGACACCAGTACCGGTCACCCCCAGATCAGTTTCACAGTCTTATCAATCCAGCCAGACGGGAGGGCAGACTCAGGGGACTGAATAGTAATTAAAACCAACCAGGCATGACGCAAGCAAACCTGGTTTACCAACAGAGTTGTAAACTGGCTGTTGACCATCAGAACCTAATTGTTCCCTTGACATGACACCTGATAAGAATAGCTAGGAAATCGCCCAACCGCGATGGATGACCCCATCTGGTAGAGACTAGAGGCGCAAGGTGTGAAATCACTGATAAGACTCAGTGGGCTAATAATTGTCAGACCCACAGGTGTGATGGCCAATTGCAGTGATAAGTGCAATTACCGTCCGGTGGAGATAAGAAGAATTTATGCTGGGAATGCCAAGGAGATAATACGGTCTGCTTGACTCAGCTTAAATAAGGGTCCCTAGCCTGTTTTATGTTAGATTAAGTCTGACTTCAGAACAGGTAGGCAGCCAGCTCAATGTTTGGTAGTCATATGTATGATTCTTATGTTGCTAGATTTAACTAGGAGAATTATTTCTTAGTAACTAGTCAGTCTATATCGGACATAGGTTATTTCAATAAATATCATTGTCTAAGTATACTTTTAGGTGTCTTGGTAGATGCTTGTCATTTCTTTGTACACTACCCTAGTTGCCTTTTGGTGTGTGCATTTGTTGCACTGAATATAGTCAACTGACTATTTATTTAATTCTTACAACAGCAGTAACTAAGTGTAATTAAACCAGGCAGCTCAGCAAATATGGCTGGTCTGTGTGGTAAATTCAATTAGACTTGTTGTATATCTCATTTTGTAGCTATACAATATTAGTACTCATTAATAATGCCTGATGCTATTATGTTGAGTATCATTAGATGTCCATCTTGAAGTAATATAATGTTTACGGATATGTTGGATGTATGTATGTGTAATTTCATAAACTAACTAGTGCATTATGCTATGATGTTAAAGTATCATAATATGTCTAGTTTAATCAATATGTTTATGTGTATTGCATGTTTGATATATTGATTTGTCATATGCAACCCTACCAATATGAAGTGTTATGCTATTGTCTGTGCATTGGCACATTGGCCAATGATTGTGTTGGAAGCAGAGGTGTAAGGGTACAGACATTACCCACAATTGGTAGTATAGGGTATATGGTGCTAAACGTTCTCAGTGTATTGTGGGCGTGCGTCCACGGTAATGCACGGAAACCTGGCACAGCTACTGGTCACGACTTGTAAGCCCGGATGATCAGGCATTGTTATAATACACTTACCGACCCTGTGAGCTGCTAAACTAACTTTGGACGGAGCGGCTGTACGACACAGAATTTCTGTACTAGCGACATGGACATGGGGCGGCAGAAATGTAATCATTACAGGCGTGTGAGACAATTGAAAAAGCCCGACCCAGACTAAAGACAGTAGGGAGAAGGAGGATGGTGAACACAGTAGAGCTGGAAGATAAACTTGGCCAGACTGGTCATTGTATATGTTTGTGTTATGATATGTTTTAATTAGGATTGCGCTGATGTAGAACTGATATAACACCTTCTTGACTTTCTTTCAAGCTCTCACAAGGAGCACCTATGTTATAGATCTCAAGACTAGAGACTACTGACTAGGAGTGTCAGGACTGACAGGTTCGTCAGAATACCGGCAAGCTGTTTCTTTTGTTGAGTCTACTGGAGAGTGGGGATCTGGACCACAGTTCCAGATAGATGAAGTAAAAAGTAAAGTTACGTAATGTTTCTCATCACAATATGTTATATGATTTCATCATCCTCATATTAAAAACCATCAGATGTCTATAATTAGTAAATAAATGTTGTAGTATTGTAACTCATAGTTCGGTCGTTATATTTTAATTCCAATTGTGCACACGTGTTGTGTGTGTACATTGGTGGGGGTTCACTTACACACCAAGGAAGGGAGCAGTCAGGGAGAAAAACCTGTACTGAGATAGTCGTCTATATTCATATATTTAGACTTAAACATCTATCTTAGCTAAACTTCTCTTTCCCATTCCTTGGCGAATATTCAGCACAGTTCATTTCATTTTGTAACGAGCCACTTGGAGCTGTACGTTGGATATTCAGGGCTTAATCTATAGTTCAGCCATATAGTTTTTGTCCCTAGTCAGTTTCTGACTATTTGGAGTTGCTCGCCAGTGAAAAATACTTTCATCTAGCCGGTGGGGCTCCCCGACTTCTGACAGATTGGTGTCTCATCTCCAGGATTTAATTTTAACCCAATCCTACTGATTGGGGTCCAGTCCGCGATCCTGAACCAGGATTCTAGTAATCATAGTGATTCTACTAGACCCTAGACAAACGATTTTTCAAAGTTAACTCTTGTAATCTTCAATCATCAAAATAGACTATCATCAAATGTAGCTACTTTTAGTTGAGGAAGTTACAGAGTATAAATATAACTTTTCAAAAGTTTATAACAGATAAGAACTTATGAGAAAACTACCATCATCTATCATTTAGTGTTATCATTAATCATTTATTGATAATTGGACAATTTAATCATATTTACATTGATGTGTTTGATGATTTAACTGCTTGACTGATTTGCAATTTTATGCTAATATATGCCATGTTCATTTTGACATGTATGCAGTGCATTTTAATGTTTATTTAGATAAATATTACTGTTGATTACTGTGTAGTATATCTCTCACACTTACTTCACTGCTGTCGCCAGGTACTACTTGAATATTATTTTCAGTTGTCTTTCACTGCTGAGGCTAAACTATACACATTGGATAGCGTAGACTGTCAGTAGTTAACTCTTGTCGTTCTAGCTTAGATCTGATTTTTGATATATACATAGGAGCTTACCTGAATATAGTCATTTGCAATTATGGCCTTACGTTACCGGAATCTCGAAGAGGACATGAAGGCGCGCGCAGATTTCTCAGAGTCCGCGAAAGGGTGGGGCATAAGAAAAGGCTTAAAGGGGGAGCAACTAGAAATGTATATCATAGCTGAGTTAGAATGGTGGGATCAAGAAGAAGAAATTATGTTTAAAGAAAATGATGAGTTCTTTGGAGCACAAGAGCGTAGCAAAACTGAAGAAGCAAAGATTAATAAACAGCATATGGAAGTAGTCAATGCAGAGAAGCTAACCTTTCTACCGCAACATAAGGTAGGAGATATGGATGCTCACCCAACCAGGAAGGAAGGGACATCTTTGCCAACCACCGCGGAATCAGGGGTAGTGGACCGGGAACTACAGGTTCTCATTCGACCCAGTCCTAAACGGAAAAGAGGGAAGAAAAAACGCGCCAAGGGCATTTCAAACAGTCACAAACGTGATAACTGTTTGCACCACGGCAATAGTCGTTTGACAGTAGAGGACCTTCAGGAAAACCACTTGACTGCTACGAGAAATGAATCTCGAGAGAAAGAGGAACTGAAGACAACCTTTAATGAGGTCGCAGGCGGAGACCTAGCCGATTCTCACATTCCCTTCTGGTCACAGAATCACGAAGTGGAATTACATCTGACTGAAATAGGGAGGAAGGAAGGAACAGAATCCCAGGTGAATTTCACTGCTGCAACGCGGGAAGAGTCACTAATTATCAGTTCAGATAATTTACCTAGTAACAGTTACCCAGAGGACAACTGTTTGCACTACGGTTTGCCAGTACAAGACTCCCAGGAATCTCATTTTACTTCAACGAGAGGTGCAACTCAAGAGGAAGATGACCTGAGGACATCTTTTAAGGAGGTCGGAGATTGAAAGGTAACCGACTTTATTATTCCCTTCAGCCCAGACGAGGAAGAAGTGGGATTAAATTTGACTGACAGTGGGATGAAGGATGACCCGGAACCCTTTGTGATCTTTGAGGCTGCAGCTCAGGAAAAGACACTAGACATCAGTTCAAATGATTTACGTAGTGTGATGGATTGTGTAGACACCAGCCCATCACAGGATTTACCTCAACTGGACTTAGCCCATGAAAGCACGACCAGAGAGGAACATCCAGACCAGGAAACATTTCCAGTTGTTATCTCGGAGCATACCAGTTCGGAGACTCAGGAAACACCGGGAATTGTTAGGAGCCAGAATATGGACTCTGATATTGTGCAGACAACATTGTCTGTAGTTGCTAAAGAAGAAAATTCTTTGCACAAGATGGAGGAAGAAACGCCTATCATCTCATTAGCTGAAGTTATCAAGGGCAGAATGTTAGACGGGCCTGCGTGCCCAATTCTTAACCCTTTGAAAATAAAGTTTGTTCGTTCGTTCGTTCGTTAAGTTATCAGGGAATTCCAGCAACAGGGACCTGAAGTAACAGAAGTCAAGAGTGGTTTGGAATCAACACTCTTAGGACTCAATCAACCCTTCAGTCAGGTCGATTTTATAGGAGTAGATAAGCTATTTGTGGATACTTTATTCAAAGGTAACACCACTTTATCGCCCTGGAGTAAATATGTTATTTCTCAAGGCTGGACAACTTGGCACACTAAATTTTTAATTTCTAGCACGGTTTTCACACGAAACTCTAATGCAGAGAAACTCAGCCCGTTAACTGATTATCAGGGGAAGAAACCGCGACACCGAGGAGGGAAGATTGTTACGCCCAACTTTGAAGGAGGAAAGCGCCAGTTGAATTTATATCATGGGACCATGATGTGTAACATTATTCCTTTCAAAAGGAAGCTATTGATGGATCAGTTAAAAATCTATAAAGGACGGAGGAAAATCACGGAGACAAGCTTTGCTGTGGCCAGCTTATGCAAGACCTCACTACGGGTACATCCTCGGCTGAAAGGATTAAATCACGCGAGGGAGTGGACTAAGACCGTTGGCCAGAGGCGCCGAAGAATCCCGTTGATTGTGATCTTTCCCAGAAGGGTAAAATTACAACCTCCTGATAATTACCGGATGTTACCAAGCTATTGCATGGAATCCCGGCCGAAAACCAGGTACAAGGACCTATCCAAAGTATCCTGGGAGTATGGAAATGGAACGTCTTTATGCAGAGGTAGGACAACCCACTGCCACAAGGAATATTGGAAACCGTTAGGCAGATACAGAGCGGAGAGGGCTTAAGCATTATTCTAGGATGTACGGCGTGCTTGACAAAAGATTTCTGATAGAAACTTTTTTTTAAGGGGGAAGCTCTGTCACGAATTGGCAGCCTTTACTTCCCAGAACAATTTTCGGTTCACTTTTGATGGGCCATGTAGAGGATCAACAGACGAGCAAAACTGTTTTCTCTATATTCAAGGCTATACTGTCTTGATGTAAGCTTGCAAAACCTGCAAGTAAACAAACCACCAGGAATGGCTTTCTATTTGGGAAGTTAATTTGACACCAGTACCGGTCACCCCCAGATCAGTTTCACAGTCTTATCAATCCAGCCAGACGGGAGGGCAGACTCAGGGGACTGAATAGTAATTAAAACCAACCAGGCATGACGCAAGCAAACCTGGTTTACCAACAGAGTTGTAAACTGGCTGTTGACCATCAGAACCTAATTGTTCCCTTGACATGACACCTGATAAGAATAGCTAGGAAATCGCCCAACCGCGATGGATGACCCCATCTGGTAGAGACTAGAGGCGCAAGGTGTGAAATCACTGATAAGACTCAGTGGGCTAATAATTGTCAGACCCACAGGTGTGATGGCCAATTGCAGTGATAAGTGCAATTACCGTCCGGTGGAGATAAGAAGAATTTATGCTGGGAATGCCAAGGAGATAATACGGTCTGCTTGACTCAGCTTAAATAAGGGTCCCTAGCCTGTTTTATGTTAGATTAAGTCTGAATTCAGAACAGGTAGGCAGCCAGCTCAATGTTTGGTAGTCATATGTATGATTCTTATGTTGCTAGATTTAACTAGGAGAATTATTTCTTAGTAACTAGTCAGTCTATATCGGACATAGGTTATTTCAATAAATATCATTGTCTAAGTATACTTTTAGGTGTCTTGGTAGATGCTTGTCATTTCTTTGTACACTACCCTAGTTGCCTTTTGGTGTGTGCATTTGTTGTACAGAATATAGTCAACTGACTATTTATTTAATTCTTACAACAGCAGTAACTAAGTGTAATTAAACCGGGCAGCTCAGCAAATATGGCTGGTCTGTGTGGTAAATTCAATTAGACTTGTTGTATATCTCATTTTGTAGCTATACAATATTAGTACGCATTAATAATGCCTGATGCTATTATGTTGAGTATCATTAGATGTCCATTTTGAAGTAATATAATGATTACGGATATGTTGGATGTATGTATGTGTAATTTCATAAACTAACTAGTGCATTATGCTATGATGTTAAAGTATCATAATATGTCTAGTTTAATCAATATGTTTATGTGTATTGGATGTTTGATATATTGATTTGTCATATGCAACCCTACCAATATGAAGTGTTATGCTATTGTCTGTGCATTGGCACACTGGCCAATGATTGTGTTGGAAGCAGAGGTGTAAGGGTACAGACATTACCCACAATTGGTAGTATAGGGTATATGGTGCTAAACGTTCTCAGTGTATTGTGGGCGTGCGTCCACGGTAATGCACGGAAACCTGGCACAGCTACTGGTCACGGCTTGTAAGCCCGGATGATCAGGCATTGTTATAATACACTTACCGACCCTGTGAGCTGCTAAACTAACTTTGGGCGGAGCGGCTGTACGACACAGAATTTCTGTACTAGCGACATGGACATGGGGCGGCAGAAATGTAATCATTACAGGCGTGTGAGACAACTGAAAAAGCCCGACCCAGACTAAAGACAGTAGGGAGAAGGAGGATGGTGAACACAGTAGAGCTGGAAGATAAACTTGGCCAGACTGGTCATTGTATATGTTTGTGTTATGATATGTTTTAATTAGGATTGCGCTGATGTAGAACTGATATAACACCTTCTTGACTTTCTTTCAAGCTCTCACAAGGAGCACCTATGTTATAGATCTCAAGACTAGAGACTACTGACTAGGAGTGTCAGGACTGACGGGTTCGTCAGAATACCGACAAGCTGTTTCTTTTGTTGAGTCTACTGGAGAGTGGGGATCTGGACCACAGTTCCAGATAGATGAAGTAACAAGTAAAGTTACGTAATGTTTCTCATCACAATATGTTATATGATTTCATCATCCTCATATTAAAAACCATCAGATGTCTATGATTAGTAAATAAATGTTGTAGTATTGTAACTCATAGTTCGGTCGTTATATTTTAATTCCAATTGTGCATACGTGTTGTGTGTGTACATTGGTGGGGGTTCACTTACACACCAAGGAAGGGAGCAGTCAGGGAGAAAAACCTGTACTGAGATAGTCGTCTATATTCATATATTTAGACGTAAACATCTATCTTAGCTAAACTTCTCTTTCCCATTCCTTGGCGAATATTCAGCACAGTTCATTTCATTTTGTAACGAGCCACTTGGAGCTGTACGTTGGATATTCAGGGCTTAATCTATACTTCAGCCATATAGTTTTTGTCCCTAGTCAGTTTCTGACTATTTGGAGTTGCTCGACAGTGAAAAATACTTTCATCTAGCCGGTGGGGCTCCCCGACTTCTGACAGATTGGTGTCTCATCTCCAGGATTTAATTTTAACCCAATCCTACTGATTGGGGTCCAGTCCGCGATCCTGAACCAGGATTCTAGTAATCATAGTGATTCTACTAGACCCTAGACAAACGATTTTTCAAAGTTAACTCTTGTAATCTTCAATCATCAAAATAGACTATCATCAAATGTAGCTACTTTTAGTTGAGGAAGTTACAGAGTATAAATATAACTTTTCAAAAGTTTATAACAGATAAGAACTTATGAGAAAACTACCATCATCTATCATTTAGTGTTATCATTAATCATTTATTGATAATTGGACAATTTAATCATATTTACATTGATGTGTTTGATGATTTAACTGCTTGACTGATTTGCAATTTTATGCTAATATATGCCATGTTCATTTTGACATGTATGCAGTGCATTTTAATGTTTATTTAGATAAATATTACTGTTGATTACTGTGTAGTATATCTCTCACACTTACTTCACTGCTGTCGCCAGGTACTACTTGAATATTATTTTCAGTTGTCTTTCACTGCTGAGGCTAAACTATACACATTGGATAGCGTAGACTGTCAGTAGTTAACTCTTGTCGTTCTAGCTTAGATCTGATTTTTGATATATACATAGGAGCTTACCTGAATATAGTCATTTGCAATTATGGCCTTGCGTTACCGGAATCTCGAAGAGGACATGAAGGCGCGCGCAGATTTCTCAGAGTCCGCGAAAGGGTGGGGCATAAGAAAAGGCTTAAAGGGGGAGCAACTAGAAATGTATATCATAGCTGAGTTAGAATGGTGGGACCAAGAAGAAGAAATTATGTTTAAAGAAAATGATGAGTTCTTTGGAGCACAAGAGCGTAGCAAAACTGAAGAAGCAAAGATTAATAAACAGCATATGGAAGTAGTCAATGCAGAGAAGCTAACCTTTCTAGCGGAACATAAGGTAGGAGATATGGATGCTCACCCAACCAGGAAGGAAGGGACATCTTTGCCAACCACCGCGGAATCAGAGGTAGTGGACCGGGAACTACAGGTTCTCATTCGACCCAGTCCTAAACGGAAAAGAGGGAAGAAAAAACGTGCCAAGGGCATTTCAAACAGTCACAAACGTGATAACTGTTTGCACCACGGCAATAGTCGTTTGACAGTAGAGGACCTTCAGGAAAACCACTTGACTGCTACGAGAAATGAATCTCGAGAGAAAGAGGAACTGAAGACAACCTTTAATGAGGTCGCAGTCGGAGACCTAGCCGATTCTCACATTCCCTTCTGGTCACAGAATCACGAAGTGGAATTACATCTGACTGAAATAGGGTGGAAGGAAGGAACAGAATCCCAGGTGAATTTCACTGCTGCAACGCGGGAAGAGTCACTAATTATCAGTTCAGATAATTTACCTAGTAACAGTTACCCAGAGGACAACTGTTTGCACTACGGTTTGCCAGTACAAGACTCCCAGGAATCTCATATTACTTCAACGAGAGGTGAAACTCAAGAGGAAGATGACCTGAGGACATCTTTTAAGGAGGTCGGAGATCAAAAGGTAACCGACTTTATTATTCCCTTCAGCCCAGACGAGGAAGACGTGGGATTAAATTTGACTGACAGTGGGATGAAGGATGACCCGGAACCCTTTGTGATCTTTGAGGCTGCAGCTCAGGAAAAGACACTAGACATCAGTTCAAATGATTTACGTAGTGTGATGGATTGTGTAGACACCAGCCCATCACAGGATTTACCTCAACTGGACTTAGCCCATGAAAGCACGACCAGAGAGGAACATCCAGACCAGGAAACATTTCCAGTTGTTATCTCGGAGCATACCAGTTCGGAGACTCAGGAAACACCGGGAATGGTTAGGAGCCAGAATATGGACTCTGATATTGTGCAGACAACATTGTCTGTAGTTGCTAAAGAAGAAAATTCTTTGCACAAGATGGAGGAAGAAACGCCTATCATCTCATTAGCTGAAGTTATCAGGGAATTCCAGCAACAGGGACCTGAAGTAACAGAAGTCAAGAGTGGTTTGGAATCAACACTCTTAGGACTCAATCAACCCTTCAGTCAGGTCGATTTGATAGGAGTAGATCAGCTATTTGTGGACACTTTATTCAAAAGTAACACCACTTTATCGCCCTAGAGTAACTATGTTATTTCTCAAGGCTGGACAACTTGGCACACTAAATTTCCAATTTCTAGCACGGTTTTCACACGAAACTCTAATGCAGAGAAACTCAGCCCGTTAACTGATTATCAGGGGAAGAAACCGCGACACCGAGGAGGGAAGATTGTTACGCCCAACTTTGAAGGAGGAAAGCGCCAGTTGAATTTATATCATGGGACCATGATGTGTAACATTATTCCTTTCAAAAGGAAGCTATTGATGGATCAGTTAAAAATCTATAAAGGACGGAGGAAAATCACGGAGACAAGCTTTGCTGTGGCCAGCTTATGCAAGACCTCACTACGGGTACATCCTCGGCTGAAAGGATTAAATCACGCGAGGGAGTGGACTAAGACCGTTGGCCAGAGGCGCCGAAGAATCCCGTTGATTGTGATCTTTCCCAGAAGGGTAAAATTACAACCTCCTGACAATTACCGGATGTTACCAAGCTATTGCATGGAATCCCGGCCGAAAACCAGGTACAAGGACCTATCCAAAGTATCCTGGGAGTATGGAAATGGAACGTCTTTATGCAGAGGTAGGACAACCCACTGCCACAAGGAATATTGGAAACCGTTAGGCAGATACAGAGCGGAGAGGGCTTAAGCATTATTCTGGGATGTACGGCGTGCTTGACAAAAGATTTCTGATAGAAACTTTTTTTAAGGGGGAAGCTCTGTCACGAATTGGCAGCCTTTACTTCCCAGAACAATTTTCGGTTCACTTTTGATGGGCCATGTAGAGGATCAACAGACGAACAAAACTGTTTTCTCTATATTCAAGGCTATACTGTCTTGATGTAAGCTTGCAAAACCTGCAAGTAAACAAACCACCAGGAATGGCTTTCTATTTGGGAAGTTAATTTGACACCAGTACCGGTCACCCCCAGATCAGTTTCACAGTCTAATCAATCCAGCCAGACGGGAGGGCAGACTCAGGGGACTGAATAGTAATTAAAACCAACCAGGCATGACGCAAGCAAACCTGGTTTACCAACAGAGTTGTAAACTGGCTGTTGACCATCAGAACCTAATTGTTCCCTTGACATGACACCTGATAAGAATAGCTAGGAAATCGCCCAACCGCGATGGATGACCCCATCTGGTAGAGACTAGAGGCGCAAGGTGTGAAATCACTGATAAGACTCAGTGGGCTAATAATTGTCAGACCCACAGGTGTGATGGCCAATTGCAGTGATAAGTGCAATTACCGTCCGGTGGAGATAAGAAGAATTTATGCTGGGAATGCCAAGGAGATAATACGGTCTGCTTGACTCAGCTTAAATAAGGGTCCCTAGCCTGTTTTATGTTAGATTAAGTCTGAATTCAGAACAGGTAGGCAGCCAGCTCAATGTTTGGTAGTCATATGTATGATTCTTATGTTGCTAGATTTAACTAGGAGAATTATTTCTTAGTAACTAGTCAGTCTATATCGGACATAGGTTATTTCAATAAATATCATTGTCTAAGTATACTTTTAGGTGTCTTGGTAGATGCTTGTCATTTCTTTGTACACTACCCTAGTTGCCTTTTGGTGTGTGCATTTGTTGTACAGAATATAGTCAACTGACTATTTATTTAATTCTTACAACAGCAGTAACTAAGTGTAATTAAACCGGGCAGCTCAGCAAATATGGCTGGTCTGTGTGGTAAATTCAATTAGACTTGTTGTATATCTCATTTTGTAGCTATACAATATTAGTACGCATTAATAATGCCTGATGCTATTATGTTGAGTATCATTAGATGTCCATTTTGAAGTAATATAATGATTACGGATATGTTGGATGTATGTATGTGTAATTTCATAAACTAACTAGTGCATTATGCTATGATGTTAAAGTATCATAATATGTCTAGTTTAATCAATATGTTTATGTGTATTGGATGTTTGATATATTGATTTGTCATATGCAACCCTACCAATATGAAGTGTTATGCTATTGTCTGTGCATTGGCACACTGGCCAATGATTGTGTTGGAAGCAGAGGTGTAAGGGTACAGACATTACCCACAATTGGTAGTATAGGGTATATGGTGCTAAACGTTCTCAGTGTATTGTGGGCGTGCGTCCACGGTAATGCACGGAAACCTGGCACAGCTACTGGTCACGGCTTGTAAGCCCGGATGATCAGGCATTGTTATAATACACTTACAGACCCTGTGAGCTGCTAAACTAACTTTGGGCGGAGCGGCTGTACGACACAGAATTTCTGTACTAGCGACATGGACATGGGGCGGCAGAAATGTAATCATTACAGGCGCGTGAGACAACTGAAAAAGCCCGACCCAGACTAAAGACAGTAGGGAGAAGGAGGATGGTGAACACAGTAGAGCTGGAAGATAAACTTGGCCAGACTGGTCATTGTATATGTTTGTGTTATGATATGTTTTAATTAGGATTGCGCTGATGTAGAACTGATATAACACCTTCTTGACTTTCTTTCAAGCTCTCACAAGGAGCACCTATGTTATAGATCTCAAGACTAGAGACTACTGACTAGGAGTGTCAGGACTGACGGGTTCGTCAGAATACCGACAAGCTGTTTCTTTTGTTGAGTCTACTGGAGAGTGGGGATCTGGACCACAGTTCCAGATAGATGAAGTAACAAGTAAAGTTACGTAATGTTTCTCATCACAATATGTTATATGATTTCATCATCCTCATATTAAAAACCATCAGATGTCTATGATTAGTAAATAAATGTTGTAGTATTGTAACTCATAGTTCGGTCGTTATATTTTAATTCCAATTGTGCATACGTGTTGTGTGTGTACATTGGTGGGGGTTCACTTACACACCAAGGAAGGGAGCAGTCAGGGAGAAAAACCTGTACTGAGATAGTCGTCTATATTCATATATTTAGACTTAAACATCTATCTTAGCTAAACTTCTCTTTCCCATTCCTTGGCGAATATTCAGCACAGTTCATTTCATTTTGTAACGAGCCACTTGGAGCTGTACGTTGGATATTCAGGGCTTAATCTATAGTTCAGCCATATAGTTTTTGTCCCTAGTCAGTTTCTGACTATTTGGGGTTGCTCGCCAGTGAAAAATACTTTCATCTAGCCGGTGGGGCTCCCCGACTTCTGACAGATTGGTGTCTCATCTCCAGGATTTAATTTTAACCCAATCCTACTGATTGGGGTCCAGTCCGCGATCCTGAACCAGGATTCTAGTAATCATAGTGATTCTACTAGACCCTAGACAAACGATTTTTCAAAGTTAACTCTTGTAATCTTCAATCATCAAAATAGACTAGCATCAAATGTAGCTACTTTTAGTTGAGGAAGTTACAGAGTATAAATATAACTTTTCAAAAGTTTATAACAGATAAGAACTTATGAGAAAACTACCATCATCTATCATTTAGTGTTATCATTAATCATTTATTGATAATTGGACAATTTAATCATATTTACATTGATGTGTTTGATGATTTAACTGCTTGACTGATTTGCAATTTTATGCTAATATATGCCATGTTCATTTTGACATGTATGCAGTGCATTTTAATGTTTATTTAGATAAATATTACTGTTGATTACTGTGTAGTATATCTCTCACACTTACTTCACTGCTGTCGCCAGGTACTACTTGAATATTATTTTCAGTTGTCTTTCACTGCTGAGGCTAAACTATACACATTGGATAGCGTAGACAGTCAGTAGTTAACTCTTGTCGTTCTAGCTTAGATCTGATTTTTGATATATACATAGGAGCTTACCTGAATATAGTCATTTGCAATTATGGCCTTGCGTTACCGGAATCTCGAAGAGGACATGAAGGCGCGCGCAGATTTCTCAGAGTCCGCGAAAGGGTGGGGCATAAGAAAAGGCTTAAAGGGGGAGCAACTAGAAATGTATATCATAGCTGAGTTAGAATGGTGGGACCAAGAAGAAGAAATTATGTTTAAAGAAAATGATGAGTTCTTTGGAGCACAAGAGCGTAGCAAAACTGAAGAAGCAAAGATTAATAAACAGCATATGGAAGTAGTCAATGCAGAGAAGCTAACCTTTCTAGCGGAACATAAGGTAGGAGATATGGATGCTCACCCAACCAGGAAGGAAGGGACATCTTTGCCAACCACCGCGGAATCAGAGGTAGTGGACCGGGAACTACAGGTTCTCATTCGACCCAGTCCTAAACGGAAAAGAGGGAAGAAAAAACGTGCCAAGGGCATTTCAAACAGTCACAAACGTGATAACTGTTTGCACCACGGCAATAGTCGTTTGACAGTAGAGGACCTTCAGGAAAACCACTTGACTGCTACGAGAAATGAATCTCGAGAGAAAGAGGAACTGAAGACAACCTTTAATGAGGTCGCAGGCGGAGACCTAGCCGATTCTCACATTCCCTTCTGGTCACAGAATCACGAAGTGGAATTACATCTGACTGAAATAGGGAGGAAGGAAGGAACAGAATCCCAGGTGAATTTCACTGCTGCAACGCGGGAAGAGTCACTAATTATCAGTTCAGATAATTTACCTAGTAACAGTTACACAGAGGACAACAGTTTGCACTACGGTTTGCCAGTACAAGACTCCCAGGAATCTCATTTTACTTCAACGAGAGGTGAAACTCAAGAGGAAGATGACCTGAGGACATCTTTTAAGGAGGTCGGAGATCGAAAGGTAACCGACTTTATTATTCCCTTCAGCCCAGACGAGGAAGAAGTGGGATTAAATTTGACTGACAGTGGGATGAAGGATGACCCGGAACCCTTTGTGATCTTTGAGGCTGCAGCTCAGGAAAAGACACTAGACATCAGTTCAAATGATTTACGTAGTGTGATGGATTGTGTAGACACCAGCCCATCACAGGATTTACCTCAACTGGACTTAGCCCATGAAAGCACGACCAGAGAGGAACATCCAGACCAGGAAACATTTCCAGTTGTTATCTCGGAGCATACCAGTTCGGAGACTCAGGAAACACCGGGAATTGTTAGGAGCCAGAATATGGACTCTGATATTGTGCAGACAACATTGTCTGTAGTTGCTAAAGAAGAAAATTCTTTGCACAAGATGGAGGAAGAAACGCCTATCATCTCATTAGCTGAAGTTATCAAGGGCAGAATGTTAGACGGGCCTGCGTGCCCAATTCTTAACCCTTTGAAAATAAAGTTTGTTCGTTCGTTCGTTCGTTAAGTTATTAGGGAATTCCAGCAACAGGGACCTGAAGTAACAGAAGTCAAGAGTAGTTTGGAATCAACACTCTTAGGACTCAATCAACCCTTCAGTCAGGTCGATTTGATAGGAGTAGATAAGCTATTTGTGGATACTTTATTCAAAAGTAACACCAATTTATCGCCCTGAAGTAACTATGTTATTTCTCAAGGCTGGACAACTTGGCACACTAAATTTCCAATTTCTAGCACGGTTTTCACACGAAACTCTAATGCAGAGAAACTCAGCCCGTTAACTGATTATCAGGGGAAGATATGGATGCTCACCCAACCAGGAAGGAAGGGACATCTTTGCCAACCACCGCGGAATCAGAGGTAGTGGACCGGGAACTACAGGTTCTCATTCGACCCAGTCCTAAACGGAAAAGAGGGAAGAAAAAATGTGCCAAGGGCATTTCAAACAGTCACAAACGTGATAACTGTTTGCACCACGGCAATAGTCGTTTGACAGTAGAGGACCTTCAGGAAAACTACTTGACTGCTACGAGAAATGAATCTCGAGAGAAAGAGGAACTGAAGATGAATGAGGTCGCAGGCGGAGACCTAGCCGATTCTCACATTCCCTTCTGGTCACAGAATCACGAAGTGGAATTACATCTGACTGAAATAGGGAGGAAGGAAGGAACAGAATCCAGGTGAATTTCACTGCTGCAACGCGGGAAGAGTCACTAATTATCAGTTCAGATAATTTACCTAGTAACAGTTACCCAGAGGACAACTGTTTGCACTACGGTTTGCCAGTACAAGACTCCCAGGAATCTCATTTTACTTCAACGAGAGGTGAAACTCAAGAGGAAGATGACCTGAGGACATCTTTTAAGGAGGTCGGAGATCGAAAGGTAACCGACTTTATTATTCCCTTCAGCCCAGACGAGGAAGAAGTGGGATTAAATTTGACTGACAGTGGGATGAAGGATGACCCGGAACCCTTTGTGATCTTTGAGGCTGCAGCTCAGGAAAAGACACTAGACATCAGTTCAAATGATTTACGTAGTGTGATGGATTGTGTAGACACCAGCCCATCACAGGATTTACCTCAACTGGACTTAGCCCATGAAAGCACGACCAGAGAGGAACATCCAGACCAGGAAACATTTCCAGTTGTTATCTCGGAGCATACCAGTTCGGAGACTCAGGAAACACCGGGAATTGTTAGGAGCCAGAATATGGACTCTGATATTGTGCAGACAACATTGTCTGTAGTTGCTAAAGAAGAAAATTCTTTGCACAAGATGGAGGAAGAAACGCCTATCATCTCATTAGCTGAAGTTATCAGGGAATTCCAGCAACAGGGACCTGAAGTAACAGAAGTCAAGAGTGGTTTGGAATCAACACTCTTAGGACTCAATCAACCCTTCAGTCAGGTCGATTTGATAGGAGTAGATCAGCTATTTGTGGATACTTTATTCAAAAGTAACACCACTTTATCGCCCTGGAGTAACTATGTTATTTCTCAAGGCTGGACAACTTGGCACACTAAATTTCTAATTTCTAGCACGGTTTTCACACGAAACTCTAATGCAGAGAAACTCAGCCCGTTAACTGATTATCAGGGGAAGAAACCGCGACACCGAGGAGGGAAGATTGTTACGCCCAACTTTGAAGGAGGAAAGCGCCAGTTGAATTTATATCATGGGACCATGATGTGTAACATTATTCCTTTCAAAAGGAAGCTATTGATGGATCAGTTAAAAATCTATAAAGGACGGAGGAAAATCACGGAGACAAGCTTTGCTGTGGCCAGCTTATGCAAGACCTCACTACGGGTACATCCTCGGCTGAAAGGATTAAATCACGCGAGGGAGTGGACTAAGACCGTTGGCCAGAGGCGCCGAAGAATCCCGTTGATTGTGATCTTTCCCAGAAGGGTAAAATTACAACCTCCTGACAATTATCGGATTTTACCAAGCTATTGCATGGAATCCCGGCCGAAAACCAGGTACAAGGACCTATCCAAAGTATCCTGGGAGTATGGAAATGGAACGTCTTTATGCAGAGGTAGGACAACCCACTGCCACAAGGAATATTGGAAACCGTTAGGCAGATACAGAGCGGAGAGGGCTTAAGCATTATTCTGGGATGTACGGCGTGCTTGACAAAAGATTTCTGATAGAAACTTTTTTTAAGGGGGAAGCTCTGTCACGAATTGGCAGCCTTTACTTCCCAGAACAATTTTCGGTTCACTTTTGATGGGCCATGTAGAGGATCAACAGACGAACAAAACTGTTTTCTCTATATTCAAGGCTATATATACTGTCTTGATGTAAGCTTGCAAAACCTGCAAGTAAACAAACCACCAGGAATGGCTTTCTATTTGGGAAGTTAATTTGACACCAGTACCGGTCACCCCCAGATCAGTTTCACAGTCTTATCAATCCAGCCAGACGGGAGGGCAGACTCAGGGGACTGAATAGTAATTAAAACCAACCAGGCATGACGCAAGCAAACCTGGTTTACCAACAGAGTTGTAAACTGGCTGTTGACCATCAGAACCTAATTGTTCCCTTGACATGACACCTGATAAGAATAGCTAGGAAATCGCCCAACCGCGATGGATGACCCCATCTGGTAGAGACTAGAGGCGCAAGGTGTGAAATCACTGATAAGACTCAGTGGGCTAATAATTGTCAGACCCACATGTGTGATGGCCAATTGCAGTGATAAGTGCAATTACCGTCCGGTGGAGATAAGAAGAATTTATGCTGGGAATGCCAAGGAGATAATACGGTCTGCTTGACTTAGCTTAAATAAGGGTCCCTAGCCTGTTTTATGTTAGATTAAGTCTGACTTCAGAACAGGTAGGCAGCCAGCTCAATGTTTGGTAGTCATATGTATGATTCTTATGTTGCTAGATTTAACTAGGAGAATTATTTCTTAGTAACTAGTCAGTCTATATCGGACATAGGTTATTTCAATAAATATCATTGTCTAAGTATACTTTTAGGTGTCTTGGTAGATGCTTGTCATTTCTTTGTACACTACCCTAGTTGCCTTTTGGTGTGTGCATTTGTTGTACAGAATATAGTCAACTGACTATTTATTTAATTCTTACAACAGCAGTAACTAAGTGTAATTAAACCGGGCAGCTCAGCAAATATGGCTGGTCTGTGTGGTAAATTCAATTAGACTTGTTGTATATCTCATTTTGTAGCTATACAATATTAGTACTCATTAATAATGCCTGATGCTATTATGTTGAGTATCATTAGATGTCCATCTTGAAGTAATATAATGTTTACGGATATGTTGGATGTATGTATGTGTAATTTCATAAACTAACTAGTGCATTATGCTATGATGTTAAAGTATCATAATATGTCTAGTTTAATCAATATGTTTATGTGTATTGGATGTTTGATATATTGATTTGTCATATGCAACCCTACCAATATGAAGTGTTATGCTATTGTCTGTGCATTGGCACATTGGCCAATGATTGTGTTGGAAGCAGAGGTGTAAGGGTACAGACATTACCCACAATTGGTAGTATAGGGTATATGGTGCTAAACGTTCTCAGTGTATTGTGGGCGTGCGTCCACGGTAATGCACGGAAACCTGGCACAGCTACTGGTCACGGCTTGTAAGCCCGGATGATCAGGCATTGTTATAATACACTTACCGACCCTGTGAGCTGCTAAACTAACTTTGGACGGAGCGGCTGTACGACACAGAATTTCTGTACTAGCGACATGGACATGGGGCGGCAGAAATGTAATCATTACAGGCGCGTGAGACAACTGAAAAAGCCCGACCCAGACTAAAGACAGTAGGGAGAAGGAGGATGGTGAACACAGTAGAGCTGGAAGATAAACTTGGCCAGACTGGTCATTGTATATGTTTGTGTTATGATATGTTTTAATTAGGATTGCGCTGATGTAGAACTGATATAACACCTTCTTGACTTTCTTTCAAGCTCTCACAAGGAGCACCTATGTTATAGATCTCAAGACTAGAGACTACTGACTATGAGTGTCAGGACTGACAGGTTCGTCAGAATACCGGCAAGCTGTTTCTTTTGTTGAGTCTACTGGAGAGTGGGGATCTGGACCACAGTTCCAGACAGATGAAGTAACAAGTAAAGTTACGTAATGTTTCTCATCACAATATGTTATATGATTTCATCATCCTCATATTAAAAACCATCAGATGTCTATGATTAGTAAATAAATGTTGCAGTATTGTAACTCATAGTTCGGTCGTTATATTTTAATCCCAATTGTGCATACGTGTTGTGTGTGTACATTGGTGGGGGTTCACTTACACACCAAGAAAGGGAGCAGTCAGGGAGAAAAACCTGTACTGAGATAGTCGTCTATATTCATATATTTAGACTTAAACATCTATCTTAGCTAAACTTCTCTTTCCCATTCCTTGGCGAATATTCAGCACAGTTCATTTCATTTTGTAACGAGCCACTTGGAGCTGTACGTTGGATATTCAGGGCTTAATCTATAGTTCAGCCATATAGTTTTTGTCCCTAGTCAGTTTCTGACTATTTGGGGTTGCTCGCCAGTGAAAAATACTTTCATCTAGCCGGTGGGGCTCCCCGACTTCTGACAGATTGGTGTCTCGTCTCCAGGATTTAATTTTAACCCAATCCTACTGATTGGGGTCCAGTCCGCGATCCTGAACCAGGATTCTAGTAATCATAGTGATTCTACTAGACCCTAGACAAACGATTTTTCAAAGTTAACTCTTGTAATCTTCAATCATCAAAATAGACTATCATCAAATGTAGCTACTTTTAGTTGAGGAAGTTACAGAGTATAAATATAACTTTTCAAAAGTTTATAACAGATAAGAACTTATGAGAAAACTACCATCATCTATCATTTAGTGTTATCATTAATCATTTATTGATAATTGGACAATTTAATCATATTTACATTGATGTGTTTGATGATTTAACTGCTTGACTGATTTGCAATTTTATGCTAATATATGCCATGTTCATTTTGACATGTATGCAGTGCATTTTAATGTTTATTTAGATAAATATTACTGTTGATTACTGTGTAGTATATCTCTCACACTTACTTCACTGCTGTCGCCAGGTACTACTTGAATATTATTTTCAGTTGTCTTTCACTGCTGAGGCTAAACTATACACATTGGATAGCGTAGACTGTCAGTAGTTAACTCTTGTCGTTCTAGCTTAGATCTGATTTTTGATATATACATAGGAGCTTACCTGAATATAGTCATTTGCAATTATGGCCTTACGTTACCGGAATCTCGAAGAGGACATGAAGGCGCGCGCAGATTTCTCAGAGTCCGCGAAAGGGTGGGGCATAAGAAAAGGCTTAAAGGGGGAGCAACTAGAAATGTATATCATAGCTGAGTTAGAATGGTGGGACCAAGAAGAAGAAATGTTTAAAGAAAATGATGAGTTCTTTGGAGCACAAGAGCGTAGCAAAACTGAAGAAGCAGAGATTAATAAACAGCATATGGAAGTAGTCAATGCAGAGAAGCTAACCTTTCTAGCGGAACATAAGGTAGGAGATATGGATGCTCACCCAACCAGGAAGGAAGGGACATCTTTGCCAACCACCGCGGAATCAGAGGTAGTGGACCGGGAACTACAGGTTCTCATTCGACCCAGTCCTAAACGGAAAAGAGGGAAGAAAAAACGTGCCAAGGGCATTTCAAACAGTCACAAACGTGATAACTGTTTGCACCACGGCAATAGTCGTTTGACAGTAGAGGACCTTCAGGAAAACCACTTGACTGCTACGAGAAATGAATCTCGAGAGAAAGAGGAACTGAAGACAACCTTTAATGAGGTCGCAGGCGGAGACCTAGCCGATTCTCACATTCCCTTCTGGTCACAGAATCACGAAGTGGAATTACATCTGACTGAAATAGGGAGGAAGGAAGGAACAGAATCCCAGGTGAATTTCACTGCTGCAACGCGGGAAGAGTCACTAATTATCAGTTCAGATAATTTACCTAGTAACAGTTACCCAGAGGACAACTGTTTGCACTACGGTTTGCCAGTACAAGACTCCCAGGAATCTCATTTTACTTCAACGAGAGGTGAAACTCAAGAGGAAGATGACCTGAGGACATCTTTTAAGGAGGTCGGAGATCGAAAGGTAACCGACTTTATTATTCCCTTCAGCCCAGACGAGGAAGAAGTGGGATTAAATTTGACTGACAGTGGGATGAAGGATGACCCGGAACCCTTTGTGATCTTTGAGGCTGCAGCTCAGGAAAAGACACTAGACATCAGTTCAAATGATTTACGTAGTGTGATGGATTGTGTAGACACCAGCCCATCACAGGATTTACCTCAACTGGACTTAGCCCATGAAAGCACGACCAGAGAGGAACATCCAGACCAGGAAACATTTCCAGTTGTTATCTCGGAGCATACCAGTTCGGAGACTCAGGAAACACCGGGAATTGTTAGGAGCCAGAATATGGACTCTGATATTGTGCAGACAACATTGTCTGTAGTTGCTAAAGAAGAAAATTCTTTGCACAAGATGGAGGAAGAAACGCCTATCATCTCATTAGCTGAAGTTACCAGGGAATTCCAGCAACAGGGACCTGAAGTAACAGAAGTCAAGAGTGGTTTGGAATCAACACTCTTAGGACTCAATCAACCCTTCAGTCAGGTCGATTTGATAGGAGTAGATCAGCTATTTGTGGATACTTTATTCAAAAGTAACACCACTTTATCGCCCTGGAGTAACTATGTTATTTCTCAAGGCTGGACAACTTGGCACACTAAATTTCCAATTTCTAGCACGGTTTTCACACGAAACTCTAATGCAGAGAAACTCAGCCCGTTAACTGATTATCAGGGGAAGAAACCGCGACACCGAGGAGGGAAGATTGTTACGCCCAACTTTGAAGGAGGAAAGCGCCAGTTGAATTTATATCATGGGACCATGATGTGTAACATTATTCCTTTCAAAATGAAGCTATTGATGGATCAGTTAAAAATCTATAAAGGACGGAGGAAAATCACGGAGACAAGCTTTGCTGTGGCCAGCTTATGCAAGACCTCACTACGGGTACATCCTCGGCTGAAAGGATTAAATCACGCGAGGGAGTGGACTAAGACCGTTGGCCAGAGGCGCCGAAGAATCCCGTTGATTGTGATCTTTCCCAGAAGGGTAAAATTACAACCTCCTGACAATTACCGGATTTTACCAAGCTATTGCATGGAATCCCGGCCGAAAACCAGGTACAAGGACCTATCCAAAGTATCCTGGGAGTATGGAAATGGAACGTCTTTATGCAGAGGTAGGACAACCCACTGCCACAAGGAATATTGGAAACCGTTAGGCAGATACAGAGCGGAGAGGGCTTAAGCATTATTCTGGGATGTACGGCGTGCTTGACAAAAGATTTCTGATAGAAACTTTTTTTAAGGGGGAAGCTCTGTCACGAATTGGTAGCCTTTACTTCCCAGAACAATTTTCGGTTCACTTTTGATGGGCCATGTAGAGGATCAACAGACGAACAAAACTGTTTTCTCTATATTCAAGGCTATACTGTCTTGATGTAAGCTTGCAAAACCTGCAAGTAAACAAAACACCAGGAATGGCTTTCTATTTGGGAAGTTAATTTGACACCAGTACCGGTCACCCCCAGATCAGTTTCACAGTCTTATCAATCCAGCCAGACGGGAGGGCAGACTCAGGGGACTGAATAGTAATTAAAACCAACCAGGCATGACGCAAGCAAACCTGGTTTACCAACAGAGTTGTAAACTGGCTGTTGACCATCAGAACCTAATTGTTCCCTTGACATGACACCTGATAAGAATAGCTAGGAAATCGCCCAACCGCGATGGATGACCCCATCTGGTAGAGACTAGAGGCGCAAGGTGTGAAATCACTGATAAGACTCAGTGGGCTAATAATTGTCAGACCCACATGTGTGATGGCCAATTGCAGTGATAAGTGCAATTACCGTCCAGTGGAGATAAGAAGAATTTATGCTGGGAATGCCAAGGAGATAATACGGTCTGCTTGACTCAGCTTAAATAAGGGTCCCTAGCCTGTTTTATGTTAGATTAAGTCTGACTTCAGAACAGGTAGGCAGCCAGCTCAATGTTTGGTAGTCATATGTATGATTCTTATGTTGCTAGATTTAACTAGGAGAATTATTTCTTAGTAACTAGTCAGTCTATATCGGACATAGGTTATTTCAATAAATATCATTGTCTAAGTATACTTTTAGGTGTCTTGGTAGATGCTTGTCATTTCTTTGTACACTACCCTAGTTGCCTTTTGGTGTGTGCATTTGTTGTACAGAATATAGTCAACTGACTATTTATTTAATTCTTACAACAGCAGTAACTAAGTGTAATTAAACCGGGCAGCTCAGCAAATATGGCTGGTCTGTGTGGTAAATTCAATTAGACTTGTTGTATATCTCATTTTGTAGCTATACAATATTAGTACTCATTAATAATGCCTGATGCTATTATGTTGAGTATCATTAGATGTCCATCTTGAAGTAATATAATGTTTACGGATATGTTGGATGTATGTATGTGTAATTTCATAAACTAACTAGTGCATTATGCTAAGATGTTAAAGTATCATAATATGTCTAGTTTAATCAATATGTTTATGTGTATTGGATGTTTGATATATTGATTTGTCATATGCAACCCTACCAATATGAAGTGTTATGCTATTGTCTGTGCATTGGCACATTGGCCAATGATTGTGTTGGAAGCAGAGGTGTAAGGGTACAGACATTACCCACAATTTGTAGTATAGGGTATATGGTGCTAAACGTTCTCAGTGTATTGTGGGCGTGCGTCCACGGTAATGCACGGAAACCTGGCACAGCTACTGGTCACGGCTTGTAAGCCCGGATGATCAGGCATTGTTATAATACACTTACCGACCCTGTGAGCTGCTAAACTAACTTTGGACGGAGCGGCTGTACGACACAGAATTTCTGTACTAGCGACATGGACATGGGGCGGCAGAAATGTAATCATTACAGGCATGTGAGACAATTGAAAAAGCCCGACCCAGACTAAAGACAGTAGGGAGAAGGAGGATGGTGAACACAGTAGAGCTGGAAGATAAACTTGGCCAGACTGGTCATTGTATATGTTTGTGTTATGATATGTTTTAATTAGGATTGCGCTGATGTAGAACTGATATAACACCTTCTTGACTTTCTTTCAAGCTCTCACAAGGAGCACCTATGTTATAGATCTCAAGACTAGAGACTACTGACTAGGAGTGTCAGGACTGACAGGTTCGTCAGAATACCGGCAAGCTGTTTCTTTTGTTGAGTCTACTGGAGAGTGGGGATCTGGACCACAGTTCCAGATAGATGAAGTAACAAGTAAAGTTACGTAATGTTTCTCATCACAATATGTTATATGATTTCATCATCCTCATATTAAAAACCATCAGATGTCTATGATTAGTAAATAAATGTTGTAGTATTGTAACTCATAGTTCGGTCGTTATATTTTAATTCCAATTGTGCATACGTGTTGTGTGTGTGTACATTGGTGGGGGTTCACTTACACACCAAGGAAGGGAGCAGTCAGGGAGAAAAACCTGTACTGAGATAGTCGTCTATATTCATATATTTAGCTTTAAACATCTATCTTAGCTAAACTTCTCTTTCCCATTCCTTGGCGAATATTCAGCACAGTTCATTTCATTTTGTAACGAGCCACTTGGAGCTGTACGTTGGATATTCAGGGCTTAATCTATAGTTCAGCCATATAGTTTTTGTCCCTAGTCAGTTTCTGACTATTTGGGGTTGCTCGCCAGTGAAAAATACTTTCATCTAGCCGGTGGGGCTCCCCGACTTCTGACAGGTATGTATATGCCTTACACAAAAAAACACACACACACACTGATTTTATTATACATAGGTGACTCTACAATTAAAAGAACAGACTACTCAACAATTAAAAGAACAGACTACTTTACAATTAAAAGAACAGACTACTCTACAATTAAAAGAACAGACGACTCAACAATGATAAGAATAGATGAATCAACAATTATAAGAACATACTTTATTTTAAAAGAATGCATGATTGGGCATGATCTCTCACCCAGTGGCCTGTTATGAGCTGAACTTTGTTGCCAAAAGTTTCTTTGACTGCTAGGCATCCTTAAAGAAGATAGTCTGCCACTGCGTTCATTCCTGGCAATGACCATACTGGTCGGTGGCTGTATAAAGAGATGCTATATCTACCATCACAAACTTCAGATAACCAACAACTACCTGTTGGCTGCTCTAAAGCTTCATCTGCCACCCGCAGCCAAGGTTCCACATTCCATTTCAAAAGCTAAACAGGGACTCTAGCTTGCCCCAGGACACCCATAGTTAGTGAAGAACAGGAGTGGCTGTACTTCAACTTTGAGAGGGGATACCCCTGACCCTGCTCATCATTCACATGCCATCTACATAATAACTCATTGGTACAAAACAACCCTTAGAACAATTGTTGATTACACTGGTGCATGCTGTAGATGTCTTAACTTCTCTTTCATCCAGAGGTTCACGTTAATAATCCCTCTCTCTCTCTCTCTCCCAAACATTACTTTAACTCCTTCTATACCATTGCATTATTGTTGCAAACTCCTTAAGACCCAAAGAAAACTGTTTTGAAGATAAATTTAAATGTGATAAAGTCACATACAAGATAATTGTATATGCTTTGAGGCATAATTTCAATGTGAGAAAGTCAAGTACAAGATAATTGTATATGCTTTCGGGCCTATTGGATATATGATGTGAGACCTGTATTTGTACAGTATAAACCAACAATTCTTTCATTCAGTAGTTCACATTAATACTCTCTCTCTCTCTGTGTCTCTCCCTATCATTACTTGAGTCCCATTATATTATTATTACAAACTTCTACAGAACCAAAGTAGATTGTTTGAAAGTTCTACTGAAGGTGATAAAGATAATTTCATGTGTTTTCAGGTCTACTGGGTACATGGTGCAAATCCCATAATTCTATACACCAACCATCACTTGAAGGCGATGTAGTCAGTATCTTTCTGGTGGCCTTGACTAATCAGGAATTTCCTGGTACCAATGTTATGTTAAGGTGACCTTGTGATGGTGAGTTGAGCTGAGTCAATAATCCACATCACAGCATTTGGGACATTCCCATACATGCTCTACCTTCATCTTCAACAGCCAGTGAAGAGTTCCAATTATAATGGTACTAGTTGCAGTCTGATCATGTGTCCGTCTCGCGGATTTTAATGTAAACCCACATACAATAACATACAGACAAAGGAATCAAAGTCATACCATTACATAATATAGACATTTTAATGTAAGTCCACATACAATAACATATAGACAAAGGAATCAAAGTCATACCATTACATAATATAGACATTTTAATGTAAGTCCACATACAATAACATATAGACAAAGGAATCAAAGTCATACCATTTCATAGTATAGACATTTTAATGTAAGCCCACATATAATAACATATAGACAAAGGAATCAAAGTCATATATTACACAGTATAGACATTGAGCATAGTCATAAGATCACACATGTATAATTGATTGTTAAACGAACATCCACTTATCTACTCATCAGTTTGTATATAGTAAGGTCATATGTTGGTAAGGTCAAACAATGTGAATTCAAGTATACATGATTGGCAATCACATGTCGTTGAATGCCTCAACACAAACATACAAACAAAACCACCAAAACTACAAGCCCTAAACCGGGAGTCTATGACATGAGTCTGTGACATGCAAGAACTATCACATTTTAATGGCCTGAGTGTACGGAGGAATAGGTGACCAGTCTCTCCCTCCTGTAGCAAGTGGAGAGCCCAGGTACTGAAGCCTCTTCAACTTGGCTCATGTCATTATCAGTACAACTTTCTAACCATTCTGGCAACACTCCCACTCCAAGACAAACATGCCAGGTGACATATGAACTTACATTTCATTGCAATAAAAACATTAGTAAAGTTACAAGTTGAAACTTCTTATTTTACTATGTTAAAAGTCAAATCTGCTGAATACCAGAAGCATAATAATAAGGAACAATATTTACTGGAGTGCAAAAAAAAAAAAAGAACTTAAAAGGATACTAATAACTGAATATACGACCCACTGCGATAAGTCTATGATAATGGTAAATATGTTAAAGACAGTCCTACAGACAGCAAGGGGAGATTAAGCAACATATCACAAAAGCAAATGTTCGTACATAAGGGATCAACATTGCACAATAAATAGTCTAATAATTTCAGGCATATATTGAAAGGCTGAAAATATATGGACGAGCCATGACGGATAGCATTATATGAATATCACAATTATCTTAAAGATTTCATTACATAATCTATACAATATGAAATAGTAGAATAATAAGTAATTAAAAACATAAATACTCATTATCGAATATAGGTGCAATAAGGCAAATCAACTCATTGGACAAATGTCACCAGTACTACAGAACAAACATGTATCTATAACTACTAAGAAAACACTTTGCAACACAATCTTCCTACCAACTCTATGCTACCAATGCCAAACCTGGACAATGACAGAAAAAGAGAAAAGAAAAATCACAACAGAAATGAGGTTCCTGAGAAGAATACTCAACGTATCAAGAAGAGATAAGATCAGAAATGAAGAAATCTGGACTAAAGTGTTTTTTTTTTTAGAAAGCAGCAAGTCAAATGGTTTGGCCATGCAAGTAGGTTACCAGTCAACAGCATACCACAACAAGCAATGATGTACGGACCATATGGAAGCAGAGGAAGAGGCCGACCACGTAAACGTTGGACGGAGGGAATAGTAGAGTCCATGAGAATATCGATATATGAAGCCCATACTCGGGCACTCTCCCGCTGTTTATACTTCACCTTGACACTGCAAGGTACAAGAGGAACATGATAAGATGAGATGAGATAATCATTATATGAGGGGAAAAACAACAACAGACTATATCACAATTATAACTCAGTGAGACTGCGCGGAAGAATCATTCCTGATTCAACGGGCAAGATGGCGTTTACCTGCAAAGCGTTGTGGAACGTAATGAGCACGGCAAGGCACGTAGAGCGCCCTGGTCATCCACTGCACCTGTATTCGTCTCCAGTCATCTCGACTTGTCTTGCCACTGGACTCAGGCGAGAGAGTGAGATTGACGAATTGCGCAACTCTTCCTCACTTTAATCCAAGTCATCGCGCAAGTCATTCTTCATCCAACATTCCTGATTCAACGGACAAGATGGCGTTTACCTGCAAAGCGTTGTGGAACGTAATGAGCACGGCAAGGCACGTAGAGCGCCCTGGTCATCCACTGCACCTGTATTCGTCTCCAGTCATCTCGACTTGTCTTGCCACTGGACTCAGGCGAGAGAGTGAGATTGACGAATTGCGCAACTCTTCCTCACTTTAATCCAAGTCATCGCGCAAGTCATTCTTCATCCAACATAACTCAGTGGGTAAACAGGGTACTGCTGGCATTACTACAGTGTCATACTTGTGCAGGGCTGAGGACAATTTCTGCAAGTAGGTGAAGGTGGAATAACATGATCAGATGAATTTAATACAACCCAATGATGATGAATAATGTGAAGACAATATACAAGTAAATAACAGTCAAGAAAACAATGTTTGCTTGACAGTATAACTGACACATATTAGTTAAGAAAACAATATTTGCCTGACAGCATAACTGACATATATTAATCAAGAAAATAATATTTGCTTTACAGCATAATTGACATATATTAATCAAGAAAATAATATTTGCTTTACAGCATAATTGACATATATTAGTCAAGAAAATAATATTTGCTTTACAGCATAATTGACATATATTAGTCAAGAAAATAATATTTGCTTTACAGGATAATTGACACAAATTACAGTAAAATAAAACAACAGTATTTGCTTGACAGCATAACTGACAGTTTGAATACAAGTTAAATGAATGCAGAGAGAGAGAGAGAGAGAGAGAAAGAGAAAACAAACGAATGAATGAATGAACAATCTTTATTTTCAAAGGGTTAAGAATTGGGCACACAGCCCGTCTGACATTCTGCTCTTCTTCTCTATTTCCTCTGATACATTCTTTCATTCAATATCACTTATGAAGCTAATCTTTGACAACAAAAGAACAATAAGCATTAAAACGCATGAAAAATAATCAATAATACATGACTCGTTGAGGCAATGTTTAACACGGGCATTATAAATACCTAAGGAAGGTGTGCCGGTCTCTCTGGCTGTGGGGTTACAACACTTTCTCTCTGTAATCCCGTTTATCACGCAGAGTCTCGCATCGGAGCGAGAACTGAGGTGGTTCGACCCCCGCTCGTGACTTGCGGATACTGAGCCGGCCGCTCAGAAAGCAATGGCAAACTACTGAGCGTAATCTTGCCAAGAGATCAACAGACAGCTGAAAGATGCTGCTGTTGACAGCTAAGTCCTGTAAAAGGATACGCAAAAAAAAAAAAAAAAAAAAAAAGGAAGGTGTAACGTGCCATGCACAAGGGAATGTTTATTGGCTAGTTGACGTTTGAGATAATTGACCATTATTATTGTTTTTTGTTTGGTTTTGTTTATGGAGGCATGTAGTCTGTACTGAGGTAGTGTTCAAACAGGTTGCGAATGTATGTATAATGATTGGTGGTGTCTTTGATTTCTTGTGGAAGATTGTTCCACAACTGAGCGGCAGAGTATGCTAAGCTTGTTTTATGTAAATAAAAGTCTATCCTAGGTTTAGGGACATGAAGTATATTTAGACATTTGCTATGTCTTGCGTTATATTTAAACAACGGCCAAAGGTAGCTTGGAGCATTTTGAAATAGGATTTTGTGAATTAGTTTAGCCTTATTATAAAGTAGGCCTCAACGTCCTCAAAGATATGTCGAGAACAGAGAACTTTGACGTCAGTGATTCCACATCGCTGTCCAGGGTGAAAGACTTGGGAGTAAGAATCGGCACAGCCAGACGCGAGACGTACATCGGGAAAACAAAGCGCCTCGTCAACCAACACAGAACTGGCACTATTAGCCACCGGACGCTGATGCATATGCAGGGGGGGGGGGATCTGAGCACCTATGGACATGTCCGGAGTGCAATGAAGATACCCCAACTGATATCTGATAACTGAACTGATATAAAGTAGGCGTTCGTGGAGTGGCAGTAACTGAAGACGTTTATGTAGGTTAGAATTGTCGGTAAGCTTTTCACCATTAATTAAATGCACTGCCCTTTTCTGGAGTGAATAAAGGCATTTTGTTATTGATTTGGAGCTCCATCCCAGATTGTGGAGCAATAATCAATATGTGTTTGTATGTGGGAAGTATAGAATATCTTTCTTGTGTTTTCGTCAAGGAAATTTTTAATTTGGGAAAGTTGGTGTGTGTGTGTGTGTGAGAGAGAGAGAGAGAGAGAGAGAGAGAGAGAGAGAGAGAGAGAGAGAGAGAGAGAGAGAGAGAGAGAGAGAGAGAGAGAGAGAGAGAGAGAGAGAGAGAGAGAGAGAGAGAGAGAGAGAGAGAGAGAGAAGGGGGGGGGGGAGTTATTACTGCATGGTGTATATTATATTTACAAAATATTTATTACTACAATACATTAATTTCATAATTGTTATTATTATATTTATACAAACTGATTATTAAAAAAAAAATGTATAATTGATATTAACAAATGGGAAATATGTATCTATGATATATGAAGTGCACTATCATACATGATTGTCAATGTTCACAAGGCGTCTTGGTGCTTACTCATGGCATAAAAGAGGGGAATATAATATCCATCAACATATCTTGCATGCATGTGGACAGGCCCACTTACAGTCCAAAAAGCAATATATGCTTTACAGCATAATAGACAATGTGAATAAAAGTTAACTGAATGCAAAGAAAATATCACTAGACCATGTTAATCTTACAATCCATGCTAGTCCTGTCCACTGCTTTCTGTCTTGTATACTGCCAATCATTTCTGATACCATTGTTCCTCCATGCCATGATGTCAAACTGTCCGGCATCTTCTGACTTCATCTCTGTCTATCCTCCCCTCCAACCTTCCCACTGTGATGACATACTCCATCTTTCTACTGTGACAGCATACTCCAACTTTCCCCTTCTCATAACATCCCCCTAAAGAATGTGGACTGTCTTATGATGCGAGTAACCATTTATCTTCATTACTTTCTTTCAAGATACCTTCATGTCTCTTTCCATCCTTCCAGAGTTCTCATCATTCATCTATAAAACCACATCCCCACAGCTTCCCATAATTTCTGACTTGTCTGCTAACTGTCCGTGATTCACTTCCGTTCATCAGGCTTTACTTTCTACAGGTCATAAGAACTCTGTTTCTCACTTAAATTGACTGATATTTTCCTCAGAAACTACATTTCCACTGCCATTAGATTAGATGTTTTTCAGCTTGTCTGCCATTTGTAATCCACACAATGGGTTATATGTAGCACAACAACACTCTTTTTCAAGAAATCAATCAATCAATCATGTGCCATGCCGGAAAGCGTGGGCGGTCATGATTCGCCATTTCACTCGATCACCAGAGTCGTGGATCAGCTCAGTGTTCCTGTCTCGTCCATGCCATGTGGCCAAGCCATCCAGGTATTTTCCTCTCGGTCTTCCTCTTGGTCTGTTCCCTTCGATCTTGCCAGCTGTCACTAAGTTCTCCAGTCCATTTCTTCTCATAAGATGTCCAAAAAATTTTGACTGTCTACGTCTAATTTCTCTAATCAATCTACGATTTTCATTTGTCTCTTGTAGTACTTGTTCATTGGTTTTTCTGTCTGTCCATGGTATTCTTTGCATTTTCCTCAGAAACCACATTTCTGCAGCCATCAGATGTTTTTCTGCTTGACTGCACATTGTCCAAGTTTCACATCCATACAAAAGAACAGGCTCTATGTATCCCCTCAACACTCTTTTTCTCGTTTCAATTGACACCATTTTATTGGTCAGAATGTTTTTCATCTTGCTAAAGGCTACTTTCGCAATGGCGATTCTTGTTCTAATCTCTTCAAGGCATCTGCCATCAGATGTTATGACTGTTCCGAGATAATTGAACCGATTCACTTGTTGAAGAATATTCCCATTTACTTGTATATTACATTGTGGTACTTCTTCTTCCTAGTAACGACCATAACCTGTGTCTTCCTACAATTTAATTCCAACCCCAGCTGCTCACTGTGTACAACCACAGCGTCTACTAATTGTTGCAGATCCTGTGCATTGTCTGCAATCAATACTGTATCATCTGCATATCTAATGTTATTTATGTTTCGTCCTCCAATGCTGATTCCATTTAGGTCTTCTACATTTCTGAAAATATTTTCACTGTATAGGGAAAAAAGATCTGGAGACATTACACATCCCTGCCTAACACCTCTCTTAATAGGTTGGTATTGTCCTACTTCATTATCAATCCTTATGGCAGCTTGTTGTTTCCAATATATGTTTTTTATAAGTCTAATGTCTTTTCCATCAATTTGTAGATCTGCAAGCATATCCACCATGCTGACATGTCTAACTCTATCAAAAGCCTTTGTGTAGTCAATAAAGCAAAGATGTATATCCTTGTTTACTTCTAAAGCACGTTCAATAACTGTTCGCAGCATATACACAGCATTTACTGTACCCTTTCCTTCTACAAAACCACATTGTTCTTCCCCTATTTCAAGTTGTATTTTCTTCCTCACTCTTTGCATGATAATTCGTAACAAAATCTTTGTGATGTGACTCATTATACTAATTGTTCTATGTTGATCACATTCTAAGGCTCCTGATTTCTTTGGGATTGCAATAAATACAGAATTACATAATTCAGAAGGTATATCTCCAGTATCATATAATGTGTTCAGCAGTCTAGTGACTTGCTCTAGTCCAAATTCTTCTAGAGCTCTAATCATTTCTGTTGTGATGTTATCTGCACCGGGGGCCTTGCCAGCTTTCATATGCTTAAGAACATTTTGAACCTCCATCTTTAAAATTGCTGGTCCTTCATTATTAAATCTAATAGCATACTGTTCCTCTCTGTTATCATTATACAGGTCTTTCACATAATCTGTCCATACATGTAGAATCTGATCTTTTTCTATTATGACTTTGCCATCTTTAGTTTTTAGACAGTCTGTTGATGTACTTGTTCTTTTATTAGTAAGTTCCTGAACTCTTTTGTGCACTAATTTGGTATTTTGACTGTTGTGTTGTTTTTCAATTTCTAAGCACTTTTCCTCAAGCCATGATTCTTTTGCCTTCCTACATAATACTCTGACTTGTCTGTGAATTTCTTCATACTTGGCAGGATTATTTTTGTTGAGTCTTCTTGTTTCCATTAAGTGTAAAATTTCCTCTGTCATCCATTTCTTACGACCCACCTTCTTTAATTTTGGAATAGTTTTTTCTGCAGCCACATTGATTGAATTCTTTAACATTTCCCATTGATCATCCACATCCTGGAATAGGATCTCTAGATCAGACAATATTTCAAATCTGTTCTGTACTTCTATGTTGAATTTGTTTTGTATTTCCTTGTCATTACTCAATGTACACAAATCATATTTAGTGTTCCCTGTTGTATACTTGACTTTCTTCAACTTTATCCTCAATGTTCCTGTGAGTAGTCTGTGGTCACTATAACAATCAGCACTGGGAACAGCTTTTGCTACTGTTAGCGCGTTTCTAAATCTTCTGCTAATGAGAATGTAGTCAATCTGGTTTCTAATCCTGCTATCAGGACTCCTCCAGGTCCATAATCTTCTAGGGTGTTGCTTGAACCAGGTGTTTCCTACAATCATTTCCTGTTCTTTTGCCCACTCTACTAGTCTGTATCCTCTTTCATTTCTCTCTCCTAAACCATAGTTTCCTACTGTGTATCTATCCCCTTGATTTCCTACTTTTGCATTGAAGTCCCCTATTATGATGTTTATTTCTGAATTTTTACATTTCTTTAAGGCAGACTCTATGTCATTATAAAATTCCTCTACACTATCTTCACTGGACTCTCCTGTTGGGGCATATACTTGAATAACATTTATGTTAAAAGGTCTGCCACTCAATTTAACTAGTAGAACTCTGTCCGACACGGCCCAATATCCCTGAACAGACGTTGATGTTTTCCGGTCCAAAATTATTGCCACTCCCCTATGTCGATCCTCACCTCCAGAATAAATAATCTTAAAATCTTTATGTATCTTGATGCCTGCTCCTGTCCATCTCGTTTCGCACATACCTAATATATTAATTTTTTCTCTTTGAATTTCTTGTGTTATGTTCTCTAATTTTCCGTCGTTGTTTAACGTCCTAACGTTCCATGTTCCTAATTTTAATGTCTCTGTCCTTGTCTTGCGATGATCAGTCTTTAAGCGAATCATAATAAACTAGGCAATTTCAAAGAGGTAGTTTGCCGTTGCTTTCCTCTATGGCAGTGACCATACTGGCCGGGTGACCGCAATCATTGTCTCTCGAAAGAGAGAAAGCTTGCCGTCGCGAAACTCGAGACCATAACCAACAAATATCTGTCGGCTGCCCTCATAATTTCATCCACCACCTGCCTTCCGTGGCTTCATTTGAACACTTCCAATTAACGAACACGAAATAACATCACATAATCCAAAGGAAAAACACTATCCACACGAATTTCACGGGAATTTCCATAGGGAATCCACAGAAAAACACTGAACAGCGTCTCCCCCAATAACGAGACATCGCGTCGCCATCTTGGAAGTCTGCATTTTTCAAGAAAACAGATGTTAAAAAAAGATGTGTAAACAAAAATTAAATCAGTAATTTATACAAAGAAGAATAAAAAATACAGCGAAATATTAATAACTATGGAAAAGAACAACGGTTCAGAAAAATTACGAGAGCGAGTCAATAAGTAAGTCACACAGTTCTGTGGGATGGCCGGTAAATATAGTTGGTTTTTCTACAGGTGTCATTAGGTGACAGCAACATCAAACTTTATATTCCCGTTTGTCAGGTGGCACTAGGTGTCTCATGCACATGCGCAGCGCATAAACAAAATGGCAACTGTACTTACGGAGTGTACAACCAGAACAACTTGCTGTTGTGCGTTTTTTGTGGGCAAAAGGACTGCCTGCAAAGGACATTCATAAGGAAATGCTTCTGTATATGTTGACAAATGTTTGTCCCGTAAAGCAGTAGCATAGCTGGGCAAAAAACTTTTCTCAAGGATGCTCTAAAATTGTTGATGAAATCGGATCTGGTCGTACTGTTGAAATTGCAACAGAAGCATCCGTGCAGCGGGTGGAGGCGATGATTAGAGGTGACAGACGAGTAACGATAGACTCTGTAGTGATTTCCATCTTTTCGGTCCACTGAAAACCCACCTTGGCGGGAGACATTTCGCGAATGACGCCGAAGTTGAATGTGAAGTGAAAACGTGATTTAGAAAACAGAGCATGGAGTTCTATGCAGCCGGTTTGGGAGGACTGATAAAACGATGGGATAAGTGCATCAATGTTGGTGGAAATTATGTTGAGAAATAAAGGGACAAAGTATGTATAAAAATACACTGGTTTCAAGTTGTTATCATATTTAGTTATTTTTCTACAGCCATTTGTGACTTACTTACTGACGTCCCTCGTAGTATTAAGCTAAAAAAGATTCAAAAAGAGCATCACAAAGTTATTAAGTTATTATAAATACAAAACATTAATGGGTTTTAAATAACCTTAGAATGATATCTTTTATACATAGGCATATCTGCATCATTTATGCAAAGTATGCAACAATAATCGAGAATTTCAGCTGCCTAGTCACCATTGACACAAACATAACAGAATCTTCAAAACACATCTTAAAAAAAATAAATACATAACAAAAACATTATCTTAAAACAGTCACCAAGTAAATACATTCAGGACTCTTTTACACGTCTTGAGGACTCTTTGACATGTCTTGAGGACTGTTTTACATGTCTTGAGGACTCTCTTATGTCTTGAGGACTCTTTTACATGTCTTGAGGACTCTTGTTACCTATTTTTAGGTTTTAGGATTCTTTGACATGTCTTGAGGACTCTTTGACATGTCTTGAGGACTCTTTGACATGTCTTGAGGACTCTTTTACATGTCTTGAGGACTCTTTGACATGTCTTGAGGATTCTTTGACACGTCTTGAGAATTCTTTGACATGTCTTGAGGATTCTTTTTCATGTCTTGAGGACTCTTTTACATGTCTTGAGGACTCTTATTACCTATTTTTAGGATTCTTTGACACATCTTGAGGGCTCTTTGACATGTCTTGAGGACTCTTTGACATGTCTTGAGGACTCTTTGACATGTCTTGAGGACTCTTTGACATGTCTTGAGGACTCTTTGACATGTCTTGAGGACTCTTTGACATGTCTTGAGGACTCTTTGACACGTCTTGAGAATTCTTTGACATGTCTTGAGGACTCTTTGACATGTCTTGAGGACTCTTTGACATGTCTTGAGGATTCTTTGACATGTCTTCAGGACTCTTTGACATGTCTTGAGAATTCTTTGACATGTCTTGAGGACTCTTTGACATGTCTTGAGGACTCTTTGACATGTCTTGAGGATTCTTTGACATGTCTTGAGGATTCTTTGACACGTCTTGAGGATTCTTTGACACGTCTTGAGGACTCTTTTACATGTCTTGAGAATTCTTTGACATGTCTTGAGGACTCTTTGACATGTCTTGAGGACTCTTTGACACGTCTTGAGAATTCTTTGACATGTCTTGAGGATTCTTTGACATGTCTTGAGAATTCTTTGACATGTCTTGAGGACTCTTTGACATGTCTTGAGGACTCTTTGACATGTCTTGAGGATTCTTTGACATGTCTTGAGGACTCTTTGACATGTCTTGAGGATTCTTTGACATGTCTTGAGGATTCTTTGACATGTCTTGAGGATTCTTTGACATGTCTTGAGGACTCTTTGACATGTCTTGAGGATTCTTTGACATGTCTTGAGGACTCTTTGACATGTCTTGAGGACTCTTTGACATGTCTTGAGGATTCTTTGACATGTCTTGAGGACTCTTTGACATGTCTTGAGGATTCTTTGACATGTCTTGAGGATTCTTTGACATGTCTTGAGGATTCTTTGACATGTCTTGAGGACTCTTTGACATGTCTTGAGGATTCTTTGACATGTCTTGAGGACTCTTTGACATGTCTTGAGGATTCTTTGACATGTCTTGAGGATTCTTTGACATGTCTTGAGGATTCTTTGACATGTCTTGAGGATTCTTTGACATGTCTTGAGGACTCTTTGACATGTCTTGAGGATTCTTTGACATGTCTTGAGGACTCTTTGACATGTCTTGAGGATTCTTTGACATGTCTTGAGGACTCTTTGACATGTCTTGAGGATTCTTTGACATGTCTTGAGGATTCTTTGACATGTCTTGAGGATTCTTTGACATGTCTTGAGGACTCTTTGACATGTCTTGAGGCATACCAGGCACATGATGCTAAGTCCACATTTGTATAATCAAGCCACACTTGAGGCATGATGTGGTCAATATCATGCTAGTTGCCTTTACTTCTGGGGAATCTTCTAGTGTCCATCAAGGGGAATTCAAGAACATGACCACTGAGTCAAAGGGCAAACATGTACTGTGTTACTGCGCTTTAAGTAGTTTAGTTATTACCAAATTACGGCAATCGGGAGCGTGAAATTTCCCATTCATGGCAGGATGAGAACAAGGAAAGCAAGACTTCTTGAGGCAGCATACCATAGGGCTATTTTATCATTTTCAGAGAAATCATTAATACAGTTTGCCAGTTTGAGGTCAATATTCTTGACTTTGTCAGGCAGCTGCTGTGAGTCGTCTCGCTTATCAGATGGAAGAAATATTATTACTGGTCTTTCGATGCCAGTTATCTCTTTGCAGGATGTTACGAAAAGCTTCTTTTCTTTGGAATCTTCAATTCTGCGGGCTTTCTCTCCCAAGCAGACTTCTACTGGAATGTTTTTGTTTCTGAGAACTTCGACAAAATTTGATGCTTTAGGCATTTCCCTAGATACTATCACAACATCAGACCAACCCAAAGCTCTATTCTCAAAAACCCCGTATTTGTTCATAAATGAGCTTTTCGGCAGTTTTTTATAAACAGATGAAGCATTGGACAACAGAATATTGCCACTTTCAGGTGAACCTCTGCCAGAGTTTTTGGTTTCATTAAAGTTGTGATTTCCTTTAGGGAAGATTGACTTGTTGTCAGGTCTGATCATAGTGTTCAGAAACTCTGCTAATTCGTGAGCACATTCCTTGCAATCAATTGGTTTGCCAGTTGTGAAATGAAGACTATGGTCAATGATTTTCGGCTGTGGTCCATCGCTTGGCAAGGTAATCACAGTGTGACTACTGCAGTCACGAAACTCATCAAAGGTCAGTTCTAGTTTGGGAGTTAGTTGAGGTTGTCTTGCGTACTTCTGAAGTCTTGAATTAACCATATCTGAATCTCTCTTCCGATTTTCTTGAGAGTCTTCTTCATCTACATTACCTTTGTATGTTGTCCTTTTTAGTTTGTAAATGGTTTCTTGTTGATATACATCTAAGAGCTTGATGAAATGACCATTATACTTTTCCTTTAGTCTTTTGTTCAGTACTTCTGAATCAGACTTAATCTTATACACAGTGTTGCACACTGGCTTACGATTATAACTCATTGAACATTTCTCAGATTTGATATGAAGTCCACTGCCATACTTTTCCTCAAGTCTTTTCTGTATTGATTCCTGGTCATACTTTTGATCTCCGCCAAGTATCAGTTTAACTTCATGATGGGCTGTGACAAGCTGTGTAGTTGTATTCTTTGAAGGACTGAAGGTTGTTAAATGACATCTTTGTCCATATTTTTCATCAAGTCTCTTCTGTATTGATTCCTGGTCATACTTTTGATCTCCGTCAAGCATACATTTAACTTCATGATGGGCTGTGACAAGCTGTGTAGTTGCATTCTTTGAAGGACTGTAGGTTGTTAAATGACATCTTTGTCCATATTTTTCATCAAGTCTCTTCTGTAGTGATTCCTGGTCATACTTTTGATCTCCGCCAAGTATCAGTTTAATTTCATGATGGGCTGTGACAAGCTGTGTAGTTGTATTCTTTGAAGGACTGTAGGTTGTTAAATGACATCTTTGTCCATATTTTTCATCAAGTCTTTTCTGTAGTGATTCCTGGTCATACTTTTGATCTCCGTCAAGCATACATTTAACTTCATGATGGGCTATGACAAGCTGAGCAGTTGTATTCTTTAAAGGACTGAAGGTTGTTAAATGACATCTTTGTCCATATTTTTCAACAAGTCTTTTCTGTAGTGATTCCTGGTCATACTTTTGATCTCCGTCAAGCATACATTTAACTTCATGATGGGCTGTGACAAGCTGTGCAGAGTCATTCCTTGAATGACTGACGGTTGTTAAATTACATCTTTGTCCATACTTTTGCATAATTCTTTCACTCAGGGATTCCTGGTCATACTTTTGCATAATTCTTTCACTCAGTGATTCCTGATCATACTTTTGCATAATTCTTTCACTCAGGGATTCCTGGTCATACTTTTGCATAATTTTTTCAGTCAGTGATTCCTGGTCATACTTTTGCATAAGTCTTTCACTCAATGATTCCGGGTAATATATGAGCTCCTCATTGTCCCTGTTATTATCTGCCAGTTGTGTGCTGCTGCTTGCCGAGCACAGCTCGATCAAATGACCAGCTGCTGGATGCTGCATATTTGTATCTGATGGAGCTTCAACATTCTGAAGCTCTATGTGAAATCTGTTCATACCATTCTCACTTATTGATTTGATGGCCAGGTCAGGCAGCGTTCTGTTGGTCTCAGATTCCACATCCTGGTGTTCCGTATTGCCTTGGTAGGCAGAAACTAACTGGGTAAGCTGGCCCATATCCCTCTCATCATGTAAACTGTCATTCCCAGGCAGTGTTTCCTTGGAGATATCCATAGACTCTGGTTGCATTGACCTCTGCCCCGATTCATTTATCACTTCCACATTTTCAAATTTTCCATCTAAACATACAGAACTGCTGATCTTGTTTTCCCCAGCTGTGTCTCTATTACAGAAAGTTTGCATAACCATTTGTTCATAAGCTCGTCTGGCATCAGGAGGATCATTCAAACTAGCTAAATCTGACAAAGGTTTGCCATATCGTATGCGTGTTTTCTGAGGTTCAGAACAATAGAGAAAATAGGGTATTCTTATGTTGTCAGAATCCAGACTTCTTGTCATAGTTTTGGCACGGTTGTAAGGCTTGTTTTGACCAGGTTTATGTGCATAGATGTCATCAAATGACCTCTTAGCCCATCTAACAAGTTGAACCCGACTCAGTTTAGATGTTACTGATTTGACGTACCGCTTTTTACCTTTCTGAAGTTGTGAGAAATAAGCAACATGGCTTTTTAGTATTTTATCAATATATTTGTTAAACTGATCATTCTTTAGCACAAAACAATGTTCTTGTTCTGTGATACTGCTCTGATAAACTTTCTCGTACGGCTTATTAAGTCTGACAGCTTCTTCTGTATGTTTGAGAATAGACTGTACCGCAGGGGGGCATCGAAGAATCTTCTCCATCTTGTATGTAGAGAAGGGTGGATATGTCTTTGGTATATCTTCAACAAAGAGTCCAGCACACCAAATGCTGCTGATCTGTTGATAGCACAGGCTTATGATGATATCGCAAGACGATGATGTTACTTCATCCATAATAACACAGTTAGACTGCTGAATGCTCTTTAGTTCATCTATGTGGAAATTCAGTGAATCAATATTAATCATGTACAACTGGCGCAAAGGAATCTTGGATTCGATCATCATTTGTAGTAGTCTGTTATACAAGCCATAAGCATACGGGTATCCCATATTAGAGCCAGATCTTGAGTTGACCAACACAACAGTTCTTCCTGCCAGCATCCACTGCTTCGCTTTCAGCATTAAGACCAATGTCTTGCCTGACCCAGGAGGTCCATACAGATACACTTGCCTCTCATTGGAACACACGGCCTTCAGCTGACAGGGTAGCAGAATAAACTTACAGAACCTGTCTGCACATGTCTTGACTGCTTCAGATGAACTTCGAACCTCCATACGTGGATTGGTTGGGCTCCAGACTTCGATGGTAGAGAAAAGACCACAGTACCTGTAGAAATAATATAATATGAAGCCATTAATAAAAGTAATTTGAAATATATCTGATGGGCGTTGTAGCCTCTTCAAAGAAAAGCAAGTTGCTTCAGAAAGTCTGAATGTGTTCATTCTTTTCACCAGGTTATCAAAATAGAACCAGCAACAGTTAGTTGTTTGTCACAGTTCTAACATCACTGCAAAGGATCACCCCATAATGCTCTGTTCCAGTGAATATCACACATAATGCTGCTCCTCGCTGTCCCATGTGAAAAGTGGAACAGACAGTAGTGCAGTCAAGCTAACTGCATGCACAGATATATATGCATAAGGCCACTGCCAGAATGCCAACAAAAAAGTCCCCCTAAAATTACAGTTCATTGTCGATGGAAGTGTCAGTCACTAGAAAACCAGCAGTTGTACACACATTACTGCATAAGGCAAAGCCAACTAGTTCAGCAACGGGCTGTCTGCCATTTTTCTGAACATGCAGTTCACAATACAAACCACAGCGGACAGATGTAAAAGCATTTCACATGAGACATGGGTTCACTTCGTGAATGCAGAGATGAAGGAACAGCCAAAACAGGGGATGCATACTCATTCTCCAAACAAGCACAAAAAATTAAAGCAAACATTTTGTAACGAAAAATTACATTGTTCTAGGACTACCAGGGCATTTCGTTGACGCAATTCATGACCTAAGGACCAAAATAACATCAGAAGTTTATTGTGAAACACTGTAGAAGCTTCGTCAGTTGATCCAAAACAAAAGGCGTGGAATGCTCACCAGTGGCATCATTATCCTGCACGACAATGCGCTTCCCCCATACTGCTGCTCATACAAAGGCTTTACTTGAGCAGTTTAAGTGGAAAACATTCAACCACTCCCTTTACAGCCCGGACTTGGTACCAAGCGATTATCATCTCTTTGGCAAGATGAAGGTCTGGCTGTCTACTTAAAGCTATGACACCATCGAGGAGCTCATGGATGGAGTAAAAAAACTGGCCAAGTACCCTGGCGGCACCTTTCCTTGATGAGGGGCTACAAAAACTTGTGCCATGGTACGACAAGTGCCTGAATTTAGGTGGTGACTATGTGAAAAAGTAATGCAGTGGTGTATGTTAATTTTGAATGTATTTAGATGTTATTGTCAATTTGTTTAAATTGTTACCAGCCAATCGGAGGTTAGCACTGGACAAGAGACTAAGCAAGACGTATCCAATTTTATAAGAAAACGCCGTTGGAACTACATCGGCTATGTACTCAGAATGGACAAGACAAGACTCCCCAACCAAGCCCTCTTATGGTCACCAGTAGGGAAAAGAAAACGGGGAAGGCCAAGAGAGACCCTGCATAGAACCATCATCAGAGAAGGCTCATTCAACGGCCAAGTGAACATCCAGGGTCTACAACAGGTGGCAGCGAAATGCCAGACATGGAGAGCCATGACTTCTGTCCTATGCGCCGCCTTAGGCTCAAGAGGAAAGACTAACTAACTAACTAATCCCGATGTTGATGTTGAAATAGTCCTCATATCTTCCCATTTATGTGTTCACCACTTATGCAAGCCTTCCATTCCATATGGTTTTTTACAAGAGAGCCATGTCTTTTAAAGGCCAACATATTTAACTTGTCTCTTTTATATTTTTTCATCCACTCGCTTCCACTCCCTGACTCATTAGAACCTCAGCATTTGATTGTTTATCATTTCCACTAAACAGAACCTATACTTCTATATATCCACATCTCCAGGGCTTCAATTTGACTTTCTAATTGCTTGTTTATTGTCCAGATTACTTTGCCATATATTAGTGTTAAACATTGGTTTTCCAACCATTGAAGAGAGAATACAAGGTTGCAGGGCACGCGCCTACCTCAGAATTAACGCAAACACACAACATCCACTGCATAGTGAAATTAGGAAGGTGAAGGGCAGCAGGTTAAAAAGAGGACGGTCGTGGATGGGTCAAGCCGAAGACATTCTTCAACAGGTGTGTTCACTTGAGGACTTAGAACCTGGCGAGGAGTGGGTGCGAGTGCCAACAGACTTCTGCACATCCTTTTCAGTTTGCATCCAACTAGATAGAAAATGCAGACAAGAAAATCCGGCTGCTGTTGAGGCTGAAGTACAAGCGTTGATTTTAGAGAATTCGCTAGACGGTGACGCGGTCATCTACACAGATGAGTCGGTCGTCCGACATGTGAGAAGCTCATGGGCCTTTACAGCTCGGGCCAGAGGGAGAACTGTGAAGGAGGACTCTGGTGCTTTCACTGAAACCACAAGTAGCCTGACCATGGAAGTCATGGCAGTAAGTAAAGCAATAACATGGCTCGAGACACAGACATTCACTAGGGCTTGTTTCCTTAGCGACTCAATGAACATGATCAAGAGGATAGAGGAGGGGTCGATCCGAAGAGAATGGTTGCTGCCTCTGGAGCGGTCTCGACTGGCAAAGATTAGTTTCATCTTCGTGCCAGGGCATGCGGGAGTACAAGGAAATGAGCGGGCTGACAAGCTTGCAGGTGAGGCTACTGTGGAGAACGGAAGCGCCATGGACCAGGCCGACATTCTGAATGCTCTACGAGAAGTAAGACTTTTGCGAGAACCAAGTGATGAATGTGAATCTACAACAATGGCCAGACTGCGAGAGCAGCAAATTAAAAGAGGGGTGGCCAAACAAGAACACTACGCAGGAAGCCAAAGAAGATTTATAAACCAACACAGAACTGGCGTCGTTAGCCGCTACACGTTGCGGGATTTGCTGAGGAGGGGATCCGAGCACTTATGGACTGAATGGTTCGATGTGCAATGAGGATGATCTGTCGACTAACTAACTAACTAACTAACTATATAATATGTTTGACAATTCTCATTTTTAATGTTATTCATCTTTCTCTAGATGTTAACACGCTGTTCATGCTAAAATTATGTCTGGGACATAAGCGAGTTTCAGTATCAACAGTCCAGAACAGAAGTAGCTGACTTAACAACTAGGTCAAAGTGGGATAATAAAGCAACTGTCTAGGATAGAATTAATTAAAACAAAATAAATCCAAAATTAACAAGAGAACATGTATTTATTATTCAATATATATGGTATAGTGTCCTCATACCTGCCAATGAGTTGTTTATACTCTGGTATTTCAATTCTGTTGTCACCACTGCTCTCAAAGAATACCTTGACCCCCTGCCACCAGGTGATCAGCCTGAGCTTGACGTCTGCTTCTACACCATCCCATAGAAATGTGTGCTTAGGAGGCAGCTCATCCGAACACAGGAACAAATCTGCTTCATGGCCGAGGGTATCTCTGATTGTCTGTAAAAGCATGAAAACTGGATATTCCATGTTTTGTATGTAAAGACAATGCTTGCACATGCAGTCACATTAAGAACAATTAAAATGTAGCTGTATCAAGAGATTTGCTACTCTTTTATTCATGTTCTAAGAACTATACATAAAATAAAATGCTAGAGGGGATGTCCAAAAATAACCTGGATTATTAAAGCAGCAATGTAAGTAAACTAGTTAGCGAGCTAGCAGCTACTTGTATGTGGGAGACTGCTGCCAAAGATCAAAATTCATGGCATACATCATTATGCAAGAGTGTAGTCACTTGCAAAGCAAACAGAACTGCAAGAGCTGTGAAAAAAAGACTGGAAAAATAAAACACCACAGGAGATCCTCCTCCTGGAACGTCAAGATTCTTTGCTCACATTGTCAAAGAACATTTCGAGCCAAAAATTAGGCCTTTCCAGTCATCTCAGAACACATGGCTGAAAACTTTCAAGCCTCACTGGATAAAATGAATGGTCGTCATCATACTTGATGGACAAACACCACATGTATGTGTACCAGGTACATTTACCTTCAGTCTAATAATTGCATGATTGCCGCACGACGGTTAGTGGTAAATCTACTTCCATTCAAGTGAAGGCATATGAAATGCATGTGGCGAAATTTTAAATGTTCAGCAAGGAAGGATTTTGAATAGCAATGGATATGCCTGAAGCTCTGTTTCAAATGAAGTAAAACGTTTACTGAAACTTTTCAAATGCTACAACAGACCTAAGAGGACAAATGTTTGAGCCACAAGCAATACTACAAATGGTAAAAGGATTTTACATTGGAACAGGCCTTCCCAGCAGACAATCACAAATCTGGACAATCTTCTGTTTATTGAAAAATTGAGTGATGTGATTTGTGCAAACTGGCACCTCACTGTTTATGAAGTTTCTGAGGAAGTATGAATATATACAAGTTTGTGCCATGATTTTAAAAGAAAATCTGAACATGCGTTGTGTTGCCACAAAATGTGTGCCCGTCTGCTGAAAGATGAACATGTGATTTGACTATCAGTCAGTCAAGGGCTAAGGCCTGACACACCTTTGCCACAGGAAATATACATGCTCTTAGTATTCTAACTTTTGTTGTTCACGTAAAGTACGGGATCCCTTTACACGCCATATGACACAATTGGTATACAGTGCTAGACCCATGTTTTTATAGACCAGTTGGCACTCAGCAGGTAATGTAGTCAGTATCATACAGTTGGCACTCAGCAGGTAATGTAGTCAGTATCATACAGTTGGCACTCAGCAGGTAATGTAGTCAGTATCATACAGTTGGCACTCAGCAGGTAATGTAGTCAGTATCATACAGTTGGCACTCAGCAGGTAATGTAGTCAGTATCATACAGTTGGCACTCAGCAGGTAATGTAGTCAGTATCAAACAGTGGGCACTCGGCAGGTAATGTAGTCAGTATCATACAGTTGGCACTCAGCAGGTAATGTAGTCAGTATCATACAGTTGGCACTCAGCAGGTAATGTAGTCAGTATCAAACAGTGGGCACTCGGCAGGTAATGTAGTCAGTATCATACAGTTGGCACTCGGCAGGTAATGCAGTCTGTAACATACAGTTGGCACTCCGTAGGTAATGTAGTCAGTATCATACAGCCGCCTTTATTTCCCTAAGCATTTTAGGTTGGGTCAACCTGTGAGCTCAGATACATTTACAAAAATATTGAATCCAAGGTGTACCTTTGTTGTATGATTTGTTCCAATTCATAAAAGATTTTATTGCTTTAGTTTTTATACAGCAAATTTGTTCTTTTAACTTCTGTCACCATTTTCTATCGTCACAACCAAACTATGTACCAACCTTCTTAAGTTGCAAATCTGTCCACAGTGCAGCTTTCACAGATGCTCGTGACATATTTGGCAAGGCTATCAGCTTGTGACATTTTAAGTGAACAGACAGGTCAGAGGTCACATGTCTAATCATGGCTTCCTCTCGTTTCAGCTGTTTTAATGCTTTCTCTAAGACTGTCTTTGTGGAGGCAATTTTCTGATCCTCCGTGGCATGCCACTCATCAAAGTTATCCCCGATGGCCTTGATACAAACAATGATGGCTCCATATTTCTGTAATATAAAAAAAAACACCAATAAATGTCAAATTCAAATGAATAAAAGCTGGTTAACAGAAAGAATAATTCAACTGCCCTGGGTTTTATTCTATAGGACTTTTGTCTCTTTCTGCATAGCAGTCTGCCAAAAGTGTTGATCACAGCATAACTTTATTGATCAGGGCATAACTTTGTTGATCAGGGCATAACTTTGTTGATCAGGGCATAACTTAGTTGATCAGAGCATAATTTTGTTAACCACAGCATAATTCTGTAGCTCTAGCAATGATACTTTGCCTGTTATTTCCAAGTGTAAAAAAAATTATACTGATATCAAAAAATATCTTGGTGTTAACAAGCCCATAAGTGAAACAAAGAATATTAACACTGTAAACTACCAGGCATGTCACAAGGGGAGTTAGTGTGCAACTAGCTATCTCATCGCATAGAAAACATAAGATGCCAAATCCAACCCATCAAGAATAAGCTACAAGGGGCTTGGTGTGATTTAGTTAAGAGCCTGTGCTTCACTGAGGGACAAATAAACAAAAACAGAAGAAGAGAAGATTGAAAGGAACAACAGTGCAATCACATTAAAATCAAAACATAATGCTGGTATATTAGAGAGCAAGAATGACACAAACATATTAAAAAGGAAGAATGATGTGTACATGTTAAAAACGGAGAATGATGCACACATATTAACATGGAAAAAATAATGCACATATATTACAAGGGAAGAATAATGCACATATATTAAAATGGAATGAGTTGAGTCAAGAACCAGCATTATAGCACTCGGGGCATTCACATATATGCTCAGATCTTCAACAGCCAGTAAAGAGCACAAATACTAATGGTTCAAGTTGTAGTCTGCTTATGTGTCCATCTGACATTTCCTTTGAGTACTGAGTGTCAGTCAGATCCTCAGGCCATGATGATTTATCTCTTCTCCATACTATACACAGGATCCCAAAGGGCCCTGAACACATCTGCCTCAGCGAGCACCAATACCCTACGTAGCAGTGCAGACCAAGCCAATCTGTCCACTTGCTTGTTTCCCTCTATACCAGCATGTCACGAAGAACCAATGGATGCTGCATATCTGATGTTTGAATTGAAGCATGCCACTCTGCCCAAATCTTGCCCGTCTACGCCCTTCTCAGCTTGCTCCGTAAGTCCATAACAATCATACATATTAAAAATAAAGGATAATGCACATATACTTAAAAAGAAGAATGCCACATACATATTAAATAGAAGAATAATGCACTAATATTCAGAAAGAAATCATATGAGGGGACTTCAAATGAAAATCTTAAATTATTTGTGTGTGTGAATATATTCTGAAAAAGTAAAGAAAAATGTATCATTTTTCAATGTAGTCACCACTGCGTTCAATGCAAATCCTCCAGCGCCGATAAAGTGCTTGGATTCCTGTAGAAAAAAATTCTCTTGGTCGCGTGTGTAACCACGCATGCACTACCTGCTATACCTCCTCAGCAGACCAAAAAATTTTGAAACTTCCAACTCCACTAATACACTTGCTGGACTGACAGGCATACATCACCATACTGGATCTTCATTTGCTGATGAATTTCTATAGGGTTCATCCCTTCACTGATCAAAGAACGGTTAACAGAAAATGCTGCTCCTCTTTGGTGCATGTCAAAAGTGGGGTGGCCATCTTTAAACTGTCCTTATGATGTCATTGTGTTCATCTGCGCCTTGATGTCACTACTTAACACTCTTGACATCCTGAACAACAATACTGACAGGCAAGACAATGGCATGGTTATTGTAATTTCTATCACACTTTTAAGGTTTAGATTTGAAGTCCCCATACAATAAGCATACTAACAACCCTGTGGATAATCATATATTATACAATGAACCTGGTGAAAGATGAGACAATCGTGTTCTGCCCTCATGGTCTGCCCAAATGCACTGACGGGTCTGCAAGTTTCCTCCTTGGGGAACATTTCCTCCCGCAGCTTGTTGAGGTAGTTGTTGTACTGAAACCCACAAATGATGAACATTGGGTCATCTAGTTGTCCCCCCAAGTCAGACCGGCGGCCCAGCATTTCTAGTGCACTGATCACACGGTTCTCTCCTGGAAAACCAAGAAATAGAATAAAACTTCAGCATTTCTAGTGCACTGATCTCATGGTTCTCTCCTGGAAAACAAAGAAATAGAATAACACTTCAGCATTTCTAGTGCACTGATCTCACGGCTCTCTCCTGGAAAACAAAGAAATTAAATAAAATATCAGCATTTCTAGTGCACTTATCACACAGTTCTCTCCTGGAAAACCAAGAAATAGAATACAATTTCAGCTTTCTAGTGCCCTGATCACATGATTGTCTCCTGGAAAATAAAGAAATAGAATAAAACTTCGTCATTTCTAGTGTACTGATCACGCAGCTCTTTCCTGAAAAACAAAGAAATATAATAACACCTCAGCATTTCTAATGAACTGATCATGCTGTTTTCTTTGGGAAAACAAAAAAATAGAGTAAAACTTCAGCATTTCTAGTTTTCTTACCACATGGTTCTCTACAAGAAAACAAAAAAAAATAGAGTAACACTTCAGCATTCCTAGTGTCCTGATCACATGATTATCTCCTGGAAAAGAAATATAATTAAACTTCATCATTAATAATGCTAGTAATGTCATGCACATGGTCAGACCCAGGTTTGATATCTGGGCTCATCACTCGCCAAAGAGAGGGAAAGATTGGCCACCTATACCTCCTTGCTTTCAGGCCTACAGAATGTTTTGGCACTATCACATTACAGACTCCTAGCAGAAAACTGCTTTGAGAATATTTCTGTTTTAATTATTTTATTACTAGTGCACTGATCTCTTGGAAAGCAAAGAAATGAATAAGTCTTTTAGATTGCAGATAATCCACAATTACATCAACAAAAATACATCAGGGTCTCTTTAAAACTAGCTTGGTGATTGTGAAACATATAATACTGTGTATGTGTCATTAAAGAAATTGTTATTTACTGCCTATAGTACCTTGCCATGTAGGACAAGGGGGTCTTGAACTGAGGAATTAAGGCTGCCCGGCTTGTGCAGTTGTGGGAGTCTCTGTGGCAAAGTGGTCAAGCCGTTTGACTCGTGCTCTGAAGGTTTGTGGGTTCGATTCCGGGCCGCGCCCTTCGGTTTACGAGTTAAATGTTCGGAGACTCCTGTGGGTCATCGCTAAAAGCTACGGAGTTCGTGCTTTGTGCGACGCTTTCCGTTCTGCGGAAAGAGACCGAGCCATATGGGATAAAACCCGGTGCAAAACCCTGTCAACTTTTAAGGCTTGTGCAGTTGCCACGAACTGTGCAGTCGCCGCGAACTGCGCAGGTTAGGGTTTTGTGTGTGTGTTTGTGTATTTCATCTAAAATGATTCATTTTATGTTGCTTTAAGATAACCAGTTCTGTAGTCTGCATCTGATGAGAATCAGCAAAATATGCCTGGCAATAAATTAGGCAACATACTTTTTGTGTCTTCATGAATCAAATGCACAATAAGCAAACACTGATGTGAATTTCTGAGACACTGTCTCTCACAGTCAACTATGAACAGCCTTGATGGATTGTTTAAACTGAAATGCACAGTTTCTGTGCTGGATTGTTGATCAGTTTCTGAATCAAAACCTCACAACTGGAATATTTCCTCGCCGATATTTTAAATCTCTGACAGCAGAGAGAATCTGCCCAACAACAAAACCTTGAAATATCAATTGGGAAACCCTTTGAGGCCACCAAGACAATTAACAATGTATTGTTTGGCACTCAGAGAAGTAGAAGAAGGAAGCAGAGACTAGAGAACATACTAGACAACATAAAAATTCAAAGCTATAGTTACCGGCCAGGATTCAAACCTGTCACCTCCAAATTATGGCAGCACCTTATCAGAGGAACAAGTATACTTTGATGTACCATAACATCTTAGGTCCCAGAATTTTATATTAAACCAGCATAGGTCAAATAATAAACATATCAGATGGTGATACTGTGTCCAGTATATTAACAAACATTTAAATAAGAGAAATGATTGGTCAGTTCCAATGTTGTTCATGTGATGAGTAATGTGATCAATAGAATTATGTTCAGGTCATTTAGGCCTTAAAAAGGTGTGCATCCATCAGAGTGAGATTGGTGTAGACCAGGGGTGGCCAACACAAGGCCCGCGGGCCGCATGCGGCCCGCCGGACGTCCTATTGCGGCTTGCGGAGTGGGAAGCGATAATGTGGTCGAGGCTGTAGCACGCTTGCTTGTTTACTTTAATTTAAAAAAAAAAAAAAAATTAGGTGCGTGGCCCGGCAGAAAATATTATTTCTGAAATTTGACCCGCCAGCTGAAAAGACTGGCCACCCCTGGTGTAGACTTTCCTCTCGACCCAGTATGAAAGCAACATCTTCATGAGGACTGTGTTACAGTTCTCCTTCTCCTCTCCAAGCTCAGAAACCAGCACTGTGTGCAAGGGTGGTACTGTAAGTTCACATCTAAAGAGATGCACATTAGGATGTAACTAGGTCACGATTCAGCACAGCACTTGTAGACAGGCTGAGATTAGATCTGCGTTGGTCAACAGACTGGCTGAGATTAGGTCTGGGTTGGTCAACAGACTGGCTGAGATTAGACCTGGTCAGGTCAACAGACTGGCTGAGATTATATCTGGGTTGGTCAACAGACTGGCTGAGATTAGGTCTGGGTTGGTCAACAGACTGGCTGAGATTAGACCTGGTCAGGTCAACAGACTGGCTGAGATTAGGTCTGGGTTGGTCAACAGACTAGCTGAGATTATGTCTGGGCTGGTCAACAGACTGGCTGAGATTATGTCTGGGCTGGTCAACAGACTGGCTGAGATTAGGTCTGGTTTGGTCAACAGACTGGCCGAGATTAGACCTGGTCAGGTCAACAGACTGGCTGAGATTAGACCTGGTCAGGTCAACAGACTGGCTGAGATTAGACCTGGTCAGGTCAACAGACTGGCTGAGATTAGACCTGGTCAGGTCAACAGACTGGCTGAGATTAGACCTGGTCAGGTCAACAGACTGGCTGAGATTAGACCTGGTCAGGTCAACAGACTGGCTGAGATTAGACCTGGTCAGGTCAACAGACTGGCTGAGATTAGACCTGGTCAGGTCAACAGACTGGCTGAGATTAGGTCTGGTCAGATCAACAGACTGGCTGAGATTAGACCTGGTCAGGTCAACAGACTGCCTGAGATTAGACCTGGTCAGGTCAACAGACTGGCTGAGATTAGACCTGGTCAGGTTAACAGACTGGCTGAGATTAGACCTGGTCAGGTCAACAGACTGGCTGAGATTAGGCCTGGGCTGGTCAAGTTTCCAGCACAGGTTGTAGGCATCACGTTGTCAACAGCCTATAGTAACAGTCTGCCCTACTACCAGCTGTATCTACCCGGTGGCTGATGGTGGGGGTCTCTAGATGTAGAGGTTTGCTGCAAATATGTTGAATAAGTGGCCATGAACCAACACAGGCTATGGTTATTGAGATGAGGACAGTTAGTTGGTGAGGCAGCTATCTACGTAAAATATGTCAAAATTCTGTGACATGGCCATCAGCAGTTAAGTACGCCATACATAACCTCTTCGTCTTGCTGCCGTGTCTTTTTAGACAAAGATTACTGGAGTCAACCATATACAAACTGGCATAAGGCAAGTGGAAACCACCACTGTATCCATCCCAGTTGTCTTTTTAGACAAAAGTTACTGGAGTCAAACCATATATAAACTGGCAGAAGGCAAGTGGAAACCACCACTGTATCTATCCCAGCTGTCTTTTTAATTAAGACAAAGGTTACTGGAGTCAAGCCATGCACAAACATGTGGAAGACAAGAGGAAACGACCACTGTATCCATCCCAGCAATTTTTGTAGACAAAGGTTACTATAGTCAAACGTCAAACCATATACAAACTGACAGAAGGCAAGTGGAAACCACCACTGTATCTATCCCAGTTGTCTTTTTAAACAACTGATAGTGATACTGTAGTCAAATCATGCACAAACTGGTGGAAGACAAGAGGAAACTATCACCATATTTATTCCTTGTAAAAATACTTCTCAACAACTTTTCTCATGGCTCAGAAAGGTTTCATCATACAAAATGATGCATGCTGTTGGAGACTGCTTGATGTAGAGAAGCATGATCATCCATGTCAGTCAGTTATCTTTTTAAACAAAGGCTTATTTAGTTAGTTAGTCGCAGTTCCAACTTAACAGCAACGGGTCATCCCCATTATGCTCCATTCCTGTGCCAGTGAATATCACACAAAACGCTCCCCGCTGCCCAATGTGAAAAGTGGAAAAGACAGGAGTCTCGACAAACAACAGCCCGCACAGATACACTGTGCATAATGCCACCACCAGAATGTCAACACACCAGACCCCCACAAAACACCCAGTTCATCTCTGATGGAATCGGCTGTCATTTTCCTATCTGAATGTTTCCTAGATGTTCACCCACACAGTCCACGAAAATACAATTCATCGCTGATGGCAGTGGCAGTCAACCAGAAGCCCAGCAGCCACACATTTCTGCATAAGGCAAAAACAGGTAAACTCTGGGACATATCCACCTGCCATCACTCCGAACATGCAGTCACGTTCCAAAAAACCTCAGGCAGATTCAAAAGCATTTCACATGAAACTCACAGCTCACAGTGTCGCGCCACGCACTCACTCAGTAATAGGGCGACGGAACCATCAAGCCTCCTTAGTCGCCTCTTACGACTAAGGCTTGTTGGGGTCAAACCATAACTAGCGGAAGACAAGAAGAAACCATCACCGTGCCAGTCAGCAAGGCATTTTATGATAATGATGATGACTGTCAACAGATTCCAACCCATTACCCAAAGGTAAAATTATTATTAGTAAGTGCACACATGCATTGCTAAACTTACCTTCATCTTTTCTTATATCCTTATCCATGACTTTGGTCAATATTTCCACATCCTGTAATGCCTGCAGATTGACATTTGCAGGTCGGCTATTAGACAGGGTTGGAGTGTCATTACATAATAAAGAAATGCTTGAATTTGGGCTTTCCTTGAAGTAAATACCCAAAGCTTTGATGTGTTTATCAGTGCTCTTTCTTGATGACACAGAGTCCTGATTAATGGAATCATGAAGTGACACTTTCTCCTCTGTACAGTTATCTGATTTGTGAAGACTGTTTGAAAAACTGGATTCAAACTGAGCAAAAACAGACACAGCTAAATCACCTTGACCTTTGGGGTTACTGTTATTACCAGCAGAAGATTGAGCAGATTTAAACTGACTTGTCTCCCTTTGAAAATCACTATGTATATTTTCACCAGCCATTCTTGACTGATGTACTGATGCTGCATGATGTTCTAATTTCTTGCTTTCTTTATCCCCTGGTCCTGCATTGAGGCCTTTAAGCACAGCCTCTCCTTTAAAAGTATTAATGTATTCACTTGACCTCTTCAAGGACTGAATATTGAAATGTATTGGTGGGACTCGATATGTCCTGCCTTCAACATTTGGATAGTAGCATGTGATGTACTGATCCATGAACTCATCAAAGGGCCTTGTTACACCATCAATTGTTAGCTTCAACTGACCAACACCCTGGAGAAATGAAAGATGGAAAGATTAAATAACTAATCTCTTTATATCCTAGTCTACAGATCTTTTGAAAATATGTATAGAAGAAATTTAACTAAAAACTCTATGGGATGGACATATTAATGTAATATCTAAATTTAAATGTAACAGGTAAAAGAAGTTTAACTATAAATTCTTTGGGATAAAACTTACAAGTTAAAATACAGTTAATGTAACATCTAGGATAGAAACATTCAAAGTAACAACATTTAGAAGAATGTTAACTAATAACTCTATGCAATGGACAAGTTAATGTAATATCTAGGATTAATTGTAACAACATGTGAAAGGAGTTTGACTATTAACTCTTTGGAATGCACAAGTTAATATAACATCTAAGAAAGAAACACTGAAGAGGTCAGCAACTCCGAATGGATAAGAGCACTTGCTTTTAAACATCCAGTGTGCTGATGCCAAGGAAGCTGGTTCAACCCCTACACCGGTCAGTAGGACTAAACTGTTGACTTCTCATCCTTGACTTGAAAATGTAAATTACAAGTACCTCTGAAGTCGGAGTGGGTTTGCCTGATGGCGAGGGACACAGGTAATAGGGAAAGCGAATCCACTCACAAAGATCAGTCCAGTGCACAAGAAGCAGTAGCACATATAAGGACTATGCTTGAGTCCAAAGACAGTGAATGAAAAAAAAAAAGAAGAAAAAACATTGACAGTAACAACAAGTAGAAGGAGTTTAACTAATGAAGCTCTCTGGGATGGACGATTTAATGTCCCAAGTTAATATGTATGATAGAAACATTGAATATAAAAGGAGTGCCTGGGGGTTGGTAGCAAAGGTTAATGGACGGGGTTTAGTGCAGGAGAGTCTGGCATGTGAAACCACAACATCTAGTCTGGGAATGTAGGTAATGGCAGTCAGAGCGATGATCCACTGGATGGAGCTGGAGGATAAACAACACACACATAGTAATTGTAAGGGGCTCACAGAGCAAGCTATGGAAGGTGAAAACGGGCATGTTTCTTGCAGAGTGGCATATTTCAATTCAAAAATCAAAGATGTTTTAGTTAGTTAGTTAGTTAGTTAGTTTGTTAGTTAGTCGACAGATCATCCTCATTGCACATCGAAACATTCAGTCCATAAGTGCTCGGATCCCCTCCTCAGCAAATCCCACAGCGTATAGCGGCTAACGACACCAGTTCTGTGTTGGTTTATCAATCTTCTTCTCAAAAATCAAAGATAGGGAGCATCTGTTAGATCTTTTTCCCAGGGCATGCTGGTGTGATGGGAAAGGAGCAGGCGGACAGACTGGTTTGGTCTGCACTGTTGGGTGGGGTATTGTTGCATGATAAGGTAGTCGTGGTTAAGGTCCTTTGGGATCATGTTTATATTATGGAAGAACAGATAGATCATCCCAACTTTGAGAGAATGGCGTGGCAGAGAGTTAGCAGAGGATCTGGCTGGCACACATTACTATGAGGACAGGTCAGACAATCACATAATCAGACTGTTACTATTAGTATTATAACTCTTTGCTGGCTGTTGAAGACGAGAATAGAGCATTTATGGAAATGTAACGAGTTCTATGATGTCAGCTATTGATCCAACTCAACTCAGTGTTTTTGCAATATTCTATAGCTGTTAAAAACATTGAGGTAGGCAAGCCATGAATCTCTGTCTGTAATGATCTCTTTTGCTGTGCCTGCAGTGCTTTGCAGTGTTCTAGCTATTTCAAACATGGAGGCAGACAAGCCATGAATTTCTTTAATAATTTTGTTTGATATGTCTTCAGTGCCTGGAAATATTCTATGGTTGTTACCAACATTAAAGTAGGCAAGCCATGAATCTCTGTCTGCAGTGATCTCTTTTGATGTGCCTGCAGTGCCTGGCAAAGTTCTACAGTTGTGACAAATGTATAGTAAAGACACTGTCTGGCCAATAAGCCTGACAAATATAACAATAATGGAAGAAAGATGTACCACTGATTTGCTTTCCACTGTGTCTGTATACTGTATGGTCTCAGGAATTGGCATGATCATTTTCTCCCCTTGGACAAAGTCTACCTTGGATAACCTACGATGACAATATAAAGTGAAACAGTTAGCGGCATGTCCTTTACAGGATGCCACGAGGAACTCCAGAATTGTTTATTTTTACGTTCAGTATTTTCAATGGAAAGAACAATAAAGGAGGGATATATGACCGGGAAGAAACGAAGAGGAAGGCCAAAGAGAAGATGGGTGCAGGATGTGGTGGATGATCTCCAGATTCCTCCGAAGTTGGAGAGTATCTGCCTGCACGGTGAGGAACCACCAGTCTGCACACCAATAAGCCAGACATGGGACAACGGATACTCACAAAACCTCAGTCCGATATGACATCACACTGATGTTGGACAACAGGATGTCTTCATCCGGCATACCGGACTTCGCGCTGGAGTTCACAGCCAGCGAACACAAGCAAGCAAGCAAGCATCTCCAGATGGGTGTATTAGACGCAGGACATCTTGCTAATGACCGAGAAGTTTTCCGGAAGGTTGTTAAGGGAGCGAGGGTCTGCAAAGGACATGCTACTGAATGAAAGAATTTTCACTTGCTTTCTGAACTACCAACCCTCATACTAACAAAATCAACGCAAATCTATCTGTTCTCATATCACCTGCGGCTGATTTTGAACCAACGACCAGGGGAATTGTGAAACTGTGTTCATTAACCCCTAGACCACAGCTCTCTATAGTGAAGTGATAATAACAGAGATCAAAGAGAGGTCAGAAATAGAAGTTGGAAGATACAATATAAACAATCCACGCTATGCAGATGACACAAAATTGATAGCTCAAAATGCTAATGATCTACAACTATTGGACATTATTGTAAATGAGAAAAATATAAAAAAAAGGACTTTGCTTAAAAAAAAAACAAAAAACCAATAGTTATATGAAAGAAAATGATAACACCAAGATGTGACACAATAACAGAAGGGAAAATTTATGAATAAGTTAATATATTCAAATGCCTAGTGACATTCATAACAGAGATTTAAGGCAGAACAGGCCAAGCAAAAGCCGCATATCACCAAATGAATAGTAACTTATGTAATAAGTCGAGTAAGTCACAACTAGGGCTGAGTGGTCTCGAGGTATAGTCTCCGCCTCGAGTGCTGGAGGTGGGACCTCATCTCCTGGTGAGGGCCGAGATTTTTTCACAGACTTCTTGTAACAAAATCTCCCTTCATTTCTGGGTAGTGAGATCGGATGCCCGTGTAAAAAATCCCTTGGCAGTTGGATATCGAAAAAGAGTAGCCTAACAGTGCTGCCTGGGCAAAATTTTGAGTTAAAAATCTACCCAAAGTATTTCAGGATCCTTGCTGGTGCTATGGAGCTCGTGCACTGGGCTGAGATTCTCCGGGCTCAGGCTTGAGTTAGGAGTAGAACGGAGCTCTTATGTGTTACACCTGTGTGCCGTGATGTTGATCCATCAGCTAAACAACTATTGAATGTTAGAAAGAGTTTACTGAAATACAACCCCATCCTCCAATTTCAGTTTTTACTGCTTAAATTCATGCGGCTCCATGGCAAAGAAGTTATGGACGCAGTTCTTGATCCCGCATACCCACTTTCGAAACACAGCTGCGTGTGATTTGGCAGCAAACCGTGTTGCGTTGGATTTTTACAAAAGGGTATGGGTGCCGGTCATTCTGAAAGCATTGGCAAACTACTGAACGTAAACTTGCCAAGAGATCACAATAGCAAACAAACAACAACAAAATTGTTGGCGTTGACTGCAACGTCCTGTAAAGGATATACAACTAACTTGTTTTTTTTTTTTTTTTTAAACCGCTTATCATCACTCCTTGATGGTCTCCCTGTATCTATGTTGAAGTCTGTTATAGAAAGTTATAGTTATAGAAATAATGTTGGATTAAATTTTTTCCAAGGCATATCCACCTGTTGGGGTCCCATAAGTAAAAAAAAACCAAACTCAAATTGCAAACTCGACCAAAGTAGCTAATTTTATTCAGTAACTTACATTAAATTATTTAATTAACAGTAGTAGTTAGTAGTAGTAGTAGTAGTAGTAGTAGTAGTAGTAGTAGTAGTAGTAGTAGTAGTAGTAGTAGTAGTAGTAGTAGTAGTAGTAGTAGTAGTAGTAGCAGTAGTAGTAGTAGCAGCAGCAGCAGTATGGTATTACATATTAGTATTTGAACTGTTGACATATATATTATAATATATCATATTCAATAAAATAAATCAATATCAATTAATTTTAATTAACGATCATATCACTCATTATATCAAATAATTATAGAACGTGTCTGTTCGTAAAAGATATTATTATACTGCAATATTACATACTGCATTATATTTATTTATACTTTCCCGTTACTGTACTATGTAATTAAAACGATCCTTTAGAAAACAAACCAAACAAATAAAAACAAAAATCACAGGCTTCTGTTCTCAAAACATGGAGGCAAATACTCAGTTGCACGTATTCCTTACTCTGGCGACAGGAGAGCTCCAACGACAAGCTGCAGGTCTGCCTGTGAGAGGGTGCTGTCATGGCACAGAACGTTTTGTAGCATCCACAGATGGAACAGTTGCTTCTGGATAGAATCAGAATATTCTTCTTCAAATGGTGGTGCCAGTTCATCGACGTGGAGTGTGCAAAGTGACCCAAGACTGTGCTGCACTTGCTAAACAAGATTTAAAAAAAAAAAAAAACAGCTGTATTGTCTTATTTTTATTAGTTCAACCCCTAAACTGGTCAGTTGGACTAAAATGTTAACTTCTCGGCTTTGACGTATGGACGTAAGTAACAAGTACCTAGGAAGTCGGGTTCGCCTGATGGCAGATGACACTGTTGTAGCAGTTACTAGTGGCAGCAGGACGTGTTTGGACTACCATCGAGATCAAAGTGACCGGAAAAAAACCATGTTCATAATTGTTCATTGTTTTCTTCTTGTCTAGGAGGCCCTTTGCGTAAGGTCGCAGATCGCATGAAACACTCTCAATCTTTTGCCTTTTCCCCAGCCTGATGCATTTTTATGTTCAAGATATCTGCAATGTCCAATGTCCACGTCGATGCTTGTCAATCTTTGACTCATCTTTCAGAAACCATTCCTTTCATTACTGTTCTGTCTAAATCATTGTGCATCTTTTCATTATAAAATTATTAACTGGAAAATTAGTCTGCTATATTTGGTCAAACATTAAATTAACTCACCGCTAATGAGATGAGAGTCAGATGACCGGAACTGCTTTTCTTTGGTGAGGCGTGTGATTTTGGCTGGCATTGAAATATTGCTGATAGAATCATTGATGAGTGTTTATAAAGCTACTTGATTATTTGACTACTTGATTACTTGACTACTTGATATAATATTGATTATTGTGTTTAAAGCCACTAGATATATTGATTATTGTGTTTAAAGCTACTAAATTTATTGATGAGTGGTTATAAAGCTTCTAGATTTATTGACGATTGCTTATAAAGCTGCTAGATTGACTGAAAATCTAATATCCGCCTGTGGTAGTTTTGGCACGATCAAGCCAAATTGTTTCTAGGGCCATATACGGCCCTGGGCAGGATGATTCCCGCGCCTGTTTTAAACCACCAAGTATCATCTCTCTCGGTCAGCCTCTGTTTTTCTGGCAGCTAATTTCTCCAGTCGTCACGATGTTCTCAGTACCTCATTTCTCATTATATGACCAAAGAACACTGGTCTATATTTTATAGTTGTGCATCATGTTCTACTTTCAACAACCATTTCCAGACAAACGTTAGTTACACTGGAGGTCCCAGGTACTCAGAACACACGTCTTCGTTGCCTCCAAGTTATTCCTAATTTGTTCGTTTACGTCCCATGATTCATTGCCATATAACAGAACAGGTTCGATATAACATTTCAGTGTCAATCATTGAAATTGATTTATCATGTAGGATACTTTTCATCTTCTGAGGCCATCATGGCCGAATAGATAAGAGCACGCACTCTTAAACTTCCTTTGTCCTGAGGCCGAAGTAGCGGGTTCAACCCTTAAACCGGTCAGTTGGACTACAATGTTGATTTCCCCTCCTTGACTTCGGGACGTAAATTACAAGTGCTTCAGAAGATGGAGTGGGTTCGCCTGATGGCGAGGGACACTGGTGATTGGGAAATCTCATCCACAAGCAAAAAATCAGTGCAGTGCACTAGAAGTGGTAGCAAGCTAACGCATTCTGAAATGCAGCTTTATTATTGTTTTTTTTTTTACTTGACCTATTTTACTCTTAATGCATGTCGAGCGTATTTCAGCAGATAAACGTTTATTCCCGCTAGTCCAAAGTTAGATCCCAAATTCCACCAGCCGTAGCTGCATTTGGGCACCAATTTGTTGTCTCCTCGCGCAAGGGAAGACCAGTTAGAGACAGTATGGAGTCTCACTTGCTCCACTTACTCGAAGAGGAGAACCGCAGACAGAGGAAAATGAAGTTAACAAGGTCGTTTCAGGATTAAGAAGGAAAAAACAGAGCAAGGCATTTCAATTCCCCCTCTTACAACAGGAGCCGAATTATGAGCTCACCCTTCTCAAAAGAGCTGAGACAGAAATATAACGTCAGAAGCATGCCCATCAGAAAAGATGAGGAAATAACCGTTGTCCGTGGACATTGCAAGGAGCAACAGACAGAGGAGAGGTAACCCAAGTCAGTAGGAAGAAATGTGTGGTATGCATTGAACGAATTCAGTGTGAGAAGGCAAAAAGGTGCTACTGTCCACGTCGGTGTCGATCCCTCTAGTTGTCATTGTTTAGCTGAAACTGGACAAGGATCATCATCATCATCATCGTCATCATCATCATCATCAAGTGCATTGAGGGCGTTCATGTCTTTCCACAGATCTCGGCCTTTGATGTTTTGGATCAACTCTGCTCATGATATTCCTCCATGCTACTGTCTCAATCTATCCAGCATTATTTCTCTTGGTCAGCCCTTGCATCTCTTCCCCATAATCTTTCCAGTTGTCACGGCGTTCTCCAATGCCTCTCTTCTCATCGCGCGACCAAAGAAAGCTAATTGTCTCATTCTAATTGTTGAATATAATGTTCTAGTTCCATTAGCCTCTTTCAGACAGTTGTTATTAGTTACTCTGGTAGTCCAAAAAATTCGCAACATTCGTCTTAGGGACCACATCTCTGTTGCTTTCAGGTTCTTCCTAATGTGTTCATTGACATTGCGACAGTACTACTGTTTAGACCGAGTTTGCAGTGACAACGATGTAGCTTATGTAGTAGTGAACGCAGCTTCACAAACTCAACATACCCGGTTCAAAGTCAGACGACGGCGATGTGGTAGCAAAACGCTTTGCTTTGATTTTTACAATAGTATGCGCGCCAAAGAGATTCCAGAAAAGCTGGGAATGAAAAGAGAGTTGATGAAAGTAATAGAAAAGAGACAAGTAAAATATTTCGGCCACATTAGAAGATATAACATACTTAAAATGATACTGTAGGGCAGGGTTGAAGGCACGCGAGCAAGAGGTAAATAACGATACAAGTGGGAAGATAACATCAAGAGAAGGACGAACAGCAATCTGACAGAATGTACAGCCAGGGCGAGAGACAGACAGTGTTGGGGATCCATTGCAGCCAACCTTCATTGTGAAGACGGCACTTGATTGATTGATTGATGAGCGTCGGCCGTTCTGAACGTGACACTAGCTAGAAAATCACAAAACGTAAACAAAGGTTTGAGTTGAATACAATATCCTACAAAGGACATGCAACTTAATTTAGCAAAAATATACACTATGTTTCTTTCAACAAGTTAATAGATACTGATAACGTAGCAGAGTACTGACCTTGTCCTTACAAACTTTCTCCATTACTGACCTCTTCAAGTTGGGGTAGGCTATGACCTGTCTGACCTCTGACCTGACCCCTAACAACCTGAGCCAGCTGGCCACGGTAGAGCTAACCTCATTCATTTGAGTGATAGTTCTCAGCACGCGGCGTCGGAGGTGGTCAAACTGGGCGTTGCCGCCGATGCTGCTGATTGACAGTACTGTAACGCCAAACGTGGTGGACAGCAAGAGCATCACAGTGTTCTTGCTGTTTTGTCCGGGTACTGTCATCACAGTTCTGGAGATGTAAGAAAGACACCCGTGTTAACTACCAGGTCTGAAAGTGGGGTATGAAATGCCGGATGCCGGGTACATTATGTATGGGAAAGAAACATGTGGGTGGTGTCAGCATGGCTGAATGGATAACAATGCTCGTTCTAAAACATCAGATTTGCTGATGCCGAGGTAGGGATTGAATCCCCTACACCGGTCAGTTGGGCTAAATTGTTGACTTCTCGTCCTTGACTTGGGGACGTAAATTACAAGTACCTAATCTCGGACCTTGGTGTTCTGGATCAACTCTGCTGATGATATTTCTTAATTTCGCCTTCTCAGTCCATCCAATATTATTTCTCTGCATCTGTCTCTGCGTCTTCTCCCATCGATCTTTTCAGTCGTCATAACGTTTTCCAACGCTCCTGTTCTCATTATAAGATCAAAGAATGAAACGTGTTTGTTTCTGATAGTTGCATATATGTCCTACTCTCGTTAACCGCTTCTATCAGAGACAACCGGTGTTAGTTACTTGCTGTCCAAGGCATTCGCAACATACATTCCCAAACTATTTTTATTTCTGCGATGTAGATCATATTAAGTAACCTTGTCTTCAATCTATTTTGTGTACAAGTTCTATGTTCGGAGGATCTTCTTCTACTGTCATTCTGATACCACTCCTGCAGGTTGAACGATATTCAACATGATGATGCCAATTTATTTGACTTGTACGTGTATTAAGTAACATGGTATTACAAACTACAACAACACAAAACAACAAACAAGTAAATTAAAGATAGTCATGAAACCAAGACGACAGAGTAGACAACACGACGGGAAAATGTATGTGTTATCTACCCTAATACAAATCAGTCCGTAATTTCGTGCTTAAAATATACTAGGTAGATCAAGAAATACTTGTGTACTATCAGGTTTGGACTTCACCCAAAGACAGGAAGCTCTAGTGCTCCACAAAACATACTTTTATATCAGCATCAAACCACAGCGAAGCTGTAGAGATTTGTTTTATTGAAGAAAAAAAAAAAACAGAATGAAAATATATTGAGTTAATTATGGGAGCGAGGTTATGCAAGGGACTTTTACTTAATGAATGAATTAACTATAGGGTTTATTCTTAATGACTGGGGTCTTGAAAATATTGACGTTCCAAGTTTTGGATTTACCTTTTGTGTTAATTGAACTCCACAGAGGATTAATACAAAACTTGGAAAGGCATTATTTTCAATAACCCCACAGTCATTAAAATACACCCTATAGTACTTGCGTCAGAGGAAGACATCATGGGAAATGGAAAAAGCTGGATCACGCCGTCACAACGGGACGTCTGGGGAAGAAGGCAGGGTAAGACCAGGAGAGGCGATGCTAGACATTTTAACATCCATGTATGGAGGAACATCTGTATCAGAAATGATTGGCAGTACACGAGGCTAAAGGCTGTAAACATACACGATATACAATGCCATTGTGGTTTAAACTGTAAGAAAAAAACAAAGCCGTGATGTCTGAAGAGATATGCCGTGCCTCGTTACAGAACTCTATTCACGCCTTGAGACTAGGAGACAAACAGGAAACGAAAAGAAGAAGAAGAAGAAGAAGAAGAAGAAGAAGTAGAAGAAGAAGAAGACGAAGAAGGAGGAGGAGAAGGAGGGGGAGAAGAAGGAAGGGGAGGAGATGGGTGTGGTGGAGGATGAGAAAGAAGAAGAATGAATAAGAAGAACTCAGACATATATCAAAAGAAAAGGCCCGATACATATGAGGGATGAAGAGGCACTGGTGCGTCTTTGTCACCAGGACCACTGATCACCAATTCTCTACACCTTAGAGTTGTACATTCTGGAAACACAGTGTTACTATTAAAGACATGATCAATCATCATCAGTGCCGTGATGAAGCCTTGTGAAGGCGCTGAGAGATGACAGGAGAATCCCAGTAGAAGACCCATGATGTCGTCAGAGAAGCTACGGAGTTCGTGCTCTGTGCGAAGCTTCCAACAGGCCGCTCTGCGGAAAGAAACCGAGACAAACGGGATAAAATCTGGTGCAATGAAGTCGACTTTCTTCCCTTAAAACTCCCTGTCACAATAGAGAGGAGTGAGGACATTAGAAGAAGGCTAGGTCAGAATCCAGTCACGCAGTTCATTAAAGAACAGCAGTTTGAATAAATGGATTTGCCATCTCACTAGAATGCCCTGGCACCATCTAGCACAAAGAGCCCCATTGAAGAAACGTGATGGATAAAGAGCAAATGGAAGATGGCGTAAAAGATGGACTGATGGTAATATTATAACAACCTTAGAGAAATGAAGACCAACTTAAAAAGTGCAAGGAAGGAGCACACCAAAACAATCCTTATGCCCTCTCACGCCTCCCAATTTCATCGAGGTAAATGGCGGAAGAGAAGAAGCAGAAGAGGAAGAAGAAGAAGAAGAAGAAGAAGAAGAAGAAGAAGAAGAAGAAGAAGAAGAAGAAGAAGAAGAAGAAGAAGAAGAAGAAGTCACTGTAACGTCCTGTCGTGATGACATACTTGCACACTCCACTTAAGGACCTCACTAGTAAAACCGGAACGAGTAGGCTATTTGCCTACCAGGATGGGGTTTAAACCATCCCGAGTCTCTGATGTCACCAATTCGAGAAAAAAGTAGACAGCATCATGTGCTTCAACCAACCAACCAATGCAGATAAACATGAAGGTCACGTGATGGTGATGGATGCGATACAAGTATCTTCTAGTGTTATCTTTCCTTCGAAATTTCATATCTAAATCACATGTCCTGCCTCAATTGTCATCACGTGTAAATTATCTGTCACATCTTACATCACGAATTTAAAAAAAAACAAACCCAGAAGTATACGGCAAGCTTGACTAGAACACGATCACAAGTACTAACAACGTCGTTGCAGCTAGGCCTTCGTCAGCATACAAACAACAAACACACACCAATACAATACATGAGGGGGAAAAATTTAAAAGTTGCACACTTGTATCCTTGTTGTGGACTGCACTGGTATTTTGTGAAATCCGCATGTGTGATTCTAACAACGCGACTCCATATTATTCTTTCATTCTTCTTCTTCTTCTTCTTCTTCTTCTTCTTCTTCTTCTTCTTCTTCTTCTTCTTCTTCTTCTTCTTCTTCTTCTTCTTCTTCTTCTTCTTCTTCTTCTTCTTCTTCTTCTTCTTCCACCTCCCTTCGTCTTCTTCTTCTTCTTCTTCTTCTTCTTCTTCTTCTTCTTCTTCTTCTTCTTCTTCTTCTTCTTCTTCTTCTTCTTCTTCCAACCCCCCTTTTCCTCCCCCTTCTTCTTCTTCTTCTTCTTCTTCCACCCCCCCCCCTTTTGCTCCCCCTCCCCCCCCCTCTCTCTCTCTCTCTCTCTCTCTCTCTCTCTCTCTCTCTCTCTCTCTCTCTCTCTCTCTCTCTCTCTCCCCACCCACCTTCCTGATACTTTTCATCGCCGGTATTTGGCATATATATTGCTGTACTTGAACGGTAAAATTATGATACTGTTAATGATAATGATGACGATTCTGTGGATGGCAGCGACAATGATGGCAAAGATGATAATAGCGCTAACGAGGACAAAGCTGACAATAAGGATGTTGCTACTAATGTCCATATTAACACCATCACTGGCAATGAGACAGAACCACACAAATACACAAACAATGAAGCAGCATACTTTTCCAACAAATGCTTGGACTTGTAGACCTGCAGAAATCCGGACAGTGGGTAATAACACAGCATGAACACTGGAACGTTCTTCTCAACAAAATATCGTTCAAAAGATCCCAACACTCGTTTTTCACCTTCCATCAACTGTACCAATTTTTTGTTTGACTTATCTGGATGCCGATATCTGAAATATGCCGTAACAATAACAGAGTTAGTGCATTTGTTAGTTAGTTGTTTGTTCGGCATTTAATTCTGCATGACTGTGTTTGTAAAACCTCACTACACTTTATATATAGAACAACTGTTTGTTGGAGAGTATATTTTCCATCTTGCAAACAGAAAACATACTCTCCAACAAACAGCTGTTCTTGATACAAAGTGTAGTGAGACTTTACAAACATCCTGTACATTGTACATTGAGTCGAGTGGCACGGGATCCTCCTAACAAAACCAAAAAATGAAACTACCGCCTTCGGTTTAACATCTGTCAGCTTGATACATGAAATAGGATTAGACTGTGTAAGAGGTCTCTGTGACTGTGGGACTTAACAGGCTTACGTTTAAACTTCCGCTGTACTGACGGCTGAGAAGGGGATCGAACCCTTACGTCGGCCAGTTGGACTTTAACGGTGAATTCTCGTTCAGAAAGCAATGGCAAACTTGGCCCATTGGGGCATAAAGCCTCTAGCTGACAACGCCAAGCTGTCCTATCTTTTCTATCTCCTGCAGCCTGTCTATGCCCTCCCAATCTTATTCATCTCTAATTTTCTTCTCCCTGCAATGTAAGAGTCATGCTATTTCGTTTGCTTTGTGGATTCCACACAAGAGATTGTCTAGTTATACAATCATAACGATTTCTGTGTCCTACCAAGCGCCAGCATCTTTCCCTCACCTATTGGCTCATTGGAATTTGTTTTATACTTCTCATGAGCTCCACATTGGTGATTGTCATCCCATGTTATTCCCACTACTCTGCGCAGACATCAGTTTGTGAATATTTGTAGTTTATTAGTAATTCTTTTAGTTCTTATCCATATTTCTGACCCACATAGTAGTACGGATTTAAAACTAAATTGAAACATTATATGCGTGGTGCGAAGCTTAACTTTCATTGACTCCCACACATTTCTCAGTGCTATGAAAGCTCGTCTTGATACATAAGCTCGCTGCACCTGAAAGACTAATTATACCCTGAAGGCTTCAATACACTTATGCTGCTAGCAATCGTCACGCTGCGCCACCTATCTCTTGTGTATTCCTCTAAGCAATTTTCTATGTTCGTTAATTTCTTAAATGATTCAGTGCCAAACAAACAATAGGTTTCCAGCAAACACGGGTGCACAATCAAATGAACAAGTATTATAATGTAAATTTCTGTTCATCGAGCATTGCAATTGTCGAAGATACCACGAAACAAAATAAATAACACGATGACTCTAGTGTGGAGATATATCGTCCTTCTATCTAAATGGGAGGTCACACTTGGCGAAATAGTATCCTTCAGCACCGAATCAGTTAAACTATGTTACCATTTGTTGTAAATCAGTCTGACTTATTGTTTGCTCCACTGGATTATAATGATGATGATGGTGATGGTGATGATCATGATGATGATGATGATGATGATGATGATGATGATGAAACGAAAAACATATCAAGCATACTGAAGAAACGAATAATTTATATCACCATAAACACAACATAATCACCTTTTTATGGGTGGTAAGCAGTACGGTCTCATTCCGAGCAGAGGGCAGCAAATCTCAACAAAACTTCTGGCAGTCTTTTGAATGTCCTCAATTATTCTGTCGGGCAACTAGAGATGAGAGAATTACAATATGGAAGTACAATCATTTGTGCCAATCACAATACTGACATAATCACAATATCTTGTAGTAATAGAGTGTGTTAATGGCAATGTAAGGGGAAGAAAAGAATATCAATACTGCAACCTACCAAGCATGTTGTAAGATGCTACTAAGGTGGAAGGGAGGCTCTTCTAGAAGAGACATGGCGCTAGCGGAGAAAGCCACACGGAATCTGGATCGCAGATTGTTCCTCTTTCACCAAGATACATTTCCAATATTGGCACCTGGAGTGTTGGAACTATGTATGATATAACTATATAGGTTTTTCTCTGTAATCCACAGAGCAAAAGAAATAGGGAAAACCTAAAAACAAAACTAACGAAGAAGAGAAGTAGAAACAGAAAGAAATCATGTGGGGAGGACCTTTACAGAGCCGCATGATGGTTAAGGACAGGAAGTTTGAGGTCAGTTGGTTGCGGGCCAATGTCCTAAAGGGTTATAAAGGCTTAAAGAAGAAAGAAGAAGAAAGCGTGCAGACGAGGAATGTCCTCGTTGCTGGCGAAATATGTCAGGCATGTCACTGTAATTCATTAATGATAGCGTTTGTAAGAATTGTTTGTTCTATTAAAAACTTGTATCCTCGTCACTGCTGTGTGTGTCAATCATTCGCGTTAATCTATACATCGCCATATTCAATGACCTCGGGTATTCCTTGTGTTCTTTTCTAGCGCATTTATGGCAGTCTCCGTGGGGAAGTAATTATTCCGCTTGCATCGCACTCCGAAGTTAGTGGGTTCGATTCGGCGCTACGTCGTTCAGTTCACGAATGCAATTTTCTCGGAAACTCCTGAAGGTTCGTCGCTGGAACTAAGGAGTTCGTGCTTTGTGCGACGCTTTCCTCAGACCACCTTGCGGAAAGAGACCAAACAAAATGGGATAAAATCAGACGCAGTGAAGTCGATATTCTTGTCTGTTAAATCCACTTTTTAGGGCATTAAAGGATCTGGTTAAGTGAAAGTTCACACCAAATGATCTCCAGCAGTTTCTATTTTGAGTCTTCTTTGTAGACTGCCACAGTCTGGCCGTATCTTTATGTTGTTTTGTTTTTATTCATATTTTTGAAGCTCTGTATCTGTTTTTATCTCAACGTTCAACTCCATTTACTGTTGTCAGTAAGGCTTTAAATGTTAGTCCAGTTCTATGTCTCCATCCTATAGGGTTGTCTTGAATACACAGGACATTTTACGAGCCGTAATTCTAGTTTATGTAATATGGGTTTAGACAGAAGTACGTGTTCTATGGAATAAAAACAGTTAGATATGTGTAACTCATCCGAGAAATAATGACATTCTTCTTCTTCTTCTTCTTCTTCTTCTTCTTCTTCTTCTTCTTCTTCTTCTTCTTCTTCTTCTTCTTCTTCTTCTTCTTCTTCTTCTCGTTTCCTATGGGAAGATCTCTGTACTATCTTCTGTCAGTGTGTGGCGTTCTCGTTTCCTATGGACAGATCTCTGTGCGGTCTTCTGTCATTGTTTGGTATTCTCTTTTCAAATGGGCAGATCTCTGTACTATCTTCTGTCATTGGTGTTCTCAGAATCGATGGGAAGATCTCTGTACTATCTTCTGTCATTGTTTAGCGTTCTCGTTTCTATGGGCAGATCTCCGTATTATTTTCTGTCATTGTTTGGTGTTTCGGTCGCAATGGGCAAATCTCCGTACCATTCTTCTGTCATTGTTTGGTGTTCTCGTTCCCTATTGGTGGATCTCTGTAAATCATCTGCCATTGTTTGGTGTTCTCGGTCCCGATGATTGGATCTCTGTACAATCCTCTGTCGTTGTTTGATGTTCTCATTCTCAATGGCCAGACCTCTTTACTATCTTCTGTAGTCGTTTGTTGTTCTTGGTCCCGATGGGAAGATCTCTGTACAATCGACTGTCATTGTTTGGTGTTCTCGGTCCCATATGGCCAGATCTCTATACTATCTTCTATCATTGTTTGGCTAAGTAAATGCAGCTTCAAAAATCTCATTCAACTGTTCATTTACAGGACATTCCAATCAACGCCAACGCAAAGTTGATTGTCTATGACATGTTTACGGCTAGTAGTTTGCCATTGCTTCCTGAACGGGAAGTCAATTTTGAAGTCCAGCTGATCAGTGTAAGAAACGATCCCACAACCCTCTGTCAGCGCACCGGAAATTTAAGTGCAAACGCATTAAACCACGCGGCCACGGAGCCCTCTAACTTTTCATTGCTTTTATATAGATACAAAACATCACACCATTAAATTATCATACTTATGTTTATACGTCACTTTTTATTTATCTCTTATAGAAATTCGAGGTCAAGACTTGCATACACATTGATTACAGATAACGCCACATCGATATAACACAATAAACACATTGACAGGTGGTGGTTGTGACTCATATTTATAACAACTTAAAACGTAATTGTTCGGGAAATCCCGATTGGTGTTTCAGGAAAACGCGTATCAGTGACATTTCCAAACTTCAAAAACAGACTTCGTAAGTCGGGTTGGTGTTACATTGGGAGACGAGGTGTAAAAAAATACGATTTACAGGAAAACCACTATTGTAGGAGTTGTTGTAGCGACACCCCCATTGCAATTGCCTGTCGGGTCGGCTGTCGTGGCTCTAAAGTTAATTTGTTGTTGTTGTTGCAGTTGCTGTAGCAGCAGATATTGTTGTTGGTGGTGGTGTAGTTGTTGTTGTAGCAGTTGTTGTTGTATTAGTTGTAGTTCTGGTTGTAGTGATAGTTGTTTTACTATTAGTTGTTGTTGTATTGGTAACTGTTGTTCTTATTCTTGTTTTTGGTGATGCGCCTGGGGAAGTCAATAAGTAAGTCACAAATGGCCGTAGAAAAATAACTAAATACGATAACAACTTCAAACAGTTTATTTTTGTACATATTTTATACATTGTCCCTTTATTTCTCAACATAATTTCCACCAACATTGATTCACTTATCCCACCGTTTTATCAGTCCTCCCAAACCGGCCGCATAGAACTGCGTGCTCTGTTTTCTAAATCACGTTTTCACTTCACATTCAACTTCGGCGTCATTCACGAAATGTCTCCCGCCAAGGTGGGTTGTCAGTGTTTATGCTGACAAATGTTTGTCCCGTAAAGCGGTGCTTAGCTGGGTAGAAAAAGTTACGAGGGCGCGTCCCTGAGAAAACTTTTCTACCCAGCTATGCACCGCTTTAAGGAACACACATTTGTCAGCATAAACAGGAAGCATTTCCTTATGAATGTCCTTTGCAGGCAGTCCTTTTGCCCACGCAAAAAACGCACAACAGCTCGTTGCTCTTTAGTTGTACACTCCGTAAATACAGTCGTCATTTTGTTTATACGCTGCGCATGCGCATGAGACACCTAGCGCCACCTGACGAACGAGAATATAAAGTTCGATGTTGCTGTCACCCAATGACACCTGTAGAAAACGCCAACTACATTTACCTGCCATCCCACGGAACTGTGTGACTTACTTATTGACTCGCCCTCCCAGTTATTGCCAGCCTGTCTCCCTGGCCAAGAGATAGCGACATTGTTCGTAATCCCGTATATCCACGTGGGGAAAACAACAGCTGAGAGAATAGGCAGCGGTTCTCGCCGCGCTCAATATGTGAGCCGGTCGTTCAGAAAGCAATTGCAAACTACTGAAAGTAAAACTTGCCTAGTACATCAATAGCAGCTGAAAAATGCTGATGTTGACTACAATGTCCTGTAAGAGATATGTAACATTTAAAAAAAAGTTATTGCGACAGTATTTGTTGTTGTAGCAGGTGTTATAGTTTCTGTTGCATTAGTGATGATTCTGGTTGTAGTAATATTTGTTTTAGTAGTAGTTGTTGCTGAAGTAGTTGTTGCTACAGTAGTTGTTGTTGTGGCAATTGTTGCAGTAGTTCTTATATATATATATATATATATATATATATATATATATATATATATATATATATATATATATATATATATATATACATATATATATAAGCGACAATAAAATCGATTTCAAAGACAAGAAGATCGACTTCATTGCACCGGGTGTTACCCCATAGGACCCGGCTCGCAGGGTGGCGTGACAAAAACGTCGCACAAAGCACGAACTCCACAACTCCAGTGACGAGCCCCAGAAGTTCCCCCCCCCCCCCCCCCAAAAAAAAAAAAAAAATTACACACCTGTCGCGAACGAAGTTGCACGGAAACGAACCCACAACTTTCGGAAAGGGAGTCAGGCTGTCTAGCCACTTCACCACTGAGCTCCGACGACAAATTTATGAAAGGTGTAACTGTCTGAGCTATAAAGGGTAAACAAAAACAATTGAAAATGCTTTGATCATTTTAAGAACTATTTGATGGAAGTCAGATGGGCTACTCATATAGTATTAATCAAAGAACTATTACACGAGTTAACGAGATTTATTTTAAAACAATATATTAAGAACTCACTCTGTCATTCTGAGGTAAGGTACCTTGAACTTGACCGTGGCTGTATGAAGGCAGCGTTTTACCAACAAATGTTACGGGGTCACGACCTCCTAGCTGATGAATGTGCGTTGTTTTTGGATAGTACACAGGCCCTATGTTCCCAATACATCGCTCTTGATGATATTTATGATAACCATAATTCATAGAATATGGGTCTTGTGGAGAAGGTGAACTTTGTGACGAGGGCTCGTGCGAATGTTGACTGTATCGAAATTCACATTGCAGACATGGCATACCGTAGTATTGCGCGTTGTATTGATTCCAAGGTGCTGAAAGACTTCGAGGAAAGCTTTGAAGTTGTCCAGGTAGAGATCTCGGTTCGTATGGATTACCATACATATCTGCCATTTTACCTAGTTGTATTGAATCAAGAAGAAAAAAAAAACAGCACATTATATTACAATAAGAACATGTAAAATATATTCCGTGGCTAAAGGCTTGCGAACGCGGTTCGTGAGCCGGGTACCATGCGTTCGAATCTCAGCTGTGACCGATTTGTGCAGCAGACCGTGTTATAACGTGCTGGTATAGGAGCCGGTCGTTCAGAAAGCAATGGCAAACTACTGAACGTAACACTTGCCTAGTGCATCAACATCAGCTGAAAAATGCTGGTGTTGACTGCAACGTCGAGAAAGGGATACGCAACAAAATTTAAAAAAGCATGGCGGAATAGATCAGAGCACTAATTCTTAAAACAACCGTGTGCGCTGATGCCGAGGTAGCGGGTTCAACCCTTAAACCAGTCAGTTGGACTAAAATGTTGACTTCTTGTCCTTCATTGGGGACGTAATTTACTAAATCCTCAGAAGTCGGGCTGGGCTCCTCTAATGACGAAGAGCACTGGCAATATGGAAAGCTAAACCACATGCACAAATCAGTCCAGTGCACTAGTAGTAGTAGGCGTGCAAAGCATTAGATCTTTACATTTACTAGGTCGTAGTTAATGAGAGATGATGACTAGCTCTTCTCATCGGCGCTAGTCTAGCATAGAACAATCGCTGACACATATGATCGATCACAGAAAAATTGCTCACACCTATGATCGATTACATAACATATGAACGATCATAGAGCGATCGTTGGTACCTATGATTCATTACAGAACAATCGATAATAGATCACAGAGCAATCACTGGTACATATTATTGATCACAGATCAATCACTGGTACCTATGACCGATCACATATCCATCGCTAGTACCCTGGATCGATACCAAAATAATCACTGGTATCTATGATCGATCATAAAACAATCACTGGTACATATGATCGATCACAAAACAATCGCTGGTACCAGTGATACAATGCTGGGTAGATCCCTAGAAATGTATTGCTTGAAAGCTTCCAGTTCTGCGGTTGCCGTATATTATTGCACCTCTGACCTAAGAGCAACACTCCATAGACTACGTCAGAAATCCGCGAGAGTTGTAAAACAATGAATGGAATCACATCGCAATACACCTGGAAATGAAGAGGCTGACAGTTTGGCAAAGGAGGGCAGACGAACCAAGTGGTAATAAGAGCATCCAGGCCACCAGAAAGATGATGCATAGTATAAATAAACTCGACCGAAGTGAACAAGTAGTTAGCAATCTTTAGACTCTGCATAGGAATGTAAGAGACTGAAATACAAAGAGTTTAATAAACTAAAGGTATGAGATACTGATAAATGTAACCGTGGAACTGTTAAAATTGACAGCTAAACATCTGCTGTAAGGCTGTCCAGAATTCACAAAATAGAGAAAATTATTTTGACCTACACCAGCTCTGTGCCGACTCTGTGATGAATGGGTTACGGAGGTAATTCGTAATCCCGCATACCGCATTCGAAACAAAACTGCGAGCGATTTGGTAGCAGATCGCATTGAGATGAGTTCATACAATGGTATGAGTGCCGGTCGTTCGGATAGCAATGTTAAACTACTGAACGTAAACTTAACAAGAAATTACAGTCAAATAATACTGGGGTTGACTGTGACGTCATGTCAAGGATATGCAACTAACTTCACACTCGCTCCACTTGAGGACAAGTTATATGGAGATGTCCTGGCAAAATTGTTAGTGTAGAAACTCTGCCATCTGTCAGCTGGGTTTGTTGCTTTGAAAGGAATCTTCTAGAGGAATCAAGCCTGACAAATGCATGCCGAAGTATTTTGTTACCTATAATCGTGTTCACAATCTGCTTCTCGTTTTCTGGTGATTCATAAGTAGGATACACAGACCTTAACTAGCTTTGACTCTGTCCCCTCGAAAGAGGAATGAAGAAGGAGAATGACTCACTGCAATGAGCCTATGATATGGAGACGTAGCCGTCCCACAGCATAACGGGACAAGGCCACTGTATTTCTTAATGCAACCAGGGCGCTTAATTTGAACAGGGCGCGCCACATATCACAAACAGGAAAATGTATATTTAGATTTTAAATGTATTTTATATCCTGGTGCTCAAGTATCTGTTAGAGCTATAAGAATTATATTATCATGACGATGATGGTGATCTCATCTCATCTTGTTCCTCTTGTACCTTGCGGTGTCGAGGTGAAGTATAAACAGTGGGAGAGTGCCCGCTTATGGGCTTCCTTTATCGATATTCCCATGGACTCTGCTATTCCCTGCGTCCATCGTTTACGTGGTCGGCCTCTTCCTCTGTTTCCATCTGGTCTGTACATCATATAACCCCTACTTCAGTCTAGATTTCGTCATTTCTGATCTTATCTCTTCTTGATACATTGAGTATTCTTCTCAGGAATTTCATTTCTGTTGTTGTGATATTTCTTTTCTCTTTTTCTGTCACTGCCTAGGTTTGGCAATGGTAACATAGAGTTGGTAGGAAGATTGTGTTGTAAAGTGCTTTCTTAGTAGTTGTTTATACAGGTTTGTTTTTTAGTATTGGTGCCATTTGTCCAATGAGATGGTTTGCCTTTTGTATCCATTTTCGATCTCCTCTTCTGATTTGCCATTTGATGATATTATACTTCCTAGGTACTTGAAATTCTTTTACTTGCTTCAAGGGATGTTCGTTTAGGTGAATTGTTGTTATTTCTGCTTTAGTTATAGACATTACCTCTGTTTTACTTGTGTTAATTTTCATGTTATGTTCCCTACACATTTCGATTAGACTATTCATGTGGTCTTGTAATTCAGCTTCTGATTTTCCTATTAGTGCTTGGTCGTCCGCAAACAGGATTTCTCTGATGGTGTAATTTGCAGATGGTTCTTCTTCTGTGTTCTCGCCATGTGGTGTTCTTGCGGTCTCTGTTGATGATAGTACTATTAAAAAAACATCCATGATAATACACTGAGAATCTTCACGTATTTAATTGTGTAAAATTTACATGTCCTTTGCAGGGCATTGCATTTAATCCCATGTTGAATTTCTAGGCAATTGTTTGTTCAGTCGTTTGCCATTGCTTTCTGAACGAATCCTCAAAGTTCAATTTCAACTGACCGGTTGTATGTGATAGAACCCCCTAACCTGCCATCTGCGCGCTATTTTTTTTAAATAAATGAGCCCTTTAGGCCCACTATGGGTCTTTTGGCTAGCAGTGGTCTACATAGGACCACTGCCAGTGAATTGGACAGTGATTTGGTGATTGGAGTTAGCAGTTTGGTTGACCTAACCATCTCTGTATCCTGGCCAGATCAAGCGCAGACAAATCTACACTTTGATCTTGGCCAAAATCGGCCACGTCGACTGCTAGCTTCCATAACAGGAAAAGCGAACTGTTCACTGTACGTCCCATTTATAGCTGAGAAGAGTTGAACGGACGTTGTTGGTATAAACATAATACTTAAATACCTATAAACAAAGCAAAAAGTTACTTCATTTAATTATGACTGAATATATCAGCACTTTCTTGTACCTAAACAGTATCAATTTACTATTCTTAGACATATATGATGAACTACCTACTAAACTATATATGTACTAAACTATATTTACTTACCCGTTTAAACGGGGTGATCTCGGGGTTTCAGAATTCCTCGTTAGTTATTTCTGGTTCGTCTTAAAACAGACGAAACGGTATTCAAATTGTATTCCATTGATACAATTTACACATACATGTCAGGGATAACTTAACAGTAGAAGCTACAGTAATGTAAACAGTAAGCTAAAGAATATTGCGCATATTAAATGCAGATTGACACTATCCTCACTTTATCCTCGAAAAACCACTATCATTATGGGAATTTCCGATTTGGTATTTTGTTTTTTTGGGTTTCATCCAGTTGCTGACCGCTGTATCTAAAAATAGTTTCTTGCGTGTTCTTTACAGGGCGTAGCGTTCAGCCCTAGCAATTGTTGACAGTTTATGATGTACTATGCAACTGTATTTTAGTAATTTGCCGGCATTTCTGGCGAAGAGGTAGCGAACGCTATTCGCAATCCCACATACGGCGTTTGAAATCAGCTGCAAGCGATTTGGAAGCAAACCGCCTTATGTTGATTATTAAAAATGGTTTGAGCTTCAGTCGATTCGAAAAGCAATGACAAACTACTGAACGTAGACTTGCCTAGTAAATAACATGTTGGGGTTGATTGCGACATCCTGTAATAGTAAGACATGCAAATAACTTTCAGTTTGCCATTGCTTTCGGAACGATTGATGTCTCATGCAATGGAAATCAACGCAAATCAGCCTGCCTCCAAATGGCCCGCGGATGATATCGAACCCTGGACTCGTTATGTCGGGGAATGGTCAAACTGTTATATGTAATTATCATGATCATCATTATCATCGCAACCACCACCACCATTATCACAATCATTATACGAGGGTAAGTTAATAAGTAAGTCACAAATGGCTGTAGAAAAATAACTAAATATGATAACAACTTGAAACCAGTTATTTTTATACATACATTGTCCCCTTATTTCTCAACATAATTTCCACCAACATTGATGCACTTATCCCATCGTTTTATCAGTCCTCCCAAACCGGCTGCATAGAACTGCGTGCTCTGCTTTACAAACCACGTGTTCACTTCACATTCAACTTCGGCGTCATTCGCGAAATGTTTTGGAACATCCACACTACAGCCCCGACTTAGCCCCTAGCGATTTCCACCTTTTCGGTCCACCGAAATCCCACCTTGGCGGGAGACAAACAGAGCATGCAATTCTATGCAGCCCGTTTGGGAGGACTGGAAAAACGATGGGATAAGTGCATCAATGTTGGTGGAAATTATGTTGAGAAATAAAGGGACAATGTATGTATACAAATAAACTGGTTTCAAGTTGTTATTATATTTAGTTATTTTTCTACAGCTATTTGTCACTTTCTTATTAACTTACCCTGGTATTACTTTTAATACTATTTGGACCACCACCATAATTACCACAATCATTATTGCAATAATTATTTTACTGTTATTACTGTATGGCAGTTTGATAGCATACGGCATGCACTCTTGCCTGCCGTCTTCCAATTGGTCTATTTTTGAATCAGTTAAGCTCCGCATGAATGATTCTGTCATCCCGTTACTGTTCTCTTCTGTGCACGTACCATTAATGAATGTATGTAATTGATTATTACCTGTTTTAGTCGAGAGATGTTGCGGTGGATGGTTATTTTTGTGTTAACGACGATTTATATCTGAGTTCGTGTGCACTGTCGTTACCTTGTTATCTTGTGCAATGCAGTGATCTAGTACCTAATGCACACAATAAACATGTTATTTTGTGTGGTAGGTATGCACATACTTATTGAAATGATGATAATTGATCCCAAAGGTTATCAGTTTTGAAAGGTTTATTGACAAACGTTGACTAAATAAAGTCATCGTTATTTTATCTAAAATTATTTCGTATCTTTCCCCTCTGTTGTGTCTCCATATTGTTGAGGCAGTGGGTCTTGCGTGGTCCATTAGACTCAATGGTTGTGCTGACGGTAGCACAGCTACTGGTAGGGCTTCCCATGCCGGACAGGTCAAGAGAGAGGAACCAGACGAAGAACCCAGCGACTGACTTTACTTCTTTCGACTGCAAAACCTCCATACAGTTTACATAAACTCTTGTGAATGTTGTAGGTAGACTGGGGACAGTCAAAGGTTAAGGAAACAGAAAAACAGCTAGTGGAAGTCGGATGAACTGAGTTATAGGCTTGACGAAACAGTAAAACTCAATTCAACAAAATTACGATTTTACGGGGGCCGTTCAGAAAGTAATGCACCACATCATTATTCTCAGCTAATAATGAAGATAGAAGCATGCAATTTTGCACACTTCAAACATGCTATATGCAAATAGTGTACACTAAATTACAACCCAACCGGCCAAATAATATGGCTGTCCTAAACCGTTGAAATGGAGCGTGTTAGCAACTTGCGTTATAAACAACTAATTGTGATAGCATTTCTCGGAGCACTGAAGGAAACTGTTGTGAACATTCACAAGCGTCTATTAAACTGTATGAAGGTTTTGCAGTCGAAAGAAGTAAAGTCAGTCGCTGGGTTCAGAGAATTTAAGAATCAAGATGTGGAGGTATGGAGCTGCTTGATAGTCTACGCTGTGGACGTCCTGCCACAGCCACCAACGCAAAACTGTTTAAATGAGAAGGGCATTATACTTACTGATAGGCGAATAACTACTCGACACTTGGCATCACAGCTGTCAATCAGCATTTGTAGTGCAAATGCAGCTGTTAAAACTCTCGGATTGTCTAAAGTTTGTGCAAAATGAGTTACTCGATGTCTCATAAATGATCACTGTTTGCCAAGGAAAGGAATTTCTTCTGAATCGTTAGAGCGTTTCAATGCTAATGGGGAGAACTTTTTGGATGAGATCGCTACATGTGACGAAACCCGGGTGCACCATTTTGAACCTGAGACAGAAAGACGGTAAATGAAGCGGCACCATCCACAATCACATAGATGTAAAAAGTTCTTTAGCTGGAAAGGTCAAGATCACTGTCTTTTGGGACATTGAAGGTGTGATTCTTGTGGATGTTATGCCAATAGGAGATGCAATCAATTCGCAAGCTTACATTAAGACATTGAAAAAAAAACCGAATCAACATTTTCGCAGAGTTCGGCCGCACGAGAATCCAAGAGACCTGGTTCTCCTTAGCGACAATGCGCGCCCTCACACAATTCTGGCAACACGAGTAGCAATCACCAAATTGGGTTGGAATGTACTACCCAATCCACCCTATAGTCCCGATATGGCACCCTCTGATTTTCATCTATTGATCCACTTAAATATGCCGTCTGTGGGACAAGGTTTGAAGTTGATGAAGGAGTGATTCATGCAGCGAAGAAATGACTACATGATAGAGAAAATAAATCTGGCATGGGCAAGGCATACGTACACTTGTTTTGCGCTGGCATAAAGCCGTTCAAGATAATGGGGATTATGTTGAATATTTCCAATGTTTACATGACATATCCATGGATATTGTGTATAAATTTCATGCTTTTTAAATAAACAGCTCTTGGGATAAACGATGTTAGTTAGTTAGCTAGCCGCAGTTCCAACTTCACAGCAACGGGTCATCCTCATTATGCTCCGTTCCTGTGCCAGTGAATATCACACAAAACGCTCCCCACTGCCCAATGTGAAAAGTGGAAAAGACAGGGGTCTCGACAAACAACAGCCCGCACAGATACACTGTGCATAATGCCGCTGCCAGAATGTCAACACAATAGCCCCACACGAAACACAGTTCATCTCTAATGGAATCAGCAGTCATTTTCCCATCCGGATGTTTCCTAGATATTCACCCACACAGTCTAGATACCTCTAGATGTTGTCTGTTCCATTTTCAGATGTTTAACAATGCCGTCGCCAGAATGCCAACACAAAAGTCCCCCACAAAACCACACAGCCCATCTGCGGTGGAAGGGGCAGCCATTTTCCCATCCGGGTGTTTTCCTAGATGTTCACCTACACATCCTAGATATTTCGAGATGGTGTTTGTTCCTTTTCTAGATGTTTCCCCGGGCAGATGTAAAAACATGTCACTGTACATAATGATAATGCCGTCGCCAGAATGCTCCTCCACGAAAATACAGTTCATCGTCGACGGTAGTGGCAGTCAACCAGACGCCAAGCAGCCGCGCATTTCTGCATAAGGCAAAAACCGGTCAGCTCTAGGACATAGCATAGCCAGCTTTCATCGCTCCGAACATGCAGTCACGTTCCTAAAAACCTCGGCAGATTCAAAAGCATGTCACACGAAACTCACAGCTCATAGTGTCGCGCCACGCACTCACTCAGTAGCAGGGCGACGGAACCATCAAGCCTCCTTAGTCGCCTCTTACGACATGCATGGTAGGCAACAGTGTTACTATTCTTGACTTCCCTTATGGGCCCCAGCAACACACGGGAGTGGGATAACGATATGGTACATTACTTTCTGAACGAGCATCGTATGCTTAAAGTTTCAAATACAAGAGCGTTTTAAATAACCATGAACTATTGTGATTACCGTTTGCTTCCAAACTTCTTTTGTCTAAAAATAGAAAGGTTTCAAAAGTCAAGATGATCGACTTCATTGCACTGAGTTTTATCCTACATTACACGGTCTCTTTCCGCAAAGCGTCCTGCCGAAAAAGTCGTACAAAGCACGAACTCTGCATTTGTAACCTTCTTCTAACATTCCACCTCCACCATCTGTCCAACTTGTTATGCTTTATTCTCCAGTCCTCACATCCATGCTTTTATCCTTCCCGGACCTTTCAATCTTCATTTGAAATATTAAAAAAGTCGCTTAAAAGTCAACAGGGTCGACTTCATTGCACCGGGTTTTATCCCATACGGCTCAGTCTCTTTCCTCAGTGCGGAAAGCGTCGTACAAAGCACGAACTCCGTAACTCCAGCGAGACCCTTAGGAGTCTCCGAAAAACTGTACTCGTGAACCGAAGGACGCGGCCCGGTATCGAACCCACAACCTTCGGAGCCCGAATTACACTTTAAAAAAAAAAAATCTGAAATATACTAAACAACAAACCATTCCCCTTTGCAATAAATCTAGTATCTAGTACGACACAACAACCACTACCTCTCCATCTTGATATCTTCACTCGCATTATATGTCACTACCATATAGCTGAAAAACATATGATGGCTGCAGAAATGTGGTTTCCGAGGAAAATGCAAAGAATACCAGGGAGAGACAGAAAAACCAATGACCAAGTACTACAGGAGACAAATGAAAATCGTAAATTGATTAGAGAAATTAGACGTAGATTGGAAAACTTAGTGACAACTGGTAAGATCGGAGGGAACAAACCAAGGGGAAAACCGAGAAGAAAATACCTGGATGGCTTGGCCACATGACATGGACGAGACAGGAACACTGAGCTGATCCATGTTGCTGGTGATCGAATGAAATGGCGAGTCATGACCGCCCACGCCGGCATGGCACATGATTGATTGATATCTGTGGCATAATCGCTAACCACCATTATTCAGTTGACAAGAATTCAAGCCAAGAAGAGGAGAAAATATAAAACAATGGACTTTACTAACGCAAACTGAAACCAAACCTTTAAAACTTAATGCAACTTCAAAACTGGAACTGGAACAAGTGACAGATGACGTCAATTCTAGGAAACATGTCATCAGCCCAAACTCAGGAGATCATTGGATGAGAACAGACACGTGACACCGGCTCCATCGAAAGCCCGCGTAGAATATGTTAATCGCGCACTCTTCCTAAAACTTGCCTGATGAACAGACGTGAAAGCTAGTGTGACCAAATTTTCAAATAAGGACGGCAGAATGTCTGGATCCCAGGTCAGCTTGTTAGTCCTTAGATTGAACTGATGACCAGATGTATCAAAGGCCCAGGAATGGTATCCAGTGTTTGTAATGTCAATTGAAATATATTATTATAAATTAAAACCTCTGAAGTGAAAAATGTTTGACTGTTCCAATCTGACGACGCAGAGCCGATTCCCGGGCAAACTGACAATCTAATACTCTTTTCGAATACTGCAATCTCTGATATTCTTTAGGATAGTTATTATCTTAAGAAGTGCATAATAATACTACATTCTATTCTAAACAACTGTACGAAGTGATGATTCTAAAGCAATCTTGTGCATTTCGTCAGAAACACTGCTAAAAATGCTATCACTATCTACAGCTAAAATGACAGTTCGTGTACTAGAACAAGTGCCTTGTTCTAAAACAGACTTATCTATGCCTATTTACAATCTAGAAAGCTGAAAGAGAAATCAATCTTTCCTTTCTCCTTCATCTATTGAATAAATAGGGTTTGATGGAATAAATATTTTTATTTGTGTCACAATTTAATTGGATAAGGGCACTTATGAACTGCATTACATCAGAAAAGTTGTGCTTCGCGGAACTCCACCACCAGAAGTTGACTTAACTCATTACTCAACACAACTTAACAAACACAACCACCCACCACTCAACACCACAACAACAACATATAATGGGAGAGGAGTTATTATACACAGAAGAAGAAGAAGTTGGTTAATTGGGAAAACACAGAGAATTATTTATACACACTATAGAAATGTTATAAATGTATGTCATTTATTTACATGCATCTTGACACTTCCTCACTCTTGTCACTGTCTTACTGTACACGTTTCACTGACCCCAGGTCAAATGAGAACTTACATACAGCAGGAACCAGTTGATACAAGGCGTACACAGTGTGATAAACTCTGACCACCCCAAATTAACCCAACACTAGATTAGAGAAAAGAGGAGAGGAGGGGAACTAGTTCCTACTTCAGGAATTTAGATTTCTTCCGACCTACTTCTAGAATATTGTATTGGGAAAATTGTATATGTTTATGTGAATCTTACACAGTGAAATCTTGGTGGCAACCCATTGGCAACCAATGGGCATCCAACTGGCAACCAACTGGCCAACAACCAAACCAGACCACAGAGAGAAAGAGATGAACCGCACTTGAGATGGAGGATGACTTGGCCATGAGCAGAGCATGGGGAGGCCTTCAGAGGAGCTACACGGGCAGACCTGAAGCGGATCTATCAGTCAATGGACCCAGGCCTATCCTAATCCTCCAAATTATAAGGGTATCACTTTCTTAGAAAGAAAACACACAACACTCAGTTTTCAAGAACTGATACTAATTATAGATTCATCATCTTCACACTTAACATGTACAACATTCAAATGTATACCATGTTTCCATTCTTATTGACATCTCATGTCTGTGACATTGGTCCTATACGCATTTTTCTAAATTATCTTGTATAAACCAACATAGAAAATGAATAGCAGGCCAGAAGACACAGGCCCATTCAATAAATAATTAACTGTCACTGATCTTATGTTGATTATTGGTTCAACCTATCTGTGATTCTCCATCTTATGTGTGTACACCAAGTTGTCAAGATCTATTGTGATTGGTTATGTGTTTAATTGTTTAAAAACCAAATTAACTCATGAAGGAATATGTAATTGGGAGAGACTCAAGATCTATCAACTGCTCAACATCCATGCTTTCTTCATATAAATCAAGCTGAGAGACTTCTCCAGACTTTCCTCAGATTTGATAAACAAAAAGGGGGGGGGGGGTGCTCAAGAGCTATAAGTATCCTTGGAGAAGGGGCAGATTCCCAGTTAGTATATATTATTTTCACCAGGGCCATAATCTATATCTCCTAGACAAAATTAAATAAGACGAGGCCTGCAGATAACTCGAGGGTCATATTCTGGGGTTATTGAAGACAGAAGAGGATGGGGCCCAACTTCTTTGATTAGAAATGGGGCATGCACCAAAGTGATTTCCCATTCCCTTCAGAATATATGACAATATCAATGGACGGTAATCAGAGGATCTTTTTATAGAAAGAAATACCTACAGTCACGGACTAGTGGGGTCACTGCCAAGGAGGAAAGCAATGACAAAGTACATTCTTTACAAATACTAGAATATCCTGATTCGTTAGCTCAGACTCAGGTGATTGTGTGAGATGGCCAACCATGCACGCCCACACTTATCGGCATGGCACATGATTCTGATACAGGACGCAAACATTTCTCAATATTACAAATGACATAGTTACACTGGGGATTCCCACGCATAACGTATCGGGGCCAAGGTTGTTATCTGGACGTATTCAAAACAAACAAGCTGTTGGGTCTGTTTACGTATAGTGTTGCGTACATCATAGGCTATTGACTTCGTGGCGCATCCATCATAGACTATTGACTTCGTGGCGTGTCCATCATAGGCTGTTTATTTCGTGGCGTGTCCACCATAGACTATTTACTTCGTGGTGTGTCCATCATAGACTATTGACTTCGTGGCGTGTCCATCATAGACTATTGACTTCGTGGCGTGTCCATCATAGACTATCTACTTCGTGGTGTGTCCATCATAGATTATTGACTTCGTGGCGTGTCCATCATAGGCTATTGACTTCGTGGCGCGTCCATCATAGACTATTGACTTCGTGGCGTGTCCATCATAGGCTGTTTATTTCATGGCGTGTCCACCATAGACTATTTACTTCGTGGTGTGTCCATCATAGACTATTGACTTCGTGGCGTGTCCATCATAGACTATTGACTTCGTGGCGTGTCCATCATAGACTATCTACTTCGTGGTGTATCCATCATAGATTATTGACTTCGTGGCGTGTCCATCATAGACTATTGGCTTCGTGGTATGTCCATATACATAGACTATTTATTTCGTGTTGTGTCTATCAAAGGCTGTTTTGCTGTTTGGGTAGGTACAAAATTGAATAGCTTTTTTAAAACACAGACAGACAGACATACCTATAGGCAACGATGTGCTATAGCGCAGTAGCAGATCAACGGGAACCAAATCAACCTGAACGGAAATGATCGTAGCAACGATGACACTCCACGTTAATAAACTTTATTGATAGTACTCAGTCGCACAAGCTAATCCGTGACTGTTCCCATGTTAATGGGAGGGACAGTCAAAATATACAATAATAATAATAAATTCTTATTTGCAAATATTCCGACTTAGCTGCCAAGCTGGTTACCATTCTAGCATTTAAATAAATAAATGACGCATCAATATTTCTCTGTTCATCGCGCTATGCGTATGTTCCTTTCCTATCTCTGACCATTGAACTTACTTGACTTGGCATGTGGCGGGTTCCGTGATTCCCAGTTGATATTCATCCGGCAACTCTGACGCCATCCGTTTTCTCCTGTTTTCTGCTTGAAACGTCCTTCTTTCAATCGTCCTCGTTACTGCCGATTGTGCCCTTGTTTCTTCCTTTTGCAATCGTATCAAATGTCCTGCCCATAACTGCTTTCATTCGACTATCGATGTAAATCACTTGGCGTTACCAATTTGTGCGTCTTTCTCCATTGATGTTGTCCAACTTCACTGCCTATGGTAACCGTAGTCCCTGTGACGTCATATAGTAACATTTGTATTCATGCGCCTCTCGGTGACTCTCTTTACTTGTCTACCACAATTTTTATATCCGATTCTAAATCATTGACCCATGCCTCCGACGCTACATGGCACGATGAAGAGAGCAAAAAGTCAAGTATCATCTAGGTATTCTTATATGTGGCTATGTAGGAATATTTAGACAGTTTTGTTGATATACAATAGCGAGTAAGACAGGTAAGTAGGTTTGCACTCATTGATTGCCATGTGTATGTATAGTATCTTATGAATGTAACAACGTTTCCACTTAAAGCTTGCGTGTCATTTTGTAACTGTAACATTTTATAGGCTGACCGAGTGGCTAGAACGTTGTGATCTCCTTCATGAGACCCTGGTTCTAATCCTCGGTGTGGAATTTATTTTCCTGTCAAGGAAAAAAAATAAAATCCGAATCTACACAGTTCGCGGCAACTGCACTAGCCAGGCGGCCTTAAATTCCTCAGGCTCAAGATCCCCATGTCCTACACCGAAAGGTACTAGTGCTATAGGCAGTAGACGAAAAAAAAATGTTTGCATATTCTTTACAGGACATCGCTGTCAACATCAGCATCTTTCAGCTGACTGTTGATTTCTTGGCAAGATTACGCTCAGTAGTTTGCCATTGCTTTCTGAGCGACTGGCTCACATACCCCGTAAGTTACCGAAGCGATTAGAACCACTACCGATTCTCGCTGTCGTCACGTTACTCACGAGCATATACGGGATTACGGAGAAAGTCGCTAATTCCTAGGCCAGTGAGACCGGCGGCAGTAGACGACAGTTAAAAAAAAAAGTGTAATTACGATCGAAAGGGTTTTCCCTTGCGCGCTCAGTCCTCCAATGCAGCAGCCATCTCAAAGTATCTCTACTCAATGTTTCCGTGAGGAGTTTGGTTGTAATGTCTCTTCTCTCGTCCTCGAAGACAATAAGGCGGCATTGGCCTGGCTTTATCTCAGTTCGTGTAATGTGTTGCCATATTACTGAAAGTGTTAATACATTTTCTGTATAAGCAAAAACACAATTAGATTCAAAGAGACAATGCAGCTAGCACATGTAAAAACACAATCATTGAAAGGGTTAACTATGACGGTAATTTTGAGAATTACACGAAAGACACTGACGTCAAAAAGTCATCACTCAGAAGCAACAGATTAACGACCGAGCATTTAGGCACGGGAAAGTAGAGAGACAACACACAGAAAATTGACACCGATAAAGCAAGCTTACAACAGTCTTCACTGGTCTTTTCAACAAATAAGCAAGTCGAAGCAAGGTCGTGAAACAAACTGAGTACAGCACACACACCACACGCAGACCACAGTGGATTATCAGTCAAACACAGACTTTAGGAGAGAGAGAGAGAGAGAGAGAGAGAGAGAGAGAGAGAGAGAGAGAGAGAGAGAGAGAGAGAGAGAGAGAGAGAGAGAGAGAGAGAGAGAGAGAGAGAGAGAGAGAGAGAGAGAGAGAGAGAGAGTGAGAGCTAGTTAACCACCATACAAATGGTCTTTAGTGAGTGTTTGTGCGACTCTGAAACGTAAGTAAATTAGTCATGGCTGGCTGGCTGGGAGATATGTCGCTGGTTGTGTACCTCAAGGAATAAAATACATCGTGTTGGTTGCATCTGCGACTTGGTGTTCTTCAGAGCGTCGGTTCTGCAAGGTTGTTTGCGAGTAGAATCGAAAGAATCTCCATCCTCTAGACATCTGTCATTATCACATTTTATCACATATATTTGTCATATATATATTAACGATTTACCTTTGCATCTTTCATCGTCCTGCGATCTATTTGCAGACGAATGTACAGTGTATACAAACGCTGAAAGCTGTAATTTGCTCGAGTCGTCTTTGCAACAAGAATTAAATAATGTAGTGAGGTGGGTCTATGCGAACCGTATGCAAATTAACATCACTAAAACAAACAAAAAATGTGCTTTTAACAACCAGACAAAGACTTCAAACTCTAAATTCACACAGATCACTTCAACTTCACATCGATAACATGCCAGTAGAAAGTGTAATTGAGCACAAAATATTAGGCCTCACCATTGATAGAATTGGTAGACACCTAAACTTTAATTCCCACGTTCAAACGCTCATTAAACAAACAGCGAAAAAAGTCTACCAACTCGCCAAAGTTAAAAATTTCTTTGATGAGGACACAAGGAAAATATTCTATACTTCTCACATACAGACACATTTTGACTACTGCTCTAAAATCTGGGACTGTTGTTCCAATTCAAGCACCAAACGACTTTACTCACTCCAGAAACGGGCAATGGGCTTAATTTATAGCTAACATGTAACAGACAATCCTAGCCTGCATAAACGCCGTCAGTTACTACTACTCCGAAAACGCCTGCTTTTCAATAACGCCTAACTAATTCACAAAATCCTACATTGGAATGCCCCAAATTACCTGTGACCATTGTTTAAATATAATGCTAGACACAGTAAACGATTAAATATATTACACAATCGAAGCTTAGTATAGACTTATACAAAACTAGCATAACGAACTCAGCAGCTCAGCTGTGGAACAATCTTCCACAAGAAATCAAAGACATTACCAATCCCTATACATACAATCGCAATTTTTCCTATGTGAATGTAACATTCACAATTGATGAATGAAAGATGAGTGATTGGATGGGCCGAATGTAAGACGGGTCTGAGTGCCCAATTTGCTATCCTTTGAAAATAAAGAAAGAAAATAAATAAACATTTCCCGTGGCTCAAGCAGGGGAGCAGCCGCATACGAATGTACATTTTGAATGCCAATGTATTTAGTGTTCATGAGTAAATCCACGAAGCACAATGAATAAGCTTTACTATAACTCAATATCAAGTGACAAAATGAACGTTGCGGTTTCGATGTTCATCAGCATACAAATAATAAACATTCACTGATAAAACTACGCAAAGTATACGCACAATTTACTTTAAAACAAAACGTGTCCGGAAGCAGTGTCCTGGGTTTGTGATGTGACAGGGCCGTCACACTTTGCAAGCCGGAATGCACGGGGGAATATGTGGACTTTCTTTCCTTCACTTAGAGAGACGACGAACGATGGATGTCAAAGACTGAAGTATAGAGGTCTGAGGTCTGCCTCAAGATAGAAGACCACCGGGAAGAGGGGTCAACCTCAAGTAGATCAGAGGTAACACAGTGCCCCGGTATGAGGGCAGGGTAGGTGATAGGAAGGGGGACTATTAACTAGTTCTCTCATGAGACACGGAGGCGTCGACCAGATAGTTAGTACTCTGGTCACGGCAGAATCACGCCTACGTGATAGCCACGGAGAAGTGGATTGCCACTCAATAGGAGACGGCTGCTATAAGCGTGCTGAGTGTGACAGCACGCAAAAAGTCGAAGGACGCACAAGGTCCTTCCGCGTGCTGTGTAGCCACGCGAGGAGAAGAATCAGACTGGGGACTGACTTCTTAGCGAGCGCACCGTTTAGTGTCGATAGGGGTTTCTGTAGCCAAGTAGATAGAGATTAGCAATAGGCTTAGGAAACTAGTGATAGGCAATTCTGTGGCTTTGTGTGTGATTTGATAGCGACTGTTTTGTAAATGTAAAGAGCCAACGGCAAATAAAATGTATCATCCATTTCCTCTCACACGACTTGCAAGTTCCTTGTGTGGTGCGAGAGAAGTAATCCTGTGATGCCTGAAACATCGGTTGCTGACAGGCTAGGATTAAAGTGGTGTCAGAAGTGTGGCTTGGACAAATGTTCAAGCTATTACACTCACCCACGGCTCTAGACTAAGGTTACTAGTAGTGAATTACAAGGTTTAATTTGTGTCAGTGACTGATGACGTGTGCAGACTAGAACAAGTTGCGAGCTGAGCTGTGCCTATCGTGACAAAATAATGTTTATTTGTGTATAGTAAAATATTGTGTACTTATATTCATATGTTCTTCAAAGTTGTAAGTATTGATATTATGAGTTTCTTTCATTTATTTATGTAATTACTTATTTGTTTATGAATAATTATCAAAAATGATTCATGGCGGAGCGATACACATGCCGGCGACATTATCGATTTGTACAAGCTAAAAATAGCGCTGCGCCTCTGACGTATTGCGACTGACAAACAGTTGTTTTACGCCATTTGCATTCAGCATCTGATTGTTTACACATCGTCAAGCTGCTGCCCGCCTGAATCTGTGCTTTATATTAACTATTATTTGTTTATTTAAGTTAGTGAATGAATATATTTATTTATTTAAACATTATTATTATATTTATATTGATCTCAAAGCAGTTATTGAATTTTTTTCGTACTTTTTCTATTTGTTTACCGTCGCGATGGCACTACTTTCGGCTATGCAAATTAGACTTGGTCTGCACAACACTTCCATAGATTAAACTAGAGTAGGAACGAAAGGCATAAAACGGTAGAACGAAGACAGGACATTGACATTTAATATTAATTAAATTACATTGTATTTGTCCGGGAGCATGTCATTGTGATCGTACCAATTTGTCGAAAGTGATATGTCGTTTGCAATTTGTTAATTGTTGCTGCTCTTGTGAACCAGGGTGAACAACAGCCAAATAGAAAAGTAACTCGTGTGTATGCCGCAGTGCCAAACGATTAGACCTGAGTTGCCAAACGATTGTCCCTGATTTTCTGGAACATTAAGATGAGTATACTCAACGTATTTGGCATGCAATGTGATTAATAATGCATCTCTTTTTCAGCGTGTGATGCATTAGCATATTTTTGTGCTCTGTTTTTCAGGATAAAATTTTCCAGGTTATAAACTAAGAGTACAATAGGTAGTACTCAGAGATTAAGAAACATAACATATCTAAGATAGATAAGTGATTAAAGAGGTCAGTGCCTGTTAACGCTAGCTAATTACCCAACAACATGGCTACTTTAGCTGATTTCATAAAAGCAGGTAAAGAGTTACAATACACAGGAAAGGAGCTAGAACAATATGCTGGTCAAAAATTTAAAGAAGCAAAAGATGCTGAGAGAAATGAAAGAGAACAGGAAAGACAACACAAAAAGGAGATTGCAGAACTAGCTGAGATAACAAAACAAAAACAGCTAGAACATGATAAGGAGATTAAGCAACAACAGTTAGAACATGATAAGGAGATTAAGCTAAAGCACTTAGAACATGATAAGGAAATTAAACAGAAGGAATTAGAGTTAAAACAAAAGCAGTTAGATCAGGAGAAAGAACTAAAGCAAAAAGAGATAGATGAAATGGCAAGAGTTAAGGAAAAACAAATACAAGTGGAATCAGAAACACAGTTAAAGATGAAAGGCATGGATGTAGACTCACACGTAGAGATCTCTGCTACTAAACTAAAAAGTCAACAAGAAGAAAATAAGTTCAATAAATACAAAAATATTATTAAACCATTCTGTAAAGAAGATTCCATATCAGCCTGGACAGAAAATGTCGAGTATCAGTTTAAATACCACCAAGTTCCAATAGAGATGTGGGCTATGATTTATATGAAGAACCTGAGTGGTGAGCCCCTTAAGGTGATAGAATCAATACCAACTGAGCTTAGATCTAACTATCAGTACATCCATGATAGGATAATGCAACACTTTTTACTTGATGCCCCAGGGTATCAGGTTCAGTTCTCAAATTTAAAACCAAAACCTAGTGAGACTTTCATTGATTACGTCTCAAATGTCCAAAGTGTACTAAATAGGTGGCTTAATGCGGCTAACATAGGAAAAGACTTTGACAGACTTAAAAATTTAATAGCGATGGATAAAGTCATATCCACCATACCATCTCCATTTGCTAAATTCCTGCAGCAGTCAGATATTGAGCCCATAGAACAATTTGAAAAGAAAGGCTCTGCATATTTTTCCTCAAATAGAGATATTTTTAAGACATCAAATAGCGACTCTGAAATAGTTTCTTTTGTAAAGGACCAACCTAGGAACTATCAGAGTAATAGAAAACCATTTCATAAAGTCGACAAGAAAGATAAGAAAGTGTCGAAATGTGTTTACTGTCAACTTTTGCATGACACTTATTCTATGTGTGATAAATCGCCTAACTATCCGGCACATCTTGAAAATGTTATTAAGAAGCAACAAAACAAAAGAACTGCATACAGGCGTGCAGTCAAATGCTTCTTCTGTTCCAGCTACGGCCATTATTCAAATAAGTGCTTGGGCCGCCAACATATGAAAGCCAACAATGCTATTTTGATTGATACATCTTCTGATAGTGGTAGTGAGACTGAGTGTGAAGTTGAAAATGAATTACCTTTTAACCAATCTGAAGATGTGTGTTGTGTGAACGATATATTGAGCTTTGACAGTTGTGAGCGATGTCACCAATTTCATGCAGACGGAAAATTAGAATGTGGACATACAGTACCATTCTCAACTGAGAGTGTAAATGCAGCATTAGCCTCCAGAGGCAATTTGGTGTTCCACAATGCAATGGTCAACGACAGACCATGCCAATGTTTGCTGGACAGCGGCAGCACCCTTATTGGTCTAGAAAGGAACTGGTGAATCCAAATGATTATACAGGTGACTCTGTCAAATGCCGAACCTTTTCGGGTAACATTGAAATCTACCCTTTGGCCAAAGCCCGTATTAACACTCCTTTCCTTTCTGGTACCTTTACTTGTGCAATACTTGACAACCCTTGTACTGATTTAATTTTGGGTTGCTTACCCCAATTGAAACAATGCACTAGCGATGAAATAGCTGCATGGGAAAAATTAAATGCAGCTAATGCAACAACCAGAACAGACGCTATGAAACATCAAGACACACTACAAGATGAGAGACTACTGTTGCTATCACCAACGAGCACAGATGATACCACCAGACAAAAATTCATAGAACAGCAGAAAGCTGATCCTAGTGTGTCTCCATATTTAAAATTTTGAAAGAAAAAGCCAAAGTGACCAAAAACGCATCATGGTTCTTTAGGCTTAACAATGGCATTCTTACTAGATATTATACAACTGGTAACCATGAGATTCAGCAAACGGTGTTACCTGTACAACACCGCCTAACTGTGCTAAAGATTGCACATGAGTCACCGTTTGCTGGTCACCTTGCATACGACAAAACCAGGGCCAGAATTCAGGCTCATTTTTATTGGCCAGGTTTTTATAATGATATAAAATTATTTTGTCGTTCTTGTAATGTCTGTCAACAACTAGTACGTAAGGGTAAACATCCTACAGCTGAAGTACAACCTTCTACACTGGCTTCTAGGCCATTTGAGAGTGTGGCGGTAGATATTGTTGGACCCCTGAATCAGGTGTCCAGCAAAGGAAATCGCTTCATATTAACGATGGTCGACCTATGTTCAAGGTGGGTTGAGGCAGTAGCTTTGAAATACATCACCTCCAAAGATGTTGCCAATGTATTTCTACACCTGTTCTCACGATTCGGATTTCCACGTACCATCTTATCCGATCGTGGAACTCAATTCATATCGGCTGCAACGCAAGCCCTTACAAAAATGTTAGGGATTAAACAGCATTTTACAACAGCGTACCATCCAGCCAGCAATGGTATAGTAGAGCAAATTAACGGAGATCTTAAGCATATGCTGGCTAAGGTAACAGCAGAAAACCCAGCTGATTGGGATACACTGTTACCAACAGTGCTGTTCGCCTAGCGGGAGATTCCCCATTCAAGCACGGGTTTCTCACCGTTTGAATTAGTATACGGGGCTAACCCACGTGGACCCCTAACCATTTATCATCAGGTAATAACTAATTCCATTGAAATTCCAACCCCGAAAACACCTTATGAAATGGTGACAGAAACACGAGATAAAATCATGAAATCGTGTATCATAGCTAAGGCAGCTTTGGAGAGGAAGGGTCAAATCTACCGCCAATACGCAAACAAAGGTGCGAGAACAATTGATCTTGAACCAGATCAAGACATACTTTTGTTACTTCCAGACAAACGAAATTTATTATTGACCTCATGGCAAGGGCCATTCAAGGTGGTACGAAAAATTTCAGATGTCGACTATGAAATATCGATAAACGGACACTTAAAGATATTTCATGTCAACATGTTGAAACCCTACTTTTCACGACAAGAGACGGAAGTAGAGACAGACGAACACAGTGCACCCACACCTAGTGATGAGACGACAGACGTACACAACGCAACTACACTAGTTAGCGAGACTGGCAAATCCGACGAGATGCATACACTTAGTGAGAATACAGAAAACGCACTTAGCACCACTACCGTACTGAATCAGGTAGACGACGACGGAATGGAACTACCTGTTCCTATTGTAGACAAGACTGCGACATCAGATAGCATACGGATAGAACAGGGACTAACAGACGTTCAACGACGACAATTAATAGAATTAGTGACGGAGTATAAAGACATATTTTCTGACATTCCAGGTAGGACGGACAGAATCGAGCACTCCATTCTTCTTTCGGACTCTAAGCCTATAAAATGCAGGCCGTACTCTATCCCACTCAGCTATAGAGAAAATCTAAATAAGGAAATTCTTAATTTAGAAGCTAGTGGGATCATCCAGAAATCTACATCTGAGTACTCCTTTCCAATCGTCCTAGTTAAGAAAAAAGACTCCACAATTCGTCTGTGTGTGGACTATAGAAAGCTCAACAACGTCACTAAGATCGACGCAGAACCAATTCCTTCCTGCGAAGATCTTATTCTTGACATGTCCACCTCCAAAATCTTTTCTAAATTAGATCTTACTAAGGGATATTGGCAGGTCCCTATGCAGACTCAATCCATTCATCTTACTGCTTTTTCAACACCTTTAGGACGTTACGAGTGGCGTTTTCTTCCTTTCGGACTTCAAAACGCTCCTGCCACTTTCGTACGCTTAACTAGAGATCTACTTCATGGAGTGACGAATACAGTGACGTATATAGATGATATATGTGTCCATACAGATGACTGGACAACACACTTACTGAAACTAAGACATGTCTTTGATATGTTGCGACTCTTCGGTCTCACTGTCAAACCGAGCAAAGTTGAATTGGGCCTACAAGAAATTGATTTTTTGGGTCATGTCATTTCACAAGGTCAACTAAAAACTGACAATAGAATTATTACCAAAATTATGAACCTGACCATGCCAACAACAAAGAAGCAGGTCAGAAGCCTTTTGGGTTTAGTAAATTACTATAGCAAGTTTATACCAAACTTAGCGGAAATTACAAGTGTATTTTCAAATGTTTTAAAAGCATCTGTAAAATTAGATGTCAAAGATGCATTATTAATTTCTGCATTGTCAAAATTGAAAATCCTGTTTAGTAATGTACCAATCCTCCGCTTGCCTAATCCTAGGCTCGTTTATTATCTTAGGACAGATGCCAGCAGGATCTCGATCGCTGCAGTATTAGGCCAGTTTTATGATGGCATCTTTCATCCGATTTGCTACGTGAGCCGCAAGATCACACCTGCTGAGTCCAGATATTCCATATCAGAGTTGGAATCCCTAAGCGTCATCTATGCGGTGAGGAAGCTGCATCGATTTCTAGCGGGTGTTCACTTCGTTGTCCAGACAGACAACTCCCCAATCACGGTCATACAAAGTGGTGTGCATCGGAATGACCGTATTTACAGGTGGTCGTTAATACTACAAAATTATACTTTTAGTATACAGCATATTAAGGGTAAGGACAACATTCTGGCAGATACCCTTAGTCGACCATCTGAGGTAGAAATACCAGATATCCCACATGAGAGTGTAGAGTAATAGAGGTTAAATTAGTACATTAGAATATTATATATGAAATATTTTACGAATACATAGACATTATGTTCTGAACTATGTACTACGAACAGTGAACTACTGTGTGTCCGTAGACAGCAAAATAAGAACTGTACTCCGTGAACAAGTATATCACCGTATGAACTAAGACAGCTCGTTACATACTAAGCTCCATATGTGATCCGGTGAATCATCTATGTTAAGCAGGGAAAAACAGTGTCAGAACAGTACATAAATAATAGACACGAAGATACTTGTCTACGACACCAGCAAACTCTACAGGTGCAATACCCATAGGACACAAGTATGACTGTATAATGTATTTAATATACCCAGGACAATTGTGTATATAGACTATGCCAATGAAAGCAATTTCTAAACATTAGGGCAACGACTAACCTGAGGTATTTAAATACCATGTATATATAGACTCATTGTGATATGTATTATAACGTTTTAATATAGTGATAAATTATAGTTAGATTAGGTCACTCTAAGATACATTTAGATTTAGGAAATATAATAGTTTTCATTTTTTTAGTAGTTTAGATAGATCATTAATTTACCCACTTACTGAGCTTAAAAGTAGAGTAGGATAGTAATTTAAACGTAATAACATCTAATTATAAACTAGGATAAAAAGGTTAGATAGTAATAGTACCATTTAGTTTGTTACATTTCACTTTGGTTCATTTCACTAGAGTTCATGCCATCTTAATGAACCAGTCCATTTAACAAACTTGTTCATTTAATATTATGATTAATTTACAACGGATAGGATAAAAGAATTATTCAAATAAACATACATCATTTACACCATTTAGAGTAAAAAGATCAATCATATATATTTTTTCCATTTAAAAACATTATTCATAATTTTGTTATGTTTCACATTACCCATGTTAGAAAGGGACATAATTTATTACATTTCACATTACCCATGTTAAAAAGGGACATAATTTATTACATTTCACATTACCCATTTTAGTTAGTTACATAACTTATCTCACATCAATTTCATTGATTACTTCCCTTAAATTAGATTAAAGTAAGTAACACATTAAATACATATTTATAGAACTAGTATTAGTATTTCAGTATTTAGAGTATTATTTCAGTAGAATATAGTGGTTAATAATACCAGGGTACAAACCATCAACCCTTTTTCTTACATGTAAATATGTTGTAAATACATGACTCGTGCAGCAATTTACGCACAGTCATGAAGCTCAACTTTCTCAAACTGAGCCAAACTTGTACAGTGTCACTCCAAGGTTTTTAAATAATTGTGAAGGTAAAAGATGTGTGATAGAAGTGTAAAAGTGAGAGCATATGTAAAATATACAAGAGAGAGTGAGATCAGTCAGCGGATTTTTTTCTGCCGCTCAACGCGATATTTTTTATTTTTTGTCTGCGTCAAATGTTTGCTTCCGATGTGGAAAGTGTGCTGTGTTGTGTGTAGTTTAGTGTAGATCTTAGAGAAAGTATTTTAAGTCTCATAAGACGGAAACGTAGTCACGAATTAGTGTTATACACTGGTTTGTGGCCACATTTAACCGAATTATGGCACTTGAAAACTAACTTACATACATATTATAAATAAACACACATGGTAGAAGTTAGATTATACTATTAGTTAGATCCAAACACGCAAACATCCAGGAAAACTAACATGTAAATTGCATACATTTTCGGTAGATCAAAGGGAGATAACTCCGGGTCAGGGGACACAATAGACAACGAAACACTAACTTAACAGTGGAAGATACTTTACACGCGGAAGCGAGATAGGTAAAGCCTGTCGCACACAGCTTGTGTAATGGTTGTTTAATATTATATGGGGGACATGAAGCAATTCATGTGTTGACCCTAAGAAAGTCATTTTTGTATGGGTAGTGAGTTAATTTACTATTTGAGGGCAGGTCTTATAAGACAATGGTCCGGTTCAGACATACCTCTAATTAATATAATATTGCGATTGAGAAGAGGGCTCACGCCAACCAGACAAGGTTGTGGCGATTGCCAGTAGCCAAGTAAAGTGATACTACATTGTGACAATAGTCAGTAGAAGTCTATTGAATTACCCAAAGCCAGGTTATCAGCAGTCTTTGACAAAAATTAGATACACTAATTTTTTAGAAACCTCTTGCGTCACAACCAAGGAGTCAAAGTTGGTGACGCAACACAGGAGGGGAGGGTGTGTGTCAAAGACTGAAGTATAGAGGTCTGAGGTCTGCCTCAAGATAGAAGACCACCGGGAAGAGGGGTCAACCTCAAGTAGATCAGAGGTAACACAGTGCCCCGGTATGAGGGCAGGGTAGGTGATAGGAAGGGGCACTATTAACTAGTTCTCTCATGAGACACGGAGGCGTCGACCAGATAGTTAGTACTCTGGTCACGGCAGAATCACGCCTACGTGATAGCCACGGAGAAGTGGATTGCCACTCAATAGGAGACGGCTGCTATAAGCGTGCTGAGTGTGACAGCACGCAAAAAGTCGAAGGACGCACAAGGTCCTTCCGCGTGCTGTGTAGCCACGCGAGGAGAAGAATCAGACTGGGGACTGACTTCTTAGCGAGCGCACCGTTTAGTGTCGATAGGGGTTTCTGTAGCCAAGTAGATAGAGATTAGCAATAGGCTTAGGAAACTAGTGATAGGCAATTCTGTGGCTTTGTGTGTGATTTGATAGCGACTGTTTTGTAAATGTAAAGAGCCAACGGCAAATAAAATGTATCATCCATTTCCTCTCACACGACTTGCAAGTTCCTTGTGTGGTGCGAGAGAAGTAATCCTGTGATGCCTGAAACATCGGTTGCTGACAATGGAGCTGAACCGTCGCCCGACCTCGCTCATGACATTAGCAGCGCAGCTCTCTATCAACTACGCTAACGCGTCCACTACAGGAGTTATTTCCTCTTCTGCCATTTATTTCCCATTGATTAATAAACCAACACACTACACGATGCGGGATTTACTGAGGAGGGGATCCGAGCACTTATGGACTCAATGTTTCCATGTGCAATGAGGATGATCTGTCGACTAACTAACCACCCAACCAACCAACCAACCAACCAACCAAACAACCACCAACCAACCAACCAACCAACCAACCAACCAACCAATCAACTAACCAACCAACCAACCAAAACCAACCAGCCAGCCAACCAGCCAGCCAGCCAGCCAGCCAACCAACCAACCAACCAACCAACCAACCAACCAGCCAGCCAGCCAGCCAGCCAGCCAGCCAGCCAGCTAGCCAGCTAGCTAGCTATCTCCCATCGAGGAATAAGTCCTGAACCAAGCCACAACAAGCCGTCCTTTCTTTTTCTATCTACTGCAGCTCTCTCAATGTCCTTCAGTATTATTCATCTCTGCCTGTAATTCTCTTCTCCTTGTGTTATCAGGTCTCCCGTGATTTCGTTTGCCTTGTGGGTTCCAGACATGACAGTGTCTAGTTATACTGTCCCCATGTTTCCTCATTGTATGTCCTATGTTTCCTCATTGTATGTCCTATGTTTCCTCATTGTATGTCCTATGTTTCCTCAGTGTATGTCCTATGTTTCCTCATTGTATGTCCTATGTTTCCTCATTGTATGTCCTATGTTTCCTCAGTGTATGTCCTATGTTTCCTCATTGTATGTCCTATGTTTCCTCATTGTATGTCCTATGTTTCCTCATTGTATGTCGTATTCAGCGCCAGCGTCAATAACACATCTCTTGGTTCAATGTAAATTACTTAGCTGATAATTTTAAAAAAGAAAAGAAAAAGGAAAGCAACGGCTGCAGCAGGATATAACAATATGAAATACAAACTGTTAGATGAGGATTTATAAAATCGAAACGTCGTCTGTCGTGTCCTAGAAAACTTATTTTTATTTTATTATTTTATTATAACATATGTTTTGATTGTCTCTTATTTTGGAGGATTTTCACTGGGAGATTTTCACTCTGTGATTTATGCTCATATTTATGGAGTCCGTTATAAGGTATGTACACTATGTCCGTGTTTAATATGTCTCATCTTCTCGCAGGGGTTACATATACCTAACTGTTTGAATTTCATATGCTTAGCTGATGTTAATACTTCATGTGTACTGCTGTGTGCTCCGTCTAGACGGTGTGTAGGCATTTCCTATAACATACTTTCATTCTTTGTTATAGAAAACACGGGAGACATGAGAGGGACAAACACATCATTTGGACTGCATAGACCGATTATCCATGCGTGTCCGAAAAAGGGCTTTCATGTGAATGCTCGCAATAACCTCAACCGATGCAACTATCCTCAAGGACTAAATCAACAACAGTTGCAAGTTCGCAGAGACAACCTTAATTTTTCTGAACCAACCTCTATAGTTGTACCTCTGTATCTCTTAGTGGTGCACAGAAATGACCCGATTGTATACCAGCAGGCATCGCGGAGTCCTGAAAATGACGTTTCTGAGTCAGTTTCATTGCACCGGGGTGGCTTTGACGAGGTTCTACCAGGCCCCATACGGGTAAGCTTGAAACGATATATTTACACTAATGATTTCTTCTTCTTCGTCTTCTTCTTCTTCTTCTGTCCTTTCTCCCCTACTAGAGCATGTGCCATGAACACATCCACGCCAACGTTGTCTATCTCTTCCAGCTGGCATAGTGTCCTCTCTATATTATTCTCTTCTATTGTCTTGTATCCTCCCACACCCTGCCAACTGTTGAGCAAAATGCCTCAACCAACTCACGTCATGCAGTCCAATGTTTTCCCATTTTCTGCAGCTCGCACTATGTCCTCTCTATATTATGCATCTCTGTTTCTAATTCTTTTATCCCAGTGTTTCAAGTTTTCTAGTTTTTCGTTTGCCCCGTGAGTTTCATTGGAAGTATTTTCTAGTTATCCTATTTTCAGGTTTCATCAAAGTGTTCTATACAGCAGTAAGCATCTTTCCCCTACCTCTTAATTCGCTGTAATCTGTCTAGCTCTCTCTTCCTCTCTCTCCCTCTCCCTCTCTCCCCTCTCCTCTTTCTCCCTCACCCCCTCTGTCTCCCTCTGTCTCCCTCTGTCTCCCTCTATTTATCCACTATCTCTCCCCTATCTCCCCCTCTCTTTCCCTCTCTCTCTCTCTCTCTCTCTCTCTCTCTCTCTCTCTCTCTCTCTCTCTCACAATGCTCAACATTAGTGATATTACTCATATCATCATAACTGGACGCAGCTAAGGGTCAGCGACTGATAAGAGGGAAATCATGGATGGCTCAGGCGGAGGATACGATCAGACCGGTGTGCCTCTTGGAGAACATTAGGCGAGGAGAGGAGTTGGTCAGAGCGCCAGCGGAGCAGTCAGACTTGTGCAGAGTTATAATCACATTGAGCCGGGAGTGCAGGGAGTGGCCAGCAGGGGCCACGGAAGTGGAAATCCAGCAACTAATTCAGGATAATGCTCGCCCGGGTGATATGATTATATATACAGATGGTTCGGTGTTGAGAGGTAGTAGAAGTGCCTGGGGGTTCTTGGCAAAGTCTAATGGTCGACGTTTGGTGCAGGAGAGCCTAGCATATGATACCACAACATCTAGCTTAAGAATGGAGGTGGAGGCAGTCAGTACAGCTTTCCGCTGGATGGAGAATACTATACACACACACACCGTAATTGTAACTGACTCAGAAAGCATGCTGAGTAGGGTGAGTTCAGGCAAGCTTCGCGCAGAGTGGCTTGCTTCGCTTCGAAAGTCACGGGTGACAAGCATTGTCTGGATCTTTTCTCCGGGGCATGCTGGTGTGCTGGGGAATGAACAGACAGACAGATTGGCTGGCTCTGCAAAACTTGGTGGAGTATTGATGCATGATAAGGCAGACGTGGTTGCGGCCTTGTGGGAGCACGTGTACACCTCGGAGGAGCAAATGGATCACCATGGTCTGGCAAGAATGCGACAGCGAGGAGTGACGAGCGGATCTGGCCGATGCTCGACGCTTAGAGGAAAGGCGAGACGCACATATAATCAGATTGCCACTGGTACTATTAGGGTTGTAACTCTTCGCTGGCTTCTGAGGATGTGGACGGAGCGCCCGAATGCTGTGATGTCGGTTCCTAAATCAATCAATCAATCAATCAATCAATCAATCAATCAATCAATCAATCAATCAATCAACTAATCAATCAATCAATCAATCAATCATTGTTACTATGGTTTTCATGGCTAAATGTTAATAAAGAATCGACGTTAACAATTTTCAGGTTTCATTTACGTGTGTCTTATCCAGTAGTCAGCGTCTTTTCCCCACCTCTTGATTCGCTGTAATCTGACTAGTTCTCTTTCTCTCTCTCTCTCTCTCTCTCTCTCTCTCTCTCTCTCTCTCTCTCTCTCTCTCTCTCTCTCTCTCTCTCTCTCTCTCACTACTCTCTATCTCTCCCTCACAAATTTCAACATTAGTGATTCTCTCATGCCATTGTTGTCATGGTTTGCATGGCTATATGTCAATAAAGAATCGACATAATTACTTCAAACTTGTCAAGAAAAGTTGCAGTTGTGAACAGGAAGAGAAAGAGCTGACACTCCATGAGGAAATGTTATCTGAACTACCAGAAAAGAACGGAACCAGGCCAAGGACGATTGCCATTCTTTTGATCAGCAGGGACATGTAGTCGTTTTAAGCCTCCTCAAGGCATAACAGGCTAAACAAGCATGTGTACATGCTTCGCCTGAACGACTCTCCATTAAGCTCATGCAATATGTGTCAACAAGCTACACATCATGTTCTTCAGAATTCCTCCCTGTACATCCAGGTAATCCAATCGCATCGTGTGGATTTGCTTTCCCTATTACTAGTGTCCCTCGCCATCAGGTGAACCCACTACAACTTCTGAGGTACTCTAATTTACGTCCCTAAATCAAGGAGGATAAGTTAACATTTCAATACAATTGCCCGGTGCAGGGGTTGAACACGCTACCTCAGCATCAGAACACCGTAAGTTTAAAAGCGAGCGCTTTTTCATTCGCCCATATTGACTTCCCATATGTGTGTCTTTCGCTTGGCGTCTCTCTTTTTCTTCAGAATCAGCCCGAAATAGTTAAGTACTTCACTTCTCACTTCTTTCCGTATTATATTTTATTTTACGATACATGTTATTATACATATACTTTACACGGCGTTGCAATCGCCCCCATAATGTGTTATCTGTTTGTGATTTATTAGGGAATTTTACTTTCAGTAGATTGCCATTGCTTTCTGAACGGTCGCCGTTTCATACCATAGACATCAACATAAAGCGAGCTACTTCCAAATCACCCGGGACTGATATCGAACCCGTGTCTCGGTGTGTCTGGTAATAGTAAAACTGTGTATTGCTAACCCCTAAGCTATGGATTGTGAACACTTGTTTTTATTGTACGCGTTTAAATAATGCTCAAATGCACTTACGTTAAAAATTCCGGTGCGCTAATGGCGGGGTATTGAGTTTATTCCTTATATGGTCACTTGGACTTTAACGTTGATTTCTTGTTCAGAAAGCGATGGCAAACTACTGAATGGTAAATTGCTTAGTAAATAAACCCGGGGTTGATCGCTATGTCCAGCAAAGAACATGCTGCATTTTGTTACTTTATTGTAGTTAGTTTACAAGTAGTATCACGCCTGTCCTTATGTGTTATTGTTTTTGGTGAATGATTGCTGATGAAGACTTGCCGCCCCAACATCTTTCCTTTTTGTGTGACTGTTTTCTTGCAAATTCCAATGTGTAGGCTACTTGTTTATCCAATAACTTTTGTCATTATTACAGCTTTACTTCAGTTAACTCCATTTCACTTATAGTTTGTAAAGTCTCACTACACTTTGTATGTAGAACAGTTGTTTCCAAGCGGAAAACATACTCTCCCTCTCCAACAAACAGCTGTTCTACATGCAAAGTGCAGTGAGACTTTACCAACACCCTGTATTTCCAAATAAGATTGAATGTCAGAATGTGAACCATTCTACTAGTCCAGTGGTTCTCAATCTGTGGGGGGGGGGGGGGGGGATTTTAGGGTTTCCAGAGGGGATTTAAAACAAGAACCGATTACTTGATATTGTTTTTCCCTTCATACTTTACAATTCTGTACGTCTCACCCTTCTGAAATTCATTTTATAACGTAAGCAGATCCGCAAATCACGTTTTATGTTGTTTTAGTATGTGCTATTAAATTTAACTTCCATTATTACGTATACTGTGTAGGGGCAGGGGGGGGGGATTTTTAGGGAGGAAATACGAAAGGGGTGGGGGGAATGACGTTCTAAAAATATCGTGAAGGGGGGCCAAAAAAGGTTGAGAACTGTACTAGTCACTGTTTTAACACACACACACACTTATTGTATCAGTGACTAGTAGAAATAACTGATATATTCCACTTACAATCCAGCGTGGGACTCAGCACTCAGACAGTACTGGATGCGGCGTGGATTTGTCTCTAAGGGAGGTAAGAACTTTCATACAATCGTATTTTGCAGGTTGTCTTTCGTGTATCTACTTTAAGCGTTAATACGACGCAATAACAGCTAATAATAACATTGCAATAACATCAACAGCTGCAGGAGATTTGGAAACAGACAGCCGTTAGATAGTTTTCATAAATGGCATGAGTGGCGGTTGTTCAGGAAAATATGGCACCCTACTGAACGTAAACCTGCCAGGAAATCGGAAACATCCAAAAAAAAAAAAAAAAAAAGAAAGCTGGGGTTGGCTTCGTTGTCCTGTAAAGGATATACGACTAACTTTTGTAAAAACGTAAATACGTAATCAATAATCAATAAACTCGTAAATTGAAAATTGAAGTCTATTATGGCCAAAACGGAGATTCGAACCCTACGCCCCAAAGGAGATAAAGGAACAAGTGTTTAGAGATTAAGTACACGTGTTTCTTAGTGCGTCTAGTCCGTGTGTCACGAGGTCCTTGGCGTGTCTAGTTTTCCGCGTGTCACGTGTTCCTTGGTGTGTCTAGTTCTCCGTGTGTCACGTGTTCCTTGTTGTGTATTGTCGTCCGTGTGTCACATGTTTGTTGATGTGTCTAGTTGTCCGTGTGTCACATGTTTGTTGATGTGTCTAGTTGTCCGTGTGTCTAAGTACAAATGTTCCTTGGCGTGTCTAATTGGCCGCGCGTCGAAGTACTTTAATTCCTTCAGAAAAGCGCTGTCGTTATATGGAAACGGCAGGTTCGAAACAGAGTGAGGCTAGTATAATCTTCCATCTTTATATTGTATGGCATGCCCTTGATTTCTATTTCTTCCCACTACTTCTACGGCACAAAAAAGTTTCTTGCATATCCATCCCAGGACGTTGTAGTGAGCCCTAACATTTATTGACTGTGATTTCCTAGGCAATTTTACTTCCTGTAGTTTGGCATACATAGCATAGACAAAGATAATGCATACAGATAAAACTACTATGGAGAAAGAAATATACATTAATGGGGGAAAATTGGAGGTGGTGGAAAATTTTTGAATATCTTGGGTCATTGATTACCAATAACGGTGACACAATGAAAGAAATTAAACGGCGACTATCCATTGCTCTTCAAAGACTAAAACAGATGAATAAATTATGGAGTGGGACAGACAGAACTACAAAAATTAGATTTTTAAGAGCATGCATCTTTCCCATTGCAATATACGCCTGTGAGACATGGACACTTACTAAACAAGCTGAACAGCGCATAAACGCCTTTGAATATAAATGTTATAGACGAGTTCTAAGAATATCTTGGGTAAAGAAAAGAACAAATGCATCCATACTTCAATAGTTGAATATTGAGGAGGGTTGGCTATTAAAGACGATAAAACAAAGAAAATTGAAGTATTTTGGTCACTTGAAAAGTCACGAAAGTTTGGAGAGAACAATAATGGAAGGGTATATGCCTGGGAAGAGAGGAAGAGGAAGGCCAAAGAGAAGATGGGTGCAGGATGTGGCGGATGATCTCCAGATGGGTGTATCAGACGCGGGACATCTTGCTTGTGATCGAGAAGTTTTCCAGAAGGTTGTTATGGGAGCGAGGTTCTGCAAAGGACATGCTACTGAATGAATGAGTTTGGCATTGCTTGCTGATGTAGCCGACGCTCATACCACTGAAATCGCCGTAAAGCGACGTTCTCCCTAATCGTCTACGGCTGATTTTGAACTACCCCCAACTTGGTATATCGGGCAAGTCTGAAACTGCGTTCACCAACCCCCAGCCACATATATTAGCTAAATAACTTTTGGATATTTGTATGTAGTTATGTCAGTGTCCGTTTGTTGTTTGTGTGCTGGCGAGTGCTTTAGCCACAACGTCAATGTTGACGGCTGAAATTGTGTTCTAGTAATTAGTGCCGGTCTCCCTGGCCAAGAGGTTAACGACGTTGATCGTAATCCCATATATCAACGTGGGGAAAAGAGCTGCGCGAGATTCGGCAGCGGATCGCGCCGCGCTGGTAAGATACGGGGGTATGTGAGCCGGTCGTTCAGAAAGCAATGGCAAACTACTGAACGTAAAATTTGCCTGGTACATTAACAGCAGCTGAAAAATGCTGGTGTTGACTGCAACGTCCTGTAAGGGATATGCAACATAAAAAAAAAAAAATTAGTTGACCAGGGCGTTTAACAAGCAGTTAGAAAGTCGAATAGAGGCCCTGGAGATGTGGATATACAGAAGAATACGTCGTATTTCTTGAAACAAAAACAATCAAATACAGAGGTTCTAGAAAAACTGGGAATGAAAAGAGAGTTGATTAAATAAATTTAAAAAAAATAAACAGAAGCAAGTGATATATTTTGGCCACGTTAAAAGACATAACACTCTTATAAAAAAAAAACCATACTGGAGGGTGGGGTTGGTGGCAAGCGAGCAAGAGGTAGACAACGATACCAGTGGGAAGGTAACATCAAATCCCTAATTTAAGTCGTTAAGCCGTCAACTTTACGCTCAGAATATTTGTTTCCAGACTACGTCATTCGTCCCCGAGTTCAGTTTATTTCGGAGAACCCTAGCGGTTGTCGCTGGAGCTGCGGAGTTCGTGCTCTGTACGATGCTTTTGGCAGGGAGTTAGCTGCTCTGTGGAGATAGACTGACTCTATGATGCATTGAAGTGGAACCTCTGGTCTTTAAACCCCTTTGAACAGCTAGTATCAAGGTCTGTTATGTCATGTGTGGAGTCTGCTAATTGCTACTTGTTCACATTTGTGGAGCTGGTAGTATACTCTCAAGGGAGTACTATAACATCCTTGCCCAAAGTTGGATTGTAGTAATCCAGTTCTCCTGTTAGTTAGTTGCTTATCCTTTACATGACGCAGCAGTCAACTCCAGCATGTTTTGGCTATTTGTGATTCATGGAATCAAGTTTTTACGTTAAGTTGTTTGCCAATGCTTTCTGAAACGACCAACACTCATACCATTGTATGGAAACCAACGCACGGCGGCCTGCTTCCAAATCGCCCACAGCTGTGTTTCAAACGCGGTATGCGGGATTACAAATTGAAACCGTAACCCCTTTGCCACATAACTAGTTAGAGACGAGCGCTGAACACTTAAGTTACGCCCCCTCGAAACGGTGATAACTCGGAAATGATTTCCTTACACATAAATATCATGTATATAGTCTAAGTTAGAATTTGGTACAAAGCCACCTCCTCTGTGGTCGTGGGTGTCAATACTGTAGCTACCCGACGTTGTTGTGCACTGGTCATCAATTGTGTCACTAGGGTATAGATCACTGCTTCTGGCGCTCAGCGGGCGAAATAAAACAAACTCGCCTGCTGATTTCCCGCGTAAACTGGGCAAGGAGGATGTTGACGGATGGGAGGAAGAGCTGACGCTGAGGTTAGAAGGAGGGACGGGAGGTAAACAGGGGAAGATGTTGTTGAGCCGTGTTGTGACGCTGATGGTGATGGTGGTTACTGTTGTTGGCTTTGTGACGTGGCAGGAACGCTGCTCTGTGTTGTGGAGCGGTGTCGTCGTCCGTGCCGACGCCGCTGTCGATGGTGTGGGTGTAAGTGCTGGTGCCTCGGGAGCTCAGGCTGCTGAAGTCGTTGGGGTGGCCGGGGATGTGGATTTCCCTCCATTCACGAGGCTGTGAGATACAAGTTAACTTTGTCAATGCTGATGCCAAAAATACAACAACAACAACAACAAACAACAAAAACAACAACACTTTATTTTGAAAGGGGTAAGAATTGGGCACGCAGGCCCGTTTAACATTCTGCCCTTTTATCACTCTCTTTCATACATTATACCATTCACACATCATTCAAGGCTAACTGAAAACAGCAACAATATAAAAGATATGCATTATAAAGGCATGTGGAAAATGAAAAATCAATACTACACGACTCAGTAATAGTAATAACTGGTGTGGCACTTGTTATTAGCTATGTGGAAATAGAAGAAACAAAATTAAATAAAGCAACACACAATTTGACATGCCCGCTCCCTGGCCGAGGGGTTTAGCAGCTTTCTCCGTTAACCCCGAACACTCTCGTGGTTGACGTGAGCGCACGAGAATTAGAAGTGGTTCGAGTCGCGCCAGTGACTTATGAGAGTATGGAGCCGGTCGCTCAGAAAGTCGAGGCGTGCTGATGAGCGTAATCTAGCCTAGGAATCAACATACAGCTGAAAAATGCTGGTGTTGACCGCAATATCCTGAAACAGGATGGAAACGCGGAAAAAAAAACACACACACACACAATTTGACGTACATGCACACAAACATATACAGTTCTTTACAACGCTACACAAACACATAATTATTTAAAATGCCCACACAAACACGGTCGTATAAATGTTCACATAAATGCATAATTGTATACAATACCCACACATAAATAAATGCAAAGAAAGCAGCAGTCAACTTTAACTTGTTGATCTTCCCATAGAGTATGTCCCTTAATGGAGCGGGTGTGGGACAAAATAGTTTTCTCTGTACTGCATATGTTGGGCAATTCTGCAACACATGTTTAGCTGCCATTCTAACAGTTCCATAGTCACATTAATCAGTATTTCCTATCTTAAGTTTATTCAACACTAGCTGACTCTGCCCGGCTTCGCCCAGACCCTGGTGGGGAGCATCTCATTTAATTCATATAAGTAGTCATATAAGTTCTCGTTCCCGTTACCGACTATCTGTCTGTCTGACTGTCTGTCTGTCTGTCTGTCTGACCCAGCCCGTCTTCGCCCAGACCCTGATGGGGAGCATGTCATTTAATTCATATAAGTAGTCATATAAGTTCCCGTTCCCGACTATCTGTCTGACTGCCTGTCTGTCTTGGGTAAATGGAGGAGGGAGGAGGAAGAGGGAGGTGGAGGAGGGAGGAGGAGGGCGGAGACAGGAGGAGTAGGGAGGAATAGGAGGGAGGAGGAGGGATTAGGAGGAGGAGGGGGAGGAGGAGGGAGGAGGAGGAGGGAGGAGAAGGAGGGGGGATGAGGGAGGAGGAGGGAGCAGGAGGAGGAGAGGGAGGAGGAGAAAGAGGGAGGAGGAGGAATGTGAAGGGAGGAGGAGGTAGAGGGAGGAGGAGGGAGGAGGAGGGAGGAGGAGGGAGGAGGAGGGGGAGGAGGAGGAGGGAAGAGGAGGTAGAGGGAAGAGGAGGAGGGAGAAGGAGGGAGGAGGAGAGAAGAAGAGGAGGGAGGAGGAGGAGGGAGGAGGAGGAGGGAGGAGGAGAGGGAGAGAGGAGAAGGGAGGAGGAGGGAGGAGGAGGAGGGAGGAGGCAGAGGGAGAAGGAGGAAGGAGGAGGAGGGAGGAAGAGGGAGCAGGAAGAGGGAGGAGGAAGAGGGAGGAGGAGGAGGAAGAGGGAGGAGGAAGAGGAGGAAGAGGAGGGAGAGGGAGGAGGGGAAGAGGAAGAGGGTAGGAGGAGGGGAGAGGAGGAGGAGGAGAAGGGAGGAGGAGGGAGGAGGTAGTAGGATGGAGAAGTAAGAGGGAGGAGGTAGGAGGAGGAGGAGGGACGAGGAGGCAGGAGGAGGAAGAGGGTAGGAGGAAGAAGAGGGGAGAGGAGGAGAAGGAAGGAGGAGGAGAAGGAGGAGTGAGGAGGAGAAGGAGGAGGCAGGAGGGAGAGGAAGGAGGGAATGAGGAGGGGAGGAAGGAAGGGAGGTGGAGGAGGAGGAGGTAGAGGGAGGAGGAGGAGGAGGAGGGAGGAAAAGGGAGGAGGAGGAAGGAGAAGGAAGAAGGAGGAGGAAGAGGAGGAGGAGGATGGAAGAAGGAGGAGGAAAGAGGGAGGAGGAGGAGGTAGAGGGAGGAGGAGGGAGGAGGGGAGTGAGGAGGTAGAGGGAGGAGGAGGAGGAGGGAGGAGGGAGGAGAAGGAAGAAGGAGGAGGAGGGAGGAGGTAGAGGGAGGAGGAGGAGGAGGGAGGAGGAGGAGTGAGGAGGTAGAGGGAGGAGGAGGAGGGGAGGAAAAGGGAGGAGGAGGGAGGAGAAGGAAGAAGGAGGAGGAAGAGGGAGGAGGAGGATGAAGAAGGAGGAGGAAGAGGGAGGAGGAGGATGGAGGAGGGAGAGGGAGGAAGAGGGAGGAGGAGGAAGGAGGAGGAAGAGGGAGGAGGAGGATGGAGGAGGGAGAGGGAGGAGGGGAAGAGGAAGGGGGTAGGAGGAGGAGGAGGGGAGAGGAGGAGAGAATGGAGAAGGAGGGAGGAGGAGGGAGGAAGGAGAGGAGGAGGGGGAGGGAAGAGGAGGAGAGAGGAGGAGGAGAGGGAGGAGGGGAGGGAGGATGAGAACGCAGGAGGAGGAGGAGGAGGAGGAAGGAGGAGGGGAGGAAGAGGAGGAGAGAGGAGGAGGGAGGGGGGGGAAGAAGGAGGAGGAGGAGGAGGATGAGAACGCAGGAGGAGGGAGAGGAGGAGGATGAGGAGGAGAGAGAGGTGGAGAGAGGAAGAGGTAGAAGGAGGAGGGAGAAGGAGGGGGAGGAGGAGGAGGAGGAATGATGAGGAGGGAGGAGGAGGAAGTGGGAAGAGGAGGGATGTGGAGGACGGAGGAGGAGGGAGGAGGTAGAGGGAGGAGTAGGAGAAAGGAAAAAGGGAGGAGAGAGAGGAGGAAGAAGTGAGGAGGTAGGAGGAGGAGGAAGAGGGAGGAGGAGGAAAAAGGGAGGAGGAGGATGGAAGAAGGAGGAGGTAGAGGAGGAGGGGGGAAGAGGAAGAGGGTAGGAGGAGGAGGGGAGAGGAGGAGGAGGGATGTGGAGGGAAGGAGGAAGGAGGGAGAAGGGAGGAGGAGGGAGGAGAGGAGGAGGAGGGAGGAATGAGGAGGGAGTGAGGAGGAAGAGGAGAGAGGAGAAGGGAGGAGGAGGGAGGAGGTAGTAGGATGATTGATTGCCATCCCACCAGGTTAATATGTTATCGCGGACCTCAGAGAGAAGTGTCTATGTAGAAGACCATTTCCTGGACGTACGTATTTTGGGAGGGGGAGGAGGGAGGAGGGAGGAGGAGGAAGAAGAAAAAAATACGACAGTTGGCTGCTCTGGAATGAAGGAAGACGTGTAGAAAATTTCATCTCAATCGGATGGGCCGTTCGCGAGCGTATAAAGGACATACATACATACAGAGATACATAAATACGGACGCACAAGTCTTTTTTATATATAAGATGTGTGGCATTTCAGTCTGTTGCGTCCTGTGCACCGTCTGCAGATTGTTACTTGTTCTCCGCTTTGGAGTTGGAATTATGCATCCTCTTTCTGGTGGTCTGGATGTTCTGATTCTCACTTTGTTCTAAAATTGCTTCTTATAAATATGTTGGCCTCATCATAGGTTATGTTTATATCATGCTGAGGTACTCGTCCACCTTCCTTTGCCAATCTGCTGGACTCTTCATTTTCAGGGATGCTGCAATGCGGGGGTCATCATTTGCACTACAACCCTTGTGCACAGCACTACTGCCAGTTATGTAGTGCTGCTCTTATTTTTGCATTGTTTCTGTTCTTCAGTATGAAAGGACTTAGCATTTGTAAAGATACTTATTTTCTTCCCTTTGTGTTTCTCTGTCAACTGCATGTCTACTGCACTGTTCAAGTCCTCTGCCAGTGCTCTGCATTTAAATATACTTGTGTATATTCTGTGTTACTACATAGGTCCTAGTCAGGTTTTACTGAGCTCCCATATAACAGTAGATTGTACTACCTGCTTCTGTTAGCACTGAATGTTGGGCGGCGCTCACCAAACCCGACACTCACATTGCGGTAACAGTTTCGGGCGGAGGAGCGCAAATTGGGAGGGTACAAGCTTTACTGTAGTGCGAGGAAATGTATCCTAAACACCAAATGTCATGGCAGAGCAGACCAGGCCCTAAGCCTTGGTCGGCAACTGTTTTAGTATCCAAGCTCCGACAGGCGGACAGTTAGAGCATTGCTGATTGGTGTTACCTTTCCTCTTTAGTAAACTAAACAGGCAGAGAGAAAGAGAGCGAGAGAGAGAGAGAGAGAGAGAGAGAGAGAGAGAGAGAGAGAGAGAGAGAAGAGAGAGAGAGAGAGAGAGATATCATGCTGCATGGGCAACACATGGTCTCTAATTTCACCCCAGGCTTTGTGCCATGGAGAGGTGTAACTCCAATTTACAAACTATCGTCTATTAAGACGACAAGGAGTCAGTCAACCTACGTAAGCAAACCACGCATGTTTGTTCTTGACATGACTTAATATTTGAGCAACTGACCTTGATGTCCAGTGTTGACTTAATACTGTTGATGTGTTGGAAAGCTTGTTGGAGCCGTAGACTAGTTATTCTGTTGAGTTCCTTGTCACTCGTTTCTGCCTCCTCTGTATTGACCATGAAGTCTCGGGTCTTTGTGACATTTGGGTAAGTCTGTGTATTAGAATGTTAAAAAAGAGTAAATAACTGAGTGGTATTTGAGTAAGTCTGTGTATTAGAGTATTGAAGGAGAAATCATAACTCGGTAGTTTTAAAGTAATTCTATTTATTAGAATGTTGAAGCAAGGTAAATAACTGAATGGTATCGGGTGCGATGGTTTTTTTTTTTTTTTTAGCATATCCTTTTACAGGACTTAGCTGTCAACACCAGCATCTTTCAGCTGTATGTTGATCTCTTGGCAAGATTACGCTCAGTATTGGCATGTTGAAATATGTGGCGTTTGGGTAAGTCTGTGTATTGGAATGTTGTATTGAAAACAGAATAGACGAGTGGCATTCGGGTGAGCACGTGTATTAGAGTGGTGAATCAGAAGTAACTGAGAAGCATTTAAATCTTGTAGAGTGGGTAAAAATAATAGATAACAGAGTAGCATTTCGGTAAGTGTGTGTAATAGAATGTTGAAAGTGAATACATAACTGAGTAGTTTTTAAATAATTCTGTTTATTCGAATGTTGACGCATAATAAACAGTTGAGCGGCAAATGGGTAACTCTGTGTATTAGATTGTTGAAACAGAATAAACAAGCTAAGTGAAATTATCTACTTAATAGAATAAGGCGCTACTTAATGATTAGACAATAACTGTAAAGGTCGCCGTATGAGCACACCCGTCTCCAGATGCACACCCATCGTGGTGAAGGTCTTGGGTTTGAATCCTCATTGAGGCGGAGTTTTTGAAATTGACCTGGGAATCCAGATCGACCCAGTTTAACATCGGTACCAGGAAATTATAAGGCAGTAAAAGCGGCCGGCAGGATACTAACCACATCATCCTTCGAGTGACGATTGGTCTTTGGAATATGTATCGAGAATCACGTGAGTGTCTTTTACAATCAGATATCAAAGGAAATACCTGCTCTGTGGCGAAGGGCGTTACGGGCGCAGTTCGTAATCCCGCATATCCGAAACACAGCTGCGGGGGATTTGGCAGCAGATAGCCTTGCGTTGGTATCATAAAAATGGTATGCGTGTCGGTCGTTCGGAAATCAGTGGCAAACTACTGAACGTAAATTTGGCAATAAATCACAAACAGCCAAATAAAGGCTGGGTTGTCTGCGACGTCCTGTAAAGTATAAGCAAGTAACCTTTTATCCAACGAAGCCGTGAGAGAGCAGTGGCTAGCATGCGGGCCTGTCTGCCTGGGTGGCATCTGGGTATATGGTGCATCCCCATAGTTTGGTAGACCAGTCGGCACACGACAAGTCATGTGACCAATATCACGTAGGCGACCTATATTTCCCATGACATATCCTTGTATCCACTTAGTTTGGGTCGACCTGAGAGCCCCGTGTGATGTTTAAAATATCCGACTGGATGAATATTCGAATACATGACTATCGTACTTGTAGGCAAGCGCTCTGTTCACTGAGCCATCGCGGCTCCAAGTGACATGTTAAATTCACTAAGTCCAATCTAATCAGGACGGCAAATATAGTCTACACACCATATCTCATATTAGGATAGGTAAAAAGGGCATTTAAAAGGCTTTCATTGCACCTGGTTTTATTCCATATGGTCTGTCTCTTTCCGCAGAGCAGTCTGTCGAAAGCGTCGCACAAAGCAAGAAATCCGTAGCTCCTGCAACGACCCCCAGAAGTTTACCAGAAGACTGCATCCGTGATTCGAAAGACGAAGTCCTCAAATGAAACCTACGACCTTCGGAGTGCACGTTAGTTGGCTTAACCTCTTCGCCACGGAGCGCCTGGACAGATTAAGTGAAAATAACAACTATCTGAGAAGTTCACCGACCTTATCTGAGCGTCCGCGAGCTAGTGGAGGTGCGGTGTACGCTCTGTAACTGCTGCCGATGGCATCACTGCTGTCCGTCACGCTGACGCCGGTGCTCGTGCCCTGGGGAGTCAGTGAGTTCAAATTAGAATACGGGTCGGGTTATTTAATACTGCATAAAATGTAGTTTATTTTGAACAGGATCAAACGTTTAAAGATTTAAGGGCGAGAGAATCGCCTTCATTGTACCGGGTTTCTTCTTCTTCTTCTGCGTTCATCTGGAGTTTTTTTGTATTTTTTTCGGACGTGATTGCATTGTGCCTGTTTATAGCAGAGCTGCGTTCTTGCGCCGTTATGCCGACACATCTGACTTCTGCGGGCATTTGTTGACGGGATAACCTTCCCGGGGGTTTCTTAGGACGTTTGACTCTCACTATTGTGGTGTTATCACCCACCCCAGCTGGCCCATATAGAACAGCCAAAGACATCCCGGTCAGCCCTCAAGGGAAGGCAGGGGAGACCATGGGCATTCCCGCCATCCAAGAAGGCTTCCATAATTGCAGAGCCGACACACAGCTCTCTGGTACTGGGCTCACCCAATATACTTCCGTATATTGGGCCTTCCGTTCACCACAGGCTGTTCCTCCGGAAACCAGAAGAATGCAGTCTGCAAATGACATCCACACAGTGAGCTTTCGATTAGGGCTTTCCACGTAATGGATTTGCTAGCCGAGTAATATTCCATTTCGTGCCACTAGGACACGTAGCGGGTTTGATCCCACATGGCTCGGTCTCTTTCCACAAGGTGGCCTGCCGATAGCGTCGTACAGAGCACGAACTCCGTAGTACCAGCCACGACCTCTAGGAGTCTCCGAGAAATATGAACTAATGATCGAGTCCGGAACTGAACTCCAAACCTTCGGAACGCCAGGCTGGCGCTTAACCACTTCACTACGGAGACTCCATTGAAGGAGGATCATTTTAATGTAACACTTAAAAGCCCCATGAGAGCTCATAATAGCCCAATTTGTTACATATCTAACGGCTAGACGTGCAAGGCAGTCCTCCAACTCCCAGAACTGATCCCACAGACCTAGAGTTCTACCAAGAGCCTGGACACTAGTTCTAGCCTCAAGGAGCCTGACGGGAAACTAAACTGTGGGGTCCTAACATGTGTCTGTCAAGGACAACAGAAGATTGATGTAGAAATGTGAGATTAGAAGTTTCGTGACGCAGAAGAAGCTAAACTATAAAAGGACGCAGGAAAAGAGAAACCATGGGGCACAGAAGAAGTGATACCATGGGACACGGGAGAAGGGACAAGTTGGGTCGCGGAAGAAGAGAAACCATGGGAAACTGAAGAAAACGAAACATAAAATAGTGCGGGAAAAGAGAAACCATAGGGCGCGGAAGAAGAAACACTTTGGGACGCGGAAAAAGAGACACCGTGGGACACGGAAGAAGAAGGAAAAAAAAACCATGTGAGGCGGGAGAAGAGAAATTAATGGACGTGGAATAAGCGACATTAATGGATGCAGAAGAAGAGGCACCTTAGGATGCGAAGAATAGAAACTTTGGGTCACGGGAAAAGAGAAATCAGTGGAGGAGGAAGAAGAGACATTAAAGGGTGAGTACGAATAGTCGCCATAGGACGGAAAAGAAGAGAAATAATTTGACGTGGAAGAAGAAAAACAATTAGACGTAGAAGAAGAAAAACCACTAGATGCGGAAAAAGCGAAAGATGAGATCACATACACAATAAAAGAATTCAGCAGGCATTGCACGATTATGCCTTCTACACTATAGGATCACAGCACAAGTTGTGTTTAAATCTTTGTGGGGGAAAAAAAAAAACAACAACAGGTAGTGACATAATAGTTACTGCTGTTGGGTGGGAAGTCTAATGCTCTAGCATATTCTAGCCACAACATTTGAGGTGGCCAATTCCTTTCCTCGTGTTTTCATAGTATAAACCGTCTGCTGGATTACCGGACGGGTATTTTAGAATTACTGGAATGGAGTACGAGCCATGTATTTGATTTATCTTGGATTTGTGGAATTTGAATACTTGCAATCACTCTCAGTGGTATTGTTAGGAAATATGGAGCAATTGTTGAACTTCTTCAATTGCCGTACAATATATTAAGAGTTAACAATCTTGTCTTATCTTGTCTCTTCTCCTTTATCACCGGATGCAATGAATACTTTTAACCCTTGCATTGAGACCCCTACCTTATGGCTACTGTACTGGTTGGCCGGAGAGGCATCATTCTTGTCTTTCGTCTCTAAAGTCTCCTGATTCTTGTCAAGATATCGCAGCCGCTTCTCTTTGCCTCGTCTCTTGGCAAAGCAGGCGACAGCGATGATGACCACGGTAACAAAAATAATGCCACACACCACGCCGATGGCTGTCACTGTAGTTGTATCAGACCTTTGTGAGGCTTTGAGTGCAGGGTTCTGTTGAAAGTGAGTCAAAGGTTATTCTGTTACTTAAGATCAAGGTATTCTTATGGAGCAAATAATAATTGTAAATAGCTTAAAGAAATTAAATATATGCAGCAAGCATTTTTGGGCACTTTGAGAAAAAGTCATAGAGAAGAGAAGTAGAAACAGAAATGAAAATTATGGAGAGGGCATTGATGGATCTGCAAGGGATTGCTAAAGATAGAGAAGCCTGGAGTAAGTTGTTTGGGGGCATACACCCAACTGGTGATGGAGGGCAAAAGGAGAAGAAGCATGAGAACAAATAATCTTGAAAACGCGGTGACAAATGGCATAATTAATGGGGAACAAGCAAAGAGATAATTACCTGGATGACTTGACTAGTCAAGTCAAGGCGCAACTGGGACAAGAATACAGACCTGAGTCAAGACTTGTGGTCGCGTGAGAGTCGAAACTAGACCACCCACCCTTATAGCATGTCTTATTGTGATGATGATGTTGAAGATTGTGGTAAATACGGCCGTAGGACTGTAAAATGGTCATTAGCACCATACAAAGGCATTTCCTCAATCAGAGTTGGCAGTAATAGATATTCAACACCTTCTGTCTGGAACCTTGGTTGTACATTCTACAAGACTGTATCCCAGTCGCATGTGGATGTTGTCTGCCAATCGATATCTATGATCTCATATAGCTTTTTCACTTGGGCTATTCACTCCATGAAGATTATCACTAGAATGTCTAAACAGGCAGACACCCACACACAACTGTTTGGAAGTCAACCGCACTATTAGTTACAGTGAAATTATCCTCCCCATCAATACTTAAACAACAAGAAAGAGGAACGAGAAGAAAAAGAAGAGAAGAGGAGGAGGAAAAAGAAGGAGAAGAACAGGAGGAGAAGGAGGAGGAAGAAAGAGGTTGAAGAAAAAGAAGAAGAAGAAGAAGAAGAAGAAGAAGAAGAAGAAGAAGAAGAAGAAGAAGAAGAAGAAGAAGAAGAAGAAGAAGAAGAAGAAGAAGAAAAGTCTGAATTAATTTCATTAATGGGCCTAAAGTAAGCCACACGTCTGTAAGAACCCGTTAGGAGACCCACACTTTCCTGTTTTCAGTAAGCCTGATCAGACGGACATTTTGGGGACATTTCTTACCGTGACATGAACCAGGAGGTGTTTGGTCGTGTTCAATGGTTTGTGTCCTCTATCTGTTGCCGTGATCGTTAGGTTGTGAGCGCCGACGTCATCAGAGTTCAAAGTTCGTGTGACGCGAATCTCGCCAGTGACGATGTCCACAGTAAACTTTTGAGATGCATTTCCGGAATGGAGACGAAAGTACACCTCTGCGTTGTCTCCTTCGTCTGCGTCAAAAACCTGTTGATATAGATAATATAAATAAGTATCAATTATATACAATAAACATATGACCCTTAAGGACAATAATCACCTTCAAACTAATATCCTTTGAGGGTGAATCCGTGGGCAACAGCAATTTGTGGCTGACTCAGTGACAGGATTATTAATCTGAGCCAGAGATGGACCCTAATATATCTTCTCTTTGAGGTTGAACGGGGTAGGGAAAATGGTATAATCGAACAATAGAGCAGGGCTAGCTTGCTTTCGATTGACATTTTTTATTCATACAGGCTTGAGATATGAACATCAATCTGGGGAGAGGAAAGAGGGGTGGGGTGGGGGGGGGGGGGGGCAAAAGATTGTGGGTTAATTTTCGAACTCCGTTGGTCCGTTCACGAGTGCGTTGTTTTTCGGAGATTCCACAAGGTTTCCACCGAACCTACAGAGTTCGTGCTTTGTCTGACACATTGAACAGGTCGCTTTGCTGAAGAAAACCGAGCGATATGGGGTTAAAACCCCTAGCGATTAAGAGCATTATTTCTCCTCTTCCGTTTAAACCTATGCATATATCTTACTCTCTAGTGATTTTTCTGTTACAAACACATACATTCGCGCCGCGACATACAGCGCGCGCAGTGTTTGATTTTATGCAGATGTAGATCTGAATACAGCATTGTTACTTTCAGATAGAGCAGAGAAAGGAAAGAACAAAGAATATTAGTAGTAGTAGAAACCACAGTAGTAGCAGTTATATCAACAACAGCAGAAGCAGCAGCAGCAGTAATAGTAGTAGTAGTAGTAGTAGTAGTAGGAGTAGTAGTAGTAGTAGTAGTAGTAGTAACAGCAATAGCAGCAGCAGCAGCAGTAGTAGTAGTAGTAGTAGTAGTAGTAGTAGTAGTAGTAGTAGTAGTAGTAGTAGTAGTAGTAGTAGTAGTAGTAATAGTAGCAGCAGCAGCAGTAGTAGAGATAGTACCAGTTGTAGTAGTTGTTTTTGTTGCTGTTTTTGCTGTAGAAATGGATGCTGTGGTGGTGGGGGAGGGGGTGGGGAGGGGAGAGGGAGAGGAGGAAGAAGAAGAGGAAGAAGAATAAGTGAAGAATAAGAAGAAACAATTAGCCGACCAGTATTTATACTATTTGTCACAAAAATAAAACACCGCGTTTAACTAGTTGATTACTATAGAGACTTTCTGATTAACCGGCCTATCTGCAAAGCCAAAACTATTTTAACTAACAGAAAAAAACAAATTGGATGTCAAAATCCCCAGGACGGTCAAAAGTTGCAGCTGCACGTGTTTACATGGGGTCGACAAAATGGGAACATTTGGAAGTGAGTGAGATGAATCTATACACCACTTTGACAGTTAATAAACAGGTCGGATTTAAGCGGAAGTACTCAGCTCGGGAGAAAACAGTCCGTCTGTCATTGAGAGTTTCCGGACATCAAGCGAAAGGACGGCTGTGGTTGTAACCACTCGACAGAAGATTGGCGGTTTGTTGTGGAAACCCGTTGTTGGGAGCATACAGGAAATAACACCTGTGTGGACATAAATAATACCGTCACGTGACCAATTTTAGGCTGTTTGAAAAACCTGATTTGGGGACAATGAATGTTGACCAAAACCGTGGATTAGGATGGACGTGTTTGTGGGAGAGCTCTACAGTGTTAGATTAATTTACAATTAACTAGCATGTGTCGTTATGGCAAAGTGTAGCAGCCATTCCGGAATGAGGCGGTTGTGCATAAGGTTCCATACCAGTTACGAGGAAGTTCAACACTGGGTTTGATGAATTGCAACTTCAATTAGACATAACACCAGTTGGACACTCAAATGTTTCTTACAAAAAAGGAATAACGTCCGAGAAGAAAGATGGTTCACCTAAGATGGGTGATGATTGTTGATGCATCACACAGCATAAGAACATTAGTACCTAAACAAGAACATTAAAATATAATAGTCACATGGTGTGGTATATTCTAGTGAAATAGTTCAAAAGACATGATACCTGAACCTAGATAGACACTAGTTAGTTTCAAGTATATTAACAATAACAGTGATACCTAAATACTCACTACAAAGGATTTGTGCATTCTTTAAGAACGATAGGAAATTATGTGCATTGGGCAACCAGTCCATGATCAGCTGTAATTTACAAACAGTATCTATTACGGATGATCAGGAAGATGGATTACCAGGTAGCTACAGATGACAGTCGGTGTCCGGCAGGAGAGATACAGTACCGGGTGAGGTGGACTTGTTCTGACTTAACGTGCTGTGGTGTGTCCTTGCAAGGATGAACTGACTATGCTATTATCTGAGAGTCCGATCCTACACACATTATAGAACACATCACACATTTTCTTCGCATACACGTCTCATATACGTTACACTTTTCTTTTAATAAATTAATCTTTATTAATTTTTAGAAGCAAGAGTCGTTGAATATGTTGCGTTGGGGAAGTATGAGAGGGGGCATAGTACGACAGTGAGAGAGTGATAGGAAAAGGTGTCCATGGGCTGATGGAGTGTGTTGGACGGAAGCTGGTGGATTCTCCAGGATATTGATAGGAAAGAAAAATTATAATGTTGGTGTTGACTCTCCTCACTCCAGGGACGACACTTTAAAGGAAGACACGACACTATTGAGAAAGAAAAACAATACAATTGTGTTGTTATTCAGGACTTTAAAAAAAAATGAAAAAGAAATAAATATTATTGACATACCTGCAACCTAAACAAAGTCCTGTCAGCTTCCACAGGTAAAATCAAGGTAACACTGCTGTTACCTGCGCTTGGAAACAAGAACATAGGTGCGTTGTCATTGACGTCCATGACCTCAATCTGCACTTCCACCTGAGAACTCAATGGCGGACGTCCTTTGTCGGTAGCTTGAACAACCAAAGTGTAGGCCCCACACGCTTCTCTATCAAGAGCGGCCAATGTTACCAGAGTGCCGTTCTCAAGGATTTGAAATATGTGGGATTGCTTGGAGGATTTCACCAAAGAATACTCAATCTCACCGCCTTCAGCCAGATCCAGGTCTAACGCGGATAGGGTCCCAACGAAAGTCTTTGCTGGTAGCCCTTCAGATATGGAGAATCTATAACTAGCCTGAAGAAATCTTGGGGCCTCGTCGTTGATGTCCAACACCGAAATGGTGACTGTTACTGTAGATGACAGTGAAGGAGTTCCTCCATCGCGAGCTATGATCTCCACAATGTGCTTTTCCTGGTTCTCTCTGTCAAGCTGATTAGCGCAGACTAACATGTTGGAGCCGACAGGGATCTTGAAAAAGCCGTTAGAATCGTTAAGAAGGGTAAAATAAATCTTAGAGTTCACCCCGACGTCAGAATCCGATGCGGTTAAAATCATGGCCACATCATTAATGGCGTTGCCTTCATAGATAGATATTTGCTCGTTGGTCTTATCAAAAACTGGATGGTTGTCGTTGACGTCATCAACAATGACGTCAAAGGTGGTTGTGGTGTTGAGACGCGGAGTTCCTGAGTCTTCACAGAAGAGAGCTACTCTGTATTCCGGGCTTTGCTCGCGGTCTAAGGCTCTGACAACTACCAGCATGTAATCATTGTCATTTAGGGCGTGTAGGTCAAAGAAGGCACTTTGACTGTAGCAGAGGACGATGCCGTTTGGGCCAGAATCTGGATCGAATACAGAAACATGAGCTACAAGAGAGTTCCTGTTTGCCGTTTCAGAGACGTGGACGTATTTGGAATCTTGATTTAAGGGATCGATTGTAATAATGGGCGGGTTGTTCTCTGTGTCAATGACGTTTACTATCACTTCTGTCTGGTTGGCTCTTTGAGGCGATCCGTTGTCCACGGCTTCTACGATGATAGTGTAGCTTCCACTGGTCAGGGGTGCTCTGGCTGTTAGTTGACCTGTCTGTTTGTCCACCTGGAACAGCTCGGCTATTCTAGCTTCCTGTCGTAAGCTGAGCCTGTAGTCTAAGTCGGCATTAACACCGAGATCGTCATCCTCAGCAGAAACAGTCATGATTACAGATCCTTGGAGTGTGTTCTCCCCCATCTCTACATGATACTGACTCTGTGAAAACCTTGGTGTGTTGTCGTTGTCATCTGTTACTTGTATCTTTATTACCAAAGACGCGCTATGAACAGGACTTCCTCCATCCTTGGCAACTAAAACCAAACTGTAACTATCCCTAATCTCCCGATCCAGTGCCTCATTCACGACCAAATTAACATTGGAGCTTCCATCTAACTGTTTAAAGAACTCAACAATAAACACACTGCTATGTGGATCAAACATGTAGGACTGTATTGAGTTGTCAGACGATCTGTCCTCATCCACAGCACCAGGCAAGGCATACCTCTTACCTACAGTCACCGATTCTGGAATACTCAAACTAAAACTACTCGTGTTGAACTTTGGAGGGTTATCGTTGACATCCACAAGGTCCACGAAGATTGCATATTTCTTGACGTCTGTCTCAGATCTAGCTGCCACACGAAGCCTCAGGACACACTGCACCTCAAACCGGCAAAGCTGTTCACGATCAAGTTTGTACTTGGTGTAGAGCCCGCTGTTCTTTTCATCCACGCGAAAGTGGCTACCGTCTCCCCAGTTCATGATGCTATAATGTAACGTGTTGAACACATCTGGCGGTATCAGAGCGGCTAGGTTCAGATCTAGAGCAACGTTGCCAATGAATGTTCCTTCTGGTTCTTCCTCTCGAAAGCGGTATGTCTTTTCTTGGGCTAGCACGGTGAGTAGGGTCACATGTAGCACACACAAGGCTAAAACTATCACGGCCATGTTAATAGATGCACGTTGGTCAGTTGTCTAGATCTGATGTGTAGCGAATTTAAGTGTATTTTATCGTCAATTGGGTCTACTTGCTTCTGACCGCGGCGTAGTTTGTTCGCTCGTACTACACGTTGGTCAGATGGACCTAAGTGTTGACTTCTCGTTCAGGAAGCAATGGCAAACTGCTTAAAGTAAAATTTCCTAGTAGATCACAAACAGCCAATAGAGGACTGGGATTGCTTGCAGCTTCATGCAAAGGACATGTAATTTTTGGTTAGTATACGTGTATGATTCCAAATTGTGGCCGTTTTGATGAAAGGAAGTTGTAGACAAAACATCGAAATTGTACCACCCCGTTAGGTTAATCAGCTATCCGTATTCTTTCAATTTTAGCCCAAAGTGTCCGTATGCTATCTAGTTTCACCTCCACGTATCTTGCAGTTCCCGTATTTGAACGTTCCCTGGTTTTGTCCCCAACGTATCCGGAGGGTATATTCTGGCGTCTGAAGTATATTGCTGATTTCTATTTGCTTGTCGGGGTATCTTGACAGTATTTTGTTTCCTCCCAGGTAGCTAGATGAAAACTCATGGCTCAAGTATCTGGAATATAAAGAATTAAAGTAAAATTAAATGAAACAGTAAAGGATTGTAAGATATTTCTTGTTTACCAAGCAGAACTACAAAATAATAAACATATAAATACGACCATTAACAGAAAGGAAGCTGAGGTAGCGCAGTGTCTGGCTTGTTTGCTTTCCATCCCAGAAGCTATGTGTTCGAATCCTCATCAAGGTGTAAATTTTGAAACAAAAAAACATTAACCTCGGCTTAAAGGTCCACCCAGCCTAAAACTAGAACAACAACATAATATCTTTGGAATTAAAGGCCACCGGCATGCTATTGATCATATCACCCTCGAATATTGAATGATGCATCAAACTATGGGGTTAACACATTTACCCAATATGTCTCCATGCGCGGAAAAGGCTCAAGACTCTCATGTCCTACAGCGCAAGGTTCTATAGGCAGTAAAAAGTTTAGCTAACCAAAAATTAAATGGTATAGAATCTTGTATACTGACCACATGGCCCGTCGAAATGAGTTAAAAACTATGTCTGTCTGAGGAAGAAAGGCACAGAAGTGTCAATCCACGGGGGTTGTGCTGCAATCTTAAAATTTAAAATTAAAATATGGATATAGTTTTCAAATAAAAACATTCTTGAGTTTAAAGAGGTGGGAAATAATAATTGAGAGAGAGAGAGAGAGAAAGAGAGAAAGAGAGAAAGAGAGAGAGAGAGAGAGAGAGAGAGAGAGAAAGAGAGAGAGAGCGAGAGAGAGAGAGAGAGAGAGAGAGAGAGAGAGAGAGAGAGAGGGGGGGGGGGGGCTAGTGTAGCAAGTTTGATTTGGGTTATAAATAATGGCTTTCATTGTTCACTGAGACATCCATACCTGCGTCAGACCCCTCCAATATATACCACAACAAAATTCTGATCACAGTGCACAGAATCCGTAGCACCGGCGAGCATCTCAATCTATGTTTGTCTCAGAAGTACACATGCAATAACTAATATTTTCATGAATATATCTTATAATTTATTAATTTAGCTTCTATAGCTTAGGGGTAATGAATACAGTTTAACATTCACAACAAACCGGGATCGGAGCCTAGAAAATCCCTTACAGGCAATTCGTGCTGGGGTTTATTACGACGTCCAGTAAAGACCATGCAACAGACTTAGCGACATATTAGCAGGAATTTCGTGTTCGGAAAAGAGTTAATCACTCCGTCAGATGTTAAAGAATGTTCTAGCTATGGATTTACTCGTGAATAACAACACGTACCTGTGTGAACCAACACCGGTGAACGAAGAAATGTTTGTATCGGCATTGCCACACTAAACGTAAACTACTCGACACTCAATCATCGTCTCCCGATACGTCCCTTCTCTCTGTCATAATCACGAGATACGTACCTTTTCTGTGTCAGAATCAAACAGTTTTATTGTTCTTGTCAAAAAAGATTGTCATTACAAAGATCTATTCATCTATATATATGAGGGGGCTTCAAATGAAAACCGTAAAAGTGAGATAGAAATTACAATAACCATGCCATTGTCTTGTAACCTGTCAATTTTGTTGCTAAGGATCTCAAGCGCTTTAAGTACGTGGCACGACGGTGCAGACAAACACGGTGACGTCATAAGGACAGTTTAAAGATGGCCGCCCCACTTTTAACATGCACACCAACCTTTGACATTGCCGAATGAAGGCCCACTATGGCGATGTATGCCTGTCAGTCCAGCAAGTGTATTAGTAGAGTAGGAAGTTTCACAACAGCGTGACTTCTGTAATAGACTTTTCGGTCCGATGAAGAGGTAAAGCTGGTGAAGAATGAGTGATATCACAGGCGACCAAGATATTATTTTTTCTACAGGAATCCTAGCACTTTATTGGCACTGGAGGACTTGCATTGAACGCAGTGGTGATTACATCGAAAATTATACGTTTGTTCTTTAATTTTTCAGAATAAAATCAACCAACAAAACCAAAAACATGTAAGGGTTTCCTTTGAAGCCCCTTAGTATTATTCTGTACTCAGGTATTGAACACATGTTCACACGGAAGACTAACCATGTGAAAAAACGTCCACAGATGTCGGATGTGTGAACAGCAAGGTGGAAATATCGCAATTCAGCTGTAAACTGATACAACTCGATTACGTCCTAAATAAAAACACAACAAATCAAATAAATAAATAAATAAATAAATAAATAAATAAATAAATAAATAAATAAATATGAGAAGAACGAGGAAGAAAAAGAAAAACACATTTCCACTGGCTTTCTCTTGACTCTGGTTGGTAGGCTGGTTGGTAGGTTGCTAAGCTGATTAGTTAGAAGGCTGATTAATTAGTTGGTAGGTTGATTAGTTAGATGGTTCATTTGTTGGTAGGCTGATTAGTTAGATGATTGGTTAATTCCTTGACAGGGAGGTTGGTTGGTTGCTAGGCTGAATAGTTGGAAGATTCGTTAATTGCTTGCAGGGAGGTTGGTTGGTTGCTAGGCTGACTAGTTGGAAGATTCGTTAATTGCTTGCAGGGAGGTTGGTTGGTTGCTAGGCTGACTAGTTGGAAGATTCGTTAATTGCTTGCAGGGAGGTTGGTTGGTTGTTAGGCTGACTAGTTGGAAGATTCGTTAATTGCTTGCAGGGAGGTTGGTTGGTTGCTAGGCTGACTAGTTGGAAGATTCGTTAATTGCTTGCAGGGAGGTTGGTTGGTTGGTAGGCTGATTAGTTAGATGATTGGTTAACTGGTTGCTAGGCTGATTATTTGGATGATTAGTTAATTGCTTGGCAGGGAGGTTGGTTCGTTGTGAATCCTGTAGAATACTGTGCCGATGCATTGGCAGTTAGGCAGTCTTGAGCTTTGACAAGGGCTTGCACGTATGTGAGTGAGGCTGGCGTACATAATTTTCTCCCAAATAGGTACTGAAGCATCAACTACACCAGGACTGTGTTATAGAGCTTTTCTTCTCCTCTCATAGCTCAGAAATGCCTGGCGCGGCGAGGGTTGATCCTGGAATTCGACATCCGCGGAAAGACATGGCGCTATTCTGAATGTTAGCCCGTCTGGAGACACGCTGTACCGTGAAGAAGTGCTTCGAGGTCTTCAGCGTGTCTGAGATCCAGTCGTGAATTTATGACCCCATCAATCCCTCTTTCGTCTAATCTCAACCTTAACTGAAAGCTTAAGTTTGCCATTAATATGTTGTCTATTGGTACGGAACGCAGTTTCACAATCACGCCCTGCTGAGTTGGAAATCCAACGGGGATGATTTAGGATGAGATCGCTTTAGGTTGATTTTCACATAGGTATCAGCTTCGGTTGCTTAGGAAATAATAGAGGTTACTGAAAGTGAAGTTACCTAGAAAATCACAAACAGCCGATAAATACTGGGGTTGACTGCGAAATTCTGTAAATGAAATGCAGCTAACCTTAACCATACACATAATAATCTTCAAGGCATGGGGAAAAGGTCTTTACTCTACTTGTCTATGGGTAGCTGTTGTAAAAGTTCTTTACTTTACTTATATAAGGGTAACTGTTGTAAAAGTTCTTTACTTATGTACGGGTAACTGTAGTAAAAGTTCTTTACTTATGTACGGGTAACTGTTGTAAAAGTTCTTTACTTATGTACGGGTAACTGTTGTAAAAGGTCTTTACTTATGTACGGGTAACTATTGTACAAGTTCTTTACATTACTTATGTGCGGGTAACTGTTGTAAAAGTTCTTTACTTTACTTATTTACGGGTAACTGTTGTAAAAATTCTTTACTTTACTTATGTAAGGTTTTTTTTTTTTTTTTTGCATATCCTTTACAGGACATCGCTGTCAACACCAGCATCTTTCAGCTGTATGTTGATCTCTTGGCAAGATTACGCTCAGTAGTTTGCCATTGCTTTCTGAGCGGCCGGCTCACATACCCCGTAAGTTACCGATGCGATTCGAACCACTGCTGATTCTCACCGTCATCACGTTACCGACGAGAGTATACGAGATTACAGAGAAAAGTCATAACCTCTAAGCCACGAAGCCGCTATGTAAGGGTAACTGTTGTAAAAATTCTTTACTTTACTTATGTACGGTCATTGTTGTAATAGTTCTTTACTTTACTTATGCAGTTATTTTGAATTCTTTTACAGACTTTTGATCAAGACGCAGCTGGGTGTATCTATATGCTAAGAGATTCTGGCGCAACCGAATTTGGAACACACTGCCTTCGGCCTTCACATTAACGTGAAGGCACGCTGCCCGACGACTACACAAGAGAACGATATTTACATTATGTTTCCCTTGTTACTTTAACCCTATTTGTCACGCATACTAATTTTAGCTCTTTGAAGCCCAAAAAGTTTCACAGCTACCGCCCAAGGAAGATAGGATAACCACTGTAAAAACAAACATGTGTTTCTTACGTTCAACAAGGATAAATATATACATTGTGTAGGAAACATAAGCGGAAGTGACCAATGGAAAGGTCAGATTTCTTTACTGTGTTTAAACTAAACGTAAGCAGTAAGATGATGTATTGTTTGATGCTTGGGATTCACGTCATAGAGCAGATTAAATCCCACGAACTCATTGAGGCAGAGAGAGCTACCTCCCTCTCAGAAAAAATGTTGAAGTAATGATTATGGGGAAACAAAAGAGGACAAAGTCCTGCATGAAGCGGTGAAAGACAATCGCGTGTTGTCTCTTTACTGTTGAAACTGGCATTATCATTATTACCTCTTTGTGAAGTGAGGTGAATGGCGAGAGAGAGAGAGAGAGAGAGAGAGAGAGAGAGAGAGAGAGAGAGAGAGAGAGAGAGAGAGAGAGAGAAAGAGAGAGAGAGAGAGAGCGAATGAGAGAGAGAGAGAGAGAGAGAGAGAGAGGGGGGACTGGCATTATCATCATTACCTCTTTGTGAAGCGAGGTGAATGGCGAGAGAGAGAGAGAGAGAGAGAGAGAGAGAGAGAGAGAGAGAGAGAGAGAGAGAGAGAGAGAGAGAGAGAGAGAGAAATCATTCTTTGATGTTGACTTTCATACGTGGACAATGACTTAATCATGTAAAGTTTGGAAATAACATACACGAATTATCATTCATAGGGCAATTAAATCATACTTTAGTTATGACTTTCATTATTATAGTATGACTTCTGTGTTTAAGTATTTAAAATTGTGAAATAACACTACACAATTAACTGTCTTAGGGCAACAAAGTCATACTAATGTTAAAAAGTTAGTTGCATATCCTTTATAGGACATTACATTCAACATCAGCAGTTTTTGCTGTTGTGATCTCTTGGCAAGTTTACGTTCAGTAGTTTGCCATTGCTTTCTGAACGACAGGTACCCATTTTATCATATCCTAATAACTTGACATTGCAGTCAACACCAGCATTTTTCAGCTGCTGTTGATGGATTGGCAAGTTTTACGTTCAGTTGTTTGCCATTGCTTTCTGAACTACCAGCTCACATACTTTTCAGTAAGAAACCAACGCAACGCGATTCGCTGCCGAATCTCGCGCAGCTGTGTTTTGTACGTGGGTATACGGAATTACGAACAGTGTCCTTAACACCTTCGCTAGGGAGACCGGCACCGGCACCTACACTAATTCGTAAAAAAAAGCAACGCATTCTGCTGCCAAATCGCGCGCAGCTGTGTTTCGAGCGCGGGTATGAGGGATCACGAATCGCTTCCGTGACCTCTTCGACACGGAACCGGGCATACATCAGTTATGACTCTCATATTTGGAGTATGACGTAACCATGTACAGTTTGGAAATAACAACAAGCTAATTATTGGTCATAGGGTAACCAAACCATATACTGAGATTGACTTTGATACTGATACTATGAATTATGTGTTTAAAGTATGAAAAATTGCGAAATAATCACACATATTACATGGATTATCCCTTATATGACAACTAAATCATACATGAATACGGCTGACATCCGTGGAATATGACTTGTGTGTTTCAGTTTGTAAATTTGTAAACTAATAACACATGAACTGTTTGTTATCATCATCATAATAACCATGTACGATATATATTGCAGAAAGTCTCTCTCATAGAGGCTGAAAAAGTCTCTATCTCTTGCCATGTCTCTCGCCTCATATACCATCATACTCAAGGTGTCTTCAAGATCCTGTGTCTTCAAGATTCTGTGTCTTCAAGATCCTATCTTCAAAATCTTGTGTCTTCAAGATCATGTGTCTTCAAGATCCCGTGTCTTCAAGATCCCGTGTTTTCAAGATCCCATGTCTTCAAGATTCTGTGTCTTCAAGATCCTGTCTTCAAAATCCCGTGTCTTCAAGATTCTGTGTCTTCAATATCCCGTGTCTTCAAGATCTTGTGTCCTTCCTGCTGGTAGACCCCTGTCTCATCTTCCAGCAATCACACCTTCCATTCCCGTTCTCTCCTAACCGCAGTAACGATGTTTAATATGGCCGAAGTATTTCACTTTCCGAGACATTACGTTGTTTATGAGCCAGCTTTCTTCAGTGTTCTGGCCTCGCTGAATTTCAGTATTTGTATTCTCGGTCCACGACATATGTCACAAGGCAACCTGATCATATGTTAAGTACGACATCAAACTTGGAGTATGGTTTGTGTATTTAAGAGTGTCACATTGTAAAATAATATATGGATTGTCTGTCATAGGGCAACCAGGTCGTAATTTGAGACTTACGTTCAGACTTCCTTGGTGAATTCTGTGTTGAACCATGTGGGATTTTGAAATAATAATACTCGATTTGTGTCATAGATAGTGGGTTTTAGGGTGAATTATGTGTGAACCATGTGAAATTGTGAAATAGTAATACACAAATTGTGTCATAGGTAGTGGGTGGCTGTGAATTCTGCGTTTAACCATTTGAAATTGTGAAATAGTAATACCCAAATTGTGTCATAGGTTTTGGGTGTGGGGGAAGAGGGTTATTGTAGTGGCTAGGAGGCTACGCTGATTGTGTCATGAACCCGGTCGGACGGGGGTTCTTCCTCTTCTTCATCTTCTGCGTTCGTCCGGAATGTGTTTTTTTGGACATAATTGCGTTGTGTCTGTTTACAGCAGAGCTGCGATATTTGCACCTTTCGGCCTTCACACCCGATCTCTTCAGGCATTTGTTGACCCGTTTAACCGTCCCGGGTAGACGGGCGTTCGACTTCTGCGCTCATCGTCCGCTAAGGGAGGGAAAGACGGCCACATTATTCCCCCGTGTATTGAGGCCTACACAATGTGATTTTGCTAACATATCGCAGACCCATATCAGGGATTGTTTTTTTTTTTTTGTTGTTGTTAAAATCATATCCCTCATAGGACAATTACATGATTGAAGGTCGGAGTGGCCGAGAGGTTTAACTCAGTTGCACTTAAACTTCCTCTAGGGACTCCGGTGTAGTGGGTTCATTCCTCACGCCAGATGGGTGGGCTCAAATTTTGACCTCTCGTCCTTGACTTGGAATCGCCAATAAGAAGTACCTCAGAAGTAGGATGATGGCGAGGGACACTGGTAATAGGGAAAGCCAACCCTCACGCAAAAATAAGTCCGGTGCATTTACTGGTAGTAGTATAGCACGTTTTGTAATGCGATCGAGTAGAAGGTGAGTGAACGGAAAAACAATACTCTGAGAACGACTTCCATACTGTGTATGATTTGTGTGTTTAAAATTTACACATGTGAAATAACAATACTCAGAGATCGACTATCATACTATGTATGATTTGTATGTTTAAAATGTACACATGTCAATTAAGAATACTCAGAGATCGACTATCATACTATATATGATTTGTGTGTTTAAAATGTACACATGTGAAATAGTAATACTCTGAGAACGACTTTCATACTATGTATGATTTGTGTGATTAAAATGTACACATGTGAAATTACAATGCTCTAAGAACGACTTTCATACTATGTATGATTTGTGTGTTTAAAATGTACACATGTAACATAACAATACTCAGAGATCGACTATCATATTATGTATGATTTGTGTGATTAAAATGTACACATGTGAAATTACAATGCTCTGGGAACAACGTTCATACTATGTATGATTTGTGTGTTTAACAATATACACATGTAAAATAGTAATAATCTGAGAACGACTTTCATACTATGTACAATTGTTTGATACTATGTGTTTAAACGTGAACAAATGGAAATAACAAATAACAATTATATAAAATTGTTAGGCCAGGAACTTTGTTATTGCCTGTGTACTATTTCGTGTATATATGTTTATTTAGTTTTGTTTTCTGTCTTTCTTTCTGCTATCTTTCTTAATTTCTATTCTATTTGTTTTCTTGTGTGTCTGCTTTCAGCCTCTCCGCTTTTATTACTTTCTTTGTGTTATTCATCGTTCATTTATAGATTATGAAGAATCGACAATATAGCATTAGGACAAACCTATAGATGGCTTCCTCAACAAATGTAATAAGGTGCAAATGCTGGGTTTTGGGCATGTTATGATGAAATAAACGGGAGAACTTGGTGACAACTGGCAAGACTGAGGGGAAAAGAACTAGAGGAAGGCAGAGAGTTAAATATATGGCTAGCGTGGCCACGTGGGATGGTCGAGATAAGAATACAGAGCTGGTCCACCACTCCGGAGATTTAAGAGATGATGAAACAACCGCCCATGCTTATCGGCATGGCGCATGCGGAAGAAGAAGAAGATGTTGATCATTCAGTGAGACAATGGTTGTAACACTCAGGACTCGTCTCTTTGTCCCTACTACTGACCCATACTTAAATTAAAGCTGAGAAATACAGAAGTATGTAGTTTAACCTGTTACTGTGTCTTTGACTGGCCGTTATACTATCTCTTTTGTTCTTCCTGAGTGTTTCAGCTTGCTGTCTAGCGTGCGGTAAGGCACGCTGTGTTTGACTATCCAGCCGCTGGGAATGCTATCCCAGCACAGCTGAACACATGAGGTGAGCACATGTACTCGTGAGAATTCTAACCCAGTACAGGTGAACACATGAGGTCAACACACGCTAACATATGGCAATTCTAACCCAGCACAGTTGAACACATGAGGTCAAAACACATATTTAAAAAAATACAGGAAAATGGTGTTGGTCAAATGCCAGTGTCAGACTTCACGACAAGACAATACCAGAAATGATGTGACCATATGCCAAGAAAACCAGTAGACGGTCGTCAACAAACAAGCAATATTTCTGAGATTCAGAAGTAAGCAAAACTAAACGATAACAAATTACTAACGAGAAGGGTGTGTATGAGGTGTGTCAGAGATCGTCACATAAATTTATTCATGTCCTGACACTGGAGGCACACGGGACAACAGGTGATGAGGATGGTGAAAAAGAGAAAAGCAAGACGAGGAGTAGGTAGAATGAGAGAACAAAATGCTAAAGAAGAAGAAGAAGAAGAAGAAGAAGAAGAAGAAGAAGAAGAAGGAAGATAATAATTAAAATAATAATAATAGTATTATTATTATTATTATTATTATTATTATTATTATTATTATTATTATTATTATTATTATTATTATTATTATTATTATTATTATTATTATTATGTCTGCTAACATGTCTTACCGTGTCCAGTTACTTTCATAAAAATAAAATGTTTTATATATCATTTACAGGACATCGCTGTCAACATCAGCATCTTTCAGCTGATTGTTGATTTCTTGGCAAGATTACGATCATTAGTTTGCCATTGCTTTTTGATCGACCGGCTCCATACTCTCATAAGTCACTGGCGCGACTCGAATCGCTTCCAATGCTCATGCGCTCACGTCAACCACGAGAGTATTCGGGGTTACGTAGAAAGCTACTAACACCTCGACCAGGGAGCCCGGCCGTTACTTTCATAACCCTCCACAATTGCTTCGCTTCTCGATCCAAAGATACCGAGCTGGAAGAAACATAACCCCAGGCATGCTATTGTAGCTATCCTCATTAAGCTGCCCGTAGGTAACGTCCCTTGATGACAGCTAATCCGATTTAAGCCTTAACGGTTCTATGGCGTTTAGATCAAACTCCCAGACCACCTACACGACCCAGTTTATAATCCCCTTACTAATCACTGGATGTAGTCCTTTGGTTTTGCTGGGCTGAGGGATTTAGTCTTAGATATGAACGCTGATGGGCAGAGGGTGATAGATGGGCTGGAGATGTGATCAAGATAGACTGAATGGGGAAAAAAACAAAACAGGTCGTGTCTTATGAATGTAGAAAGATGAGGACGACTGATTGGAATGAAAAGCGATACAGAGTCAAAAACCACTTGACGCAAATGGAGATCAGAATAAGGATACACTATATGAACAAATACAGATATAAAATTACAGAGGGATACAAAGAGAGACAAAATCAATAGAAGTATACATGTTGAAAACGGAGCTAGCCAGAAAGGAATGAACTATGCTGTGACAGGATCGACAAAGAGTGACAGGACCAACAAACGGTGGTATGATAACTTTGAGTTAGAGAGTGAAAAGTTAGAGAGTGAAAGAATGAGGAAATGGTAAGTAAACAATGATTGAGAGTGAAAAAATAAGGATATGAGGATATGTGATACGAACCATAGAGAGAGAAAGAAGAGAGAGAGAGAGAGAGAGAGAGAGAGAGAGAGAGAGAGAGAGAGAGAGAGAGAGAGAGAGTAAAAGAATGAGAAAATATGGTATGAACAAAGATATAGACATATCAGAAATGGCTGCAGAACTATCTTCTTGCCGGGAGGCGTGGTGTTACGAAGAAGGAGTATAATGATGATGATAATAATAATAATAATAATAATAATAATAAGAAGAAGAAGAAGAAGAAGAAGAAGAAGAAGAAGAAGAAGAAGAAGAAGAAGCTATGCATTCATAAATACTTAGAAACAAAAACATACGAAGAAAATGATCTAAAGAAAGTGAGAGAAACATACAGAGAGAGAGAGAGAGAGAGAGAACCACATACAAGAGAACCTACGAAAGGAAGATGAAGAGAAAACAGCTGATTCACATGTTAGAATGAAAAGATAGAAATCGGAGTTGACAGCCATGCAATGAGAATTAATTCAAAGTACCTAATTCCAGAACGCGGGGTTGAGAAAACAGACAAAAATATTTAATCAAGGTAATCTGATATGGGAATTCCATGGCAGGATCCCCGGATCTTCGAAGATTACTTAAGAGCATTATTCCAGGGATTATCACACAGTTCTCATTCATGTGTAAGATTCATAGATGACTAAACATGGGCTTTTGTTGGGCCATACACCCGAAGCTCCGGTAATTTGCGGACAATGTCGGGTGAAATGAGCAGTGATTGCCTGCCTTGTAGGAGAACGCCGTGGTGAAATCATCTGTATAAAAGTAAAAGTGATTGTCCCTGGGTTTTGGGTTGGGGTTTGCTGACAATGAAATAACTTAAAACCTGTAGAGGGAACAGTATCGACCGAGTTCCAGTCCCGGCCTCTCCGTGGGCGCTGTGATGAATCATGTCATTCTACCTCTTCTGTTGGATTTCAATTCCCACTGGAGCATATACTTCCCCCCCCCCCCCCCGTCCCTTTTTTTGCCCTCCTCCCAACGAACAAAAAAAAAAATGTGGCATGATTTTTGCAGGAAGTTTCGACCAACCCCCTGGTTGATTATTTAGGAAGTGTTACTTTCAGTAGTTGCCACTGCTTTCTGAAAGAGAAGTCAACATTAAGTCCACCTACGCTTGCTTATAGCTGAATGAATTTTTCAGGTTAGGTGTCTACGGATGAAATAATCTCTCCAGCCCTGTTTAGTCGCCTCTTAGGACACGCATGGCAGTTAGAGTGTTACTATTCGTTGTTTCCCCGGTGTTACTATTCGTTGTTTCCCCAGTGTTACTATTTGTTGTTTCCCCGGTGTTACTATTTGTTGTTTCCCCAGTGTTACTATTTGTTGTTTCCCCAGTGTTACTATTCGTTGTTTCCCCAGTGTTACCATTTGTTGTTTCCCCAGTGTTACTATTCGTTGTTTCCCCGGTGTTACTATTCATTATTTCTCAGGTGTTACTATTCGTTGTTCCCCCAGTGTTACTATCCGTTGTTTCCCTAGTGTTACTATTCGTTGTTTCCCCGGTGTTACTATTTGCTGTTTCCCTAGTGTTACTATTCGTTGTTTCCCCAGTGTTACTATTCGTTGTTTCCCCAGTGTTACTATTCGTTGTTTCCCCAGTGTTACTATTCGTTGTTTCCCCAGTGTTACTATTCGTTGCACCGCTGCAACACATGGACTGAATTCTGCCTGGTTACATCCTAGAATGTCACTCTGCAGACGTAAAGTTCCAGTTCTCATCTAGCCCTCCCCACAGACGTAAAGTTCCAGTACTCATCTAGCCCTCCCCACAGACGTAAAGTTCCAGTACTCATCTAGCCCTCCCCACAGACGTAAAGTTCCAGTACTCATCTAGCCCTCCCCACAGACGTAAAGTTCCAGTACTCATCTAGCCCTCCCCACAGACGTAAAGTTCCAGTACTCATCTAGCCCTCGCCACAGACGTAAAGTTCCAGTACTCATCTAGCCCTCCCCACAGACATAAAGTTCCAGTACTCATCTAGCCCTCCCCACAGACGTAAAGTTCCAGTACTCATCTAGCTCTCCCCACTGGCGTAAAGTTCCAGTTCTCATCTAGCCCTCCCCACAGACGTAAAGTTCCAGTACTCATCTAGCCCTCCCCACAGACGTAAAGTTCCCGTACTCATCTAGCCCTCCCCACAGACGTAAAGTTCCAGTACTCATCAAGCCCTCCCCACAGACGTAAAGTTCCAGTACTCATCTAGCCCTCCCCACAGACGTAAAGTTCCAGTACTCATCTAGCCCTCCCCACAGACGTAAAGTTCCAGTACTCATCTAGCCCTCCCCACAGACGTAAAGTTCCAGTACTCATCTAGCCCTCCCCACAGACGTAAAGTTCCCGTACTCATCTAGCCCTCCCCACAGACGTAAAGTTCCAGTACTCATCTAGCACTCCCCACAGACGTAAAGTTCCAGTACTCATCTAGCCCTCCCCACAGACGTAAAGTTCCAGTACTCATCTAGCCCTCCCCACAGACGTAAAGTTCCAGTACTCATCTTGCCCTCCCCACAGACGTAAAGTTCCAGTACTCATCTTGCCCTCCCCACAGACGTAAAGTTCCAGTACTCATCTTGCCCTCCCCACATGATTGTAGACTCTACAACACATTCCCGTGCACACTAAGGGCAAGAAGGTCGACTTCATTGCACCGGATTTTATCCGTTATTGTTCGGTCTCTTTCCTCAGGGTGGCCTGCCGAAACCGTGGCATAAAGCACGAATTCCGTAGCTCCAGCGACGACCTCCCGTAGTCTAAGAGAAAACTGCACTCGGCAACTGGATAATATTGTTCGGAATCGAACCCACAACCATCTTAGCGCGAGGCAGCGCAAGTAACCAAGTGGACAAGGAGACTCTTCCCCGTGCAGATGTTGCATTGGCACAGTGTCGGAAATACCAACATGTTTACATCAGCCTGACTCCGATAGATGCAACACTTAAGAGATTAGATGGTCTCAACTTCAGTGAGTCGGACATCAGGGTTAAACTCACTTTTTACAGAGTGCTCACAGCCAAAAAGCCATCCTAAGGTCGAAGTGACATGATTCGTTTTTCAGACATTCAAGTGAAAAGACTGTTTTGGCACACTCAAGCAAAATGACTGTTTTCAAGCAATCAAGTAAATGACTGTTTTAAGACAATCAACCGAAAGTATTGGTTTCACATTGTCAAGCGAAATGATTATTTTCATACAATCAAGCGAAATTATTGTTTTCACAGAAACAAGCGATTGTTGTTTTCACACAATTAAGCGAAAAATTGGGACTCTTTGCTGGCTATTAAATAGGAGTGCAGGAATGGGACTGTCCAGAGTGAGGTGATGTCGGTTTTTGACTCAACTCAGTTTGACTCAACTCATAAGAAGAGTCCCGTAGTATAGAGTGTATTTTTAATAAATGTGCAGTGTTTGAAAATATTGCTGGTCCAAGTTTTATAGTTACCCTCTGTAAAGTTCTCCCTGGCGAAGGCGTTAAGGACGCTGTTCGTAATCCCGTATACTCACGTACGAAACACAACTGCGCGAGATTCGGCAGCGGATCGCGTCGCGTTGATTTCTCACGAAAGGTATGTGAACCGGTCGTTCAGAAAGCAATGGCAAACTACTGAACGTAAAACTTGCCAAGACTTTAACAGCAGCTGAAAAATGCTGGTGTTTACTGCAATGTCCTGTAAATAGGATATGAAAAGAAAAAAAAGTTCATGCAACATAACAGGTAAATACAAAACTTGGACCGGCAATATCTTCAAACACTGCACAGTCATTAAACATACACCCTAGATCGTGAAGACGGGAAACATCAGCTGTAGAGGAGGCAGGGACAGACAAAGAGTTAGTTGTATATCCTTTACATGACGTTGCAGTCAACCTTAGCAATTTTGTCTCTGTCATTTCTTGGCAAGTTTAAGTTCAGTAGTTTGCCATTGCTTTCTGAACGACCGGTACTCATACCGCTTCATGAAAATCAACGCAAGGTGGTCTGCTGCCAAATCGCCCGCACCTATGTTTCGAACGCGGTATGCGGGATTACGAATTGCGTCCGGAACCTCTTCCCCACAGAGCGGTTAGATCCAAGATATCGACGCTAAGTGGTCTAAAACTGTGGTATAAGGAAAAATCATTACTAGAAGTCATCAACACGACCAATGACGGAGATGTGCGGAAATGCACGTACTTCTAAACCATTTGGCAAATAACACAATAACAACAACGACGACAACGATGATGATATTGCACGTGATAATCCCCGCGACATTCTAGAACTGCAGAAAATGATCCACAATGATCACCCGACTCCTGGCAAATGCACTTCTCTTAAATCAAATCAACAGACCGGACATCAGACAGACGAAGCTTCTCATTTCTAGAAAGTTCATTAGGAAGCATTATGTTGCCACCGAAGCAGTAACAGGAGATCTAATTATGCGATTCAAAAGAGTGTAATTGTATTTCGGCACCCGTTTCCATCTCGTTACTGGGTTGAATTCTTTAACGTGTTTTCTGTCCTTGTGCGAGTTTAGTGTTCTCCTGCTTGTTTTCATTTACATTATTTTGTAACTCACTGAAGGGTCTCGTCCTCGTTAACCCCCTCCTCACTCCTCATCATTCTCCTCATTCTTGTTCTTCTCATTCTTGTGTTTATATTTTCATTTGTGCAGACAGACAGACAGACAGACGGACGGACGGACGGACGGACAGACAGACAGATAGACAGACAGACACAGACAGACAGACAGACAGACAGATAAAATGAGTTACAGACAGATAAAGAGACAGACAGACGAATAGGTGAGTGGGTGGTAAGTACGTATACAAACAGACAGACACTCACACAGTCAGACTCATGGACAGACAGACAGACAGACGGATAGGTGGGTGGGTAATAGGTATACTAGACAGACAGACAGACAGACAGACAGACAGACAGACAGACATGAACACAAATCCCAGACCACATCAAATTAAAATAACTCACGCACAACAGAACATGTATAACAAGTGTGTATATGATATACACATTTTAGTACTCACCGCTGCTCTGGAGTTGGTGCACTGAGCTAGAATTCTAATAGTGTGATGCACGGGATTCATATATATATATATATATATATATATATATATATATATATATATATATATATATATATATATATATATATATATAATGAGCAACGTTATAAACACACACACACACACACACACACACACACACACACACACATTTCACTAGTACATAATTTCGCTCAATGAACAGTTGTATGCTCTATTCTCCTGTATGGATGCACATGCTGGACAATCACAGTGTAAAATGTTTAAGAAACTGGAAGAACTGGAGATGTGGTCTTTGAGATGTATATTGAGAATAACGTGGACAGAGAAGAAGGCAAAACCTACAACTCCTATTACACTGGACTGGCTTTTATGTGTGGATTAGCTTTCCCTATTGGCAGTGTCTCTCGTAACCAGGCAAACCCACTACGACTTCTGGGGTACTTGTTATTTACGAACATATAAGATGATAGAGACGTTTGAGAGTTATGGTCATCCATATCTGCTCTAGTATATACGAGTACATTTAACGAAGAAGAAGATGAAGAAGAAGAAGAAGAAGAAGAAGAAGAAGAAGAAGAAGAAGAAGAAGAAGAAGAAGAAGAAGAAGAAGAAGAAGAGGAAGAAGAAGAATGGGGAGGAGGAGAAGGAGAAGAAGAAGAAGAAGAAGAAGAAGAAGAAGAAGAAGAAGAAGAAGAAGAAGAAGAAGAAGAAGAAGAAGAAGAAGAAGAAGAAGAAGAAGAAGAAGAAGAAGAAGAAGAAGAAGGGGGAGAAGGAGGAGGAGAAGGAGAAGGAGAAGAAGAAGAAGAAGAAGAAGAAGAAGAAGAAGAAGAAGAAGAAGAAGAAGAAGAAGAAGAAGAAGAAGGAGGAGGAGGAGGAGGAGGAGGAAGAGAAAGAGGAGAAGAAGAAGACGAAGAAGAGGCCTGAGAGAAGGAGGAGGTGAGAAGAAGCAGAAGAGGAGGAGGAGGTGCAGTAGGTGTAATAGACAGAAGAAGAAGAAGCATTTTATCTCCTTCTACTCAATTAAATGTAACGAAAACCAGTTGTATCCTAAGAACAATATGACTTGCAACGATTATTAACAAACATTGAAATTAAGGTGGCTATAAACTATACCTGTGCCAATTATCCTGTTCCACGGGCAATCATTCTGTCAGAATATATGCAGAACTACGCCAAAGAATTACCTAACGTAGATACACAACTCAAACATATATGAATACAATAGTATTATTTACACTTAAAACTCCGCCGAGACACAACTCAAGCATATGTGAATACAGTAAGTAGTATTATTCTCACTTAAAACTCCGTCGAGGACACAACACCAACTGTGCAGAAATGTGCACTGCAAGATTCTCCCTGACTCAACAGGTCGCTTCTTTTCTTCCCAGACTGTCAGTTAACTTGAAAGCCTCGCCATCTGCCGCGTGGACGCTCGCTGACCGCAGCACCTGTCGATGTTGAATCTTTCTTTTTTTTTTGGCGTAAGAGAGGTCACTTAAGGGAGGTAGCAGGGGTCACGGTCACGAATAAACAATGTCGTTTTCGTCTTTCTTTCTCTCGTTTGTTAGTGTATTTTGTACCTGTTGCTTGTTGTGAGTTATGTATGTGTGCGCGGGCGTGTGTTTGTAAGTATGCCTCACATCATGGTTAGACCATGTTCGGCGATAGTGTATCTTGTATCTGTTGCTTGTTGTTAATGTAGTATATGCATGTGTGTTTCAGTGTAAGTGTTTAACTCATGTTGAGTGATAGTGTGTCTTATAACTGTTACTTGTTGTTAGCTGTGTATGTGTGTGTGTTTGTGTGTATGTATATCTTACACCATGTTTAGTCCATGTTGAGTGATATTGTGTCTTGTAAATGTCGCTTGTTGTTATTTGTGTATGTGTGTGTTTTCGCGTGTATGTATTTATGACACCATGTTTAGCCCATGTTAAGTGTTACTGTATCTTGTACCTGTTACTTGTTGTTATTCGTATATGTATATGACAAAAGTCTTAAAAGTCGAGAGGATCGACTTCATTGCACCCATATGACTCAGTCTCTTTTGGCAGGACGGCTTGCAGAAAGCGTCGCACAAAGCACGAACTCCGTAGCTCCAGCGACGACCCGCAGGAGATAAATGCACTCCCGAACCGAAAAACGTAGCCCTGAATCGAACCCACAACCTTCGGAGCGCGAGGCAGACGGCTTGACCACATCGCCACGGAGACTCCCATGTATATGAGTATGTATGTATGAGTGCACGTATATTTCATACAATGTTTAACCCATGTTGAGTGTTGGTGTATTTTGTACCTGTTAGTTGTTATTCGTATATTACGGGGGCTGAGTGGTCTCGAAGTATGTATGGTGTCCGCCTCGAGTGCTTGAGGTCCCGGGTTCAAGCACCGGTGAAGACCAGGATTTTTTTCACGTGGACTTCTAGTAACAAACTTTCCCCTGGTCTCTGGGTAGTGAGATCGGACGCCCGTGTGTATTGTTGCGCACGTAACAAATCCTTGGCAGTTGGAATCCAATAAAGAGTAGCCTAACGGCGCTGCTTGGGCAAAATTTCGAGTTAAAAATCTACTCAAAGTATTTCAGGATCCTCGCCGATGCAACGGAGTTTGTGCACTGAGCTGAGATTATCCGGACTCAGGCTTGAGTTAGGAGTAGAACGGAACACTTATGGGTTACACCGGTGTGCCATGATGTTGATCCGTCGACTAAACTAAACTAAACTAAACATTCGTATATGTACGAGGGGCTTCAAATGAAAACCTTCACACGTGATAGAAATTACAATAGCCATGTCATTGTATAACCTGTCAATATTGTTGTTAAGGATGTCGAGATTATTAAGCACGTGATATCACGATGCTGACGAACATGGTAACGTCATAATGACAGTTTACAGATGGCCGCCCACTTTTGATATGCATCATAGAGGAGCAGTGTTCTGTTATCCGCTTTTTGTTTTTTTTGTGGGGGGATCAATGAATGGGTGAAACTTAGAGACATTTGTCGGCCAATTAAGGTCCAGTATGTTGAAGCATGCCTGTCAGTCCAGCAAGTGTGTGAGTGGAGTGGGAAGTTTAAAAACGGCGTGACTTCTGTGACAGACTGTTCACAACCGGGTCGGGCACACTGAGTAGTGACCGCGGAGAATTCGTTTGTTCAGGAATCCAAGGACTTTATTGGTTCCGAAGGACTTGCATTGAACGCCGTGGTGACTACATCGACAAATAATATATTTACTCTCTCTCTCTCTCTCTCTCTCTCTCTCTCTCTCTCTCTCTCTCTCTCTCTCTCTCTCTCTCTCTCTCTCTCTCTCTCTCTCTCTCTCTCCCCCCCCCAAGAATATAATCACACGAAACAAACAATGTTTAAGATTTTCATTTGAAGCCACCTCCTATATGAGTATGTATGTATTTGTTTTGTTTTTTGTTCGCAAATCCTTTACAGGACATCGCTGTCAACATCAGCATCTTTCAGATGATTATTGATTTCTTGGCAAGATTACGCTCAGTAGTTTGCCATTGCTTTCTGAGCGACCGCCTCACATACCCCGTAAGTTACCGACGCGGAGAGAACCGCTACACACGCATATTTCAGACCATATTTAGACCATATTGAGCGTTGTTGTATCTTGTACCTGTTGCTGGCTGCTGATCTTGTGTGTGTATGTGTGTTTGAGTGTTTGTATATCTCATACCGTATGTAGTTCACATTGTGTAAATGTGTATATATGTCTCATACCATGTTTAGTCCAGAATGAGTGCTATTGTATGTTGTACCTTTTGGACCAGGTAGGAAATGGACAGGTGGAAATCGAAATGTGCAGGCCGACTTGGCCACTGCTTGGGATGCATTTTAAAATTAGGGAACGTCAACCTGACACAATGTACAGTCAGGTCGAGAGACAGACAGTGTTGGAGATCTATTGCAGTCAACCTTCATTGTGGAGACGGCACATGATTGATTGATTGATTGACAAGCCCACTATACATGTACTAAACCTGAGAATAGTTAACTAGAAACTTCTTATACTGGAACCGAAGGAAGAAACGATATGGAGGAAGACATAACACTCAGGAGAAGAGAACTGGAAGCAGAGATGAATAATATTGAGAGGGCTTAGAGTCAACTTGCAGAAGATAGCAACAGTTTGTAGTAAGTTGTTTGCGGAGAAACGAAGAGAAACGAGATATAAATTTGATCCTACAATACGTATATTTGTATCCACGCCGTTGCTAGAGTGTTTGTGCATCTTGCCGAGAGACTCGTTGTATGATCTAACGACATGACCAAGTTGCAGTGGGATATAATACTATTTTCGTATCATAATAAATGTAAAAGAATTGTCTTTCATGCGGTGATATCACTTCTCGAGGTTTGAGGCGGGCCTCCTAACTCTTAATTGACTCCGCCCTCTAATTGGTTACTGGTTATCGGAATTCTCAACAAGCCTCTTGATACACGCCCATAAGCGCTTTAACTACTGTAATGTGAAAGTGTATGGATGATAGATTCTAACTACCTCCGTCGCATACTGGTTGGATACATATCTAACTCTGATATGCAATCGGCAACTAACCCCACCATCTCCAATTCATCATCATCACAATTTCTCCTCCCAACTGGCGTACAAGTTCATTTATCTTCACAGCTTTGGGTCCTATCTGTCCTAAGTCGGTCCTTGTCCTGGGTCAATTGTATTGAAGATATATTGATACTATTCCTCTTTACCGCCGCCTTAACTCACTCAGTATTATATGTCTTGGTCCGCCTCTGTCTCTTCTACCCCATTGCTACCCGTCTCAAGCTGGGAGGACCAACAACAAAAAAATCCCCTATTCTTTAGTATCTGAACCCATGCCAATTTGTCTGGCAGCCCAGTGTTCTATCTACTGCACTACCGCATCTCCTAGCGTCGTATCAGGACTTTCTGAAACTGAAAGACTATGAGGAAAAGAACCCACCAACAAACAACCTGCATCGCCATGTGTTTTCATCCAGCTAAAGCCACGAGAAAACAAATGACAATTCTATGACAGCGCGTGTGACACGGGATGGTCTTCATCTGTCAAATATGAGCAACGTATTCTCGCTAGTGGATTTTAAAGCTACCGATATAACTAACTGAAGATGTCCCAAGGCAGCCAAAGATGCCTGGAACCTTTTGTATTGGCTACCCTTTGTTCAAGTCTCAGTTCTCCTGAGCGTTGTCTTTGTTCCTCCCCATAGAGTCCGGTTTCAACCTTTTACAGTGTCACAAAGACTCTTAGTTCAAATTTTGCCAGTACCCTTTCTTTCTTTCTTTCTTTCTTTTCTTTCTTTCTTTCTTTCTTTCTTTCTTTCTTTCTTTCTTTCTTTCTTTCTTTCTTTCTTTCTTTCTTTCTTTCTTTCTTTCTTTCTTTCCTTCTTTCTTTCTCTGTCTTTCCTTTCTTTCTTTCTTTCTTTCTTTCTTTCTTTCTTTCTTTCTTTCTTTCTTTCTTTCTTTCTTTCTTTCTTTCTTTCTTTCTTTCTTTCTTTCTTTCTTTCATTCTTCGTGCCTGCTTGCCCGCCTCTCTGCTTGTCTGTCTGTCTGCCTACCTGTTGCCTACCTGTCTGTCCGTTTATCTCTCTTTCTGTCTTACTCCTGAGTTTTTAACATGCAAGCTTGCGTGTGTGCATCCAGTGGTCTCCGTGGCTGACTGGTAAAGCCGTCAGTCTCATGTTCCGAATGTCGTGGGTTCAGTTTGTTTCCTGGACTCCGTCATTAGGCTGACGAGTGCAGTTTTCAAGGCTACTCCGACGAGAGGTCGTCGCTGGAGCTTTGGAGCTCGTGCTCTGTGCGAAGCTTCCGACAGGTCGCTCTGCGGAAAAAAGACCGAGCCAATGGGATAAAACCCGGTTCAATGAAGCCGGCTATCTTGACTTTTAACCCCCCCCCCCCCCCCCCCACACACACACACACACGCCAGAAAATCGGGACTTTTCATTAGAAATGTTTTAAAGACATTCATAGAATGGCGTGGGTCAAGAAGAAGAAGTACTAACAATAAGAAAAAAAATAAATTAAAAGGTAAGAGAATCTACTTCATCGCACCATGTTTTACCCCATATGGCTCGGTCTCTTCCCGCAGGGCGGACTGACAAGGGGCGTCGCGCAAAGCACGATCTCCACAACTACAACTATAGCAATAGTCCCCAGGAGTCTCTGAGAAAATTACACCCGTGAACCGAAAGATGTAGCCCGCAATATAACTCACAACTTTCAGAGTGCGAGATAGTCGGCACAACGACTTCGCCACGGAATCTAACCCATAACTTTCGGAGCGCGAGATAGTCAGCACAAACACTTCGCCACGGAGTGCTCCCAATAAGAAACAAGATGAGTCTACCAAATTTATTTGAATATTGAAGAAAACTGTTTCATTAAACATCATGATGTTTCCGAAGCTGAAATACTGGCTGTTCCGTGGTGAAGGATTTACGGACGCAGTTCCTAATCCCGCATACCGCGTTCGAAACACAGCTGCGGCCGATTCGGCAGCAGACGTTAGGTCTTTATAAAATGGTATATGTACACAACAGTCCGCCACGAACATTATAGTTCATCATCGACGAAAGCAGCAGTCACTAGAAAAGCAGCAACTTTACACACATTACTGCATAATGCAAAACTAGCTAGTTCAGCAACCGGCCGCCGCCATTTTCTGAACATGCGGTTCACAAACAAACAACCGCGGATAAATGTAAAAGCTCTCCACACGAAATCTACAGCTCACAGTGTCGCTCCAAGCACTTAATACACTAGCTGAGCGAGGGAACTATGTACTACCTGTCCAACACGAGGGAAATGCGTAAGCAAGCCCTAACCAGAAGCAAAAAACACTCCAGAGGTCTTGCCAGCTCAACCGCCTATCCACCATATTGTCCCAGAAGCATTAATACTCCTTATACAGAGGCCTAAACCATTAATAACTGTAAAAAAAAAAAATAATGCAACAATAATAGTTAAAAATAAAGCAACAGCCACATATAGGAATTTGTGAGACGAGATGGAAAGGGACAGGGAGGATTTTAAACGCCTTCAGGTGAATCCACTCCCACTTCCTAGGTACGTACTTGTAATTTACGTTCTCAAGTCAGGGACGAGAAGTCAAAATTTAAGTCCAACTGACTGGTGTATGGGTTGAACCCGTATCCCGCCATCAGCACACCGCAAGTTTGTAAGAACGAGCTCTCTGATCCTTTCGGTCACGCAATTTCCAAGCAGGCGGTGATGGGCGTGACATTCTGCAAAATAACCTGTAATATAATGATGGAGATCATCAAATAAAGCTGACTAACTATGTTTGAGCTCATGTGCCACGATGAATAAACTAAATAAAGACAGGTCAAATAATATTGTCAAAAATTGTTGACTTTTAGAAGATAAGAATTTGAAACTGGAGAATCGGAAACATGAAACCTCGTTTCAGGTATCCAATCACTTCTGCAAAAAATTTCAGTCATCTGTCACATTGCGCATGTCACGGATGTGGAGAACGGGACAACATCCGGGTCACGTGTGACGGAGCAGAGCTAAGATGGTAGTTCACATCACAGCTAGCAGTACCAAGCCGTCGACACAAACAAAGGCCTCGCAGGAATTAGAGCTTCAAATCCCGTGTTTTGTTGTTAGAAGCAATATTTGTTGAACGGAATCTGCTTGCTACCTGCGCCGGAGTTTGCGCTGAGCTCATGGTGGTTCAAGGTTTCAACCGGCGAAATCCCGACTCAGTAAAAACTCAACTATCCTCAAACATCCTGTATTGAAGTTGTTGTAGAGGGCCCATCGGTTTGAGTTGTCCGCTCGTTTACGACTCGAAGAATCGGGGCCTGGCTATGGCTTGGTTTCCAACTGGGTGATCAGTGTTGCTCGTAACTCTTGGTGAGTTTAGTGCACGACGCGAGTGCTGATTGTCTACTGGCAGGGCCTAAATGGAGGTTATAGCACTGGACAGCGTTTCCGTGCGTCCACACAGGCGCGCGCACACACACACACACGGAGACAGACACAGACACAGACACACACACACACACGGAGACAGACACAGACACACACACACACAACACACACACACACACTCACACAGACACATACACGCAGGCACGCATACACTGACACACATGTACGCCCACACAGACACACACAGGCACACTCACACAGGCTCACACACATACAGGCTCACACACGGGAACGCACGCAAGAAAAAACAACACACACACACACACACACACACACATACACACGCATGAACATACAACGTTATCATTCATCGACTTATCCTGTGCACACACAGCCAAACAATGCTGGGGCTAACTGCGACGTCCCGTAAAGGATATGCAACTAACTTACATTTAAAAAAAAAAAATTTTCAATTCGTTAAAAAAATCTTTGACAGTCATTGCTACCGGAAGAAGAGGCAGTGGTCAAGCAGCACAACACTGGCACATAAGACTGAAGGCACATTGGGTTTGAGCATGTCATAGGCAGGGGAACTTGCAAGGGGTCGAACATCTTGTCAGGCCTGGTGGTACTGGGTCTCAAGACCTCCACGAGGCTGGGATGTTCGAACGGGCCATATTTATCACGGAATCCACCCGGCCTTGTGACAGGTATGAAAATGTTTTCTGGACAATTAGAGTCGGCTGGATCAGGTGCACCTTCCAGCCACATAGACTTACTGAAAGGCCCGATCACAAAGTGTAAGGGATCAATTCAATGTCAGTGTACGATTAGATTCAAAAGTACCTTTAAGAGAATCATTATTATTTTTTTTTTTTTAAATTAAACGATCGCGTCACCGAAGTTGATAGGAGCTGCACTGATAATGCCATAAGGACGATCGGGCGAGGTTTCGTCTCCTGGCAAGTGAGGGTAATATGATTGGCCACCTATTCTCCGTGCACTCAAGTCTACAAAATGTGATGGCCAAATCACTACCACTGTCCCATAGCAGGAAATTATTCATAACAATTCGATGCAATTTGGAAGTAATCATTATCATCAAGTGTCTTGCCAGCTGGCATAAGCGTTCATGTCTCTCAACAGATTTCTGTCTTTGGTGTTGTGGGCTAACTCTTGTTACGATATTCATCCATGCTACAGTCTCAGTCCATCCAGTATAAGTTTTTTAGCCGCCTCTACCTCTCTTCCCTTAGATCTTTCCAGTTGTCACGATGTTCTCCAGTGTCTCTCTTCTCATCACATAACCAAAGAAAACTGTTTGTCTCTTTCTTATTGTTGTATATAATGATCTAGTTTCATTAGCCTCTTTTAGGCAATCGTCGTTAGTTACTGTTCTCCAGTGCCTCTCTTTTCATCACATAACCAAAGTAAGCTGTTTGTCTCTTTCTTATTGTTGTATATAATGGTACAGATTCATCAGCCTCTTTTAGACAGTCGTTGTTAGTTACTCTGGCAGTCCAGGGAATTCGCAACAGGAACCACACTTCGCCACTTCGCCACAGAGATTCCCAAAAAACATTTCTGTTCTTTCCAAGTTCTTTCTCATTTGTTCATTTACATTCCAAAATTCATTTAATTTTTGCATTACAATAAGGTTGGCGGTCTCCCTGGCCGAGAGATTAGCAGCTTTCTCCGTAACCCCGAATACTCTCATGGTTGACGTGAGCGCACGAGAATTGAAAGCGGTTCGAGTCGCGCCAGTGACTTATGAGAGTATGGAGCCGGTCGCTCAGAAAGTCGTGGCGTGCTGATGAGCGTAATTTAGTCTAGAAATCAACATACAGCTGAAAGATGCTGATGTTGACCGCAATATCCCGAAACAGGATGGAAACGCGGAAAAAAAAAAAAATTATAATGAGATTAAATTTCTGTTTGTCAATTGGCTAATGCATAAAACAGAGAACAATACAGAAGTGCAAATGGGTTTACACCAGAGATGAAAACAATTAAACAGAAATAAAGTTTATGTTTACTGATCCAATTTTTAAATATTTCATAATTTTGTCGAAAAAATAAAAATGACCGTCATTAGAACAACAATATTTGTGGTCATGTAATTTACCAAGGGAGAATACTTCAGGGCAGACTGGAAAACCGCACCGTCTTCACCGACTACATTGTTTCCCTTGTGTCGTGGATGTTGCAAATCTCCGCTCGCGTTTGTTGACGTGTTTTCCTTTCGCAGTTGCAAATATTGACAAACAGTCTAATACCCAGCAGGCTGCTTTCTAATCTGAACCAGAGGGATGGCTGTATTCACTGCGGGGTTTATTTGAACTGTGGCCGAGCAAGTATTTGAGTAATTTGTGAGAGAACTCTGGCGAGATAGAAGATACACAGCATCGGAAAGCGATTGTGTGATTGTTTCTGTACTTCCGGGGTGATAGGGCAAATGAATATCATGATGTGCCCTGTCGCATGGCGTAGATGCTCTGTCTTTCAACAGATCTGTTCTTCTATTTCCGGTCTTTCCAGTCGTCACGATGTTCTCTAAGGCCTCTCTTTCCATTATATGATCAAAAAACGTTATCTCTTTCTTATTCATCATTATTATCATTGTGGAGATCAGCAACATGTTGACTCGGGGACGTAAATTACAAGTATAGAAGTCGGAGTGGGTTCGCCTGATAGCGAGGGACACTGTTAACAGAGAAATCTATCCCTCACGCAGAAATCAGTCCAATGTGGCGACGCTCGAGGTCAAAGCCAAATGGTATTGTCGCATTCACTACACTCCCCGGGCATTCCTTCTGTTAATACACTTGCGCTGGTCTCTGTTGTTATTGCCCTGTTCTGTTAGAGGCATCCTAGTGTTCTAGGGGCATTGTGTTCAGCATGCTTTTGTCACGTCTACTGAAACATATTTGTTCTCTTCAGTTTGTACTTAGCGAGCCATGCTCTGTTTATATCTACTCACACATTGTTGTTCTGTTCTGCTTGTATTATTGACACATGTTTGCTCTCTTCTGTTTGCATATACTGGTATATATTTGTTCTTTTCCGTTTGCGACTACTAACATATGTTTATTCTGTGTGTATTTGCTGACCAATATTTGTTCTGCTCTGCTCTGTAACTGAAGGCACTAGTTTGTTCTACTCTGTATCTACTGGCAAACAGGGGCTCTCTGACGGTGTCGCCGGTAGATTTGGTTTTAACTTTCAGCCTTTTGAGACTGAACAGCCTTCCATCCATGCGGTAGTTGATGTCTATATTCCAATGTCGTAATTTTCCTAAGGCATAGCTGAAGACATGAGACTGAACAGCGTTGGTGCCAGGACAGAACCTTGCTTTACTCCATTGGTGACAGGAAAGGGCTCAGACAATTCACCATTTTAATGGACTCTTGCCTGCATACCATCTTGAAAATGCGCACTCATTCATTCATTCATTCATTCATTCATTCAGTAGCATGTCCTTTGCAGAATCTCGCTCCCATAACAACTTTCCGGAAAACCTCTCGATCATAAGCAAGATGTCCCGCGTCCGATACACCCATCTGGAGATCATCCATCACATCCTGCACCCATCTTCTCTTTGGCCTTCCTCTTCCTCCCTTCCCAGGCATATACCCCTCCATTATTGTTCTCTCCAAACTTTCATGACGTTTCAAGTGACCAAAATATTTCAATTGTCTTTGTTTTATGGTCTTCTTCAACCTTCTTCAATATTCAGCTCTTGAAGTATGGATGCATTTGTTCTTTTCTTTACCCAAGATATTCTTAGAACTCGTCTGTAACATTTATATTCAAAAGCATTTATGCGCTGTTCAGCTTGTTTAGTAAGTGTCCATGTCTCACAGGCGTATGTTGCAATGGGAAATATGCATGCTCTTAAAAACCTAATGTTTGTAGTTCTGTCTGTTCCATTCCATAATTTATTCAGCTGTTTTAGTCTTTGAAGAGCAATTGATAGTCGTCGTTTAATTTCTGTCATTGTGTCACCGTTGTTGGTAATCAATGACCCAAGATATTCAAAATTTTCCACCACCTCCAAGTTTTCCTCATTAACATATATTTATTTCTCCATAGTGGTTTTATCTGTATGCATTATCTTTGTTTTTGCTATGTTAAGATATAAGTTGTGATTTTCCCTTTTCAATTGGGTTGAGGCTATTAGGTTTTCTATACCATTCTGTGTTGTGGATAGCAATACTGTATCATCAGCATACCGAATCTCTGGTATGTCATGACCACCGATATTTAGGGCATCATATAGCTCCCTGTTTATATAATCTCTTACATTTCTCATTATATTTTTGGCGTACAGGTTAAACAAATAGGGGGACAGCACACATCCCTGAGGGACGCCTTGCTTGATGTCAAACCAATCTGATATCTCGCCATCTATTCTAACCGCTGCTTGTTGGTCTAGACAGAGCATTCTTATGAGTTGTATTACATGTGATGGAAAGCCCATATTCCTCATGATTTCCCAAAGTTTCTGATGTTGTACATAGTCAAATGCCTTTGAATAATCGACAAAACATGAGAATAGGTTTACATTAAATTCTCTGCACTTCTCTATTATTAAACGCATTTTGAGAATGTGATCTCTTGTTCCTCTTCCTTGTCTAAATCCAGCTTGAACTACGTTAATTTCTTCTTCCATTTTCTTACGAAGTCTTCCCATTATGATTTTTAGTAGAATTTTACTTGCATGACTGATCAGGACAACAGTTCTATAGTTGGTGCAAAATTTCAGGTTGCCATTTTTTGGTATTGGAATGAAGATAGTTCTTTTCCAATCTTTTGGCCATATACCATATATCCATATCTGTTGACATAATGCGTGATAGATTTATATGCTTTCTTCACCTCCCGCTTTAATTAGTTTAGCTGGTATCTCATCTCATCCAGGTGATTTACCATTCTTCAGGTTCTCTATTGCCCATGCAATTTCACCTAATGAGGGTTCAGGTTCTGTCTCTGCTGTCATTGGCTCATGTATCTCATTCATATCCTCACTGTCACTCATATCATACATTCCACTGCAGTTCTCCTGCCATCTTTCTAGAATTATTCTAGATTCTGTTCAGGTATTTCCCATCTTGTCACAGATAACATTCAATTGAGGTTGAACATTGTAGCAGAATGAATACCATATCTGTTATTGGCTTAGGTGTGCAAGATTAAAGCACGCTTGAGCATACTGATAGAACAGTAAGAAGGATGCTAAGGTCGTGACGTAGGTTGTTTTGGGTAGTTACCGCTAAAGCTGAGACAAGACAAGACAACATCATATTTAGTGGTCTCTGGATTTTGTATCGGCCATCATAAACCAATAAACCTGTTTTAAAATGAACTTACTTGTTGATCCTCTGTACACGTATTGTTACAGATGGATTTTTGGCGCCGCACCCAGGATTCGATTTTTGCTTGGATGTCGTGTATAACGCGAAGTACGGGAACCAACAGGCCACAGCGGACTTTCACGAAAAATTTGTTACCAACTTGCTGAGGTAGGAATCAATAAATTTTGAAGACATTCATTAAACAAAAAGTTCAAAACCGGACCACTTTCAATTGAGTCAAAGTAAAAATGAAGCATTTCTCGGACTACCTAAATTAAAGTCATACGCATCAAGATTTTTGGATGGAGCCATCTTCATAACATGGTTGCCTGTGGAGTTTTACTAAGCTGTTTCTCATCATAACTACTTGAAGTAACGTGATTTTTGTCAAAATGCTATGAAGTTTGACCTGCCATTATTACAGCCGTTGGTTAACCTTGCGTTTGAAGGTCAGCCAGTTACACACTAGGACTGTCCAGGTCCAGGAGCAAAGAAATCTCAAGACAGCTATAAACAACTCGAATTAAATGGAGAACTCGTTTTGAAGGAGCTGTTATCTTCCGTTTATCAAGATCACTTAGGACGAACTCAAAAGCCGTTATACTCATTGAACCTTGACCTTGAGTACCTGAAGAAACACGAGAGAGCTTATATTGAGACAAGTCTATTGCTCCTTCGTTTGGAAATTACGAGAAAGTACAGTCGCGTTTGCTCATCCTGAACTCTAGCATATCAGAATGTTTTTGAACAACCAAAGCGAAAACCTCAATAGGGAACCCTCGGAGGTGGTTAGGCAAATTGGGTTGCCGGCTTGCTGAAGAGGGGACCCAAATTAAATCGCTTTATCGAGCTAGAGCCGCTTTCAAGTCGACGCCTTGAAGAGCCCTGTTAGGGTGAAAAGAAATCTCAAAACTGGTAGGGGCCCATCCAGGGGCTGAAAGTAGCGAAACCTGAGACGTTGGAAGAAGGATGTCACTGAAGTTACGTAATCGGTTGGATGGCTTCAAATAATACGGACACCAGACGTTTGTGTTATACGTGAACCGTGGCAATGAAAATTTTCAGCTAACGTACGTGAATTCATTTTTCTCTTGGATCAAGGGAAGACATGGTTGACGGTAATCAGTTAAAGTGTAACTACTAGGAGAATGTTTTTTTAAAATGTGATTTAAATAAGATCATTTAGATAAATTGTTATAAATGTGAGTTTGCTTGTATAAGTGTATAGTGAAATATTTCAGCATGGCAGAAGAACAAAGTTCACTGGCACAAGTTTTGACTGGGGTAGGAACGGTAATAGGTAAACTCAACACAATCATGAAACAACAAGGAATGGCAGCTGAAATTGTTAAATTTAGCGGACAGGCGAAAGATTTTAAGAAGTGGATAACTTCAATAGAGAAACATGCATATTTGGTGTAAGCATCAGTTGAAGAAAAAATGAAACTTTCTTATCAGACGGCAATAGAACCGGTTTCTGATCATATCAGAAGGAAATTAGAAGCTAGGGTAGATGAGACATGGGAACACTTTAAGGACAATTTGGCACATAAATACGCTGAAATCACAGACCCCCAACATGCGTTTTCAGTGTTAAGACAATCCAAACAAAACACTGGAGAAACGGTACAATTGTTTAGTGATAGGTTGATTAACCTGGCTGAAGAAGCATTCTTATGACAGAACGTACGAGGAGAAGAGGTGGAGCGGATGTTGGTCGGGATTTTTGTAGATGGTATAAAGTCAGACGGACTGAAATTTAAGCTGATGAGAGAAAATCCTGAGAGGTTATCACAAGCTGTAGATATAGCAGTACAAGAGGAGAACTTGAGACGTAGATTTAGATTGAGAGTAGGACGAGAAATAGGAACCAGTCGAGAAGACAGGACTGAAGAGCCCATGGAGATAGGACAAACAAGGTTCGGATGGAATAGGAGAGGAGGTATACAGACATTACAAGGAAGTAACAGAAATGCTTATGATGAAAGAAGACAAATGAGAAATCCTACAAGTGAGACGGTAGGTAACACAAATAACACAAATATAGCCTGTTGGGGTTGGGGCCAAAGGGGACACATTTTCGCTTCTGTGGTAACAGGCGTGTCCAGTCGAATACACAAAATAGAAATGGCAATAGCAGATTAAATGGGATTGTTGAAGATAGACACATAAGTTTTACAAGTCCAAGAACGCAGGAAAACCGGCACCCTACCTATTAAATAGGACCTGTAGTAGGAGGGAAAATAACAAGGTCCCAAGATTTAAAGAATATTTTAATAACAGGTATAGTAGGATGAGCAGGGAATGCTTTCAACTAGATGAAATCAAACAGTTTACAGAGAATAAAACAGATCCCAGCTCATGTATAATAGAAATAGGAAAATATAGAGTTCGTACATTAATTGATTCGGGAGCTCAGGTTAGTGTAATCAAAGAAAGTTTTTTATACAAAATAATGAGAAATTGCAGAATATTTAGGAGTCATAATAATCTTCACTCTGTTACAGGACAAAATTTATAAGTAGTTGGCCAAACAATAATAAATCTTAAATTAGGGGGAATCAACATAAGACATCTTTTCCATGTAGTGAAAGATTTAAATAGAAATATGCTTATAGGTAGAGATTGTTTAATAAATTAAAATTCAAAGACGTGTACGTAGATTTAGAGGAGGACATGCATATATCAGCACTGGTTAGAGTTAAAATGTCTACGACGTTAAAACCACAGTCGGTTAATTTGATACAGGCAAAGGTAAAAAGAAATCTGTATTATTTAGTAGGACACACAGTTAGAATCACTGAATTGCAAAGGGAGGTAATTGATGAGCCTGGTCTAGAAGTTCCGGATGGAATAATATCATTAGATAAACACTTAACTTTTCCAGAAATGATTATTAATAACACAGGTAGAGAAATTAAATTATACAGAGGTTGTGTAATAGCCAAAGTAGAACATGATATTAATGACATATTAGCAACAGATAGAGTAGAAATGCCGAGAATAAATTATTCAGAAACTCCCAGTGAAAGAATTAATAACAGACATAGACGCGAAAGAAAAGGGAACGTACAGAATGATGAATTGATCCATCCATTCAGAAGACATACATTCCAAATACATTCAGTAGACAAAATAACAAGAGAACAAGAATTGTTAGCACAGTTAAAAACTCCACCAGAAAATAAGAAAGTATTAGAACAACTTATAAAAGAGAATCAAGATATGTTTGCAATTAATGATTTAGAATTGGGAAGGACAAAAACAGTTACGATGGAAATAGATACTGGAGATCATCCACCAATTAGTTTAAAACCATACAGAACTCCTCTAAGGAATAGAGAAATTGTTGAAAAAGCAATAGAAGTTATGCTAAAAGCGGGAATAATAACAAGGTCCAAATCAGAGTGGTCATCTCCGATAGTAATTGTGACCAAAGCCGATGGTTCACATCGATTCTGTTGTGACTACCCGGCGTTGAATAAAATCACTAAGAATGTAGCGTACCCATTGCCGGTGATTGATGATATTTTAGGCTTACTTAATGGGTCTACCTTCTTCACTACGTTAGATGCAAGGTCAGGATTTTGGTGTATACCTATGTCCCCAGATGCCCAGAAGAAGAGTGCTTTTTGTACACACGTAGGTTCTTACGAATTTTTACGAATGCCTTTTGGAGTACGTACGGCGCCTTCTCATTATATGCTATTAATAAATCAAGTATTGGAGGGCATGCAAAAGTTTGCATTGGCATACATAGATGACATTTTGATTTATACAGCAGGAGACGTACAAGATCACCTAAAACATGTAAAATTAGTATTCGACAGATTAAGAATACATGATGTTAAACTGAAGCTCAGTAAATGCGAATTTTTAAAAACAGAAACAAAGTATTTGGGGTATATTATTAATAGAGACGGAATTAAACCAGATCAGGACAAGGTAAAGGTTATTAGAGAACTACCCCCTCCAACTAACGTAAAAGAAGTTCGTGCCTTTATCGGAACCTGTGGGTATTATCGTCGTTTCATTCCAGGGTTCTCAAAAATAGCAGAGTCTATTACTAACTTAACTGGCAAATACGCTAGATTTAAGTGGGATGATGAATGTCAAAAAGCGTTCGAGTTTTTAAAAAATAGCTTAACAGTAGTGCCACTATTGACATATCCAGATTTGAATAAACAGCTAATATTATATACAGATGCTTCAGATAATGCTATAGGAGCGTGTTTGGTTCAACCATATGAAGGAAAAGAATCTGGAATACCAGGGGTTAAAAATGAAAGGCCAATCTATTTTTTATCACATAAACTTAGCAGGTCTCAGCGCAAATGGTCGACTATTGAGAAAGAAGCTTATGCTATTCATTATGCTCTTCAGAAACGTAACTATTATCTACATAACGCAAATTTCATCATTAGAACTGACCACATGCCTTTAAAATCTTTATTAGAAGCTCCAGTGCAGAACAGAAAAATACAGACATGGGCGTTGAATCTACAGGGATACAATACTAGAATAGAATACATACCAGGTAGGAACAACACATGTGCAGATTTATTGTCTAGAATTACGTATCCACAATCATCAGGAAACACGGAAGACGAAGGTGAACCGGAAATAGACGACCGAAACTGGCAAGTAAATATATTAGATTCTGCCATAATAAATAGAGAAGATTTTGAGAGTTTACCGTCGGATCAAGAGTCTGAACCTAGAGCAGAAGACGCACATTTAGCACAATTTAATATGAAAGAAGAACAAGAGTTAGATCCAAAAGTTTTAGAAATAAAACAGAAATTAAAAGAAACGGATGAGAATAAGTATAAGAAGAATTATTTAATGTTGCAAGATGATGACCAGTTATATTACGTGAATGAAAGAAACGAACAGTTAAGGAAATATATTCCAAAACATTTAGAAGGTGAAGTTTTAAAGGCGTATCATGATGAGAATGGTCATCTCGGTCGTGATAAGTTAGTAAAAGCACTTACGAATAAATATTATTGGCCGAATTTATTCAAAACTGCTTGTAAATACGTCGATACCTGTGAAAAATGTAGATTAAGAAATATGAAAACAATCAAATGTCCCTTACAGAATACTGATATTCCACAATTTCCAATGCAGAAAGTGAGTTTAGATATATCAGGTCCTCACCCTAGAACACTATCGGAGAATGTATATCTAATTCATATGTTAGATATCTATAGTCTGTGGCCGGAAGTTTATGCAATCCCAGATAAGAGCGCAGATACTATCATTAATATTTTTTTACAGGAATTCATACCAAGATTTAGTTGCCCACAGATTGTACTCACGGATAATGGTAAAGAATTTGTGAATAAGAAATTTGAAAAGTTATTAAAAGATTTGAATATAAACCATATAAAGACCTCATACTATAGACCTTCTTCAAATGCTAAGAACGAAAGACAACATAGAACATTGTACGACATTATAGCAAAGATTGTCGATGAACATGAAAAAGATTGGGATCTATTCCTGGGACCTGCGCTTAGCGCTATACGCACAAATCAAAATGAGAGCACAGGGTTTTCACCATTTTATTTATTACACGGGAGAGAGCCAATACTACCTATCGACAATCTGTTAAAACCAAGACGTAAATATATGGGGAAGATTTTCAAGAAGTCATTATACAAGAAATGCATAAAGCGCATGTAAGGTTAAAGAACAATATAATTAAAGCTAGAGAAAGACAGAAAAGATACAGAAACGTAAATACAAAATTACAGGAATTCAAAAGTTTATTATAAGAAGCATAGAAGGAACTCTAATTTTGATGCTCGTTGGGTTCCAGGTTATTACATTTTAGAAAAGCTAGGAAATGTATCGTACAGTATTAAGAACCATATCACGGGACATATAGCAAGGGCACATGTAGAACACTTAAGAAGAGATAATGATGATAAGGAAAACAATAATTATAATAATAATTATTATTCAGACGCCGTATACTTAGATGAGCAAGTCGTCAGAAGAGCTACAATACCCCCAGATTTTAGAAAAAATCCAGTACAAAGTCAATAACAACTCCAGTTTATGATGATACTCAGGAACAGACAATACCGAAAACGCTAATAAAAGAAGAAAAAAATACGTATGAGGGTTATTATGATAGTGTAGAATCTATGGAAGAAGAGATAGATGCTCCATTTAAAAATACTAGACAAGCAGCGAAAAGGAGAATAGAGAGACAGAGAGAAAAAGAAGTGAAAAGACAGAGAAGAATTAGGGAAAATTCATCAAGCGACGAATATATACCCCTATTAGAAAGGTCGTTAAGAAACGATGAAAAAAAATAATTAGATTGGATATAGAAAGGAAAAGATTGGCAGCTGCTAGTAATAGACATACAGATGAAGAAGAAATGGATGAAAATTCAGAATCCAATAGTAGTATGGAAGAAAGTAATACTTTACATGAGGAAGATGATATTGATGTGGAGATGGCACGTATTCAAAGAAACTTAGAGTTACTGAAGAAATGGAAACATGGGAGATAAATTGATAGAAAATATTGCAAATAGCAAGATATAAAGTTGATGATTTAAAAAGTAAAGTGATAATTGATGATGTATATGACACAATTGTTATAGAAAAGGGTTCTATTGATACTTATAATGAGTTGTCTTGAGGAGTAGACATGACACTATATATTTAGGTATTAAGATAGCTAATATGGATGTAAATTCGAGTGTGGTATATTTTTACTGTAATTTTATTGCCAATTGATTTTATGATTTGACTTCTTGAGTTTTCTTAAATAGATAAATAAGTTATTGTTAGTCCATAAAAGAGACTAACAATGGATAGGATGTATGTTATATTATTCTGAAATATGTTTTTCTTTGAATGAGTTGATGCCTTTATTTGATATGAGGGGAAAGATAAATGATGTGTAAAAACTTGGGGGGGGGGGGGTATGATGTCCTGTTGTGATTTGATTTCGCTTAACCCATAATTTAAGTGAATTGTCTTGTGTGTTGAATAAGAATTACCTTGTTTATAAATATGTTAGAAATTAGTTAAGTTAAGTTTAATTTGCAAACAGTTATGGTTTTGTCCAGTATAAAAACAATACACGGGGCTTTATATAGAGCCCTTCGTTCAGAAAATGGTTAATAAACTACTGAGGTCTAGTAGAGAGACACATTCTCTTTGAGAATAATAGGTTCATGGGTATATTTTGTTTACAAGTTTGCTGTGATAATTAGCATAGAGAGGTTGATGATATGGCTATGAAGTGTTGGAAACATATGCCGGGGTTACTACACAAATAAAATGGTTATGGGGAAATTAAAAATAGGAGCTGCATTAAAGTCAGCATTGATTGAATATATATGGATTGGATGCCATATTATATACGTGAATAACGTTTAAAGATGCTGTGATAGTGAAACAAATATAAGAAGTTGGTTGATAGAGAATAGAAAAAAAGGGGGCTGTAAATGGCAGTGCATAAGGTTGGGTATATGGGTTAGATAAACAAGGAGGCGTGTCATGGGTTGTGAGGGGGCAAAATATAGGAGCTTCGATAAACAGCGTTAATTAATTTAAAATGTTCATGGAATATGAACATTGTTTCGTGGTTGAAGGTGAGATAAGTGAAATATAGACAAGGTTGTGGATGGCAATATAAATATTGAGTATATAAAAGAAAACTTGGATCAACTTAATTTATAATGAACAGAGATGTAATTTCATAAGATATATTTTTGAAAAACTTTCTACAAAAGTTTTTTCGTTTGCAAGAGAGGTAAATGTGATTGTTGTTGACTATTTCTTTATACTTTTCATAAATTGGGTGCGCACCCCTTCTTTACTATTTTTTTTCCTAACTACATCTTTTCTGTCTATCCTGTGTTGTGTGGAGAAAGAATGAGAAATTTCATAATGTCAAGTGTATACTAACGATTGTTACGAGCCATTCTTATGATCTATAAATTTTGTAAAGAAACTTTGAAGAGCCAGAAACGAAGAAGTATAACTTCATAGTGGTTTGCTATGTGGCACGGGGATGAGGTACAATTGGAAGGAAATATTTACTTAAGATAGAGTTAGTTTGGGGCTTAGAGAAATTATGGGGGGAAGGAGAGAAGGTGTAGGAAAAAGAGGTTAGGAGTTAAGACTTTTGAAGAAGAAAAGTCTTTTTAAAGAAAGGGAGGTGTAGCAGAATGGATACCATATCTGTTATTGGCTTAGGTGTGCAAGATTAAAGCACGCTTGAGCATCCTGATAGAACAGTAAGAAGGATGCTCAGGTCGTGACGTAGGTTGTTTTGGGTAGTTACCGCTAAAGCTGAGACAAGACAAGACAACATCATATTTAGTGGTCTCTGGATTTTGTATCGGCCATCATAAACCAATAAACCTGTTTTAAAATGAACTTACTTGTTGATCCTCTGTACACGTATTGTTACAACATTTCTTGTCAATAACTTCATTTCTTCGAACATTTCGTAATCTTTTCCAGTCTTATGATATTGCTCTACTCTGGCACAGCAATCTTGTTTATATTGATTTTTGTCCTTTCTTGTGTTATTTCTTATTTCTCGAATTAAAGATTTATACTTCATCCTGCTGTTATCGGATTCACCTCCTTTCTGTTTCAGTTCCCTTCGTTGATTTATTAATTCTAACGTGTATGATGTAATCCACGGCTTAAGTTGCTTTTTCTTGGTCGGAAGTAAATCTTTGGCTGCAGTTATCAAGATATCTCTAGCTTGTACTGCCAGTTCATCATGTGTCATTTCCTCTTGTACAGACATCAAGGCCCCAAAACGATTCCTAACTTCTACGGTGTTAGTTAGTTAGTTATCAGTTGGGGTATCTTCGTTGCACTCCGGACATGTCCATAGGTGCTCAGATCCTCCCCCCAGCATATGCATCAGCGTCCGGTGGCTAATAGTGCCAGTTCTGTGTTGGTTGACGAGGCGCTTTGTTTTCCCGATGTACCTCTCGCATCTGGCTGTGCCGATTCTTACTCCCAGGTCTTTCATCCTGGAAAGCGATGTGGAATCACTAGCGTCAAAATCCGCTGTTCTCGCCATATCTTTAAGGGCGTTAATAACATCGGCACGATCCATGGGCTGGCCATCTACAGGGGGTGCAGAGCCAGCCAATTTATCAGCTCGTTCATTTCCCTCGACTCCCGCATGTCCCGGGACGAAGATGAAAATGACTTTGCGGACAACAGACTTCCGCAGCGACTCAGTCCACTGTCTACGTACAGATCCAGCTTCGACCTTCTGAATCATGCTCATTGAATCACTTAGTACACACACGTTGGTATAATTCTGTGATTCCAGCCATATGAAAGCCTGTGTAACTGCCATCACCTCCATCGTCATGCTGCTCGTGGTCATGGAGTGGGCACCACTGGATTCTTGAACGGTTCGGCCCGCTGAGCGGGCTGTAAATGCCCACGCACTTCTCTGCTGCTTTACAACAGATCCATCTGTATAGATGAGCACTTCGGGGCTATCTGAGTGATCATAGATGAGCGCGTTAACGTCTGCATTGACAGCGGCAGGGTTCTGCTCTCTGCACCGTCTGTCGAGTGTGATAATGCAGGAGAAGGTACACTTAAAAGCTGGAGGCACCGGCACCCATTCCTTGCCGGGGTTGATACTGGTAAGACTGCAGACCTGTCCGACGACATTTCTACGGTGTATGCATCTGGTATGTTTGTGAGATCAAAACGAAATTGCGCACTATTTGGCCCAAATTTTGCGGACAGCCATATTCCGCCACAATCTTCCAGGTCCTTCTTTTCTGACTGTATCAAAAGCCTTAGTAATATCAATAAAAGTGGAAAATAGTTCAGAGTTCTGTTCATGACATTTCTCTTGCAACTGCCTTGCAGCGAAAATCACGTCAACAGTTCCTCGTTCTTTTTTAAAGCCATGTTGACTCCCAGGAAGAAGACCTTGGTCGAGATGTGCTGTGATGCAACTGAGAAGAATTCTGACCAGTATCTTCCCTGCAATTGCGAGCAAGGAGATGCTTCGGTGGTTGTCACACGATTAGCTGTTTCCTTTACGTTTGTGTAGGTGGACTATTGACGCATCCTTGAAATCTTATGGCTTCGTTCACACATATGTTTGTAAAGATTTTGTGAAGCACCTTTATCAAAACTAATCCACTTGCTTTGTAGATCTATGCTGGGATTGAGTCAGGACCAGGGGCCTAACGACTGGAAAGTTGATGGATAGCTTTGTTAGTTTTTACCATGGTTAGTAAGTCAGCCAGAGTATCATTAATGGGGACTTCGTCATTGATGTAAGAGGTTTCATTTAGGATGTTGCTAAAATGCTCTGCCCAAAGTTTGAGGTGTTCTTTCTTGTTGGTGACCAACGTACCTTTATCTGCACTAAGAAGGGGAACTAAGCCTGGTGATGTACAGCCATAGTCTGGTTTTAAAAACATCGAAGTTTTCAATTTCTTGTTCGTCAGCAAAGTCTTGTACTCGCCAGCTTTATTGCTCAGCCAGGGTTTCGTATGTGCCGAAGTTTCTGCTGCATGTCTCTCCAGGTGTTGTTGATGGCATCTTTTTTATGTTGACTTCGGATCGTTCAAACATGCCGTGTGAAGGTGTTTCTCCGCCAGCAATTGGTTGGTGTCTTTAGAATTTTCATCGACCCAGTCTGTATGCTTTCGTAACGCTGGACCCAGGATTTCTACAGGAGTGTTGTAGACTGTCTTTTAGGGCTGTCCACTTTGTTTCCACGTCTTGTTTAATTGCGGCACTGGATTTGAGGCTGTCTACCAGAATGTCTACAAACGACAGCTGCACTTTCTTACTATTTAGGTGGGTGACATTCAGTTATTGCTTTTTTTTCACTGTTTGCATTTTCTCTCTTAAGGACGCTGTGGTGGTTTGACATGTATGTTTAGTTGTAAAACAATCAAACGATGGTCTGTTCAACATTCAGCACCACACATGGATTTTGTCACCCGAACGTCTTGCCTGTCACTCTTCCTGACGATATCGTTGTCAATGAGGTGCCAGTGGTTCGTGGGAGGGTGCATCCACTGTGTCCTATTTCCTATTTCTCATGGGAAGACGAAAAATTGTGTTGGTAATCGGAAAGTCGTATTCAGTACAGGTCTGAAGGAGGAGGAGTCCACTGCTGTTACAATTCCCGACTCGTGATTTTCAATAATGCCACTCCAAGAAGCCGTGTCCATGCCGACTCCTTATTGTCAGTGCAAATGCTCGGTAACTTTACTCGAGGAATCAGGCATAAAAGAAGAAATATTAGCGACATCTCCTAACCTCAGAAACATGGGATGTTAAGTCACTATCGGCTGGATACCAACTCACATTGGTAATCCCGGAAACGAGAAAGCAGACAGAGCAGCGAAAGGAGGGAAAATAGGGGTAAGAAAATCGACACGGGGCTAGGAAGAGTAGAAGGAAAGAGCATTATTAAAACCTACAAACTCCAAGATTGGAGGAAACAGTGGAGGGAGAGCATTAAAGGTCGGCATGCGTACCAGGTACTGAGAGCACCCAGTTGCAGATCACAAGTGAAGAATAACACGAACGCACCAGCAAATAGAAGCATGCGAATAATCAACCTGGGAAACTGAAGAGACACAAGAGAAACTCCACAATGCATAGCATGCATGGAAAACAACACAATCGAACATTATTTACTTTCATGTAGTGAGTATACTAATGAACGAAGGGAGCTAGGAGAATACTTTATCAACTCAAAGACCACAATGGCATTGAGGGAGTGTTTGCATTTAGAAAGCAATCAAGAGATCTAGCGCTTCGTCAGACAGTACATCTGCCGAGCTAGAAAAGACAAATAACCAGAAATCGAAGAAATTAATACAGGAAACCAGTAGGAGAAGAGTTTTTTTTTTTTTTTTTAAATATACTAAGCGGGCTCGTGCCTCCAGAGACACGGAAACGTCAAATAATTCGCCATAACAACGAAACATTCATTTAAATGAAGCACGAATGAGGTGCGAGAAAGCTTCATGCATTCCACAAAAGGACGAAAGCAGGTTCAAGATCAGACAGCTGATTTGGAAAAACAAATTAACAAACGTCTACTGACACAGAAGCCAACCAATGAAAACCAAGAACAAGACAGAAGAATATAGGACTGCAAAACACGTACCTTAATTATAGCCAACGCTGCAAAAGGCAGGTTGAACGAGGTCGAATTTTTAATTATTTTTATTTCTTCAAAGGAACGAACGAACGAACAGCGTTCCAACGCGTATAGCTTCGCAACGGGGCTTATAGATGAAGAATGGGTTGCGCGATTGGATTAATGTGAGGAAGAGTTGCGCAATTCGTCGACCACTCATACTCTCTCGCCTGAGTCCATCGAAAAGAACAGTCAAGACGACTGGAAACGAATACAGGTGCACTAGATGAACTAATGATTTAGAGAAAGCCTTCAAGAAATGCAAGAATTCTGAAGTAAATATTAAAATGGGTGACTTGAATGCCAAAGTTGGAAATCAACAGCACGGATGCATAGTAGGCATGTATTTACTAGGGGAATAGAATGAAAGAGGGAGATGCCTTGTACAGCGGGCTAAAGAGCATGATTTGATTATTGGAAATACATGGTATCAGCAGCACCCAAGGAGATTGTGGACATGGAGGAGACCTGATCATTGTCGCGGTGCACTTGAAACAACCTCTATTCGGCATATGCATACAGTAGAGTATTATTAACTGAATTATAAATGTTGTTTACTTTTAATATTAATTTTATAACTATGTTTGTGAATCCCGGTCAGGGAATTATTGGGGGTGTAAATGGTGTACCTGACACCGGTCAAAAATTTGCTTAGTCATGGTATAGACAGAGGCTTGGCAGTAGGGGTCAAAGGTTGACCAATGAAACGGCAGGCGCCGACCAATGAAATCGCGGTAGACACATGCCCGCGCATAGTGAAATTAGGAAATTCACTGCATAGTGAAATTAGGAAGGTGAAGGGCAGCAGGTTAAAAAGAGGACGGTCGTGGATGGGTCAAGCCGAAGACATTCTTCAACAGGTGTGTTCACTTGAGGACTTAGAACCTGGCGAGGAGTGGGTGCAAGTGCCAACAGACTTCTGCACATCCTTTTCAGTTTGCATCCAACTAGATAGAAAATGCAGACAAGAAAATCCGGCTGCTGTTGAGGCTGAAGTACAAGCGTTGATTTTCGAGAATTCGCTAGAAGGTGACGCGGTCATCTACACAGATGGGTCGGTCGTCCGACATGTGAGAAGCTCATGGGCCTTTACAGCTCGGGCCGGAGGGAGAATTGTGAAGGAGGACTCTGGTGCTTTCACTGAAACCACAAGTAGCCTGACCATGGAAGTTATGGCAGTAAGTAAAGCAATAACATGGCTCGAGACACAGACATTCACTAGGGCTTGTTTCCTTAGCGACTCAATGAACATGATCAAGAGGATAGAGGAGGGGTCGATCCGAAGAGAATGGTTGCTGCCTCTGAAGCTGTCTCGGCTGGCAAAGATTAGTTTCATCTTCGTGCCAGGGCATGCGGGAGTACAAGGAAATGAGCGGGCTGACAAGCTCGCAGGTGAGGCTACTGTGGAGGGCGGACGCGCCATGGACCAGGCTGACATTCTGAATGCTCTACGAGAAGTGAGACTTTTGCGAGAACCACGTGATGACTGTGAATCTACAACAATGGCCAGACTGCGAGAGCAGCAAATTAAAAGAGGGGTGGCCAAACAAGAATACTACGCAGGAAGCCAAAGAAGATTGATAAACCAACACAGAACTGGCGTCGTTAGCCGCTACACGCTGCGGGATTTGCTGAGGAGGGGATCCGAGCACTTATGGACTGAATGGCTCTATGTGCAATGAGGATGATCTGTCGACTAACTAACTAACTAACTAACATGCCCGCGCATGGCCAGCAGACATTCGGTCATTTCATCAGGCGGGCTTAGCGAAGACGGTCGAACCCCAATATTTATCATACTTGCTAAAAGACAAAATCTATGATAGTCAATACTGCTAGGCCCATGCTTTGGTGATCCAATAAATAATTGTAGGGTGAGTTGGAAACATGTATAACTATTTATATGCATTTTGTATGTACTAATAATCCAGTTCTTTTACAGCATTAGAAATCCCCAGGGCTAGTAGATTTCATTAGGTTGTTGTATGATATTCCCAGTTATTTATGTGGTAGTAGGATCTCGTGTCTCTACATTAATGTTCAATCTTAATGGCAGGTTTCATAGTGGTTTGGATTGCTATACTGTCAGAGAAGATTCATTTGTTCAGAGGCTTATATAAATTACTTACAGTGGATGACGAAAGCCAGGCTTGCTAACGTTGTCAGAAACATGTTGGTATCAAATTGCTATGATTGTACGTTGATAGTTAAGACAATCCCCAGGCAGGAGAACATAAGCTTGTTGTCTAGGATAGTGATTAGTTAGGATTTGTAGGGAAGGATTGTAAGTGCAATATTTGTTAGGATGGATTAACCACGAGGTAGAATTTGTGAAACCATAGAATATAAATATAGCTAGCCACATGGATGACAAAGGTGAGCATGATAGAGAGTAACACACGTGTTGTTATAATCTAGTGAGGCACACGCCATGATTGTTCTGTGACGGCAGTGAAAATCACTGGAACGGAGTGCAGAAGCTTGTGACCTAACTTCTTGGTTATATTCTAATTCTTGGTTCTGTTAGAATTCTCAGTAACTAGAATTCTGGTTGAGTCGATTAGAATCCTTGTTATTCCGTGTCCTTGGTTCAGGGTAAATCTGTGATTTTTACACTTCATAGTCTAATCACACTCTTGATTGATTGTTCAGAATTCTAGGTGATTGTGTTCTTGATTGATTGTCCAGAATTCTAGGTGATTGTGGTCTTGATTGCTTGTTCAGAATTCTAGGTGATTGTGTTCTTGATTGATTGTCCAGAATTCTAGGTGATTGTGGTCTTGATTGCTTGTTCAGAGTTCTAGGTGATTGTGTTCTTGATTGATTGTCCAGAATTCTAGGTGATTGTGGTCTTGATTGCTTGTTCAGAATTCTAGGTGATTGTGTTCTTGATTGATTGTCCAGAATTCTAGGTGATTGTGGTCTTGATTGCTTGTTCAGAGTTCTAGGTGATTGTGTTCTTGATTGATTGTCCAGAATTCTAGGTGATTGTGGTCTTGATTGCTTGTTCAGAATTCTAGGTGATTGTGTTCTTGATTGATTGTCCAGAATTCTAGGTGATTGTGGCCTTGATTGCTTGTTCAGAATTCTAGGTGATTGTGTTCTTGATTGTGTGTTCAGAATTCTAGGTGATTGATTTCTTGATTGATTGTTCAGAATTCTAGAAGATTGAGTTCTTGATTGATTGTTAGACTTATTGGTTCATAGTCAAGTCTTGATTGTTAGAAAGGTCAGGAGTACAGAGGTGTGATCGTTGGGATCAATAGGAGTTAATCATAGTCTGTTTCCTTTGTTCAGTAGGGAGATAGGATGGGACATGAGTGTTTCTGATACACTTTGATTGTCATAGAGATTCACAACAATTAACTTCATTCAGTATAATTCTCACTCATGTTTTAGTGGTCTTCATTTCTATGAAGCTTCAAAGGGTGTATGGACTGGATCTGTCGCTATTTCTTTGTCTAGTACTATATGTCATCTAGGCTGCTCATAGAGTGAAGGAACCGCTATAGAACATCTCTGTATCCTCAGTGAAGTGTTGGCCTGATGATAGGTTTCTATAGAAGGTTAGGCAGAAAGTCATGTTGAAGGTATGGGCGTTTTCCAGAAACTTACCAGTGTGCCTTTGTGTCAATTTCAGCTTGAGAGGCTACCGGAGTTGCTACTGCACAACCATGCTGTCATCACCGAGCTACTGACGAGAAGAGCCAGTGAGTGGCTGACCTCTAGGCAGAAGCAGAGGTCAGCTCTGGCTCCATGCAGCACTCAGATAAGTGCCTGTCGCCAACCTTGCCAAAATCCACTGACCACTGAAGCCTTCAGGTAGGACCTAAAACTAGGTCATACACTACCACGTAGTACAGAGAGAGCTCTAGGCACTTCCGAAACTTACCGAGAAGTACCAATTCCTTTTATTTCAGCTTCAACAGCATCAAATAAACATACTTTTATTTGTAGTACTGTACAAAGTGCTTTTAGACTTTTATACTTATTAGCATACAGTTTATGTAAGATTTATGTTTGATTATTTAGAATGAGAATTCATTTCTTGAGTAATGATAATTCTCTGGGGGATGTAATTCTATCACAGGCAATAGTAGCCCAGATAACTAAACCTGCTGTCTTTTCCCAACATTGTTCAGCTTCATCAAGTTTTACTTTCTGGTGCCTGTGCCATTGTTAGGAAAGTTGACATTTCCTGGGTCAAAAACCCATACTCCTACTCTACGAGACACACGGTCTTTTCCTACAGTGGATAGACTTTCTTAAGGGTTAGTCTTTGTCTTCTACTTTGGTGTGAGGAAACTCCTCTCCAGTGTAAAGACCCTGCTACAATCATAAGATAAGAAACCAGATTGAATACATTCTCATCAACATAAGATTTCTAAATGACTTAAAAATCGCAAAAACTATACCAAACGCAGACTGCTACAGCGACCATAGATTAATCTTAAGCAATTTACATATAACATTGAAGAAAGTCAAATAATCACGAAGAAACACAAAATGTGATCTACATGCACTGAAAAGTGAGTAAATAAAAGTCAAATTCAACTTAGTGGTAAAGAATAGATTCGATGCATTGTCCGATATGGAAATATTATTTCAAGAAGTCAGTGACCAATGGGAAATATTAAAGAAATCAGTCAACCAGGCTGCAGAAACAACCATCCCAAAATAATAGGACGTCGGAAATGGATGACGGAAGACATCTTAAAACTCATGGAAGTAAGAAGAAATAACAAAAATAACAAGGAAAAATATGAAGAGATTCACAGGAAAATTAGGAAGCTATGCAAAGAGGCAAAAGAAATATGGCTTGAGGAAAATTGCAAGGACATTGAAAACCAACACAACACCCGGAATACCAAATTAATGCACGGAAGAATTAATGACATCACTAACAAAAGAACACAAACGTCAACGGGTTGCCTAAAAACCAAAGATGGCAAAATCATAATAGAAAACATCAGATTTTACATGCGTGGTCAGATTATGTGAAAGAACTTTATGATGTTACAAGAGAAGAACAATATGATCTTCGGAATAATAATTAAGAACCATCAAATTTGAAGATGGAAGTTCAGAATGCTCTTAACCATATGAAAACAGGCAAGACCCCGGGTACAGATAACATCACAGTAGAAGAATATGGAATAGATCAAGTAACTAGGCTGCAGAACGCAATATACGATACTGGAGATATACTTCCTGAATTATGTAATTCTATATTTATTGCAATTCAGAAGAAATCGGGAGCCTTGGAATGCGATCAACATCGAACCATTAGTATAATGAGCCACATAACGAAGATTTTGCTGAGAATTATCATGCAAAGAGTTAGGAAGAAAATACAACCCGAAATAGGAGAACAATGTGGGTTTGTAGAAGGCAAGGGTACAGTAAATGCTGTGTATATACTGAGAACAGTAATTGAACGTTCTATAGATGTAAACGAAGATCTACACCTCTACTTTATTGACTACACAAAGGCTTTCGATAAAGTGAGACATGTCGACATGATAAGGATGCTTGAAGATCTACAAATTGATGGAAAAGACCTTAGACTTGTAAAAAACATATTGGAAACAAGAAGCTGCCATAAGGATTGATAATGAAGTGGGACAATATCAACCTATTAAAAGAGGTGTTAGGCAGGGATGTGTAATGTCTCCAGATCTTTTTTCCCGATACAGTGAAAATAAAATATGTTCAGAAATGTAGAAGATATAAATGGAATCAGCATTGGAGAACGAAACATCAATAACATTAAATATGCAGATGATACAGTATTGATTGCAGACAATGCACAAGATCTACAACAATTAGTAGATGCAGTTGTTGTACACAGTGAGTAGCTGGGGTTGGAATTAAATTGTAAGAAGACACAGGTTATGGTCGTCCCTAGGAAGAACGAAGTACCACAATGTAATATACAAGTAAATGGGAATATTCTTCAACATGTGAATCGGTACAATTATCTCGGAACAGTCATAACATCTGATGGGAGATGCCTTGTAGAGATTAGAACAAAAATCGCCATGGCGAAAGTAACCTTTAGCAAGATGAAAAACATTCTGACCAATACAAAGACGTCAATTGAAACGAGAAAAAGAGTGTTGAGGGGATACATAGAGCCTGTTCTTTTGTATGGATGTGAAACGTGGACAATGTGCAGTCAAGCTGACAAAAATCTGATGGCTGCAGAAATGTGGTTTCTGAGGAAAATGCAAAGAATACCATGGACAGACAGAAAAACCAATGACCACGTACTATAGGAGACAAATGAAAATCGTAAATTGATTAGAGAAATTAGACGTAGACAGTCAAAATTTTTTGGACATGTTATGAGAAGAAATGGATTGGAGAACTTGGTGACAACTGGCAAGATTGAAGGGAACAGACCAAGAGGAAGACCGAGAGGAAAATACCTGGATGACTTATCCACATGGCATGGACGAGACAGGAACACTGAGCTGATCCACGACGCTGGTGATCTAGTGAAATGGCGAGTCATGACCGCTCACGCTTTCCGGCATGGCACATGATTGATTGATTGATTGATATACGAGTAAATGGGCATATTCTTAAGCAAGTCAATCGATACAGTTATCTCGGCACAGTCATAACACCTGATGGGAGATGCCTTGAAGAGATTAGAACAAGAATTGTCATTGCGAAGGTAGCCTTTTGCAAGATAAAAAACATACTGACCAATAAAAAGATGTCAATTGAAACGAGATAAAGAGTGTTGAAATTCTACATAGAACCTATACTTGTGTATGGATGTGAAGCTTGGACAATAAGCCGTCAAGCTGAAAAACAGCTGATGAATGTGGAAATGTGGTTTCTAAGGAAAATGCAAAGAATACCATGGACAGATAGAAAAACCAATGAACAAGTCCTTCGAGAAACAAATGAAGATCTTAAACTGATTAGAGTCCTTAGATATAGACAGTCAAAATTTTGTGAGCATGTTATGAGAAGAAATGACTTGGAGAACTTGGTGGCAACTGGCAAGATCGAAGGGAAGAGACCAAGATAATCCCGAGAAGTAAATACCTGGATGGCTTGGCCACGCGGCATGGTCGACACAGAACACGGAGCTGATCCACGACTCTGATAATCGAGTGAGATGGAAGAACATGACTGTCCACGCTTATCGGCATGGCACATGATGGATGGATGGATGGATGGATGGATGGAGATGTCAACAGCTCTGATGGATGCGAAATTAGTTGGCCTTCTAAAAGACCAGCAAAAAAAAATTTCATCGTTAGATAGGAAATACACACTTGAGAGTTATAATAACTCGTGAATATGCGCTTAATAATATTTTAATTCAGAACAGAAAAGTAGGTGAGCAATTTTACGTATTAAAATAACTTGTAACTTTTTAATCGAAACTCTGTAAGAATAAATTCGAGTTTATAAAATTTTGTCGAATAGATGTTTCATGTCGTAAAGAAATCGTTGAGAATTTATTTAACACTTTATAATAATACACACAAATAATTTAATTATTTTAATTAGAATAATTGCCCTTGGCACAAATATTAATTATATAGCTAGGCCCCCTGATTAATAATACAAAAAAATTAGAATTGGGGATTGTCGCAGCGCTAGAATTTGTTAGAAAACAGCAAGTTAAATGGTTCGGCCATATAACTAAACTACCAACTAACAGTATAACACAACAAGCACTGGTGTACAGACCAAATGGAACTACAAGAAGAGGCCGACCATGTAATCGATGGACAGAGGGAATAACAGAGTCCATGGGAATCTCAATATATGAAGCCTTTAAAGTGGCACTTCCCCTCTGTCTATGCTCCACTTGGACACCGCAAGGTACACTAGGAACACGATGAGATGAGATCAGTTTGTAAATCTCCAAACTGTCTTGAACACAAGTTTAAAATAGCGTGGTGATCAATCAATCACAGTTTTAAAAGTCTCCTGTAGCGATAATTTAAAATATTCTCAAAACAATTAATGAAGTAAACAGACGAAGTTCAGATTATTGTATCTTAATAATATATTGCCCCAAAGAAACACCGCTAAAACATAATATTAAATTCTATTTTCTTTATAAAAGTCCAATCGCCAAACTGACGGAGGTCTTCTAAGTTCCATTCTAGCGGACTTCTTTATGACGTATTTAGAAGAACAAAGAACCTCGAATATTGAGCACCTGGTTCTATGCCGCTGGTATGGGAATGATAAAATATTCATCATAGAGACCAGACAAGCAGAATCGTTCCACCCCACCAGGAACCAAGCACACATGAACATCTCTTTGTCTATTGACCACGAACACAACACCTTATCGTACTTAGACATCGTAATCCGACGTCCAAAGGATGGCACCATCCAAAGAGCAGAGTATGGAAAAGGATCGTAGGCGGGTCAATACCTGAACATCAACAGCTTTAGACCTATCCAATGAAAGCGTGACCTGGTACGAACCTTGTTTAATCGCGGTAGAAAGATTTGCTACTATGACCACAGTGAAAGAAGAACTGCACACCTTTAACCAGTCTGCAAATCAATGGATATCCAGTCGACTTCATCGAGCGTAATTTTCAGCCACCCAAACTTATTCACACAGAATAATCGCTCCCCAAACTTCAAGTGTCTCTTCAGGTAAAGTTTCGATTGGACGACGTAATGAAAGGAACCAATGATCTAATATAAAACCATCTCGATACCTATTCTATCTGCGAAAGAACCATTGTCACCGTACACCAAATCAAACTGCATTTATTAATTCCAGTGTTGCTTGCTTGCTTGATTCAAAAATATCAATTCCAAATTCGGCCTCGTTCAACCAGCTTGTTCAGCCTTGGTTAGAGTTGAGGTCCGTGGTTTTTGTGGGTTTTATCCTGTTACTGTCTGGGCGCTCTTACGAGTGAGTTCTGACTCGGAATAGTTATATAGGTTTTTGTGTCTGTGACGTTATCTGGGGGGGGGGGAGCAGGGGGGATGTTGGTCGGCGAATCCCCGTCTCCTCTGGTGGTTTCTTTTTTTAGTGAGTCTCCTGGCTTGACTGGTTGCAGTCCTTATAAGGTCATTTTATTTTATCTTATTGCCTCCTTTTATGTGCATTGTTTGAAGAAGCTTTTTGATGGTTTCATTCTCATCCTTGCGTCATGTTTCTCTTTCGAGTTTGAGTTTCTGCTGTCTTTCGCGTCCATCCTCCGTGGTCAACCACGGGACGATGTCTGTGCCATCTGTATAGTATCCATCGGGGTATTCTGAGTGTTCTTCATCATAGTGTATATCTGGGTATTCTACAGACGCCAGGCGGTACATTGGTTTTCCCTTGAATTTCAAGGGCTTCTTGTTTTCCTTTTATCCTTGCGCCTTCTGAATTCCTTGCGCTTTAGTTCCTCTTTCCATTCGTATTCTGCGTGAGGAGCTCCTCCAAGGGAGTTACAGGTGTAAGCCATGGTGACGACGGGATGTCCTCTGTGCCGTCGTCATGGTGTTCGTCTAGGTTTTTTCCATGGGTCTGGCGGGATATTGGTTTCCCCTTGAATTTCTTGGTCGTCGTGGTTGGGCTGCTGACTTTAAAGTTAAAGACAGCAGACCATCTAAAACAAGTTTAAGGGCAAACCAGTTGTCTATCCTTACAAAAGTCCCGGAGTGGAATGGCAAGCTAATGGCGGAGATGAGAAAGATCTTCCGAGAGATGGATGAAGAAAGAAAGGAACAACCCCAGCGTACGAGTCCTGCTAAGGGCTACGTCCGGAGCCGCATGGAGCCTTCATTGACAGTCTGAGAAGCACAATATAAACCGCACCAGCTGATATCGTAGGCGTGAAATTTACCATACGAGAAAACAGAATTTAAATAATGCAAGAGAAACGAATATAGGACCGCAAAACACGTACGTTAATTATAACCAACGCCGCATAATAGGTAGAACGAGGTAGAATTTTTACTTTTTTTTTTCTTCATACGAACGAAAGAAAGGACGAACGAAAAAACAACCCACAGCTTCGATACGGTACTTAAAGATGAAGAATGAGTTCCGCGATTGGATTTAGGTGCGGAAGAGTTGCGCAATAAATCGACCACTCACACTCTCTCGCCTGAGTCCATCGAAAAGAACCGTCAAGACGACCGGAACCGATTACAGGTGCAGTATATGTCAACAGCTCTGAAAGAATATGAAATTATTTGGCCTTTTAAAAGACCAGCAAAAAATAGTTTCTTCGTTAGATATTACATACAACTTTGAGTGGCATAACCACTAGTGTTTATGCTTTTAATAAAAGTTTAATTCAGAACAGAAAAGTAGGTGATAAATTTTACGTATTAAAATAAATTGTAACTTTTTCTTTATCGAAAATCTGTAAGAATTAATTCGGGTTTATTTAATTTTGTCAAATAGATTTTAATGTCCTAAAAAATCTTTGAGAATTTATTTAACACTTTCTAATAATACAAACAAATAATTTAATTATTTTACTTAGAATAATTTCCCTTGACACAAATATTATATAGTTAGGCTCCATGATTAATAATTTTTTAACAAATTTAGAATTGGGGATTGTCGTAGCGCTAGATTTTCTTAGAAAGCAGCAAGTTAAATGGCTCGGCCATATAACTAGACTACCAGCTAACAGTATAACACAACACGCACTGGTATCTTTTTTTTAATATATTTTTTTTTTTTTTAAGCGACGCACTGGTATACAGACCAATTAGAACAATAAGAAGAGGCCGACCATGTAATCGATGGACAGAGGGAATAACAGAGTCCATGGGAATCTCGATATATGAAGTCCATAAACTAGCACTCCCCCGCTGTCTATTCTCCACCTGGACACCGCAAGGTACAAATGGAACATGATGAGATGAGATCAGTTTGTAATTCCCCAAACTGCTTAAACACAATTTCAAAATACCGTGGTGATCAATCAATCAAAGTTTTAAAAGTCTCCTGTAGCCATCATTTATAATATGCTCAAAACAATTAAAGAAGTAAACGGACGAAGTTCAGATTAGTATGTCTTAATAATATATTGCTCCGAAGAAACACCGGTGAAAACATAATATTAAATTCAATTTTCTTTATAAAAATCCAATCGCCAAATTGACGGAGGTCTTCTAAGTTCCATTCTAGCGGACTTCTTTATGACGCATTTAGAAGAACAAAGAACCTCGAATAATAAGCACCTGGTTCTATGCCGCTGGTATTGGAATGATAAAATATTCATCATAGAGACTAGACAAGCAGAATCGTTCCACTCCACCAGGAACTAAGTACACAAGAACATCTCATTGTCTATTGACCACGAACACAACACCTTATCTTTCTTAGACATCCTAATCCGACGTCGAAAAGATATCACCATCCAAAGAGCAGTCTATCGAAAACAATCGTGGGCGGGTCAATACCTGAACATCAACAGCTTTGCACCTATCCAATAAAAGCGTGACCTGGTACGAACCTTGTTTAATATCGCTAGAAAGTTGTGCTACCATGACCACACTGAAAGAAGAACTGCACACCTTAAACCAGACTGCAATCTAATGGATATCCAGTCGACTTCATCGAGCGTAACTTTCAGCCACCCAAACTTATTCACACAGAATAATCGCTCTCCAAACTTCAAGTGTCTCTTCAGCTGAAGTTTCGATTGGACGACGTAATAAAACAAATACACAATCGACTTAAAAAACAGTAAACCAAACGTTCGTTGCTGCTGAACCAATGATCTAATATAAAACTATCTCGGTACCTATATTATCTGCGAATGAACCATTGTCACCATATACCAAATTAAACTGCATTTATTAATTCCAGTGTTGCTTTCTTGCTTGATACAAAAATAAAAATTCCAAATTTGGCCTCGTCCAACCTGTTTCTTCAGCCTTGGTTAGAGTTGAGGTCCGCGGTGTTTGTGGGTTTTATCCTGTTTTCGTCCGGACTGGTTACATAATCTTCTGTGTCCGTGACGTTAGTTGGGGGGGGGGGGGGGAAGGGGTGTTGGTCGATGAATCCCCGTCTTCTCTGGTGGTTTCTTTATTTAGTGAGTCTCCTGGCTACTCTGGCTTGACTGGTTGCAGTCCTTATAAGGAGATTTTATTTTATCTTATTGCCTCCTTGTTTGTGTATTGTTTGAAGAAGCTTTTCGATGTGTTCATTTTCATGCTTGCGCCTTTTTTATCTTTCGAGTTTGAGTTTCTGCTGTCTTTCGTTTCCTTCCTCCGTGGTCAACCACGGGACGATCTCTGTGCCATCTGTATAGTACCCATCGGGGTATTCTGAGTGTTCTTCATCATAGTGTATATCTGGGTATTCTACAGACACCACGCGGTACATTGGTTTCCCTTTAAATTTTAAGGGCTTCTTGTTTTCCTTTTATTTCTTGCGACTTCTGGATTCCTTGCGCTTTAGTTCATCTTTCCATTCGTATTCTGCGTTCTGCTTGAGGAGCTCCTCCAAGGTAGTTACAGGTGTAAGCCATGATGACTACGGGGTGTCCTCTGTGCCGTCGTCATGGTGTTCCACTAGGTTTTCTTCAGAGGTCTGGCGGATATTGGTTTCCCCTTGAATTTCTTGGACGTCGTGGTTGTGCTGCTGGCTTTAATGCTAAAGGCAGCAGATCATCTACAACAAGTTTAAGGGCAAACCAGTTGTCTATCCTTTCAAAAATCCCGGAGACGAATGGCAAGCTAATGGCGGAGATAAGAAAGATCTTCCGAGAGATGAATGAAGAAAGAAAGGAACAACCCCACGGACGAGTCCTGCTAAGGGCTACGCCTGGAGCCGCATGGAGCCGTCATTGACAGGCTGAGAAACACAATAGAAACCGCACTAGCTGATATCGCAGGCATGAAATTTACCATACGAGAAAACATAATGTAAACAACGCAAAAGAAAAGAATATAGGACCGCAAAACACGTACCTCAATTACAACCAACGCCGCATAAAAGAGGTTGAACGAGGTCGAATTTTTATGTTTTTTTTAAACGAACCAACACCTTTAATACGCCTGCAGCTTCACCACGGGGCTTATACATTAAGAATGAGTTGCGCGATTGGATTACGGTAAGGAAGTGTTGCACAATTCATCGACCACTTACACTCTCTCGCCTGAGTCCATCGAAAAGAACAGTCAAGACGACTGGAAACGAATACAGGTGCATTAGATGTCAACAGCTCTGAAAGGATGTGAAATTAGTTGGCCTGGTAAAAGCCCAGCAAAAAAAGATGTTTCTTTGTTTGAAATTAAAAACATATTTGAGAGTTATAACCACTAGTGATTCATCTCATCTCATCTCGTCTCATCATGTTCCTCTTGTACCTTGTGGTGTCGAGGTGAAGTATAAACATCGCGAGAGTGCCCGATTATGAGCTTCATGTATCGATATACCCACGGACTCTACTATTCCCTCAGTCCAACGTTTACGTGGTCGGCCTCTTCCTCTGCTTCCATCTGGTCTGTACATCATTGCTTGTTGTGGTATGCTGTTGACTGGTAACCTATTTCCATGGCTAAACCATTTGACTTGCTGCTTTCTAATAAAATCTAGTGCTGCTTTAACCCCCACTTTAGTCCTGATTTCTTCATTTCTGAACTTATCTCTTCTTGATACGTTAAGTATTCTTCTCAGGAACCTCATTTCTGTTGTTGTGATTTTTCTTTTCTCTTTTTCAGTCATTGTCCAGGTTTGGCATTGGTAGCACAGAGTTGGTAGGAAGATTGTGTTGTAAAGTGCTTTCTTAGTAGTTATTGATACATGTTTGTTCTTTAGTATTGGTGCCATTTGTCCATTGAGTTGATTTGTCTTATTGCACCTATTTTCGATCTCGTCTTCTGATCTGCCATTTGATGATATTATACTTCATAGGTACTTGAAACTCTTTACTTGTTTCAAGGGATGTTCGTTTAGGTGCATTGTTGTTGTTTGTTCTTCTTTAACTATGGTCATTACCTCTGTTTTGCTTGTGCTAATTTTCATGTTATGTTCCCTACACATTTTTTAGACTATTCATGTGGTCTTGTAATTCAGCTTCTGATTTCGATATTAGTGCTTGGTCGTTCTCTAATGGTTAGATTTGCAGATGGTTCTTCTTGTGTGTTCTCGTCATGCGGTATACTTGCTGTCTCTGCTTGGCTGGTTTGTCTATATATGTTATGAACAAGATAGGGGACAGGACACAACCTTGTCGTACTCCAGATCTTATGGTGAAGGGTTCTGAGTGTCCTCCAGTTGCTCTCACGATGCATTCACTGTTGTTGTATAAACGTCTACATAGGTTTGTTAGATGTGTACTCACTCCATATTGTTTAAGGATTTCCCACAGCTTGTTTCTATCTACTCTATCGAATGCCTTTTCTTGGTCGACAAAGGCTAAGTGGAGTGTTTCAATGAATTCGATTGCTTTTTCTATAAGTTGCCTAAGAGCAAAAATGGCATCTGTGCATCCTTTGTTTTTCCTAAATCCAAGTTGTGTTTCGCTTAGCTGGTGTTCTAAAGTAGTTCGTAATCTTTTTTCAAGAATTTTGCATATAGACTAACTACTTCCATCTTATTAGGATTTGTTTTTGTTCACTTATCGTCGGTTCTCCATATTCGCTGTTAATTATTTCAGTTGGGTCAAAGGGTTCTCCTCTGGTTCGCATTGCACCTATCTTTTTGTAGAAGTTTCTAGTTGCCTCCTTGTAGTTTTTATTTAGGGTTTCTCCATACTCTTCCCAGTCTTTTCGTTTTTCCCTCTTTACTATTCTACTCACACTCACATGTCTTCTCGCTATTCTATATTCTATGTAATCACATTCCTGTTTGCTCTTCAACCACTTTTTATATTTTTCCTTTTTGTCTTTTACCGCTTTCTTTACTTCTGCGTTCCACCGACTTGTTGTTTTCTTTATCCGTGTTTTGCGTTTTTTCGTGGTTCCACATGTTATTTTTGCAGTATTTAAAATTCTTGATTTGAACATCTCCCATTCTTCTTTCACTGTTTTCTTTTTTTCTGTTTAAAAAAACAAACAAACTTGTATTGAGTGTTAAAATCGTTGCAAAGTGTATTGTTCGTGTTTTTACAGAGCGTTGCATGTGGGCTTGTAGGTGACATATGCGCAAATTAATAAACATTTTATTCATTGGAACATTTTTAGATTGAAATTGTTGTAAGGAAACATTACAAACAAAAACAAGATGATAGTACACCGTTATTATTTCCCCTGCCACCCCCCCCTCCCTCACCACTCGGTAATGATGTACATGGCAGTATAACTTGTTTGAGCCAACCGTTGAGGGCGGCAGCAGAATCAACAACAGTATCAAAATGGTGGGAAAGGGGGATGTGACAGTATACTAGTTTACAATGCAGAAAAGGTTGTGATTGCATTTGTATTGTTTGTGCTGTTACATGCGTTCTGTGTGTTCAGTATTTGTGTATGTGTATTTACAGAGCGTTGCATGTGGGCGTGTAGGTGACATATGTATAATATTACAACAATTTATTCATTGGCATACTTACATATGAAAGGGGGAAGGGGTGCGTGGGGGAGGGGAGGGGGGGGGGGGTTACCCAAAACATTTTGTTTGACTATGTTTGTTTCCCCTGTCACCCCATTCACCAACTGGCTCCAAAACCGCCAACACCATCACCACCTCTTCGGTAATGATGATAATGGCAGTAACCTTTTTAGAACCAGCCAGTGAGGGCGGCAGCAGCATCCACAGCATTAGTAACAAGCGGGGAGATGATGGATTATGCATCCACAGCAACAGTAACAAGCGGGGAGATGATGAATTATGATAATGATAAACAGTTATCATAAAATTTAAAAATAATAGCAATCGAACCATAATGATAAAATAGTAATACAGAGTTACATACTTAATCTCAGTAAGAAAGCATGGTAATAGTAGTACAAATGTATTTGTATTGTTAGTGTTTTACATGCGTCCTGTGTGTTCAGTATTTGTGTGCGTGTATTAACAGACCGTTGCATGTGGGCACATGTGTACGTGACATGTGCATATTTTATTCTTATTTACATGTGAAAGGGGGTAACAAATAGAAAGAAAACAAAAACTTTCCATTTTTGTTTCCCTTGCCGCCCTCTCACCTATTAGTCCCACTACACCACGGGCCACCAAACTTTTTTCACGGCGAGCCGGATAACTGACAAAAATTACGATCCCGGGCCGGATAGTCATTCTGTACAATACTTGCGTATGTCTCCGTGGCTAAGGTCCAACGAATGCGGTTCGTAATCCGCATACCCACGTTCGAAACACAGATGCGGGTGATTTGGCAGCAGACAACGTTGCCTTTGCTTTTACGCTATGTTATGGGTACCGGTCGTTCAGAAAGCAATGGTAAATTACTGAACGTGAGCTTGCCAAGACATCAACAACAGCAAATAATGCTTGTACTGACTAACAACGTCTAGTAAATGATATACAACTAACTTTAACAATAATTGCAAGCTAAAACGAAAGCTCTGGGAAAAAAGACGAAAAACTAAGTTAATCATGGGAAGGGCGTGCAACACACACACACACACACACACACACACACACACACACACACACACACACACACACACACACACACACACACACACACACACACACACACACACACACGCACGCACACACACACACACAAAGACAACCAACATATTTATTTATTAAACAAAGTTATCAAAGCAAGCGACTTTAGCAAAAAGATAGATACATCAGACCTAATGTGCACATATCCGAATCTCGCAATCTAAGCAGCAAGAGAGGTTAGTGAGATTTGTGAAACTGGCGTGTGGCTTTCAAAATACCACCCCTGTTTGGTTTGGAATTGCTGCATCCAATCAAGAGAATTGCTTTCAAATGTGCATCAGTCAATCTCATTCGATGTGGTGACTTCACAGACTTCATTTTTGAAAATGTTTGCTCACAGACATAAGTTGTTCCAAATACTGATTCCATAACAGCGGAAAATATCTTATGTTTCGGAAACTCAAAATCAGGTAAGCAGCGGTACTTCCTTCTCCGTGCCTCTCTTTCAACAAGTCATTTGCGTGCAAATCAATGAGCTCCAACTGTATTTCAAGTAGCACATCATCAAGATTACAATCAAACGGATTCTGGAATAGAATAATGTCACTCTCAATTCTGTCAAGATCTGAAAATCTCTCCAAACTCTTTGAAACAGCGAAAATGAGAAAGGTTTTCTCCTTCCAGTTGTGCTTCCAACAATGACAGCTTTCTCCGAAATCTCCGATGGTTCTGTAGAGACCACAGACGAGGTAATCCTTTCCCTGAAGTTTCAAGTTCAGTTAATTCATGTCGACCAAAAATGACAATTTTGACAGCCAGGTAGGATCTGACAGCTGTGAAGCAGCTATATATTTTTCAGTGAGGAAAACATCTATGTCGTTTCGGAGCTTGTAAAAACGAAGCAGGACTTTACCGCAGCTGAGCCACCTGACTGATGTGTGATAAGGTAAGTCACAGAATTCAGAATAAATTTCTTCAAGCAAAGCCTAGAACTGACCGTGAATGAGTGCGTGTTCCCGAATGAAGTTCACAGCAGAAACGACTGGTTTCAGTACACAATAAATATCTAAGTCTTTCCCACAGAGTACTTGCTGATGTAGGATGCAGTGTATAAATAGAGCGCCAGGAATTTGCAAATCTTCCAACTGAGTCCTGATCTGCCCCACCAGACCCTTCCTCACTCCAGTCATGTTTTTTCCCCCTTCCATCAACTGTAACACCTAGAAGCTGATTCCACTGAAGGTTATAGTCTTGCAAAATTGTTTGCACTTCCACGAAATTAACTTTCCCAGTTGTTGTTCAATGCATGCTGCAAACGGATGCCAACTCTTCCGTTATCTGAAAGTCCAAATTGACACCACGAACGAACACGAGAAGTTGTGACGTTCTCGAGAGATCAGTAGACTCCAGCGCCAGAGAATATCGCAAGTTCCTAGGTTTCTCGCGTATCTGTAGCACTGTGTTCTCTCCAACTTCTTCTGTTCTCCGCACAACTGAACTTGCCGAAAGGCTGACAGTTCCAAACAAATCGGCTTTCTCAGGACACAAGTCATTTGCTGCTTCGTTCATACACTCTTTGATGAAGTTGCCATCAGTAAACGGTTTTCCTCGTTATGCCATCTTATCCACTGTTTTGTAAATTGTACGAGCGACAGATTCATTTTCAGCAAATTTTCTCGTGAAGAGATTTCTTTGTGTTTCAAAACCACGTTTAATGGTCTCATATTTCCCAGAGCGTAACTTTCCAGAAAACTTTTAATATGTTGATAGATGTTTTGTTTCGTAATGACGTACTCTTTCAAAACGGCAACACTTTCGCTGCATATTACGCAACTGGTTTTCTGGTCCTTTGTTTCCACAAAGAAGTACGTTACTCCCCATTCTTCATTGAAAAATCGACACTCGGCGTTCACTTTTCTTTTCCTAGTAGCCAAAATTAAGGGTGAACTACACGGGAGCTGAAAATGAAAAAAATAAGACATTAAATTAGAAACATAATTAAAATCCTATTGAAACTCAAGAAAAGCAGAGGACTAAGGGGTCACTGGTGAAGCTATAGCTCATCAAAGGTACATATACAGTTTATAGGTACCTTTGTGTAACCGCACAGAGATGATGGAGATAATTGCACAACGCCGACTGTTCATGGACCGTAGAAGAATAGAGGAATAAGAAGACAAAGAGAATCTCATTCTATGGTTAACAAGAAAACAACGATTTAGAGATATCAGAAGAAATTGAGGTCCGTGTACAGGGAATCAGAATAATGTAATTAAAAAGATACAACAACATCTGATTAATAATGCCAATGCCCTAATAAATAAAATTCATGATTAGACGAAATGACAAAATAGGCATCGCCATGAATAAGCATACACGTGATCATCCTTCACAGGACCAGTGATCTTCCATCACAGCATGGGTGGTCATCCAGCACAGTACCAGTGATCCTCATCACAGCATGGATAATCATCCAACACTGTAACTGTAGTCTGATAAACAACACCAGCAATTATCAGACAACAAGATGGAACAAAGGTCATTCATTCAGTAGCATGTCCTTTGCAGAACCTCACAGCCATAACAACCTTCCGGAAATCTTCTCTATCATAAGCAAGATGTCTCGCTTCAGATACATCCATCTGGAGATCATCCGCCACATCCTGCACCCATCTTCTCTTTGGCCTTTTTCTTCCTCTCTTCCCAGGCATATATCCCTCCATTATTGGTCACAGGCACAGACATAGCTATTATATTCCTATATTCCTATTTAAACTATGAAGGTTCATTCAAAACTAACCCCACAGCCAGCAGATAATCGTCAATCCACATTCAAGATCCTCTTGGATCTTTTGGATCTTCACTGGGCCTGTCTTCCCTCTCAAATGCGGTCTGGAAAAACAGTGGCCACGCTCGGCTGTGCCTGGGGCATGTTCACCCATCTGCTTGGTAGTCGCCCAGAGGGATGGGTTCAAACCCTCTGCTGAAAATTAGACAGCAGCATCTCTTCGGCCTCAGTTGTTCTCAAGGCCAATGAGGCGGGAACATGGCGTAACTGGGCTCTTATAGACACATCATCCCAGCATCCTATGCATTTTTTTACCAGGGTATCATGGGATATGCTACTCCATACTCTTGTAAAGCCGCGGCAGGCGGCTTCATTTGGTAATAGAATATATCTCATAATAAGGTTTGCAAAATATATAAATAAGGCCGCCTAAATAAATAGCCTAGTGCAGCCATGAGGTCTCCGCACGTGTGAAGATCTCCTATTATTCTAAACATAATATTTACATTTAAATTGTATCACAACGTCTCGTGTTTCATACGTTATACCAAGCAAGTTAGAATACCCACGGCGGGCCGGATGAAATGACGTCGCGGGCCGTATCCGGCCCGCGGACCGTGGTTTGGTGACCCCTGCACTACACCAATGCCCTCATCATCACCTCTGGTAATGATGGTAAAGGCAAGATAACTATTTGCACCAACTGGTGAGGGTATCAGCAAAGGCAACAACAACCATGAGCAAGGGGGATGGCACATGGGAGATGACGTTATATATTGATAATGTTGACAATAATAATAATGATAAAAATAAACATCTTTGTCCATCAAGAATGATGATGACCACTCATTTCATCCAGTGGGGTTGAAAGTGTGGAGCCGTGAGTTCTAAGATGGCTGATAAAGCCTATTTTGGCTCGAAATGTTCTTTGACAATGTGGACAAAGAATGCTTGACGTTTCTGGAGGAGGATTTTCTGCAGTGGTTTTTCTGTTCTGTCTTTTCTTCACAGCTCTTGCAGTCCTGGTTGCCTCACACATGACTGTACCCTTGCGTAATGATGCACGCCACGAATTTCGGTCTCTGGCTGCAGTCTACTAGGTGTCGTGATGAATTCCAAAAGCATTCAGTGAGATTTTCAGTGTCTTTAAAGCGTTTCCTCTGGCCGCCTTGGGAGCGTTTACCACAACGCAACTCGCCGTAAAAATAAAGCATAAAATAAAAATAAACATACTAAGGGTAATAACAGCAATGATAATAATAGTAATGATAATGATAAAATTATTGAAACATATTATTCCATTTGCTAAAATGATTATCTTAGCAATGGTGTTAACATAGCATAGCAGGTATATACAATTGCAGCTTGCAATTTTTAATAATAGGAGTAAAAGGAGTTAGTTATCTTTTTCTCCTTGTTTATTTTTTTTATTTTTTTTTTTTTTGGTCTTAACTGTAAGGGTTTATTCATTTTTTTCCCTTTGCTCTGTAAAAACCAAAACAAAGAAACAAACACAATATTAACAAATTTTTTTTACAATCTCATTGGTTTGGTAACCATATGTGATTTTGTATTTATTCATTCAACATTCACTCACATTTTCAATGTTTCTTTCTCGCACTCATGTATACTAAAATATAATATCATCAAGAAGAGTATGTGTGTTTACTCTGGAAGTATCTGTGATATTTTGTGTTTACAACATAGGAAATAACTCACTGGTCTTGGTGACCATAAGTGATTTTATATCCATTCATTCAACATTTATCTATGTAACGAAGACACAAACAATAGATTGCACGATTTATTGCCTGGCATATTTCGCCGCATCTCTTCAGGTACATACTGCAGAAATCACACAACTTACGTGAATTAATTAGATAAATCCTTCAAACTGAAATATACACATGTTCGCACAGTAATGTCATTGTCTACCACGGTAATTTTAAACTGACTAACATGTCTTTCTGCTTACACAAGGACGGCTTACGAAGGTTGATTAGAATAGCTTCAGCAAACTTTAACAATCGACTACTTTGTGTGTTGAACAACACACGGAAGGCACTGTCTCTTTCAACCACGTGACCACTCTCGAGCACGTGTCTCCCGACTGATGAAGCCAGACTTTTCCGGTGTGTCGGCCTGCCTAGGCTACCATCTTCTGTGTGTAGTATCTTGTCCAACCAATTCGGAATATGTTCCGAAACCCTGCAATGTAACTGTCGCTCAGTTCTGCCTATGTAGATGGCCTCGAATCTGCATGTAAATTGGTAAATACAATTTGATTTGGCTTACAAAGCTACAGGTTCTTTTACTGCTGGGACTGGGATCGTTGTGTTTCTGTACCTGATGACTAGAGCTGCAGCACAGAATGTTCGCTCGACTGCTGTGGTGAGCCGGTCCCGCAGACGTTGCATTACGTCATCTCCTCGGAAGGTTAGCTGGATGAATACTTTGAGTTTAGGGACCGTAGTTACTTCTGATTTCGGTTTGGGCTGTTGGCAGTGGCTCACCACAGCAGTCGAGCGAACATTCTGTGCTGCAGCTCTAGTCATCAGGTACAGAAACACACCGATCCCAGTCCCAGCAGTAAAAGAACCTGTAGCTTTGTACTCCAAATCAAATTGTATTTATTAATTTACATGCAGATGCGAGGCCATCTACATAGGTAGAACTGAGCGAAGTTACATTGCAGGGTTTCGGAACATATTCCGAATTGGTTGGACAAGATACTACACACAGAAGATGGTAGCCTAGGCAGGCCGACACACCGGAAAAGTCTGGCTTCATCGGTCGGGAGACACGTGCTCGAGAGTTGTCACGTGGTTGAAAGAGACAGTGCCTTCCGTGTGTTGTTCAACACACAAAGTAGTCGATTGTTAAAGTTTGCTGAAGCTATTCTAATCAACCTTCCTAAGCCGTCCTTGTGTAAGCAGAAAGACATGTTAGTCAGTTTAAAATTACTGTGGTAGACAATCGACATTACTGTGCGAACATATGTATATTTCAGTTTGAAAGATTTATCTAATTAAGTAAGTTAATCAAGTAAGTTGTGTGATTTCTGCAGTATGTACCTGACGAGATGGAGCGAAATATGCCAGGCAATAAATCGTGCAATCTATTGTTTGTGTCTTCGTTATTCAAATTCATCACGGGAAAACATTGGTTTGATTTATCTATGTTCTTTTAAAGCAATGCTTATATTATACTGTGGAAATATCTGTAATATTTTGTGTGTGTACATAAAGGAAATTAAGTGCGTTAAATTTAAAGCAATGCTTATATTTTACTATGGAAATATCTGTAATATTTTGTGTGTGTGTGTGTGTACATAAAGGATATTAAGTGCATGTTATATGTGTGGTGTTTGTATCTGGCTGAGTTTCTGCATGTCCATATGAGATGTCTATAGTAAGAAAGAGCTATAAGTAGTTTTGTATGTATGTCTTATGCTGTCTTTGGTATGGTGTTGAGAAATATTGCTTTGTATATGTCGGTTTGTTTGCCTGTGTGTGTTTGTATGGGTGTTGGAGTGTTGCGCGTGAGGCTGTAATTGTTGGACATGTTAGTAAATGTGTTCCTCTGTCTCTTGAGTGTTATTTCTACATAATTGGCATTGTTTGTCTATGTATACTTGTCCCTGTGTTGTTGCAGTCATGCTGTATAATAACCTATATGCGATTTCTCTAGCTGTTGGTGTTATGTGTTTGTTGTGTAGGTTTGAAAAGGTGCATGTGAAGTCAGACATGAAGTATTTGTATGCTATTTTAATCTTACGTGTGAGTGATGGTGCTTGCTTTATAACTAACTATTTGTAAATTGTGTGTGTTGTTTGCTGTATCAAATGTTCATGTTCGTGTATTGCCTGTATGCATGTCTGATAGAATGTTGGTAGTGTTCCCTGGTAGCGTGCAGCTGCATTGTTAAGTGGTGTGAGGTGTTTTATGTTGTGGGCTATGTAGTATAGTCCTAGTCTGTGCTGTTCTGGGTGTCAGATGACTTTATCTATGTGACTAATTCTAAGTGACTGTATTTTTATGTGGATGTCCTGTAGTTCAAGCCCCCCTTGTCTCTTGTCTTTTATGAGAGTTTTGTGTTTTGTACTGTGTATTGTGTTGGTGAAGATAAAGCATCTGATTTGTTTGTTTATGTTTGTGACGGTCTGTTTGGGAGGGTCGAGTACTGTCACTAAGTATATTATTTTGGGTATTATGTACGTGTTGACTATTGTGCTTCTACCAAATATTGTGGATGTTTTGTACTTATACTTATGTAACATGTCTGCGATTTGTTGGGTCAGAGAGTTTCATGTCTCTGTGTGTGTTTCTGTGTGATCACATGCACATGTGCACAGCTAGATGGTGTCTGTGTGTCTCAGATCTGGAGGGAAGTCAGACTTTTGTTTGCACTTTCCCAGACCCATTGTCTGTGATTTCTGTACATTTACTTTGGGTCTACTGCCATTTCCAAAATTGGGAAAGGTGCGGAGTATATTCCTTTTTGATGTGTTGCTAGTGGGAAAGAAGGCAGTGTCATCTGCATAAGCGATGAGCTTCTGCTCTCCTATCCCATGCAGGAAGGTGCCTTTAATACTAGTGTCTTGTCTTATCTTCTCTAGGGTGAGCACATACAGGAGTGGTGATAAGGGACATCCGTGTCTTACAGATCACGTGAGCCTGAAGCTGGCTGTCAGTGAATGGTTCACAAACACTTTGCTCTCGGGATTTTTATACAAGATCTGTATCCACTGCCTGTAATACTCTCCTATATTACAGTGTTCTAGTGTTCTATGCAGGTAAGTGTAGGAAATTATGTCGAAGGCCTTCTCTTGATCTAAGGACAAGATGGAGGATGGACAGTCTTTCCCGTGTGTGTAGGTGATTATGTCTCTAATGAGGTGGGTGTGGTTGTGTATATTTCTGTGTTTGACACTGCACGGTTGGTCTGGGTGTATTTGTGTTTGCATGAAAGGTTTAAGTTTGTTCGTGAGTGCTTTGGCAAGTATCTTGTAGTCTGTGTTGAGTAAAGAGATTGGTCTGTAATTCTTCAGTTGTGTTTTATCAGTATTATCTTTGCATGTGAGTGTAATGTAGGACATGTTGCAGCTGTCTGGAAGTTGTTGCTTGTCAAAGGCTTCCTGATAGACTTAGAGGAGAAGATTGCCTAGGATAGGAAAGAAATGTTGGTAGAATTCTACTGTCAAACCGTCTTGTCCTGGAGTTTTGTCTTTGTTCAGTGTGCTCAGTGCCTGTGTTATGTCTGTCAGTGTCAGTTATGTGTCCAGTGTGTCTCTGTGTGTGTGTCTGTCTTTGTCAGGTAATTTCTTTGTGTACTGTAAGAAGTTGTCTTGTATAGGAGTGCCAACGGCCTCTGCTGTGAATAGATGTGTGAAGTGTTGCTGGAAGGGAGTCCCTATGAGTGATGTTACTGTCTGCATGTTCCCCTGCATATCTGATATTTTGCTTATTTACCTGTTTTGCTGTATGTTCTGTTCAATTGCAAGATATTGTCTACTGGGTGCCTCTTGTGTAATTGTGTTGAGTTTTGTTCTAAGAAGAGCATCCAGATATCTGTGTTGTTGATGTTCTTCTAGTTCTGTTTCTAGTGTGTGTAAGTGAAGTGCATCTCTGTCTGTCTTTTTTGTTAGTCGTATGGCGTTCTGTATGAACGTTCCTGTCTTTGTCTTTGTGGATCATGGTTGCTAAATGTTGTGTTCTGCTTCGTATGGTGATTTTTAGCAAGTCCCAGTATTGTGTGATGTTCTCAGTCGATATATTGTCAGTGTATGTGTGTATGAGCTGTGTCATGTATTGTACATATTACGTGTGTTTCAGGAGTGTGTTATTGAATTTCCAGTGTGGTGATCTTTTGTATGGCTGCGTGTCTGTGCTGTTTGTGCTGATGTCTACTAGTATGCCTTTGTGGTCTGTGTAATCTAATGTTTCCCGTAGGTGTTTGGTTTGTATGACGTGGTGTGTTGCGGGTGTGTAAATTCTGTCTAATCTAGATGATCTGTTGTGTATTTTGTTTGTGTATGTCGTTTCTCTACTGTCGGGGTGTGTATGCCTGAATGCGTCTGTGAGGTTGTGGGTATCGATGATGTTTCGTAGTGTATCTAGTTGATGTATGCTGTCCCTGCCGGCACTCCTCAGCTGTTTTCTGACTTCTCCATCCAACACGTCTATTTCTTCAAGCACGCAGTTGTAATCGCTGGCAAGAACGATATTTTGTCCCCTGTATGTCTGTGTTAATAAATCGTCTAACTGTTCATAAAATAAAGGTTGGTAATTGCAATTGGGTGGTGCGTGGATGTTTAATATTGCGTACGTGTGTGTGTCGTTCTTTACCTGAACCGTGCTAATTCTACCGTGTTCGTCTCTATGTGTTCTAAAAATATCCCACGTGTCGGATGTCTGCAATATGGCTGTCCCTGACCCTATGTTATGTTTAGCTAAACTGAAAGACGAATTTTTTAATCCTAGCCGTGTTTCTAATTTTGCTGCTTCAAAGTCTGTTTTGATGGTAGTTTCTTGTAATAAAATAAAATCTGGTTTGTGTTTGTGTATGAGTGTAATGATGTGTTGTAATTTCGTTTTCATTCCACGAATGTTTAAGCTTATTATACATCAACTGTCAGCCATTTTTAAATAATATTAAAACAAAATGGTGGTTGAATTTAGGTTGTTACCTTTGTTGTCTTTTCTGTGGTACTTCAATTCCGGGTTGTGTCTTCGGTTATGGTGCTATGTTTGTGGTTGTCGTTCTCCTCGTGGTCTTCTTCGTCGGTGTCTTCGTCGGTGTTGATGAAAAGTTGCCCTTCGCTGTATTCGTTCTGTTTTGTAGCCTTCTTGCTTGGTTTGGACGGGGGAGGGGAAGATATTTCCTCCTCCTCTCTTGTGTCTTTGCTGGTTGAAGAATTTCTTCTCTCTGCCCACTGCCTTTTTCTGCCGTAATTGACGATGTGGAAAATGTCGTCGCTGGCTTCTTGTGAAGTTGCTCTTGTTTGGGTTTCTACGGCTGGCCCCGTGGTCCCCGGTCTGCCGGTTACCTCAACGATATCTTGGACGGCGTTCTTTTGCTGTGTGTGAACCTTCGGCCTGATTGCCGGGAATTACTCTTGTGCTAGTTCGGAGGTTTTCTTATTATTGTCTTTCTTCTGCCGCCTTTTCGGGCATTTGTTAGGCCAGTGATCGTCCAAGTTGCAAAATGGGCATTGGGTTCGGTGGTCGGGCATAGTGAACATGATGCGGTGGTGGCCTGTTATTTTCCCGGGCGCAGTGATCTTTGCGTAGTGAGGCACCGGTTATGAGGGGGTGCATAGCACGCCCCACTTTCCGACGCAGTACTGGATTCTGAAGACTTCTGCATTTTCGTCACCAATTGTCTTTTCCACAATGAACTTCACTCCCTGTGGAGAAATCGTATTGGGGAGCCAATGAATTGTCACTCGCTTCCTTTCTTTTTCCAGGTGCTCTATCGATAGCTTCAATCCCTCCGCCGGCAGCTTTACTATTTTGCCATGCAGATCTTTGTAAACTGCTACATGGGGAGCCTGGGTTAAATTAGCGTACCACCGCGTGGGAACTTCATATCGGTATACGTCCGCAATACCGCCAGCTGGCCCCCCACATGGCCCCAACAGCCAGCTGGTGATTAACGTAGGCGTGGATTTTGCCGCAGCGCCAGGGCCGGTAACAGAAACAATCAACGTGCCTTTGTTATGCAGTGGTCTTCCTTCCAGAAAATGATCGATGTCGATGGAATCCATTTTGTCGAATGGTGCCATTCTTGGAAAGTTCCGACGAAGTACGGAATAAACACAATGAACGCAAATCAACACACGATTTACTTTAGAAATGATCCCTAAAAGATATATCTCAATGTAGGCAGCCCTTAAACTGGCACTCCCCCTCTGTCTATGCTCCAACTCGACACCGCAAGGTACACTAGGAACATGATGAGATGAGATAAGTTTGTAAATCCCCAATCACCAGTTTAAAATATCGTGTTATAATTCAATCAAAGCGTTGAAAGTCTCCTGTAGCGATAATTTGAAATATGCTCAAAACAAGTAAAGAAGTAAACAGACGAAGTTCAGATTAGTATGTCTTAATAATATATTGCCCCGAAGAAACACCGCTGAAAACATAATATTAAATTCAATTTTCTTTATAAAAATCCAATCGCCAAATTGACGGAGGTCTTCTAAGTTCCACTCTAGCGGAATTCTTTATGGCGCATTTAGAAGAACAAAGAACCTCGAATACTGAGCACCTGGTTCTATGCCGCCGGTATGGGAATGATATATTATTCATCACAGAGACCAGACAACAAGCAGAATCGTTCCACTCCACTAGGAACCAAGCATCCAAGAACATCTCTTTGTCTATTGACCACGAACACAACACCTTATCTTTCTTAGACATCCTAATCCGGCGTCGAAAGGATGGCATCATACAAAGAGCAGTCTATCGAAAAGGATTGTAGGCGGGTCAATACTTGAACATCAACAGCTTTGCACCTATCCAATGAACGGGTGACTTGGTACGAAGCTTGCTAAATCGCGCTAGAAAGATTTGCTACTATGACCACACTGAAAGAAAAACTGCACACCTTTAACCAGTCTGCAAATCAATGGATATCCAGTCGACTTCATCGAGCGTAACTTTCAGCCACCCAAACTTATTCACACAGAATAATCGCTCCCCAAACTTCAAGTGTCTCTTCAGCTAAAGTTTCGATTGGACGACGTAATGAAACAAATACACAATCGACTTAAAAAGCAGTAAACCAAACGTTCGTTGCTGCTGAACCAATGATCTAATATAAAACCATCTCGATACCCATTCTATCTGCGATTCTAGTGTTGCTTGCTTGCTTGATTCAAAAATAACAATTCCAAATTCGGCCTCGTTCAACCTGCTTCATCAGCCTTGGTTAGAGTTGAGGTCCTTGGTGTTTGTGGGTCTTATCCTGTTTTTGTCTGTGCGCACTTACGAGTGAGTCTTGACTCGGACTTGTCACATAGTCTTTTGTGTCTGTGATATTAGCTTTGATGGGTGGGGAGGGGGGGGGGTGTTGGTCGGCGAGTCCTCCCCGTCAACTCTGGTGGTTTCATTTTTTAGTTAGCCTCTTGGCTCCTCTGTCTTGACAGGTTGCAGTCATTATAAGGACATGTTATTTTGTCTTTTTGCTTCCTTTTTGCGTGTGTATTGTTTGAAGAAGCTTTTCGATGTCTTAATTTTCATCCTTGCGCCTGTTTTCTCTTTTCTTTCCTTTCGTTTCCTTCCTCCGTCGTCAACCACGGAACGATCTCTGTGCGATCTGTCTAGTACCCATCGGGGTACTCTGAGTGTTCTTCATCAAAGTGTATATCTGGGTATTCTACCAACGTCACGCGGTACATTGGTTTCCACTTGAATTTCAAGGGCTTCTTGTTTTCCTTTTATTCCTTGCGCCTTCTGAATTCCTTGCGGTTTAGGTTCTCTTTCCATTCGTATTCTGCGTTCTGCTTGAGGAGCTCCTCCAAGAATGTTGTAGGTGTAAGCCATGGTGACGACGAGGTGTTGTCTGTGGCGTCGTCCTGGTGTTCCTCTAGGTCTTCTTCAGAGGTGTGGCGGGATATTGGTTTCCTCTTGAATTTCTTGGTCGTCGTGGTTGGGCTGCTGGCTTTAAAGCTAAAGACAGCAGACCATCTATAACAAGTTTAAGGGCAAACCAGTTGTCTGTTTGTTTGTTTGTTTTGCATATCCTTTACAGGACATCGCTGTCAACATCAGCATCTTTCAGCTGTATGTTGATTTCTTGGCAAGATTACGCTCAGTAGTTTGCCATTGCTTTCTGAGCGGCCGGCTCAGTTATTCCGCAAGTCATCAGCGGGGGTCGAACCGCTCCCAGCTCTCGCCCTGCTACGAGACTCTGCGTGATAAACGGGATTACGGAGAAAGTGTTGTAACCCCTAGGCCAGAGAGACCGGACAACAATCCCGGAGACGAATGGCAAGCTAATGGCGGAGATAAGAAAGATCTTCCGAGAGATGGATGAAGTAAGAAAGGAAACAACCCAATGGACAAGTCCTGCTAAGGGCTACGTGCGGAGCGCATGGAGCCGTCATTGACAAGCTGAGAAACACAATAGAAACCGCACCAGCTGATATCGCAGGCATGAAATTTACCATACGAGAAAACAAAATTTAAATAACGCAAAAGAAACGAATATAGGACCGCAAAACACGTACCTCAATTATAACCAACGCCGCATAAGGCAGGTCGAACGAGGTCGAATTTTTCATGTTTTTTTCTTCAACGGAACGAACGAACGAACAGCGTTCCTACCCTGCAGTTTCGCCATGGGGCTTATTGATGAAGAATGATTTGCGCGATTGGGTTCAGGTGAGAAAGAGTTGCGCAATTCATCGACCACTCACACTCTCTCGCCTGAGTCCATCGAAAAGAACAGTCAAGACGACTGGAAACGAATACAGGTGTACTAGATGTCATTAGGTCTGAAAGGATGTGAAATAATTGGCCTTTTAAAAGACCAGCCAAAAAAAGTTTCTTGTAAAGTAACACTGTCATTGTTATAACCAATAGTGATTATGCGCTAAATTATATTTTAATTCAGAACAGAAAAGTAGGTTAGCAATTTTACGTATTATAAAATAACATTTAACTTTTTAATCGAAACTCTGTAAGAATTAATTCGAGTTTATTAAATTTTGTCGAATAGATGTTTTATGTCCTAAAAAATCTTTGAGAATTTATTTAACACTTTCTAATAATACACACACATACTTTAATTATTTTAATTAAAATGATTGCCCTTGGAACACTTATTATATAGTTAGGCCCCCTGATTAATAATAAAAAGTTTTTAGAAGTGGGGATAGTCGTAGCACTAGATTTCGTTAGAAAGCAGCAAGTTAAATGGTTCGGCCATATAACTAGACTACCAACGAACAGTATAACACAACAGGCACTAGTGTACAGACCAACTGGAACTACAAGAAGTGGCCGACCATGTAATCGACGGACAGAGGGAATAACAGAGTCCATGAGAATCACAATATATGAAGCTCTTAAACTGGCATTACCCCGCTGTCTATTCTCCACCTCAACACCGCAAGGTACAATAAGAACATGATAAGATGAGATCAGTTTGTAAATCCCCAAACTGCCTGAACACAAGGTTAAAATAGCGTGGTGATCAATCAATCAAATCATTGAAAGTCTCCTGTAGCGATAATTTAAAATATGATCAAAACAGTTAAAGAAGTAAACGGACGAAGTTCAGATTAGTATGTCTTAATAATATATTGCCCCGAAAAAACACCACTGATTGCCTAATATTAAATTCAATTTTCTTTATAAAAATCCAATCGCCAAATTGACGGAGGTGTTCTAAGTTTCACTCTAGCGGACTTCTTTATGACGCATTTAGAAGAACAAAGAACCTCGAATGTTAAGCACCTGGTTCTATGCCGCTGGTATGGGAATGATATATTATTCATCACAGAGACCAGACAAGCAGAATCGTTCCATTCCACCAGGAACCAAGCACACAAGAACATCTCTTTGTCTATTGACCACGAACACAACACCTTATCGCTCTTAGACATCCTAATCCGACGTCGACAGGATGGCACCATCCAAAGAGCAGTCTACCGAAAACAATCATAGCAGGGTCAATACGGGAACATGAACAGTTTGTCACCTATTCAATAAAAGCGTGACCTGGTACGAACCTTGTTTAATCTCGCTAGAAAGATTTGCTACCATGACCACACTGAAAGAAAAACTGCACACCTTTAACCAGACTGCAATCTGACTGATATCCAGTCGATTTCATCGAGCGTAACTTTCAGCCACCCAAACTTATTCACATAGAATAATCGCTCCCTAAACTTCAAGTGTCTCTTCAGCTAAAGTTTCGGTTGAACGACGTAATGAAACGATTACACAATCGACGTAAAAAGCAGTATACCAAACATTCGTTGCTGCTGAACCAATGATCTAATATAAAACCATCTAGATACCCATTCTATCTGCGATTCTAGTGTTGCTTGCTTGCTTGATTCAAAAATACAAATTCCAAATTCGGCCTCGTTCAACCTGCTTCTTCAGCCTTGGTTAGATTTGAGGTCAGCGGTTTTTGTGGGATTTATCCTTTTTGTGGCTGTGTGATCTTACGAGTGAGTCCTGGGCTAATTATATAGCTTGTTGTGTCTCTGACGTTAGCGTGAGGTGGCGGGGGTGGGGGAGGGGGTATTTGTCCGCGAGTCCCCGTCTCCTCTGGTGATTTATTTGGTTAGTGAGTTTCCTGGCTCCTGTGACTTGATTGTTTGCAATTCTTATAAGGACTTTTAATTTGGTCTTATTGCCTTCTTTCTTTATGTTTATTGTTAGAAGAAGAAGCTTGTTGATGTTTTCATTTTCATCCATCGCGCCGTTTTTCTCTTTCGAGCGTGAGTTTCTGCTGCCTTTCGTTTGCTTGCTCCATGGTCAACCACGAAACGATCTCTGTGCCATCTGTATAGTACCCATCGGGGTTCTTTGAGTGTTCTTCATCATAGTGTATATCTGGGTATTCTACTGACGTCTGGCGGTAAATTGGTTTCCCCTTGAATTTCAGGGGCTTCTTGTTGTCCTTTTCTTCCTTGCGAATTCTGAATTCTTTGCGGTTTAGGTCCTCTTTCCATTCGTATTTTGCCTTCTACTTGAGGAGCTCCTCCAAGGTAGTTACAGGTGTAAGCCATGGTGACGACGAGGTGTCCTCTGTGCCGTCGTCATGGTGTTCCTCTAGGTCTTCTTCAGAGGTCTGGCGGGATATTGGTTTCCCCTTGAATTTCTTGGTCGTCGTGGTTGGGCTGCTGGCTTTAAAGCTAAAGACAGAAGACCATATATAACAAGTTTAAGGGCAAACCAGTTGTCTACCCTTACAAGAATCCCGGAGACGAATGGCAAGCTAATGGCGGAGAAAAGAAAGATCTTCCAAGAGGTTGGATGAAGAAAGAAAGGAACAACCCCAACGTACGAGTCCTGCTAAGGGCTACGTCCGGAGTAGCATGGAGCTGTCATTGACAGGCTGAGAAACACAATAGAAACCGCCCCAGCTGATATCGCAGGCATGAAATTTACCATACGAGAAATCAGAATTTAAATAACGCAAAAGAAACGAATATACCGCCAAACACGTACCTCAATTATAACCAACGCCGCATAAGGCAGGTCGAACGAGGTCGAATTTTTCATTTTTATTTCTTCAACGGAATGAACGAACGAACAGCGTTCCTACGCCTGCAGTTTCGCCATGGGGCTTATTGATGAAGAATGATTTGCGCGATTGGGTTCAGGTGAGAAAGAATTGCCCAATTCATCGACCACTCACACTCTCTCGCCTGAGTCCATCGAAAAGAACAGTCAAGACGACTGGAAACGAATACAGGTGCACTAGATGTCAACAGCTCTGAGAGGATGTGAAATTAGTTGGTCTTTTAAAAGACCAGCAAAAAAAAATGTTTCTTTGTCAAGAAACTCATCTTCAGCCTTATAACCAATAGTGACTATGCGCTTAATTATATTTAAATACAGAACAGAAAAGTAGTTGACAAATTTTAAGTATTAAAAAACAACTTAAAAATTTTTAATCGAAACTCTGTAAGAATGAATTCGAGTTTATTAAATGTTGTAGAATAGATGTTTCATGTCCTAAAAATTCTTTGAGAATTTATTTAACACTTTCTAATAATACGCAGCAGCTGAAAATGCTGGTGTTGACTGCAAAGTCCCGTAAGGGATACGCAACAACAACAAACAAAACATAATACGCACACATACTTTAATTATTTCAGTTAGAATAATTGCCCTTTGCATAAATATTATATAGTTAGGCCCCCTGATTAATAATACAAACTTTTTAGAAATGGGGATTGTCTTAGCACTAGATTTCGTTAGAAAGCAGCAAGTTAAATGGTTCGCCCATATAACTAGACTACCAACTAACAGTATAACACAACACGCACTGGTGTACAGACCAAATGGAACTAAAAGAAGAGGACGACCATGTAATCGATGGACAGAGGGAATAACAGAGTCCATGGGAATCTCAATATATGAAGCCCATAAACTAGCACTCCCCCGCTGTCTATTCTCCACCTCAACACCGCAAGGTACACTAAGAACATGATGCGATGAGATCAGTTTGCAAATCCACCAAACTGCTTGAACACAATTTTAAAATAGTGTGGTGATCGAAGCAATCAAAGCGTTAAAAGTCCCCTTTTGCGATAATTTAAAATATGCTCAAAACAATTAAAGAAGTAAACAGACGAAGCTCAGATTAGTATGTCTTAATAATATATTGCCCGGAAGAAACACCGCTGAAACCATAATATTAAATTCAATTTTCTGTATAAAAATCCAATTGTCATATTGACGAAAGTCTTCTAAGTTCCATTCTAGCGGACTTCTTTATGACGCATTTAGAAGAACAAAGAACTTTGAATATTAAGCACCTGGTTCTATGCCGCTGGTATGGGAATAATATATTATTCATCACAGAGACCAGTCAACAAGCAGAATCGTTCCACTCCACTAGGAACCAAGCACACAAGAACATCTCTTTGTCTATTGACCACGAACACAACACCTTATCTTTCTTAGACATCCTAATCCTACGTCGAAAGGATGGCATCATACAAAGAGAAGTCTATCGAAAAGGATCGTAGGCGGGTCAATACCTGAACATCAACAGCTTGGCACCTATCCAATGAAAGCGTGACCTGGTACGAACCTTGTTTAATCGAGCTAGAAAGATTTGCTACTATGACCACACTGAAAGAAAAACTGCACACCTTTAATCAGACTGCAATCTGATTGATATCCAGTCGACTTCATCGAGCGTAACTTTCAGCCACCCAAACTTATTCACACAGAATAATCGCTCTCCAAACTTCAAGTGTCTCTTCAGCTAAAGTTTCGATTGAACGACGTAATAAAACAAATACACAATCGACTTAAAAAGCAGTAAACCAAACGTTCGTTACTGCTGAACCAATGATCTAATATAAAACTATCTCGGTACCTATTCCATCTGCGAAAATAAACAAAACCATTGTCACCGTACATCAAATCGAACTGCATTTATTGATTCCAGTGTTGCTTGCTTGCTTGATTCAAAAATAAAAAGTCAAAATTTAGCCTCGTTCAATCTGCTTCTTCAGCCTTGGAGTTGAGGTCCGTGGTGTTTGTGGGTTTTGTCCTGTTTTTGTCTGTGCGCTCTTACGAGTGAGTCCTGACTCGGACTGGTTATATAGGCTTTTGTGTTTGTGACGTTAGATTGGGGGTGGGGGGGGGGAGGGGAGGGGGAGTGTTGATCGGCGACTCCCCGTCTCCTCTGGTGGTTTCTTTGGTTAGTGAGTCTCCTGGCTCCTGTTGCTTGAATGGTTGCAGTCCTTATAAGGACGTTTAATTTGGTCTTATTGACTTCTTTCTTTGTGTGTATTGTTTGAAGAAGCTTTTCGATGATTTCAGTTTCATCCATCGCGCCTATTTTCTCTTTCGAGTTTGAGTTTCTGCTGCCTTTCGTTTCCTCACTCCGTGGTCAACCATGAGACGATCTCTGTGCCATCTGTATAGTATCCATCGGGGTACTCTGAGAGTTCTTCATCATAGTGTATATCTGGGTATTCTACAGAAGTCTGGCGGTACATTGTTTCCCCTTGAATTTCAAGGGCTTCTTGTTTTCCTTTTCTTCCTTGCTAATTCTGAATTCCTTGCGGTTTAGGTTCTCTTTCCATTCGTATTCTGCGTTCTGCTTGAGGAGCTCCTCCACGGGAGTTACAGGTGTAATCCATGGTGACGACGAGGTGTTCTATGTGCCGTCGTCATGGTGTTCCTCTAGGTCTTCTTCAGGGGGCTGGCGGAATATTGGTTTCCCCTTGAATTTCTTGGTCGTCGTGGTTGGGCTGCTGGCTTTAAAGCTAAAGACAGCAGACCATCTATAACAAGTTTAAGGGCAAACGAGTTTCTACCCTTACAAGAATCCCGGAGACGAATGGCAAGCTAATGGCAGAGATAAGAAAGTTCTTCCGAGAGATGGATGAAGAAAGAAAGGAACAACCCCAGCGTACGAGTCCTGCTAAGGGCTACGTCCCGAGCCACATGGAGCCGTCATTGACAGGCTGAGAAACACAATAGAAACCGCGCCAGCCGATATCGCAAGCACGAAATTTACCATACGAGAAAACAGAATTTAAATAATGCAAAAGAAACGAATATAGGACCGCAAAACACGTACCTCAATTATAACCAACGCCGCATAAAGCAGGTAGAACGAGGTCGAATTTTTGTTTTTTTTCTTCAACGGAACGAACGAACAGCGTTCCTACCCTGCAGTTTCGCCATGGGGCTTATTGATGAAGAATGATTTGCGCGATTGGGTTCAGGTGAGAAAGAATTGCGCAATTCATCGACCACTCACACTCTCTCGTCTGAGTCCATCAAAAAGAACAGTCAAGACAACTGGAAACGAATACAGGTGCACTAGATGTCAACAGCTCTGAAAGGATGTGAAATTAGTTGGTCGTTTAAAAGACAGCAAAAAAAAAAATGTATCTTTGTCAAGAAACTCATCTTCAGCCTTATAACCAATAGTGACTATGCGCTTAATTATATTTAAATACAGAACAGAAAAGTAGGTGAAAAATTTTAAGTATTAAAAAACAACTTAACATTTTTTAATCGAAACTCTGTAAGAATGAATTCGAGTTTATTAAATTTTGTCGAATAGATGTTTCATGTCCTAAAAATTCTTTGAGAATTTATTTAACACTTTCTAATAATACGCAGCAGCTGAAAATGCTGGTGTTGACTGCAACGTCCCGTAAGGGATACGCAACAACAAAAAAAAAAAACATAATACGCACACATACTTTAATTATTTCAGTTAGAATAATTGCCCTTTGCACAAATATTATATAGTTAGGCCCCCTGATTAATAATACAAACTTTTTAGAAATGGGGATTGTCTTAGCACTAGATTTCGTTAGAAAGCAGCAAGTTAAATGGTTCGCCCATATAACTAGACTACCAACTAACAGTATAACACAACACGCACTGGTGTACAGACCAAATGGAACTAAAAGAAGAGGACGACCATGTAATCGATGGACAGAGGGAATAACAGAGTCCATGGGAATCTCAATATATGAAGCCCATAAACTAGCACTCCCCCGCTGTCTATTCTCCACCTCAACACCGCAAGGTACAATAAGAACATGATGCGATGAGATCAGTTTGCAAATCCACCAAACTGCTTGAACACAATTTTAAAATAGTGTGGTGATCGAAGCAATGAAAGCGTTAAAAGTCCCCTTTTGCGATAATTTAAAATATGCTCAAAACAATTAAAGAAGTAAACAGACGAAGTTCAGATTAGTATGTCTTAATAATATTTTGCCCCGAAGAAACACCGCTGAAACCATAATATTAAATTCAATTTTCTGTATAAAAATCCAATTGTCATATTGACGAAAGTCTTCTAAGTTCCATTCTAGCGGACTTCTTTATGACGCATTTAGAAGAACAAAGAACTTTGAATATTAAGCACCTGGTTCTATGCCGCTGGTATGGGAATAATATATTATTCATGAAAGAGACCAGTCAACAAGCAGAATCGTTCCACTCAACTAGGAACCAAGCACACAAGAACATCTCTTTGTCTATTGACCACGAACACAACACCTTATCTTTCTTAGACATCCTAATCCTACGTCGAAAGGATGGTATCATACAAAGAGAAGTCTATCGAAAAGGATCGTAGGCGGGTCAATACCTGAACAACAACAGCTTGGCACCTATCCAATGAAAGCGTGACCTGGCACGAACCTTGTTTAATAGCCCTAGAGAGATTTGTTACCATGACCACACTGTAAGAAAAACTGTGCATCTTTAACCAGACTGCAATCTGACTGATATCCTGTCGATTTCATCGAGCGTAACTTTCAGCCACCCAAACTTATTCACACAGAATAATCGCTCTCCAAACTTCAAGTGTCTCTTCAGCTAAAGTTTCGATTGAACGACGTAATAAAACAAATACAAAGTCGACTTAAAAAGCAGTAAAACAAACGTTCGTTACTGCTGAACCAATGATCTAATATAAAACCATCTCGGTACCTATTCCATCTGCGAGAAAACCATTGTCACCGTACACCAAATCAAACTGCATTTATTGATTCCAGTGTTGCTTGCTTGCTTGTTTCAAAAATGAAAAGTCAAAATTTAGCCTCGTTCAACCTGCTTCTTCAGCCTTGGAGTTGAGGTCCGTGGTGTTTGTGGGTATTGTCCTGTTATTGTCTGTGCGCTCTTACGAGTGAGTCCTGACTCGGACTGGTCATATAGGCTTTTGTATTTGTGACGTTAGATTGGGGGTGGGTGGGGGGGGGGAGTGTTGATCGGCGACTCCCCGTCTCCTCTGGTGGTTTCTTTGGTTAGTGAGTCTCCTGGCTTCTGTTGCTTGAATAGTTGCAGTCCTTATAAGGATGTTTAATTTGGTCCTATTGCCTTCTTTCTTTGTGTATATTGTTTGAAGAAGGTTTTCGATGTTTTCATTTTCATCCATCGCGCCTTTTTTCTCTTTCGAGTTTGAGTTTCTGCTGCCTTTCGTTTCCTTCCTCCTTGATCAACCTTGTGACGATCTCTGTGCCATCTGTATATTATCCATCGGGTAAGTGTTCTTAATCATAGTGTATATCTGGGTATTCTATTGACGTCTGGTGGTACATTGGTTTCCCCTTGATTTTCAAGGGCTTCTTATTTTCCCTTGATTCCTTGCGAATTCTGAATTCCTTGCGCTTTAGTTCCTCTTTCCATTCGTATTCTGCGTTCTGTTTGAGGAGCTCCTCCAAAGGAGTTACAGGTGTAAGCCATAGTGACGACGAGGTGTTGTCTGTGCCGTCGTCATGGTGTTCCTCTAGGTCTTCTTCAGAGGTCTGGCGGATACTGGTTTCCCCTTGAAGTTCTTGGTTGTCGTCCTTGGGCTGCTGGCTTTAAAGCTAAAGACAGTAGACTATCTATAACAAATTTAAGGGCAAACCATTTGTCTACCCTTACAAAAATCCAGGAGACGAATGGCAAGCTAATGGCGGAGATAAGAAAGATCTTCCGAGAGATGGATGAAGTAAGAAATGAACAACCCCAATGGACAAGTCCTGCTAAGGGCTACGTCCGGAGCCGCATGGAGCTGTCATTGACAGGCTGAGAAGCACAATAGAAACCGCACCAGCTGATATCGCAGGCATGAAATTTACCATACGAGAAAACAAAATTTAAATAACGCAAAAGAAACGAATATACCGCAAAACACGTACCTCAATTATAACCAACGCCGCATAAGGCAGGTCGAACGAGGTCGAATTTTTCATTGTTTTTTCTTCAACGGAACGAACGAACGAACAGCGTTCCTACGCCTGCATTTTCGCCATGGGGCTTATTGATGAAGAATGATTTGCGCGATTGGGTTCAGGTGAGAAAGAATTGCGCAATTCATCGACCACTCACACTCTCTCGCCTGAGTCCATCAAAAAGAACAGTCAAGACGACTGGAAACGAATACAGGTGTACTAGATGTCATTAGGTCTGAAAGGATGTGAAATAATTGGCCTTTTAAAAGACCAGCCAAAAAAAGTTTCTTGTAGAGAAACACTTGTCTTCATTGTTATAACCAATAGTGATTATGCGCTAAATTATATTTTAATTCAGAACAGAAAAGTAGGTTAGCAATTTTACGTATTATAAAATAACTTTAAAGTTTTTAATCGAAACTCTGTAAGAATTAATTCGGGGTTATGAAATTTTGTCGAATAGATGTTTCATGCCCTAAACATTCCTTGAGAATGTATTTAACGCTTTCTAATAATACGCACACATACTTTAATTATTTCAGTTTGAATAATTGTCCTTGGCACAAATATTATATAGTTAGGCCCCCTGATTAATAATACAAACGTTTTAGAAATGCGGATTGTCGTATGGCTAGATTTCGTTAGAAAGCAACAAGTTAAATGGTCCGGCCATATAACTAGACTACCAACTAACAGTATAACACAACAGGCACTAGTGTACAGACCAACTGGAACTACAAGAAGAGGACGACCATGTAATCGATGGACAGAGGGAATAACAGAGTCCATGGGAATCTCAATATATGAAGCCTATAAACTGGCACTCCCCCGCTGTCTATTCTCCACCTCAACACCGCAAGGTACAATAAGAACATGATGCGATGAGATCAGTTTGTAAATCCACCAAACTGCTTGAACACAATTTTAAAATAGTGTGGTGATCGAAGCAATGAAAGCGTTAAAAGTCCCCTTTAGCGATAATTTAAAATATGCTCAAAACAATTAAAGAAGTAAACAGACGAAGTTCAGATTAGTATGTCTTAATAATATATTGCCCCGAAGAAACACCGCTGAAACCATAATATTAAATTCAATTTTCTGTATAAAAATCCAATTGTCATATTGACGAAAGTCTTCTAAGTTCCATTCTAGCGGACTTCTTTATGACGCATTTAGAAGAACAAAGAACTTTGAATATTAAGCACCTGGTTCTATGCCGCTGGTATGGGAATAATATATTATTCATCACAGAGACCAGTCAACAAGCAGAATCGTTCCACTCAACTAGGAACCAAGCACACAAGAACATCTCTTTGTCTATTGACCACGAACACAACACCTTATCTTTCTTAGACATCCTAATCCTACGTCGAAAGGATGGCATCATACAAAGAGAAGTCTATCGAAAAGGATCGTAGGCGGGTCAATACCTGAACATCAACAGCTTGGCACCTATCCAATGAAAGCGTGACCTGGCACGAACCTTGTTTAATCGCGCTAGAGAGATTTGCTACCATCACCACACTGTAAGAAAAACTGTGCATCTTTAACCAGACTGCAATCTGATTGATATCCAGTCGATTTCATTGAGCGTAACTTTCAGCCACCCAAACTTATTCACACAGAATAATCGCTTTCCAAACGTCAAGTGTCTCTTCTGCTAAAGTTTCGATTGAACGACGTAATAAAACGAATGCACAATCTACTTAAAAAGCAGTAAATCAAACGTTCGTTACTGCTGAACCAATGATCTATTACAAAACCATCTCGGTACCTATTCCATCTGCGAGAAAACCATTGTCACCGTACACCAAATCAAACTGCAGTTATTGATTCCAGTGTTGCTTGCTTGCTTGATTCAAAAATAAAGTCAAAATTTAGCCTCGTTCAATCTGCGTCTTCAGCTTTGGAGTTGAGGTCCGTGGTGTTTGTGAGTTTTATCCTGTTTTTGTCTTTGCGCTCTTACGAGTGAGTCCTGACTCGGACTGGTTATATAGGCTTTTGTGTTTGTGACGTTAGATTGGGGGTGGGGGGGGGAGGAGGGGGGGGAGTGTTGATCGGCGACTCCCTGTCTCCTCTGGTGGTTTCTTTGGTTAGTGAGTCTCCTGGCTCCTGTTGCTTGAATGGTTGCAGTCCTTATAAGGATGTTTAATTTGGTCTTATTACCTTCTTTCTTTGTGTGTATTGTTTGAAGAAGGTTTTCGATGTTTTCATTTTCATCCCTCGCGCCTTTTCTCTCTTTGGAGTTTGAGTTTCTGCTGCCATTCTTTTCCTTCCTCCGTGGTCAACTACGGGACGATCTCAATGCCATCTGTATATTATCCATCGGGTGAGTGTTCTTCATCATAGTGTATATCTGGGTATTCTACAGACGTCTGGTGGTACATTGGTTTCCCCTTGAATTTCAAGGGCTTCTTGTTTTCCTTTGCTTCACTGCGAATTCTGAATTCCTTGCGCTTTAGTTCCTCTTTCCATTCGTATTCTGCGTTCTGCTTGAGGAGCATTTCCAAGGGAGTTACAGGTGTAAGCCATGGTGACGACGAGGTGTTGTCTGTGCCGTCGTCCTGGTGTTCCTCTAGGTCTTCTTCAGGGGTCTGGCGGAATATTTGTTTCCCCTTGAATTTCTTGGTCGTCGTGGTTGGGCTGCTGGCTTTAAAGCTAAAGACAGCAGACTATATATAACAAGTTTATGGGCAAACCAGTTGTCTACGTTTATAAAAATCCCGGAGAGGAATGGCAAGCTAATGGCGGAGATAAGAAAGATCTTCCGAGAGATGGATGAAGAAAGAAAGGAACAACCTCAACGTACGAGTCCTGCTAAGGGCTACGTCCGGAGCCGCATGGAGCTGTCATCGACAAGCTGAGAAACACAATAGAAACCGCACCAGCTGATATCGTAGGCATGAAATTTACCATACGAGAAAACAAAATTTAAATAACGCAAAATAAACGAATATAGGACCGCAAAACACGTACCTCAATTATAACCAACGCCGCATAAGGCAGGTCGAACGAGGTCGAATGTTTCATTTGTTTTCAAAGGAACGAACGTACGAACTTTCCTACGCCTGCAGCTTCGTCACGGGGCTTATAGATGAAGAATGAGTTACACGATGCGATTAAGGTGAGAAAGAGTTGCGCAATTCATCGACCACTCACACTCTCTCGCCTGAGTCCATCAAAAAGAACAGTCAAGACGACTGGAAACGAATACAGGTGTACTAGATGTCATTAGGTCTGAAAGGATGTGAAATTATTGGCCTTTTAAAAGACCAGCAAAAAAAAAAGTTTTATTGTTAGAAGTTAAAAACGCATTTGAGAGTTTTATTGACTAGTGATTATGCACTTAATAATATTCTAATTCAGAACAGAAAAGTAGGAGAGCAATTTTTCTCATTAAAATAACTTTTAACTTTTTATTCGAAACTGTATAAGCATTAATTCGGGTTTATTAAATTTTGTCGAATAGATGTATTATGTCCTAAAAAAATCTTTGAGAATTTATTTCACACTTTCTAATAATATACACAAATACTTTGATTATTTTAGTTAGAATAATTGCCCCGAGCACAAATATTATATAGTTAGGCCACCTGATTAATAATTTAAAAAAATTTAGAAATGGGGATTGTCTTAGCGCTAGATTTCGATAGAAAGCAGCCAGTTAAATGGTTCGACCATATAACTAGACTACCAACTAACAGTATAACACAACACGCACTGGTGTACAGACAAACTGGAACTACAAGAAGAGGCCGTTCATGTAATTGATTGACAGAGGGAATAACAGTGTCCATGGAAATCTCAATATATGAAGCCCTTAAACTGGCACTCCCCCGCTGCCTATGCTCGACCTCGACACCTCAAGGTACAATAGGAACATGATGAGATGAGATCAGTTTGTAAAACCCCAAACTGCCTGAACAAAATTTTAAAATAGCATGGTGATCGAAGCAATCAAAGCGTTGAAAGTCTCCTGTAGCGATAATTTAAAATATGCTCTAAACAATTAAAGAAGTAAACAGACGAAGTTCAGATTATTATGTCTCAATAATATATTGCCCCGAAGAAACACCGCTGAAAACATAATATTAAATTCAATTTTCTTTATAAAAATCCAATTGTCATATTGACGAAAGTTCCATTCTAGCGGACTTCTATATGACGCATTTAGAAGAACAAAGAACCTCGAATATTGAGCACCTGGTTCTATGCCGCCGGTATGGGAATGATATATTATTCATGAAAGAGACCAGACAACAAGCAGAATCGTTCCACTCCACCAGGAACTAAGCACACAAGAATATCTCTTTTTCTACTGACCACGAACACAACATCTTATCGCTCTTAGACATCCTAATCCGACGTCGAAAGGATGGCACCCTCCAAAGAGAAGTCTATCGAAAAGGATCGTAGGCGGGTGAATGCCTGAACATTAACAGTTTTGCACCTATCCAATGAAAGCGTGACCGTGGTACGAACGTTGTTTAATCGCGCTAAAAAGATTTGCTACTATGACCACACTGAAAGAAGAATTGCACACCTTTAACCAGACTGAAATCTAATGGATCTCCAGTCGACTTCATCGCGCATAACTTCTAATTGTTTTAGCAAATACATGCCAGTTTGAGTCACCTGGGAACAGATAGGAGCGTGCTGGGAGGCGGATAAACAAAGGAAAACCCAGAATGTTATTTTCATAGGAACTCGTATTTGGGTTCAAGGGTGAAATATATTTTCATGGGTGGTCCCGAGGAAACTAAATAAAGAGAGAAATTTTGGTAAATTGAGAGTAGTTGAGTTCTATGGCTAAGTTAGGGAACTTAGTCAGGAGAATTGACGTTTTGGCGAAGTTTGGAAAAACTTCGCCTGGTGGCAAATTTAGTGTGGGCAAGTTAGAGGAAAAACTTGGCCCGAACGATAGACTCCGTTGAGCTGAGTTCGGAGCTGGGAAGTGTCCGGTGCGACAATTTATGTGATAGAGGCCGATGGAAGTCAGCGTTGTACTCTACAGGAGTGTCAAGGATATATGTATATCTCTCAGAAACGTTCCGAAATACTGATGTGCATTGTGTTCATTCATAGTTAATAAAACTCATGTGTTCTCAAGTGCTTAATAGTTGTTGATCAAAGTAATGATCTGTGTTGTAATACCTGTGATTAATCCACCCTGCACTACTCAGTAATATCTCCATAATATAGGGACCTTAGACAACAGCCAACATCTGCCTGTTGCAGGGGATTGTGACAGGAGATATTTTCTGGGAGCCGTCAACTACGAACCGGATGTGGCAGCACAGTGAAACAACGGCAAGAACATCAGCTTCATATGTGGAAAATCACACAATGTGGGCTGAAAATCACAGATAGCAGACGACTTGCACACCGTGTCAGTGAATTAACGGATACAGCTTGTTCACGGAGACAGCGTGTTCAAGGGCCAGTCCAAAGTGAAAATAGACTATTGCAATGCATCCAGAGGCAGGGAGATCAGCGGTGTAATTGTTGAACTTATTGCATCCCGTGCGAGAGGGAACAGAAAAAGTTAGGTCGTTAAATTGAACGGCGGTAAATTAACGGCTATCGCAGAAGAGGAATCGAGGCAGTGAGTATTCTCTTATGAATCTTATGAAGATTTCTACAAGTCAGCTGTTTGCGAGCCAACAGACGCAGTAAAGCAGTGGCTATATTCTAGAACACAGCCGAGTACTGGGCGTGTTGAAGATAGGTGTCTGTCGATTTGAAAACCACAACTAGAGCGTATGGTGTACACAGTAGAACTAGGTTACACAGCGAAAGTTTACATCTTAACTTGAGTGACTGAGACATCGGGTTGCCATTTGTAAACAGAACATCAGAACAGCTGTGAATGAGCGCCACTTCTAGGAAACTAGAACAATTTGATGTTATTTGTCCGTTCCAATGGAACACCCATTGTCGTCATCATATGTCAGCTGGTAAAACCATCCAAATTCAGACAAGTTGCGTCAAAACAGGAGCCGAAGCAGTGATCAATCAGGTGCCGCCAATACAAGGGAGGTTGTCAAAGTTCCCTGTCAAACAGAGGGGAAACTATCAGAAAATCAACGTCATCAGTTGACATTTCTGACAGTCCATCGATTCTAGGAGCGAGCAACCCAGTAGTACCCAAAACATTAACATTCGTTTGCCTTATAAATTGGTCGTCGTGGTCACACCAAAACATCAGATGTGACTGACGTGTGTGTCTTAGCACCAAAAGCATGTTCAATCATCTGATGCAGTCCAATTCTATCAGTCTTTGTTTCGGAAACGGATTCAGCTAAACAGCTAAGTATTTTTTGAGTTTTTGCATCTCACTGTTGCTTCAGACTGCTTTGTTTGGTTTGCCTTTCATTCATTGTTCTGCGTGTTGTCACTGTACATGATCTATGTAATCGTATGTGGTCTCGTGTAGTCGTCAGTAGGTTAATTTTGCTTATTCTCTCTGAGTCAGGGGAGGAATTGCAAAATTTATTTTCTTCGTGCGTAATATATTCTTCTAGAAAAAAGTTCTAACAGGTTAGCTCGGTTCTTTGCATTGTTTCAGGCATTGGTAGCACCTTTGGTAAGGATGACTCTCATGTCCTTTTCAGGACCCATTCCCCACTGGTCCAAGCCTGACACCCAGCTAGCGCCTGTGGCTCCTAGTAGCTGTCAGCATGCGACAGCGGCCACCCCCCGGGCAACAGCTGTGAGAGGCTGGCTAAACCAGGCGTGGGTAGCCGATTTGGTGTCAAACCAAGCGGTAAACAAGGGTATGCCTACCCAGCATGTGAAGACAGGATCAGTTATCAGTTATCAGTTGGGGTATCTTCATTACACTCCGGACATGTCCATAGGTGCTCAGATCCTCCCCCCCCCCAGCATATGCATCAGCGTCCGGTGGCTAATAGTGCCAGTTCTGTGTTGGTTGACGAGGCGCTTTGTTTTCCCCACGCACCTCTCGCGTCTGGCTGTGCCGATTCTTACTCCCAGGTCTTTCACCCTGGACAGCGATGTGGAATCACTGAAGTCAAAGTCCTCTGTTCTCGCCATATCTTTAAGGACGTTAATAACATCGACACGATCCATGGGCTGGCCATCTACAGGGGGTGCAGAGCCAGCCAGTTTGTCAGCTCATTCATTTCCCTCGACTCCCGCATGTCCCGGGACGAAGATGAAGGTGACTTTACGGACAACAGACTTCCGCAGCCATTCAGTCCACTGTCTACGTACAGATCCAGCTTCGACCTTCTGAATCATGCTCATTGAATCACTTAGTACACACACGTTGGTATAAAGCTGTGATTCCAGCCATATGAAAGCCTGTGTAACTGCCATCACCTCCATCGTCACGCTGCTCGTGGTCATAGAGTGGGCACCACTGGATTCTTGAACGGTTCGGCCCGCTGAACGGGCTGTAAATGCCCACGCACTTCTCTGCTGCTTTACAACAGATCCATCTGTATAGATGAGCACTTCGGGGCTATCTGAGTTTTCATAGATGAGCGCGTTAACCTCTGCATTGACAGCGGCAGGGTTCTGCTCTCTGCACCGTCTGTCGAGTGTGATAATGCAGGAGAAAGTGCACTTAAAGGATACGGCAGACTGCGTGGAAGAAATCATTCCTGATTCAACGGGCAAGACGGCGTTTACCTGCAAAGCGTTGTGGAACGTAATGAGCACGGCAAGGCACGTAGAGCGCCCTGGTCATCCACTGCACCTGTATTCGTCTCCAGTCGTCTCGACTTGTCTTGCCACTGGACTCAGATGGACTCAGGCGTGAGAGTGAGGTCGACGAATTGCGCAACTCTTCCTCACTTTAATCCAAGTCATCGCGCAAGTCAGTCTTCATCCAACGTCATATATCACCTTCAAGACCTATGGCAATAGGCGAGCGGCGAAGTGGCAGGCGTGGGTACGCTGGCAGCCGTAGTCGCAGACCTGCACACAGGCGGCTCAGGCCATATGGTCTCTTCTACTGACCGGAGCAGCAGTGGGATTCGGCAGCCCCCTGAGCGACTGAGCAGCCCTCTATAGGAACACACTGCTCACCTCCATAGCATGAGGAAGGGGCTAGAAAAGGTGCCCTAAACATTGCTTGCTCCATCACTACCTAACCAGCTAGCCGCGGTTGGTGGGTACCCTAACAGCGGTCGACATACAAACAAAGATAAAACAAGTAAAGCTAAAAGAGGAAACCATATTCCCTTAACAATTGGAACTTGGAATGTACGCACCCTACTTGACAGAGACGGCGCGTCGGGTCCAGAGACACAAACAGCACTGATTGGGAGAGAGCTGGGCAGGTACAACATCGACATTGCAGCCTTGAGCGAGACACGACTTGCAGAAGAAGGCCAAATCTGTGAAATAGGTGCCGGCTACACATTTTTCTGGAGTGGAAGGAAAAGCGAGGAAAGACGCCAATCCGGTGTGGGATTTTCCATTAAGTCGGCCCTGGTCGGCAAATTAGCTGGATTTCCAAAGGCTATAAACGACAGGCTCATGACCATTAAGTTGCCCCCGCTGAATGGAAGGAAGCATGTAACAATTGTGAGTGTCTACGCACCAACTATGACCAGCGAAGATGATGTCAAGAACAAGTTCTATGAGGACTTGCACAATGTATTAATATCTGTTCCCAAAGGAGACAAACTTATACTCCTTGGGGATTTCAATGCCAGAATAGGCACGGACACCACCTCCTGGAGTGGCATTATTGGAAAGCACGGAGTCGGAAATTGTAACAGCAATGGACTCCTCCTCCTTCAGACATGTGCCGAACACGATCTCCTGATTACGAACACAATTTTCCGTCTCCCCATGAGAAATAGGACATCGTGGATGCACCCTCGCTCGAAACACTGGCACCTTATTGACTATGTCATCGTCAGGAGGAGTGACAGACAAGACGTTCGAGTGACAAAATCCATGTGTGGTGCCGAATGTTGGACAGACCATCGTCTCATTGTCTCGAAAATAAACATTCACATCAGGCCATCTCGGCGTCCTCAAGGGGTAAAAATGAAAAAAAAAACAACAACTAAATGTCACCCGCCTAAACAGCAAGAAAATGCAGCAGTCGTTTGAAAATATGCTGGAAGACCGCCTCAAGCCCAATGCTGCTGCTAAACAGGATACAAAAACAGAGTGGAGAGCCCTAAGGACATAATTTACAACACTGCTATGGAAATCCCCCCCCCCCCCCCCCAAAAAAAAAGCATAAAGATTGGTTTTATGAAAATTCAGAAGACATCAACCAATTGCTGGCCGAGAAACATCTTCTCCTCAAGGCACATTTGAATGACCCGAAGTCAACATAAACAAGATGCCTTCAAGAACATTCAGAGAGTAGTGCAGCAGAAACTTCGGCACATGCGGGACTCCTGGCTGAGCAGCAAAGCTGATGAAATTCAAGGCTTTGCTGACAGACATGATATGAAAAACTTCTACGACTCACTGAAAGCGGTCTATGGTCCTTCATCACCAGGCATAGTTCCCCTCCTCAGTGCAGATGGGGGAACATTGGTCACCGATAAGAAAGACATCCTTCAACGCTGGGCATAGCATTTCAGGAACATCTTAAATGCAACTTCCTTCTTCGATGATGAAACCATCAACTGCCTTCCTCAAGTTCCCACCAATGAGACACTTGCTGATCTACCAACCATAGTGGAAGTAAACAAAGCCATCCAGCAACTCTCCAGCGGCAAGGCACCTGGTCCTGACTCCATCCCAGCAGAGATATACAAGGCAGGTGGGCCGGTCCTAACAGAGCAGCTTCACCAAGTCTTTACAAATATATGGGTGAACGAGACCATGCCACAAGATTTCAAGGACGCGTCAATAGTCCACCTTTACAAACGTAAAGGAAACCGCCAATCCTGTGACAACCACCGAGGCATCTCTTTGCTTTCAATTGCAGGGAAGATACTAGCCAGAATTCTTCTCAATCGCCTCACGGCCCATCTCGATCAAGGTCTTCTTCCTGAGAGTCAATGTGGCTTCAGAAAAGAACGTGGAACTGTTGACATGATTTTCGCTGCAAGGCAACTGCAAGAGAAATGTCAGGAGCAGAACTGCGAAATGTTCTCCAGTTTCGTTGACCCCACCAAGGCTTTTGATACAGTCAGCAGAGAAGGACTGTGGAAGATTATGGCAAAATATGGCTGTCCACGAAAGTTTGTACAAATAGTGCGGCTATTTCATGATGGCATGCAGGCAAGAGTACAGGAAAATGGTGAACTGTCTGAACCCTTTCCTGTCACCAATGGAGTGAAGCAAGGATGTGTCCTGGCACCAACACTGTTCAGCCTCATGTTTTCAGCCATGTTGATGAATGCCTTCGAGAACGACGACATTGGAATAGACATCAACTACCGTATGGATGAAAAGTTATTCAATCTCAGAAGGCTGAAAGCTAAAACCAAAATTAACAGCGACACCGTCAGAGAGCTCCTGTTTGCTGGTGATTGCGCTCTATACGCCAACTCAGAGGCGGACATGCAACATAATGTTACAGCTTTCTCACATGCCTGTGCCAACTTTGGGCTCAATATCAACTTGGAGAAGACTGTAGTTATGTACCAGCCAGCTCCAGGGAATAATCACACTGTGCCGAATATCAAAGTGAATGATCATAGACTAAGTGTTGTGGACAAATTCACCTATTTTGGCAGCACTGTGTCACAAGCTGCCATAATTGATGACGAAGTGAATGCAAGAATCTCCAAGGCCAGTGTGGCCTTTGGCAGACTGTACAATAATGTATGGGACAGAACTGGAATAAGCCTGCAAACAAAGCTAAAAGTCTACAAAGCAGTTGTATTATCCACACTGCTATATGCTTGTGAAACCTGGACTGTTTATCAGCGACACGCTAGGAAATTAAACCACTTCCACACAGTCTGCCTAAGGAAGCTACTGAAAATTAAATGGCAAGACAAGATCCCAGGCACTGAAGTCCTAGAAAGAGCGTCTATCCCCAGTATTCACACTCTACTGATGAAGAATCAGATTCGTTGGGCTGGTCACTTGACTCGCATGCCAGATCACAGGCTCCCTAAACGAATTTTTTACAGCGAACTGCGTTGTGGTAAACGCTCCCAAGGTGGCCAGAGGAAACGCTTTAAAGACACTCTGAAAATCTCCCTGAGTGCTTTTGCAATTCATCATGACACCTGGGAGACTGCAGCCAGAGACCGAAATTGGTGGCGTGCATCATTACGCAAGAGTGCAGTCTCTTGTGAGACAACTAGGACTGCAAGAGATGTGAAGAAAAGGCAGGACAGAAAAACCACTGCAGGAAATCCTCCTCCAGAAACGTCAAGCATTCTTTGCCCACAATGTCAAAGAACATTTCGAGCCAAAATAGGCCTTATTAGCCATCTTAGAACCCACGGCTCTATACCTTCAACCCCACTGGATGAAATAAATGGTCATCATCATTCTTGATGGACAAACAACACACAACCACCGAACATGCTAATAAGGCGCCTGGTCAACAATTCAAATAAACATCTATAAAACTTTACCAAATATAGCACATAATGATCTGTTCTATGATCTGATGAAACAACCCTTCTCAAAATCTACGGAAGCACGCAGGGAGCGTAGACAACAGTCCATTTCATGTAGGAAACACAAGTGTGGATACTGGCTGATTCCATTCGAACGGAAAGAAGACGAATTGCTGTTCAGACTTACACAGAGTTTGAGAAGACTGCGGGGGATGGGGACGGAAGAGAGATATATGATCAGAGGATATGATCATCAGTCTGAAGACTGATTAACCTGGCGATGACCATGATGGTGAAATAATTAATGGTGCATATCGCTAGCAGCATGTTGCCATCAAATACATTCACGAGGTCAGCATGGCTGAATAGATGAGAGCGCTAGCTCATGAACTTCCGGTGTGTTGATGTCGAGGTTGTCGGTTCAACCCCTAGTCCGTGTAGTTGGACTAAAATGTTGGCTTTCTGTCCTTGACTTTGCGATGGAAATTAAAAGTACCTCAGAAGTTGAAGTGGGGTCGCTTGATGGCAGGGAAAGCTGGCCCTTACCAAACAAGTAGTTCAAAGCCCATGAAGCAGTAGCTTGTGTGTGAACTACGCTTGAGTTCAAAGCGAGTGAACGAAAAAAACAACAACTCCATTGTGCAGGTTGAATGTACTCAGCAATGTTTGTGTTCAGTAGTTAGCCATTAAACACATCTGCGGCCGATTTGGCAGCAGATCGCTTTGCAATGGTTTTTTACGAAATGGTATGGGTGCCGGTCGTTCAGAAAGCAATGGCAAACTACAGAACGTAAACCTGCCAAGAGATCACAACAGTAAAAAATGCTAGTGTTGACACAATGTCTTGTAAAGGATATCAACTAACTAACAGTTAGCCATTATTGTATAAAGGGGAAGTCAACCATTTTTTCTGTAAGATATTGTAACCTCCCCTTCTCCGCTTCACAAATCTCCTCAAACGATCTACACAATGAACAATTATCGTACAATTCTAGGTTCGTTGCTAATTCAAATATGAACAAATCTTCCCAGAGATCCATCTACGGAAATATAATTGTGTAATTAGGTGCATCAATATCATTATGGCCCAGACATTGTCCCACTAATCCAACAGTTCTGAGTGTCATTTAATCTACCAGCTAGGGTTTCAGTAAATACATATTTACAGAACACATGTGGCATTATTTACACAAGACGACGGGAAATTTAGTTGGAGATAAACACGTATTGTTTCTTTGATGTTATGTACATACGATTACACGTTATCGATTAATCACACAATCGATATTTGCAGCACAAACAGAAGTGATCTGTGACCGTTAAGTGCGAATAAATATACTTCAATCTCTTGATTGAACTCGAAGATAATGTCAACTATACTTTTATAATAAATATAGTTTCGTAGCAGGGCAGATGAATGCACAATTACTAGAAACAGTAAAATTACATTTACTTGTAATCAGGCAAGTAATGTATATTGTGATAACAGGTTAAAATAGTACTCTACAACCGCGTAATTGGTTATGAATGTTTTTATTCTTGGGATTCGCAGACCGTGCAGCAATATCATTTTATTTTCGTGTTGATAGTATGGAGTAGTGGTGCTGCATTGGTTTGTGTATTCACTTATTTACATTGTATTTCTGGATTCGATCTCTAGTAATAACTGTGCTATGTTGTTGGCTGTAAGGTTATTTGGATGGCTGCCTGAATGGTTGGTTGGTTGGTTGGTTGGTTGGCTGGTTGGGTGGACTGATTTGTTGGGTGACTGGATGGTTGGTTTGTTGGTTGTGTGGGCTGGTTTGTTGGGTGATTGAATGGTTGGTTGATTGGTTGGTTGGTTTGGTGAATTGATTTGTTGGGTGACTGGATGGCTGGTTGTTTGGGTGGATTGACTTGTTGGGTGACTGGATGGGTGGTTTGTTGGTTGTGTGGACTGGTTTGTTGGGTGATTGAATGGTTGGTTGATTGGTTGGGTGGTTGGTTGGTTGGTTGGTTTGGTGGACTGATGTGTTGGGTGACTGGATGGTTGGTTTGTTGGTTGTGTGGACTGGTTTGTTGGGTGATTGAATGGTTGATTGGTTGGTTGGTTTGGTGGACTGATTTTTTGGGTGACTGGATGGTGGGTTGTTTGGGTGGACTGACTTGTTGGGTGACTGGATAAATGGTTGGTTGATTGGTTGGCTTGTTGGACTGATGTGTTGGGTGACTGGATGGTGAGTGGGTGGGTTGGTTGGTTTGTTGGTTGGTTGGTTGGTTGGTTGGTTGGACTGATTTGTTGGGTAACTGGATGGTTGATTGATTGGTTTGATGGACCGATTTATTGGGCGACTGGATGGTGGGTTGGTTGTTTGTGTGGATTGATTTGTTGGGCGACTGGATGGTTGGTTTATTGGTTGGTTGGGTAGACTGATTTGTTAGGTAATTGGTTGGTTGGTTGATTAGTTGGTTGGTTGGTTGGTCGGACTGATATGTTTGATGACTAGATGGTTGGTTGATTGGACTAATTTGTTAGGTGACTGGATGGTTAGTTGGTTGGACTGATTCTTTGGGTGACTGGATGGTTAGTTGGTTGGATAGATGGATATGTTGGGTGATTGGATGATTGGGTGGTTTGGTGGACTGATTTTTTGGTTGACAGGATGGTTGTTCGGTTGGTTGGTTGAGTGGACTGATTTGTTGGATGACTGTATAGAACCATGACGTTTTTGTAGGCCTGTGTACACAGCTTTTGTTCTCGTAGCAAAAGACAAATGTTAGCATCGAACCCATATCCAATCTCGCTCATGCCATTGTCAGCATGACGTCCTAACCGTTACAACACAGAGTCCGTTACACCGACACACCGAGTTTTCGCTCTAGAGTTAGTACACCGTCTTGTCAAATCCATGAAAAAAAAGGCAAGCATCTCTCGGAACGAGTTCCTGTGTGGAGACTTTTATCCCGACCCCGATACCGCATTACCATGTCCACGCGAGCTGTGCTGCAGAGATCTCCTTCACCTCTCCACGACCAGAAAGAAGCAGGGCGAGCGAAACCGTTACTGGGATCTTACATCTGCTGAGGATTTAGCAGGTGATGGTTGGGCGTAGCACGTATGAAATGCCTGGGATGAGAATTAGGTTAGTCATGTCCCCTCCACAGTTTTTAGGTATTTCACTGACAAGAGATTCCATCGCAATACCCAGGAAAAATACTTATACATCTTTTTTTTTTTTTTTTTTTTAAAGAGTTCGCTCGATTAAATTCAAGCGTAGTGCTTATACATGCTACAATTTCTAGCGCAATGGATTGATTATTTCTTGTGGATTAGCTTTCCCTACTAACAATGTCCTTCGCCACCAGGCGAAACCACTTCGACTCCAGAAGTACTTGTAATTTACGTCCCCAAGTCAAAGACGAGAAGTCAACATTTTACTCCAACTGACTGGTGTAAGAGTTGAACCCACTACATCAGCATCTGCACACCGGAAGGTCGATAACGCGCGCTCATACCCATTGGGCCGTGCTGGCCCCCAAGTATTTCTATGAGTTCTCCGGTTGCGATCTAAAGATGGCGGACAGACATCCTCCTGGCTGTTCTCGAGGTCCTTAGCATCGATGGGGCTGCAGATGTGTGCATACCAGAATCGTTCATTCTATAAGTATTGTCCTTGATGGGTTGCCTGATTGCACATGCAGCCTTTTGCTAGAGTCACTTTGGCTTCCTCTTGTCAGTTTCACACTGGTGTAGGATTTTTAACGAACAGGCGGATTTTCTTAATCGTCCTCCCCCCATCCAAAGAGATAGGAAGAAGAAACATTTTACAAGATCTGAACATCGAAGAAAGCTGTCTCACAGGCAACATCTTGCCTAGGAAACTGAAATCATCAACATCATTTGCCATGCCGATAAGCGTGGTCGGTCATGTTTCGAAGTCTCACACGATCACCAGAGTCGTGGATCAGCTCTGTGTTCTTGTCTCGATCATGGCCAAATCACCCAGATATTTACTTCTCTGCCTTCCCATTGTTCATTTCTCTTCAATCTTGCGAGTTATCACTAAGTTGTCCAATTTATTTCTTCGTATAACGTATCCACAAAAAAAAAAAAAAAAAAAAAAATGTGACTTTCTACTACTAATTTCTCTAATCAGTTTACGGTTTCCATTTGCTTCTTGTAGGACTTGGTCAGGTAGTTGTAGGTCGTGGTCTTCAATTTCACGCCGGTAGGCAGAGGATCTCTTTAATTAGGAGACAAGGGCTACGGTCATCGACCAGTATGGTCACTGCTGGGAACGAAAGTAATGGCAAACTACGTTCTTTACAAATCAGTCAAGGCAGTCGTGTTTCGTGCAATAGAGAAGCTGAAATACTTTGGCCATTTTAAATGCTACATTGGTTGTAAAAGAACGACGAATGAAGACGAGATTCCTGGAAGCACAAAGAATGAACATGCATGAGGTGCGAGAATTTGCAAAGATTTGATAATCTTGTGAGTTGAACAGGGGGAAGGCAGAGAAGTATATACCTGGATGGCTTGGCCATGTGGCAAGGTCGAGGCAAGAACACAGAGCTGATCCACGACTGTGGTGCTGTGTGATATGGTGAAACATGACTGACCATGCCTTTCGGCATGGCGCATGATGATGATTATGATAATATTAATCTTCTGGGCAGGCGGTCGTGAGAGCGCCGTTCTGCACAGGAGCGGCTACATGGTGCCTTCGTGTGTCCAGACGTGATGTGCAAGATATGGAGTCAAACAGTCAGCACTCAACCAACCACACACCCGATCGCCTACACACAATCACACGCGCTTACACACATACACACGAACTTCACTCATGTGTATGTAAATGCAGTATAAAGCATCATTATAACTTAGCATATTACAGTTTCGGGGCCACAAGAGCTCAGTGACTAGCACGCCTGCTCGTCGACTCGGTTGTCATCTGTTTGCATCCACATCAAGACGGGGAATTCTGTGACCCGGATTTTCATGTCCACCCAGGCTGAAATGGGAAACAGGAAATTTCCACGGAAGTAAAGTATGGCGGCGTTATATTTTCCACATCACCTTTAGAATGTTGATTGGTGCGTACAAATATGGAGGTAGCATAATCTACCCAGGACATCCCAGAGTGGAACAGGGTCCCTTACTTTACTTGTAATACTTGTATCTGTATTCCAATGTAATCAGAATCTACAATTAATACTGATACAAAGTAGTAAGAGTTTGGAAGCAACGGAGATGTGGTTCTTAGATACGAATGTTACAAATACCTTAGACTGCCAGCGTAATTGGCAATGATTGCCCTGAAGACACTAATGAAAGTATAACATTTGACACAATAATAAGAAAGAGATAAACAACTGTCTCTGGATCTGTAATGAGAAGAGAGGCATTGGGAAACATCATGACGACAGGAAAGATCAGAAGGGACAGATTCAGAAGCAGACAAAGAGAAATGATGCTGGATAGACTGAAACGGTGGCATGGAGGGATATCAACAGCAGAGTTGATTCAGAACACCAAGGACCGAGATCTGTGGAGAGACATGAACGCCTGCGTCGGTTTGCAGGGCACATGACTATGATGATGACAATTAATCGCGTTTTTAGTTAACGTGTACATAATTGTGTTAACACAAACATACGTGTGCATGTGTGCACTCAAATATTTGTACAACGATTACAGACGCTATTTCTTGCGGATTAAGATGATATTTGAATATGGCGAGCGCTATAATTATGTTTTTAATTACACCCATATATAAATGAGGGAGAACATTTAGCGGCGCGCTACTTATAACTGTCACTAGCCAACACACAGTTCTGGGGATTGATCCTCGATAGTGACAAAATGTGAGATTTTTGTGGCTGAATTAGAATCTGCCTCTTGATGTGATTACAAGGTAAGGGTAAGAATTTCCTTGGAAGAAAATATAGGAAGCCATCTAGTAGCTTTAGCTTAATATCTTGTAGACTAGTATATGTGACCACTTAGCAATTCACAGCGCTACAACAATATCTTTTACGGGATTACCTTTATGCGTATCTTCAAAATGTGCAGTCAAGAGATGTTCTCAAGGAGGTAAGAAGCAACTGCATCAATTTCGTTGCACGGGGTTCTATCCCATACAATTTGGGCTACTTTTCATATAGCGGTCTGCATCAGAATCCCCGAGGTGTCCCCCCAAAATGTCCTATTGTGAAATGAATGAGTCCAAAAAACGAACTTGCGGCTTTCGGAGCACGGTAGGATGGCTTAACCGTTTCGCCACTGAGACCCTCATTCTCCCAAGAGATGTCCTGTAACGTTTTAACTCTTCATGGTTTTCTGTGCAAATATGGGCAGCTTTATCCACATGAAGAGCGGTGGCGGAGTGGCTGGACGGTTACTTGCCGGCCCGATGTTTATGGATTCGATCGGCATGAAGGTGGATTCGGAGGGGGGGGGGGGGGGGGTTAAAAATTTCCTGGGGTTCCCATATGGGTCCAGCTTAACATGGGTACCAGAAAATGTCTTGGGAAGTAAAGGTGACCGGTGAGATACTGACCACATCAGCCACTGAATGCCGGTTGGTCTATACAAATAGGGGTCTAGCACCTTGTGACCAATACCCCATAAGGCGAGTAAAGGGGTCGTTGACTTACTTATAAGGGGAAGTCTATAAGTAAGTCACAACTGGCTGTAGAAAAATAACTAAATAGGATAAATACTTGAAACAAGTTTATTTTTATACATACATTGTCCCTTTATTTACCAAAATAATTTCAACCAGCATTGATGCACTTTTTTCTGCCTGCCCTCTTCCCTTTCAAAAAAAAAGGTGTAATTGTTTTCCCTGAGTGACCCTTCCTCAGCGAGGCGAGTCTCCTGCAGGCCAGCAATATCAATGTTAAGACGATTGAGTTCAGCATCAATCACAGCCGTTTTTCTCACATCGTCAATATTTGTCAAATCAGTGGAAAATCCTGGACACATGGTTCTCACGTTCCAGGTTGCGTGACCCTTTTTTTAACCCCCCCCCCCCCCCACCTTCCGAATCCACCTTCATGCCGATCGAATCCATAAACATCGGGCCGGCAAGTAACAGTCCATGAACTTTATAAGTCAGGTCTTAGTCAGATATGACTGAGCTACCGTATGACAGTAGGCGGTACTACCTGCTTTCTGTCAGCGCCGAATGTTGGGCGGCGCTTACCAAACCCGACACTCCACATTGTGCCAACGGCTTCGGGCGGAAGAGCGCAATTGGGAGGGTACAAGCCTTATCCTGGTGCGAGGAAATGCAACCCAAAGACAAAATAAGTCATGGCAGGGCAGACCAGGCCCTAAGCCTTGGTTGGCAGCTGGTCTAGGATCGAAGCTCCGACAGGCGAACAGTTAGAGCATTGCTTTGCTGATCCGGTAGCTTCTGCAGCTTGTCTTGTTCCAGATGTATAGGTGTTAACTTTCCTCTGGAGTGAACTAGGCAGGCCGAGAGAGGGATCATGCTGCATGGGCAACACATGGTTTCTTTATTTTAGCCCAGGCTTTGTGCTATGGAGAGGCAATAACTCCATCCCTGGTCTTAACCGGTCTCGGAATCAAAGCGAGAGGCAACTGTTACGGGTTATAAGTCCTTGTCAGTTGGCGTAGACATGGGGCGCCACGCGTTGCCTCTGACGGTGGGAGACACCTACAGGTGTCACGGATCAGCTACCGCCCGCCTCAAGCTGGGCAGCGCCCGGCCAATTGGGTGCTGATCCGCCACATCCTGCCTGCTTCAATGGGTGCTTGGGGCTAGGTCAAAATCTGTATCGCAGGCTGTAAAACCAATGCACCAGGTACTAATAAAAAGAATAATAGAAACCTCAAGCTACGGCTTGCAACCTGGAACGTGAGAACCATGTGTCCAGGATTTTCCACTGATTTGACAAATATTGACGATGTGAGAAAAACGGCTGTGATTGATGCTGAACTCAATCGTCTTAACATTGATATTGCTGGCCTGCAGGAGACTCGCCTCGCTGAGGAAGGGTCACTCAGGGAAAACAATTACACCTTTTTTTGGAAGGGAAGAGGGCAGGCAGAAAAAAGGCAACATGGTGTGGGCTTTGAAGTGAAGAATTCGCTACTGGGAATGATTGATATCCCAGCAGGAGGTAATGAAAGATTATTATCACTGCGCTTGGCAACCTCTTGTGGATTTGCCACCATTCTCACTGCATATGCACCGACACTCGCTTCCTCTGATGATGTGAAGGATACGTTCTATGAGCAGCTAGACTCTGCGATCAAGGCAGTTCCAAAATCCGACTACATTTATATGTTCGGTGATTTCAATGCTCGCGTGGGCAAGAACTCGAGTTCATGGCCAGTGTGCCTTGGAAAATACAACATCGGTCGCATGAATGATAATTGGCAAAGGCTACTGAAGCATTGCACTAGAAGTGACCTATGTATTACAAACTCCATTGTTAAAACAAAAGAGCTGCACAAGGTCACATGGAAACATCCAAGATCTGGCCATTGGCATCAGCTGGACTTCATTTTCATACGGAGACAACATCTGAACCATACATCATTAACTCGAAGTTACCACATTGCTGACTGTGATACAGATCATTCTTTGGTTGTTGCAAGGGTTAGACTGAGACCAAAGAGAATCTACACAGCTAAACACAAGTCTAGCCCCAGGATTAATATTATTAACACTCACGATCCTGGAAAGTGCTTTGAATTTCAACAGCAACTTGAAGACGCTTTCAATGATACATAAGAAAATTGTATACTAAATGATAAATGGAGTAAACTTAAGGAGACTATTTATAAAACAGCGGTAGGGGTTTACGGCACTGTGGATCATAAGAGGCAGGACTGGTTTGCGGCAAACAGCCAGATACTGCAGCCCTTTATTCATAAAAAGAAGATAGCTCTCTTAAGTAACAAGGAAAGACCAACGCGTAACACTCTGAGTGAGCTGAAGCAAGCGAGGAAGGATGTACACAAGGCTGCCAGGCAGTGTGCAAATGACTATTGGATCAAGTTATGTGAGTCAATTCAAATCGCAAGTGATAAGGGAAACATCAGAAGCATGTATGAAGAGATAAAGAAAGCCTGTGGTCCAATGATCAAAAGAAGTGCACCGCTGAAAACCTTGACTGGAGAAATCATCACTGATAAGAAACAGCAGATGGATAGATGGGTCGAGCACTATTTAGAGCTTTACTCAAGTGAGACCAAACTAGCGGATGATGCCCTCAAGGCCATAGAGGCCCTGCCAACTCTTGACCACCTGGACACACTTCCCACTATAACAGAAGTTAAGTGTGCTATAAATGAGCTTGCATCTGGCAAGGCTCCAGGTAAGGATGGGATTCCAATAGAGGTAATCAGGAGTGGGCAAGACACACTCGCTCTACAGATCCACCAGCTAATAGAGCTATGCTGGCGAGAAGGACAAGTCCCACAGGATTTCAAAGATTCAAACATCATAACGCTGTACAAGAACAATGGCGATCTGAGCGACTGCAACAACTATAGGGGTATCTCACTTCTGTGTATTGTTGGGAAAGTATTTACCAGAATTGTCCTGCGCAGACTTCAAGTCCTGGGAGATCAAGTCTACCCCTAATCACAGTGCGGCTTCCGCCAGAACCGGTCTACCATTGATATGATATTCTCATTGCGACAGATGTAAGAAAAATGCCGGGAACAAAATCAGCCACTGTTTATTGCCTTCATCGACCTCACAAAGGCATTCGATTTGGTCAGTCGTGAGGGTATTTTCAAAGCATTAAAGAAGATTGGCTGCCCACCAACTCTTCTGTCCATTGTGGAGTCGTTCCACACAGGCATGAAGGGTATAATCAAGTTTGATGGCTCAACTTCAGAAGAGTTTGAAATCAAGAGTGGAGTTAAGCAAGACTGTGTACTAGTCCCCACCCTCTTTGGGATATACTTTTCACTTCTACTGAAATATGCCTTTCGTGATCAGGATAGTGGTATATACATTCACTCACGCTCAGATGGTGGCCTCTATAATGCTCAGAGATTGAAGGCCAAGACCAAAATTAGGAGGGTACTAATCAGAGAGTTGCTTTTTGTGGATGATGCTGCGATTACGACCCACTCTGAGGAAGAATTACAACATCTGCTATCTGCATTCTTCAATGCTTGTTCTGAATTTGGTTTAATAATTAACAAAAAGAAGACACAGATTGTGTCACAAGGTGCACATGGTGTACCATCAATCTTTATTGACGACACCGAACTGGAGATAGTAGACCATTTTACATATCTAGGATCAGAGGTAAATAGCAAATTATCCCTCGATCAGGAAATCAACATCAGGATTGGCAAGGCAGCAACAACAATGAACATGTTAGCAAAAAGAGTCTGGGAGAACAGGAAGCTTACTGCCAAAACAAAAGTCCTCGTCTACCAAGCCGGTGTCCTTAGTACTCTTCTTTATGGCAGTGAAACCTGGACAACTTACTCACGCCAAGAGAAACGTTTAAACAGCTTTCATATGCGGTGTCTGCGAAGAATACTTGGTATTAAGTGGCAAGACAAAATCACAAATACTGAAGTATTGGAAAGATCAGGTGGTGTGATGGTGTATTCCATGCTCAGTCTTCGTAGACTTAGATGGATAGGACATGTTAGGAGGATGGATGATGGTAGAATACCAAAGGACATCTTGTTTTGGTGAATTACAGACGGGTAGGAGATCTCAGGGTCGGCCTCTACTACGATACAAAGATGTGTGTAAGCGGGACATGATTGATACAGGCATAGATAACGCACATTGGGAGCAAGTCGCCGCTGAACGTGTTGCATGGAGGGCAAACATCAGAAATGGAATAAAGTCAAAAGAGAAAATGATTGCAGATAAAGCACACACAGAGCGTGAGAGACGTAAGATGGTGCACAATGGTGGAAATGACGATGTTTTCACATGCATCTACTGTGGGCAAACATTTGCAGCAAGAATTGGCCTTACCAGCCACACTCGCCACCGCCATGGATCGTAGTTATTAAGCCTTTTTGAAGCACAATGTACCAACTATCGTCTGTCAATACGGAAAGGTGCTAATGAATGAATGATGCACTTATCCCATCTTTTTATCAGTCCTCCCAAACCCGCTGCATAGAACTGCGCGCTTTGTTTTCTAAACCACATTTTCACTTCACATTCAACACCAACAACTACCATCACTGGCCTTACAGCAAAGATCATCTGCGACGAGGATGTCCAAGAAGAAAATGGATTGACAACATCAAAGACATTGTACAATCACACGGAATGACACTATCCAGTGCCGCCCACCGGGCGCTGGGGTGCAAATTATTCCTCCCCACGACGCTTGACTGCAGAAGTGGAAGATGATGATGATGATGATGATGATGATGATGATGATGATGATGTTGATGATGATGATTCAACTTCGGCGTCATTCGCGAAATGTCTCCTGCCAAGGTGGGTTTTCAGTGTTTATGCGGACAAATGTTTGTCCCGTAAAGCGGTGCATAACTGGGGTCGATAAAGTTACGAGGGGGAGTCAATAAGTAAGTCACACAGTTCTGTGGGATGGCCGGTAAATGAAAGCAAAGCACGCAGTTCTATGAAGCCGGTTTGGGAGGAATGACAAAACGATGGAATAAGGGCATCCAATGTTGGTGGAAATTATGTTGCGAAATAAAGGGACAATGTATGTATAAAAATAAACTTGTTTCAACTTGTTATCATAATTAATTATTTTTCTACAGCCATTTGTGGCTTACTTATTAACTTACCCTCGTAATAAGTAAATTGTATTACTTGATATTACAGGTCTGAAAACTTTCTTGCCGCAGTGAACAACTAAGACCGTGTTATTTTGACACATATAGAAATTTCCACATTGTACGGAGTTCACAAATCAAAAACCAAAGATGTTCCCACAAGATGATTCCATTATCGCAAATTACTCAGTTATGACTAAAGATGTAACGGTTACTGACACATCCACAATACCTGCTGAGGCGCTGTCCTACATTCTGATGGTCAACTTCTGGGGGATTGGCCTCGCCACGAGTGTCTTTGGTATCATCACCAACATCCTTAACATCATCACGTTTCTAAAACAGGGTCGGCGGGATGCAGTGAATATCAGTCTTCTGGGCCTGGCAGTTACTGATCTTGGCTCTTTATTTACCCTTACAATGACCAACATCTGTTTTATTCCTTCTTTCCAAGTTCTGGATCTACCTGTTGTTCCTATGGACTTCATGTACATGTGGGCCTGGCTGCATATAATGCTGACCCGAATTACATCTTGGATTACCGTTTACGTCACCTTTGAGCGCTGTCTTTGCGTGTCGCATCCTCTAAAAGTCAAGGTCATCATAACTTCAAAGAGAACGGTCATCTACATCTTGGTTCTCTACCTGGTCATGCTGGCCAGCGTTGTCCCAGTTTACTACCCGACGCGTGCGGCTAAAGTCTTCGACCCCGCCAGGAATAAAACTCTTAACGGGATCGCTTTGCTAACCAACAGAAATGATATCGAAACTGTGTCCTTTGTTATCAACTGTATAGTTCCAACCACAGCCTTTGTTACCGTCATTATCTGTACAACGATTTTAGTGAGGCAAGTTCGGAGGAAAGAGAAATGGAGAAATCAGTCAACAATGTTGCCTCAAACAAACACGGTGTCCACCAGGGACACCAAAGTCATCAAGATGGTTGTTTTCATGTCTGCAGTGTTCATCATCTGTTACTTCCCTGGTACAGCCATTTATATATGGGTCATGATTGACCCAGATATGAGAATAGACGGCAAACACCTGGATCTGTTGTTAGCGAATTTCTCTATTTTGTTTCACCTGGAGTCCATCAACGCTAGCTCTGGTATTTTCATCTACCTGTGCATGAGTTCCAGATACAAGAGGACTTTTCTTCAAACGTTCTGTTGCATGGAGGTGTGAGTCTGCCGCAGAACAGCGTTCATTTCAACGTCGTGATCTACTGAACGCCTAGGCGTTGACAATGCTTAAATTTTCTAAATTTCTATTTGATATTTGATATTTGAATCTCACAGAAACAAATCTGTGATGAGGTTCTACAATTGTTTCGTTGCATGAACGTGCGAGTCTACAACATAAAAGCGTGTAATCAGGTCGCATGGCCGAATTGGTAAGAACGCGTATTCTTAAACATCTGGTGTGCTGATGCCGAGGTAAGCGGCTCAGCCTCTACACCGAACAGCTGGACTAAATGTTGACCTGTCGTCCTTGACATGGGGGACGTAAATTACAAGTACTTCGGAAGTCGGAGTGGGCTCGCCTGATGGCAAGGGACACTGTTAATAGGGAAAGCAAATCCACACGCAAAATTCAGTCCATCACTACTATAAATAGCGTATATGGACTACACTTGAGTTCAAAACGAGCTAGAGGAAATAAAAAGCGTGCATTTCACTAAAGCTTTCAATGTGTATGTTGTCTAGTGCGATCTCTAGCTTAGTTTAGCTTAGTTTAGTCTTTGGATCAACATCACGGCACACGGTTTAACCCATAAGTGCCCCGTTTTCCTCCTCACTCAAACCTGAGTCTGGAGAAACTCAGCTCAATGCACGAACTCCGTTGCATCGGCGAGGATCCTGAAATACTTTGGGTAGATTTTTAACTCGAAATTTTGCCCGGGCAGCGCAGTTAGGCTACTCTTTTTCGATTTCCAACTGCCAAGGGATCTTTTACGTGCGCAACAATACACACGGGCGTCCGACCTCACTACCCAGAGACAACAATACACACGGGCGTCCGATCTCACTACCCAGAGACCAGGGGACATTTTATTACTGGAAGTCCAGGTGGATTTTTAAAATAAATCCCTGTCCTCACCGGGGCCTGAACCCGGGACCTCCAGCACTCGAGGCGGACACCATACCTCGAGACCACTCTCACTACTTCTACTTCTGCGAGAGCCAAACAATATATGCACTTTTTATTTAAGAACTGTGTTGTTTGATGAGTTTGGTTAAATATCTATATAAGTTATGTGGTGTACAGGATCTTATAGTGAAAATAGCCACGCCGTGAACAATTCTGACCTGTATGTGCATTGAACAATTCTGACCTGTAGGTGTATAGAACAATTCTGACCTGTAGGCGTATAGAACAATTCTGACCTGTATGTGTATTGAACAATTCTGACCTGTAAATGTATTGAACAATTCTGACATGTGTGTGTATTGAACAATTCTGACCTGTAGGTGTATATAATAATTCTGACATGTATATATATATAGAACAATTCTGACCGGTATGTGTGTTGAACAATTTTGACCTGTATGTGTATTGGACAATTCTGACCTGTAAACGATGCGAAAATGTGTATTGAACAATTCTGACCTGTATGTATGTTGAACAATTATGACCTGTGTGTGTATTGAACAATTCTGACCTGTAAATGATGCGAATATGTGTATTGAACAATTCTGACATGCATATGTATAGAACAATTATGACCTGTATGTGTATAGAACAATTCTTACCTGTATGTGTACTGAACAATTCTGACCTATACATGATGCGAATATGTGTATATAATACTTCTGACCTGTACATTATGATGGTAGAATACCAAAGGACATCTTTTTTGGTGAATTACAGATGGGTAAGAGATTTCAGGGTCGGCCTCTATTACGATACAAAGATGTGTGTAAGCGGGACATGATTGATACAGGCATTGATAACGCACAGTGGGAGCAAGTCGCCGCTGAACGTGTTGCATGGAGGGAAAAGTTCAGAAATGGAATAAAGACAAAGGAGAAAATTATTGCAGATAAGTCACACACCGAGCGTGTGAGACGTAAGATGGTGCATGATGGTGGAAATGACCACGTGTTCACATGCACCCACTGTGAACGGGCATTTACAGCGCGAATTGGTCTCATCAGTCACATTCGCTACCGCCATAGGTAAAAGTTATTATGCCTTTTTAAAGCACAAACTATCATCCTGTCAAGACGGCAAGGTGCCAATGAAAAGATTATGAACTTATGTGTATAGAGAATTTCTGACCTATTCACTGACAACAGTAAATAAAGGACGCATTTAACACGCTCCAGGGCGCATTAGACTTCTTAAACATCCGGTGTTCTGATGCCGAGGTAAGGGGTTCAATCCCTAAACCGTACAGTTACATTAAAATATTGACTTCTCGTCCTTGACTTGGGGACGTAAATTACAAGTACCTCTGAATTCGGAGTAGGTTCGCCTGATGGCGAGGGACAATGGTAATAGAGAAAGATAATCCACAGGCAAGATTCAGTCCAGTGCCACTAGAAGTATTGTGTAAGGACTACGCTTGAGTTCAAAGCGTGCGAGCTGAAGAAAAAAAATAAGCTTATCTTGATTATCTCATTTATGATATTTTATTCCGTCTTCTATTGGAGCTTATGCATTCAATCAACTCACCCCAAGCCTGATTATTCTGTGAGATGTTATGGAGCCCTTTCCTCCATGTCTTCTCTATATTATACATTCGAGTCTCAAATGCTCTTCTCCATGTCATTTTAGGTCTTCCGCCATGTAGTTTGTGAGACACGGTAGCTCAGTTGCTGGCACACTTTCCTGCGGACGAGGTGATATTGTTTTCAAATTCCTACCTAGGCGAGAATTTGCTTATTATCTATAAGTGTTCTGTTATTATTTATCTGCGTTCAGACTATACTTCAGAAGCAGCTGTTCATTATAATTCCTCACATATAGACGGGCAACACTAATTTGGAGAAACCAACGTTGAAGTCCAAAGTGATGCGTGTAGGAAACAAGCCCGCTACCTCGTCATCAGCGTACCGGAAATAAAACGACTAGAGCGCTCTTATGCATTCGGCCAGGTTGAAGTGTGTGTGTGTGTGTGTGTGTGTGTGTGTGTGTGTGTGTGTGTGTGTGTGTGTATTGCCGCTGAATGTTCCCACAAGGATGTGTGTTGAGAATGGAACCCGGCTCTTGCCAGGTCAGAAATGGCGTTACATCGGAAGCGATTCAATCAGTCGTGAAATTGCCGAACCCAGGATTACTGGGTTCTCGTACTCTGCGCATGTCGTGAGAGGCGACTCAAGAGGGTTGACAACACCCTCAGCCATTATCCCACCAAACATGACTGGCCGACAAAGGGCTTGGTCTTCGTGCTTGTGGATCTATACTCCGTTAGGAGTCCCTGAGGCCATAGAAGTAGAAACAAATATAAAGGTTCTGTGCAATGGGTAGATTGCATGTTTGAATAAATCCTTGTGCTTGCTTCCAGCCAGGTGTTGTTAAATTAAATCACTGCCTGTCTTGTGATGCTCTGTGTGTTGGCCAGAACGCTTATCTCAACACAGCTGGACAACAGATAACAGGGACTCGGGACAGATACGTAGATCATTGTAAGCGTGTTATGGGGGAAGCTGGTCATATATTAACGGCAATCAATTGGTACCTTCAATCATTTGTTTTATGGAATCCACAGGGCAAAAGACATAGAGGAAGACCTACAGAAACCGGAGAACCGGAGAAGAGAAGTGGAAACAGAAACGAACAATATTGAAAGGACATGGACAGGACATGGACAGGACACGGACAGGACATGGACAGGTCATGGTCAGGGCACGGACAGAACACGCACAAAAGTGCAAGGGATAGATAATGATAGGAGGGCTTGGTGAGTTGGTGGAATGCCTATGCACTACTATGGGATACAGGATGAAAGAATATATATGTAGGGTGTATTTTTAATGACTGTGGGGTGTTTAAAAATGTTGCCGTTCCAAGTTTTGCATTTACCTGCTTTAGTTTAGGTTTAGTTTAGTGGACGGATCAATATCACGGCACTCGGGTGTAAACCATAAGTGTTCCGTTCTACTCCTAACTCAAGCCTGAGTCCGGAGAATCTCAGCTCTGTCCCCGTACTCCGTAGCACCGGCGAGGATCCTGAAATACTTTGGGTAGATTTTTAACTCGAAATTTTTTCCCGAGCAGCACCGTTAAGCTACTATTTTTCGATTCCCAACTGCCAAGGGATTTTTTACGTGCGCAACAATACACAAGGGCGTCCAATCTCACTTCCAAAAGACCAGGGGAAATTTTGTTACTTGAAGTCCACGTGAAAAAATCCCTGCCCTCACCGGGGCTTGAATCCGGGACCTCCAGCACTCGAGGCGGACATCATACCTCGAGACCACTCAGGCCCCTGTATTTACCTGTTATGTTGCATGAACTCCACAGAGTGTGAATACAAAATCTGGACCGGCAATATTTTCAAACACTGCACTGTCATTCAAAATACATCATATACAGTATATAATATATAACCACAAGGTTAATGACATTTGACATTTCCCATGCAATATGTGTTTGCATCTATGAAGATGTACCGTGAGAAAATTGGTGACAAATAATAATTACGCTGGCCTAACGTACCGGTGGCTATGGGTTGGATCCGCATCAGCATGGTTTCGAATGTTTCAAAATTGGCCTGGCTTCAGGGTCGACCTAGCTTAGAATGGGTACCAGAAAATTTATTGGGAAATGAAGGCGACAGGCGAGATACCACCCACAACACCCACTACGTGCTGTCACTTTGGTTTTTGCATATCCTATTTACAGGACATGGCTGTCAACATCAGCATATTACGGCTGTTGGTGATGTCTTGGCAAGTGTTACGTTCAGTAGTTTGCCATTGCTTTCTGAACGACTTGCCATGACCTGTTTTGTTCTAACCGGCAAATGCCTACTTGCCATGACCTGTCTTGTTCTATCCAGAAAATGTCTACTTGCCATGACCAGTCTTGTTCTACCCAGCAAATGTCTACTTGCCATGACCAGTCTTGTTATATCCAGCAAATGTCTACTTGCCATGGTCAGTCTTGTTATATCCGGCAAATGTCTACTTGCCATGACCAGTTTTGTTCTATCCGGCAAATGTCTACTTGCCATGGTCAGTCTTGTTATATCCGGCAAATGTCTACTTGCCATGATCAGTTTTGTTCTATCCGGCAAATGTCTACTTGCTAAGACCAGTCTTGTTCTAATCTCTACAAGGCATTTTCACTCAGATGCAATGACTGATCAAGGCAGTTGTACCATTCAACTGTTTCAGAATGATCCCATTAAAACAGATGCCAAATTGTTATATCTTTATTCTTAGAGACGACCATAATGTATATTTTTTACAGTTTAGTTATAATCCTTCTACTTCTGTGAATGTCAATCAATACCTGTTATTTATTTATGAACTGTCGTAGAGGTCTCAAGAGTTCCACAATAAATAATATTCTGTACATTTTATGATCAGTGTATTTGGCAACATGTTATTTACAATACATGTTAATCTGAGTTACTCAGTTCGCTATTTCCGGGGTATTCTTTTCTACGTTTTATTTCATCTTAAAAAAAGTCGCTGAAAAGTTGACAGGATCGACTTCATTGCACCGGGTTTTATCCCATATGGTTCAGTCTCTTTCAGCAGCTCGAGCTGCCGAAAGCGTCGCACAAAGCACGAACTCCGTAGCTCCAGCGACGACCCAGAGAAGTCTCCGAAAAAATGCACTCGTGAACCGAAGGACGCGGCCCGGAATCGAACCCAAACCTTCGGAGCCCGAGTCAGATAACTTGACCACTTCGCCACGGAGACTCCCTTTGTTTCATCATAATGCAGTAAAGGCAGAATAGGTTCTCAAATGTACTTTTGAACTTTGAACTGACTGTTAAATAAATGAAAAAGTTTGCACTTGCGTTGATTGCTTCAAGTTGCGTCACAATTGAGAAAATGGCAATAAGCAAGTTCGCCTGTTTCCCCCCAAACGACATTTGTGGGTATTGTAGAATAAATATGTAAACAACAGTTCCAGGGGCGTAGCAGGCAATAAACACTATGGAGATAATCGTGACCATTTTGGCAACCTTGGTGTCCCTGTTTGAAATACTGTTTTGTTTTTGTGAGGACACCGATTGTTCCTTCCATTTCGCATGTTGTTTCAGCACTCTCACCAGAATGACTGTACATATCGTGATGAATATGAAGAACATGGTTGGTAGGATGTTATTTACCCAGAAAGCGATTCTTTGTATCTTTGCACTACCGGTGATTTTTGTAATACCCAGGAGAGATCTGTTCCGGCGGGAATCAAATACCCAGACGGCCCTTGTTGTATAAAACACAGGAAGAGCAGACGCCGACATGATGACGTAGAGCACGACAAAAAAGGTCATAGTTCGTCTGGGAGTAACGATGGATTTGATCTTGAGAGGCGCCACAATACACAAGCATCGTTCAAACGTGATCCAAGCAGTTGTACCAGTGGTCACTCTTGTGAAGACAACGTGTATCCAGTTAAAGACATAATGCAGCTGAAGAGGATAAAATGGTAAATCCAGAGTATTTAAAGATGGCGTCCAGCAGAGATTAGTAAAGAAGTGAAAAAACAGCGAGCCAATATCTGAAATGCTAAGTCCCAGAAGGCTTAAATTGACTGAGTCCTGAAGGCCTTGCCGAGCAAAGACCACGATGTTTATTCCGTTGACAACCAGCCCTAAGCAGATCACACCATGACCTATCCCCCATGTGTTTAATAGGGTGAAATATGAAAGCGTCTCTTCACTTACTAAAGCCCCTTCTTCTTTGAAGCGTTCCAGATTAATGGAATCCGTAGAGCTAGAATTAATCATTTCTTCAGCTCTGCGATCACAATATAAATAATTAACAATGGTCTCTGCAGAGTTTTTTTTTTTTTTAAACTGGTAAATTAGTTGTATCTATTGGTTGTTAATCTTTTATCAATTCTGTGTATTATGAGAATAGAAAATAAAAATAGTTAAACATTTGTATGTAACTCCTGCGAAAAAAGTAGGAGATAATAAACACAGCCACAGAGAACATATCGTACAACGAACATATCGTACAACGAACCCCAATACAACAAATGTAAATAACCGGGGGAAAAATCAATGATGATAACCACACACAAAAAATAAAATAAAAAGAAGATAAAAATAAGTTATATCACGTCACAAGGAATCGACGTTTCGATTATAATAATCTTAATCGGGAACATCATAAACAGATTTAAAGAAAAACATGAAATGAGAAAATTTTATAAAATTAAAACATAAACAGATAAAGTCTAGGTATGACACGTTGCTAGGGAGGCGGCGCAGAAGTTCAGTTGTGAAAAGTGCCAGATAAGAAAATGTGGAGCTGAAGGTGTGCAAACGGGTTAGATATTGATATATAGAGGGAAGTCAGCAGAGCTATACAGTGGCATCTACAACAATGTTGATTCCCGCTGGGTGGAAGCATTCCAAAGAGTTTATTAACTGGCTTTCAATTTTATGTCAAATTAAACTATTAGAGTATCATGGCTTCAATGCTGTGACATACGCATCGTCGAATCCATTGAGATCAGAAGAAGTGAAATGGTTAGAGACAGGTGTGTCCGAGTATTTGGAATAATATCACTAAGGTGTTCACTAAGGCGGTCGGTTAGGCGTCTACCAGTCTGTCCAATTTATTTCATATTACATCGTTTGCAAATAATAACATATATTTGATTATAATAGAATAGAGTTCGGGCTTTGTGCGACGCTGTCCGCGCTGCGGAAAGAAACTGAGCCGTATGGGATAAAAACCCAGTGCAATGAAATCGACCCTGTCGACTTTTAAGCGACTTTTTAAGTATAACCTGAAAATCCTAAGTCTGAAACCCACGAAGCAAGAGAAGTGGAGGAAGACATCAGCACTCATGAAAAGAGAAGTAGAAAAAGAAATGAACAAGATGGAAAGAACACGGACAGAACTACATGGGGTAGTTAAAGAAAGAAAGGCTTGGAGTGGGTTGATTGGTGACCTATGCCCCAATAGTGGGTTGGTGGCAAAAGAATAATAATGACGTACCGGTTGTCATGTCACCCGATCTCTTCTCCCTATATAGCGAAGCAATAATGAGAGAGATCAAAGAGAAGCCAGGAATACTAATAGGAGGATATAATATAAACAATATAAGCTATGCAGATGACACATTATTGGTGGCGGATAATGCAACACACCTACAACAATTGTTGGACATTGTAGTAACAGAGAGTGCACAGAAAGCACTCTCCTTCAATATCAAGAAAACAGTAACAATGGTGATATCAAAGAAAATGGGGACACCAAAATGTGATATAGAAATAGAAGGGGACATTCTCAACCAAGTGGATAATTTTAAATACCTAGGGGCACTTATAACATCAGATGGAAGATGTACAACAGAGATTAGGAGCAGAATAGGGCAGGCAAAAGTCGCATTTCAGAAAATGAAGAATACCTTATGCAATAAGTGGCTATCAATGAATGTAAGAAAGAGAGTGCTAAAATGCTATATAGAACCAGTTATGCTGTATGGCAGCGAATCTTGGAATGTAAATGAACAAATTAGGAAGAACTTAGAAGCAACAGGGATGTGGTTTTTAAGACGAATGTTACGAATTCCTTGGACTGACAGAGTAACTAACAACGATTGCCTGAAAGAGGCTAATGAAACTAGAACACTATATACAACAATAAGAAAGAGACACACAGCTTTCTTTGGTCATGTGATGAGAAGAGAGGCATTGGAGAACATCGTGACAACTGGAAAGATCGAGGGGAAGAGAGGCAGAGGCAGACCAAGAGAAATGATGGTGGATGGATTGAGACGGTGACATAGGGGAATATATTCAGCAGAGTTGATCCAAAACACCAAAGACCGAGATCTGTGGAGAGCCATGAACGCCTACGCCAGCCGGCAGGGCACTTGATGATGATGATGGTCGTCATGTGTTATTTGCGTGCCCATACACCAGTTCAAACCATTGAACGTAAACTTGCCAAGATATCAACAACAGCAGTAAAATGCTGTTGTTGACAGCGATGTCCCGTAAAAATGATATGAAAAAAAAAATTACACGGGGTATGTGCCAGCTTGTTAGGGAAGTTGATAGGGAACTGCATAGGTTCACAAGGTAGAAGGCGGGCTCGACATCTGAACTTATTGCCTGTGAAAGTGAGCGGAAAGATTGGCCACCAATTCCTGCATGCATTCAGGCTTGCAAAATGTGGTGGGGCTATATGCCACAGCACAGACATATAAATGGAAACTTCAAGGGAACAGATAAGAAATAATATAAATACATGAGTTATGTTTCTTGTTGTGAATGTGAAACAGTTGTAAACTGAGAGTTAAATTGAGTCAAAAATCGACATCGTTGCACTCGTGGCATTCCCATAAGAGCGCAGTCCTCATCTTCAACAGCCATCGGAGAGTTCCAATACTAATAGTGCCCGTTGCAATCTGATTATATGTCTATCTTGCTTTATTTATACCTGAGTGACGAATGTAGGTTATGGTCTCCAGCTTCACGACGGTAGGCAGAGGATCTCTTTTTTTGGGAGACAATGGCTACGGTCACCGACTTGTATGGTCACTGCTAGGAAGGAAAGCAATGGCAAACTACCTTCTTTACAGATGCCAAGAATATCATGTACTGCAGTATTATCGATAATCAGAGAAACGGCGTAAATGGGTGCTCCATAGGAGCAGCCTCGCCCGGTAGGGATAGTCATGTGCACCAGGTGACTCCAGACCGTCATCAGGCGACTGTGTGCAAAAGAATATCAACAATGAAAGTAGGAACTTGGAATGTAAGAGCTATGAGTGGAGATGGAAAATTTGATAACATTAAGAATGAAATTAGAAGATTAAATATTAACCTGTTAGGTGTATGTGAGACCAGATGGACAGGAATGGGCATTATGACATCTGAGGAATATAGAATAATCTACTCTGGTGGAGAGAAACAACAGCGAGGAGTAGCAATTATAATGGATAGAGAGAGGAAAAAATCGATCAAAGGATATTAGACTGTATCAGACACAGTGTTACTGGTGAAGTTGAGTGGAAGACCTTTTGATGTCAACGTCATACAAGTTTATGCAACAACAGCAGACAGTAGTGATGACAGCATTGATGAATTTTATAGTGATTTAGAGAAAGCCTTCAAGAAATGCAAGAATTCTGAAGTAAATATCATAATAGGTGACTTGAATGCCAAAGTTGGAATCAACAGGACGGATGCATAGTAGGCAAGTATGGACTAGGGGAACAGAATGAAAGAGGTTGCAAACTAGTACAGTGGGCAAAAGAGCAAGATATGATTATTGGAAACACCTGGTTTCAACAGCACCCAAGGAGATTATGGACATGGAGAAGTCCTGATCATAAGATCAGACATCAGATTGATTACATCCTCATCAACAGAAGATTTCGAAATGCCTTAAAAGTCGCAAAAACTATACCAAGCGCAGACTGCTACAGCGACCATAGATTAGACTTAAGCAATTTACATATAAAATTAAAGAAAGTCAAATATTCACCAAGAAACATAAAATTTGATCTACAAGCACTTAAGAGTGAGGAAATTAAATATAATTTCAACACAGACGAAGAGAACAGATTCGATGCATTGTCCGATATGGAAATATTATTTCAAGACATCAGTGACCAATGGGAAATATTAAAGAAATCAGTTAACCAAGCTGCAGAAACAACCATCCCCAAAATAAAGATAATAGGACGCAAGAAATGGATAACGGAAGACATCTTCAATCTCATGAAAGTAAGAAGAAATAACAAAAATAACATGGAAAAATATGAAGAGATTCACAGGAAAATTAGGAAGCTATGCAAAGAGGCAAAAGAAACATGACTTGACGAAAACACCCGGAATACCAAATTAATGTACAAAAGAATTAATGACATCACTAACAAAAGAACACACACATCAACGGGTTGCCTAAAAACCAAAGATGGCAAAATCATAATAGAAAAAGATCAGATTTTACATGCGTTGTCAAATTATGTGAAAGACCTTTATGGTGATACAAGAGAAGAACAATATGATCATCGGAATAATAATGAAGGACAAATCAATTTTGAAGATAGAAGTTCAGAATGCTCTTACCCATATGAAAACTGGCAAGACCCCGGGTACAGATAACATCACAGTAGAAATGATCAAAGCCTTAGAAGAATATGGAATAGACCAAGTCACCAGACTGCTGAACGCAATATACGATACTGGAGATATACCTCATGAATTAAGTAATTCTATATTTATTGCAATCCCGAAGAAATCAGGAGCCATGGAATTCGATCAACATAGAACAATTAGTATAATGAGCCACATCACGAAGATTCTGCTGAGAATTATCATGCAAAGAGTTAGGAAAAAAATACAACCCGAAATAGGAGAAGAACAACGTGGGTTTGTAGAAGGCAAGGGCACAGTTAATGCTGTGTATATACTGATAACAGTAATTGAACGTTCTATAGAAGTAAACAAAGATCTATATCTTTGCTTTATTGACTACACAAAGGCTTTCGATAAAGTGAGACATGTCGACATGATACGGATGCTTGAAGATCTACAAATAAATGGATAAGACCTTAGACTTGTAAAAAACGTATATTGGAAACAACAAGCTGCCATCAGAATTGATAACGATGTAGATTAATATCATCCTATTAAAAGACGTGTGAGACAGGGATGTGTAATGTCTCCAGATCATTTTCCCCTGTACAATGAAAATATATTCAGAAATATAGAAGGTATGGAAGGAATCAACATTGGGGGACGATACATCAATAACATTAGATATGCAGATGATACAGTCTTGATTGCAGACAATGAACAGGACCTGCAAAATTTAGTATAGACCGTTGTTGGTGAACAACTAGGGTTAGAACTGAATATTAAGAAGACGCAGATTATGGTCGTCACTGGGAAGAAGAAAATACCACAATGTGACATACGAGTAGATGGGCATATTCTTAAGCAAGTGAATCGATACAGTTATCTCGGCACAGTCATAACATCTGATGTGAGATGCCTTGAAGAGATTAGAACAAGAATTGCCATTGCGAAGATAACCTTTTGCAAGATGAAAAACATACTGACCAATAAAAAGATATCAGTTGAAACGAGAAAAAGAGTGTTGGGGAGCTACATAGAACCTATACTTTTGTATGGATGTGAAGCGTGGACAATAAGCAATCAAGCTGAAAAACAGCTGATGGCTGTGGAAATGTGGTTTCTGAGGAAAATGCAAAGAATACCATGGACAGACAGGAAAACCAATGAGCAAGCCCTTCAAGAAACAAATGAAGATCGTAAACTGATTAGAGTCATTAGACGTAGACTGTCAAAATCTTTTGGGCATGTTATGAGAAGAAATGACTTGGAGAACTTGGTGGCAACTGGCAAGATCGAAGGGGAGAGACCAAGGGGAAGACCGAGAAGTAAATACCTGGATGGCTTGGCCACGTGGCATGGTCGAGACAGGAACACGGAGCTGATCCACGACTCTGGTGATCGAGTGAGATGGCAAAACATGACCGCCCACGCTTACCGCCATGGCACATGATGGATGGATGGACGAATGTGGACCAGATCCTCTGCTTACTCCTTGTTGCTGCATTCTCTCTAGACTATGATAGTCTATCTGTTCTTCTGCATTATTCATGCGCTCCCAGGGGTCATCACCACATCTGCCTTATCATGCATCAAATCACCCATTAATGATGCGGCACCAACCGATCTGTCCACCAGTGCGTTCCGGAGAAAAGATCCAGCGAATGCTCATAGCCCGCGATCTCTGAATCGAAGCATGCCATTCTGCACGAAGCATGCCAGTCTTCACCTTTCCCAGCATGCTTTGTGAATCTGTTACAATCACAACATGCGTATACAGTTTTTTCTCTAACCAGGAGTAGGGTGAGGACAGGCAAGTTTCGTGCAGAGTTGCTTGCTTCGCTTCGGAAGTCACGGGTGGCAAGCATCGTCTGGATCTTTTCTCCGGGGCATGCTAGTTAGTTAGTTAGTTAGTTAGTCGTAGTTCCAACCTCACAGCAACGGGTCATCCCCATTATGCTCCGCTCCTGTGCCAGTGAATATCGCACAAAACGCTCCCCACTGCAGAATGTGGAAAAGACAGGAATCTCGACAAACAGCCTGCACAGATCCACTGTGCATAATGCCGCTGCCAGAATGTCAACACAATAGTCCCCAACGAAACACCCAGTTCATCTCTGACGAAATCGGCAGTCATTTCCCCATCTGGATGTTTCCTAGATGTTCACCCACACAGTCCACGAAAATACAGTTCATCGTCGATGGCAGTGGCAGTCAACCAGTAGCCCAGCAGCCACGCATTTCTGCATAAGGCATGCTAGTGTGCTGGGGAATGAACAGGTAGAAAGGTGGCTGGCTCTGCAAAACTTGGTGGAGTATTGATGCATGATAAGGCAGACGTGGTTGCGGCCTTGTGGGAGCACGTGTACACCTCGGGGGAGCAAATGGATCACCATGGTCTGGCAAGAATGTGACAGCGAGGAGTGACGAGGGGATCTGGCCGATGCTCGACGCTTAGAGGAAAGGCGAGATACACATATAATCAGATTGCTACTGGTACTATTGGGGTTGGAACTCTTCCCTGACTTCTGAGGATGGGGACGTGGCGCTTATGGGAATGCCCCGAATGCAGTGATGTCAGTTCCTAAATAAATAAATAAATATATCAATCAATCAATCAATCAATCAATCAATCAATCAATCAATCAATCAATCAACCAGCGGAAAGCTGCAGTAACAACCTCCACCTCAATTCTTAGACTTGAGGGTGTTGTGTAATATGCCAAACTCTCCGTTATTAGACATTGGCCATTTACTTTTGCTATGAATCCCAGGCAATTTTTTCTTTGCCAATTAACACAGAGCCATCGGTATTTATAATCACATCGCCAAAACAAAGAGTAGTTATTAATTAATTGCTGAATTTCTACTTCCGTCTGCTGGCCACTCCCTACACTAACGGCCCAATGTGATTATACCCCCACACAAGTCTGAATGTCTCTTCGGCACTCTAACCCACTCCTTGCCTATGCCAATCTTCTCACTTCTCTGATGATATCCTTTGCCTGCGCCATCCCTGATCGTCCTCTTAGCAGCCAGTGGCCCTAAACTGTATCTAGGGAATCATGCAGGCGGTGATCCTTGTCCTCAGCTATCTTGAGATATGACCTTTCCTGCAACACATTGAGTCTGTCTCCAATGGTCAGTGTTGGTTTTCAACTACCCTGCAATTTTCCTCAAGTCTGGTACATTTGTCTCTTTTAACAATTTTCTAATTTTCCTGTGAATCTCTTCACATATTTCATGGTCATTTCTGTTATTTCTTCTTATTTCCATACGTTTCAATATGACTTCTGACATCCATTTCTTAAGTCCCATCATTTTTATTTTTGGAATGGTTATTTCAGCAGCTTGGCTGACTGATTTCTTTAATATTTCCTATTAACTATTCTCTGGCATCTTCAAATAGAATTTCCCGACCGGACAATGCATTAAATCTATTCTTTAACCCTACTGTAAATTTATCTGTGATCTTCTCTCTTTTCAGTGCACGTAGATCAAATTTTGTGTTTCTTCGTGTATATTTGATCCTCTTTAATTGCATATGCATATTGCTTATGACCAATCTATGGTCGGTAGAGCAGTTTGCGCTTGGATTAGTGTTTGCGACTTCTATGGCATTTCGAAATCTTCGGTTGATGAGGATGTAATCAATCTGATTTCTGATCTTATGGTCAGGACACTTTCATCTCAATAATCTCCTTGGATGTTATTGATACCATTCATTCATTCATTCATTCATTCATTCATTCATTCATTCATTCATTCATTCATTCATTCATTCATTCATTCATTCATTCATTCATTCATTCATTCATTCATTCATTCATTCATTCATTCATTCATTCATTCATTCATTCATTCATTCATTCATTCATTCATTCATTCATTCATTCATTCATTCATTCATTCATTCATTCATTCATTCATTCATTCATTCATTCATTCATTCATTCATTCATTCATTCATTCATTCATTCATTCATTCATTCATTCATTCATTCATTCATTCATTCATTCATTCATTCATTCATTCATTCATTCATTCATTCATTCATTCATTCATTCATTCATTCATTCATTCATTCATTCATTCATTCATTCATTCATTCATTCATTCATTCATTCATTCATTCATTAAGTAGGATTTCCGTTGCAGAACCTCGCTCCCATAACAACCTTCAGGATCATAAGCAAGATGTCCCGCGTCCGATACACTCATCTGGAGATCATCCGCCACATCTTGCACCCATCTTCTCTTTGGCCGTCCTCTTCCTCTCTTCCCAGGCATATACCCCTCCATTATTGTTCTCTTCAAACTTTCGTGACGTTTCAAGTGACCAAAATATTTCAATTCTCTTTGTTTTATCGTCCTTAATAGCCAACATTCTTCAATATTCAGTTCTTGAAGTATGGATGCATTTGTTCTTTTCCTTACCCAAGATATTCTTAGAACTCGTCTATAATATTTATATTCAAAGGCATTTATGTACTGTTCAGCTTGTTTAGTAAGTGTCAATGTCTCACAGGCGTATGTTGCAATGGGAAAGATGCATGCTCTTAAAAATCTAATATTTGTAGTTCTGTCTGTCCCATTCCATAATTTATTAAGTTTTTTTAGTCTTTGAAGAGCAATTGATGGTCGTCGTTTAATCTCTTTCATTGTGTCACCTTTTTTGGTAATCAATGACCCAAGATATTCACAATATTCCACCGCCTCCAATTTTTCCTCATTAACATATATTTTTTCTCCATAGTAGTTTTATTTGTATGCATTATCTTTGTTTTTGCTGTGTTAAGATATAAGTTGTGATTTTCACTATTCATTTGGGTTAAGGCTATTAGGTTTTCTATACCATTCTGTGTTGTGAATAGTAATACTGTATCATCAGCATATCAAATCTCCAGTATGTCATGACCGCCAATATTTAGGGCATCATATAGCTCCCTATTTATATCATCTTTTACATTTCTCATTAGTTTTTCGGCGTACAGGTTAAACAAATAGGGTGACAGCACGCAGCCCTGACGGACTCCTTGTTTGATGTCAAACCAATCTGATGCCTCGCCATCTATTCTAACTGCTGCTTGTTGGTCTAGATAGAGCATTTTTATGAGTTGTACTACATGTGATGGAAAGCCCATATTCCTCATGATTTCCCAAAGTTTCTGATGTTGTACACAGTCAAATGCCTTTGAATAATCCACAAAACATGAGAATAGGTTTACATTAAATTCTCTGCACTTCTCTATTATTAAACGCATATTGAGAATGTGATTTCTTGTTCCTCTTCCTTGTCTAAATCCAGCTTGAACCATGTTAATTTCTTTTTCCATTTTCTTACGAAGTCTTCCAATTATGATTTTTAGTAGAATTTTACTTGCATGACTGATCAGGGCAACAGTTCTATAGTTGGTGCATAATTTCAGGTTGCCCTTTTTTGGTATTGGAATGAAGATAGTTCTCTTCCAATTTTTTGGCCATATACCATATTTCCATTTCTGTTTACATAATGCTTTCTTCTCCTCCCTCTTTAATTAGCTCAGCTGGTATCTCGTCACATCCAGGTGGTTTACCATTCTTCAGGTACTTTATTGTCCATGCAATTTCATCTAATGAGGGTTCAGGTTCTGTCTCTGCTGTCGTTGGCTCATGTATCTCATTCATATCCTCACTGTCACTCATATCATACATTCTACTGCAATACTCCTGCCATCTTTCTAGAATTTGTCTAGATTCTGTTAAGGCAATTCCCATCGTGTCACAGATAACATTCAATTGAAGTTGGACATTTCTTGTCAATAACTTCATTTCTTTGAACATTTCGTAACCTCTTCCAGGTGCTTCAAATAATCATAACATGCTCCTTTGTCTACTGTACAAGCCTGCAGCTTCTTTCATTCTGTTTCCCTAGTCCATACTTGTCGACTATGCATCCGCCCTGTTGATTTCCAACTTTAGCATTGAAGTCACCCATCATGATATTTAATTCTGAATGCTTGCATGTCTTGCAGAGGTATTCTCAAAATCATTATAAAATATTGATCTGAGCTGTTATCACTACTGTCTGTTGTTGGTGTATAAACTTGTATGATGGTTAGATCAAAAGGTACAAAGAATACTACAAAAGAACACAAAAACTAATGTGAAAGTCCTACAAGAAACACAAGAAAACAGTAAATTACATAGAGAAATTAGACCTAGATAGTCCGCTTTTAGGCACTTTTATAATGAGAAATAAACTAACTTGAAAACTTAGTGACAACTGGCAAAGTTAATTGGAAAAGAACAAAGGAATAAAGAATTGGATGCTCTGGCAAAATGACAGAATCTAGACAAGGACTCAGACAGATCCAAGACTCTGATGATCATATAAGATGGCAAACCATGACAGCCTATAATTATTGGCATAGCACTTGATGATTATGATTCCCTGTTTTACACTGTATCAGTATGTATATCCGACTCTACTGGCCTCACGATCTCACCAGGGGATGTTGTTTCCATATCGTTGTTCTCCGTAATGTCTTCGGCTGATAGTTTTCCAGGCAACTATAAGGACGACAGTATGCCATTGCACTCCTTCTTGGCAGTGGCTATATTGGTCAGGGAGGTACGATGTGTTAGGCATTAGTAGTACCTTTGGTAAGGATGACTGTCACGCTCTTTTCAGGGCACATCCCCCACTGGTCCAAGCCTGACATCCAGCTCACGCCTGTTGCTGCTAGTAGATGTCAGCATGCGACAGCATCCACCTCCCAGGCAACAGCTGTGACAGGCTGGCTAAACCAGGCTTGGGTAGCAGATTTTGTGTCAAACCAATCGGTGAACTAGGGTATGCTTACCCAGCACGTAAAGACAGGACTCGGCAGACTGCGCGGAAGAAATCATTGTTGATTCAACGGGCAAGACGACGTTTACCTGCAAAGCGTTGTGGAACGTAATGAGCACGGCAAGGCACGTAGAGCGCCCTGGTCATCCACTGCACATGTATTCGTCTCCAGTCGTCTTGATTTGTCTTGCCACTGGACTCAGATGGACTCAGGCGAGAGAGTGAGGTCAACGAATTGCGCAACTCTTCCTCACTTTAATCCAATTCATCGCGCAAGTCATTCTTCATCCAACTTAGGCTATTTCACGATGGTTTGCAGGCAAGAGTACAGGAAAATGGTGAACTGTCTGAGCCCTTTCCTGTCACCAATGGAGTGAAACAAGGATGTGTCCTGACACCAACACTGTTCAGCCTCATGTTTTCAGCTATGCTGACGAATGCCTTCGAGAGCAACGACAATTCTATAGACATCAATTACCACATTATTTAATGTCAGAAGGCTGAAAGCTAAAACCAAAACTAACAGCGACACCGTCAGAGAGCTGCTGTTTGCTGCTGATTGCGCGCTATATGCCAACTCAGAGGCAGACATGCAACACAATGTTTCAGCTTTCTCATATGCCTGTGCCAACGTTGGGCTCAATATCAACTTGGAGAAGACTGTAGTTATGTACCAGTCAGCTCCAGGGAATAATCACACCGTGCTGAATGTCAGGGTGAACGGTCTTGGACTAAGCGTTGTGGACAAATTCACCTATCTTGGCACCACTATGTCACGAGCTGCCACAATTGATGACGAAGTGAATGCAAGAATCTCCAAGGCTAGCGCGGACTTCGGCAGACTGTACAAGAATGTATGGGACAGAAATGGAATAAGCCTGCAAACAAAGCTGAAAGTCTACAAAGCAGTTGCATTATCCACACTGCTATATGCTTGTGAAACCTGGACTGTTTTCAGCGACATGCTAGGAAATTAAACCATTTCCACAAAGTCTGCCTTCGGAAGCTATTGAAGATTAAATGGCAAGACAAAATTCAAGAAACTGAAGTTCTAGAAAGAGCGTCCATGCCCAGTATCCACACTATACTAATGAAGAATCAGATTCACTGGGCTGGTCACTTAACTCGCATGTCAGATCACAGGCTCCCTAAACAAATGTATTACTACGAGCTGCGTTGTGGTAAACGCTCCCAAGGCGGTCAGAGGAAACGCTTTAAAGACACTGAAATTCTCACATAAATCTTTTGAAATTCATCTTGACACCTGGGAGACTGCTGCCAAAGACAGAAATTCGTGGTGTACATCATTGCGCAAGGGTGCAGTCACTTGCGAAGCAACCAGGACTGCAAGAGCTGTGAAGAAAAGGCTGGACAGAAAGACCCCTGCAGAGGATCCCTCTCCTGGAACGTCAAGCATTCTTTGCCCACATTGTCAAAGAATATTTCGAGCCAAAATAGGCTTTGTCAGCCATCTTAGAACTCACGGCTCCATACTTTCAACCCCACTGGATGAAATGAATGGTCATCATCATTCTTGATGGACAAACAACAACATACCGGTCAGCGACCGTATCCATAGTCGATATCACGTGATAATCTCCCCACACAGGAAACTTGAGACCGAGTACCGTCTATAATATCAGTCTTCTGTCTTCTTCGTTTGTCCTATTGCTTTTGTTGTGAAGCGTCGCAGAGAGGAGGCAGATGTAATGTTCTGTGTCTCGCTTGTCCTGCTGCTTGCACTAACTTCATATTTGATTTCTTTGATGTCTCTCTTTATCTCATCTTGCCAACTCTTTCTTAGTCGTTATAACGTCGTGTATCCCGACGCTATCATGTAGAAAGTCCTAACCGCTAATTCATCTTGTTCTATTGTAACTAAATGTGAGAACCATTACAGTTGTTGGTGGTCTATAAAGTCAGCAATCTGTGTTATCCATACACTTTTTTTCTGTTTGTTGTCTTCTAATTTGTCTCTTAATCTCTCCTTCTTTTTCCAGCAGCGTTTCTTATGCATCTCATCTCACATGAAGTAGTTTACATCTGTGTGTTTCTAGGACTGCCCATATATAATATAAATATGGTTGCGGAACTGTGCACTTATTTACACTTTAATGTGTAATAGTCAATGAAAACTCAGAGGGAAATTTTAAAAAAAAATGTCGCAAGTCCTTTGCAGAAGATATCAAATCTGCTGTTGATTTACCAGGAATTTTACATTTAGTAGTTTGCCATTACTGTCTGAACCTCCCAAGCCCGCTGCATGGAACTGCTTGCTCTGTTCTCATTTACCTGCCATCCCACATAATTGTGTGACTTACTTATTGACTCGCCCTCGTAACGTTTTCTACCCAACTACGCACCGCTTTACGAGAAATCGCTAGGGGCTAAGTCCACTGAAAACCCACCTTGGCGGGAGACATTTCGTGAATGACGCCGAAGTTGAATGTGACGTGAAAACGTGGTTTAGAAAACAGAGCATGCAGTTCTATGCGGCCAGTTTGGGAGGACTGATAAAACGATGGGATAAGTGCATCAATGTTCGTGGAAATTATGTTAAGAAATAAAGGGACAATGTATGTATAAATACAAACTGGTTTCAATTGTTATATTTAGCTATTTTTCTACAGCCATTTGTGACTTACTTATTAACTTACCCCCGTATAAACTTGCCGTAACAACGACAACAACGCGGACTGGATTCAAATATAAATTCTGTAAGGAGCCTTCCCTGTTCACAAACTTAAGATCCCTTTCACGCCATGAAGGACGTTGGACGCATGGTGGTAGACTCATATTTGTATAGACCAATCGGCTCTTGCGGGGGTCATGTGATCAGTATCACGCTGATCGCCTTTGCTTCTCAAGTCATTTTGTGGTACTCATTTTATCGAAACCTGGGAGTCCATGTTAATTTTGATATTTGTATACAGAAACATCAAATTTGTATACAGAAACATCAAATATAAATTGTTGTCTTCTCGAGTGAGTAAGTGGCAACTTGTTAAAAACATCAATTGATAATGTAGTAAAACTATGATTTTTATTTGTTCCCATTAGCTGCAGGGTATCTCCACAGACAGGTCATTTCAATGCATCTTGTAATGATTTGACCCACAGTTCTATTGCTTGTTATTACTAACTGGGATTTCGGTTCTGATTTCGTAAATTTGTATTGTTGTTTTTGCTGTGATGTATAAATCGATTCTTGAACACTTTAGTATAGTTTGTGCTAACATTATGGGTGTGTACTTGTCGCATCCGTAATTCCTTCGCCTAAAGCGTCAGATTTCGCCATTAATTGCACTTATTATTTGTTGTTTATCTGCATATATCAACGATGCAAATATTATCTACATATCTACCACTCTTGTGTCAACAATTTCTTGCGTCAAAATGTATTCTATACGTTTGGAGAAATCGTTAGGGCTGGTAACATATCTGCGGCAAACATGACAAAAACACACAAACGGTCGAAGCTCATATTTTGAGTGGGCATTGTCGATTGATACCAGAAATGACTCTACAGGGTGTCATGGTAATTAGTGGCAAGAATCAGCAGTTGCTAGAGTAATCGAAACATCTGTAACGTTTCCATCCACGGTGTCTTCGTCATTATAATGGTCTCTCTCTCTCTCATATCTCAACCTTGATGTGGTACGGAGGTTTGAGTGTTCAAATGACCATAAGATATATGCCATCGGTAACGTAGTTACTGATGGGGACTTCCATGTTGGGCAAGTCAAGGGTCAGAGACGAGAGGGAGTGAGGCACAAAACCTGCTGCCTTGTAGGGTGGACTAGGGATAGTCACAGGCTAGGGAAAGCAAAACCGGAAACTGATTGTGGAAATCGGATGTACAGTGTCAGAGATTTACTGAAACAGTGTAACACAACCCATTTTATGATTATTTTATTAGAAAGATAGGAATATAATTTGACAAATGTTCTTATAAATGTTTCTTATTTGTTCACAGTGTTTATTACTTTCATAATGCGAAGGAGGACGAACATCAGTTTGTTTGTTAGAGTGTACAAGCAAACCGAGAGACAAAATGGTTTGGAGATCCACTGTAGCCAACCTTTATTGTGGAGACGACACTAGATTGATTAACTGGTATCTTTCGTCTGTTTACTTGACGAATATTTGTGTTTCGCAATAACTCGTTATTGTCATCTCATCAACACTAACATGGAAGTTGGCGTGGCTGACAGGTTCATCACGTTTCTCTTCTGACCGGGGTGTAGTGAGTCCGTTCCAGATGCCGGTCAGCTGAACCAAAATGTCGACCTCCCTTCCTTGATCTGGGGACGTCAAATTACAAGTACCTCAGAAGTCACTAAGAGTTCGTCAGATGGCGAGGGGAACTGGTAATAGGCAAAGTTGACTCTCAAGCACAATCAGTCTAGTGCAGTCACTATCAGCAGCAGCAGTAGCAGCAGCAGCAGTAATTACTAGTGGTAACACGTGTGGACTGCGCTGTTCAAAGCGAGCGTATGAAAAAAAAAAAAACATCAAGACCGACGCTAATACAATGTTAGTCATCAGTAACGTGTGTTCAGCACACTGGATCTACGTTTCTATCGTCATTAATATGTTTTCCATATACTGGGTCTACTTTTTTATCTTTATCCTCGTGTGTTCAAGATACTGGATGTACATAATTATGTTACTTTATGTGTGTTCAATCTCGTACTGGAACTACAGCGTTTCTACTTCATTAATTTATATTTTAGATACTAATTTACAACCATGTGATAAGCACCCTTATGTGGTCAAGATACAGGCTCGATACAACGCGTCAACATCGCCCCTAACATACTTTATTGGCGTGTTGCTTGAGGTGAACATTTTGCTGAATAAATGAATCGCTGGAGACTAGAAGAAGTAAAGTGAAGTGAAGTGTAATAATGTAAAGTTAAAGTAAATAAAAGTAAAGTGAAAGGAAGTGAGATAATGTAAAGTAACGTAAATAAAAGTAAAGTAAAGTGAAGTGAAGTGAAATAATCTAAAGTAACGTAAATAAAAGTAAAGTAAAGTATTGTAAAATAAAATAAAATAAAGCGAAACAAAGTGAAGTAAAGTAAAGTAAAGTAAAGTAAAGTAAAGTAAAGTAAAGGACCCTCTTCACGCCTTAGGTCAGTGGGTATATGGTGCTAGACTCTATAGTTTAAGGACACGCGGCACCCGGTGTGTGATGTGGTCAGTATCACACAGCCCGCGTTTACTTCCCAGTTACATTTTCTGGTTCCCATTTAGACTGGGTCAATCTGGGTCAATTTAAAAAAAAATAGTTTCTTCCCCGATGGGAATCGATCCAATGACCACACAAGCGATCTAGCATGAGAGGGCACTAGAGAGCTACTCTTTATTCCCTAATTTATCCTGACATCATATTCTGTCTTCATTTGAAGATTAGGCACTCAACCAACTCACCCAAGACCTTGGAATTTGCATTTTCGCTGAAGTTTACCACAAAAATATATATCGAGAATGGAACCCCGCTCCTCCAGCCCCGAAATGACGTAACTTGGAAGCAATACAATCAGTCGTGAAGTAGTCGGACCCAGGATTACTAGGTTATGTTCTCTGTACATGTTGTAACAGGCGACTAAAGAGGGTTGGTCTGCGACTGGCTAGCTTAAACGCAAGAAAAAAAAAACAAAAAAAACTTAGCCAACATCAACCAAACATGACTGGTTTTGGTAGTTCCCTCAGCTAAGTTCAACGTTTGAGAAAAGTGTTCCTTCCCTCAACTCGGCAAAAAAGTTTATTCTGATCTGGCGGAAGTTCCACCTGAAATTCCGTAAAACTGTTACTGCTGACGATTTCACTCTCTCGGGACTCTGTCATTTGCTGACGACATTCTCGTGTATCGACAGGGTCGAGATAGACAGTCGGTTGCCAATGATATGCAGGGCGAACTAGATCGAATTTCCTCATGGTGTACTGATGCCGGCGCCCTTGTCAACCCTGCAAAGGCATCGGTTACATGGTTCTCCCTAAATAACCATATTGTGAACACAGACCTGCCGGCAGTAAGAATGGATGGGAGCATTTTGAGTAGAACCCAGTCAATAACATATCTTGGCATGAGGCTTGATCGTAGCCTGTCCTTCAGAGATCATGTAGATTATGTCATAACGAAAGCTCGAAAAGGTTTGTCAGCAATGCGAGTCATGGCGACTGCCAATATCGAGCAAAGACTGCTGATACTTCTGTTTCAAGGACTGGTGCCCTGGCCATCCTCACTGTCAGCCCTACACAGATTGGAAGACTTGAAAAGGTACAAAACGAAGCCATGCGCATCATTTTGGGCTGCACGAGAGACACCAGCTGTGTAGCAATGAGATACCTCCTTGACTTCCCGACAATGGAACACATGATCAAGATCTGGAGAGCTCGTGCATACTTAAAAATAAGTGCAGATGAGCAGCACCCTCTGCATGATGCTATATTCAGAGAAAATGGTAACAGGCTAAAGAGGGGCAAATCATGGATGGGTCGGGCGGAAGATGTCGTCAGACAGGTCTGCAGTCTTACCAGTATCAACCCCGGCAAGGAATGGGTGCCGGTGCCTCCGGCTTTTAAGTGCACTTTCTCCTGCATTATCACACTCAACAGACGGTGCAAAGAGCAGAACCCTGCCGCTGTCGATGCAGAGGTCAACGCGCTCATCTATGAACACTCAGATAGCCCCGAAGTACTCATCTATACAGATGGATCTGTTGTAAAGCAGCAGAGAAGTGCGTGGGCATTTACAGCCCGTTCAGCGGGCCGAACATTTCAAAAATCCAGTGGTGCCCACTTTATGACCACGAGCAACATGACGATGGAGGTGATGGCAGTTACACAGGCTTTCATATGGCTGGAATCACAGCATTATAGCAACGTGTGTGTACTAAGTGACTCAATGAGCATGATTCAGAAGGTCGAAGTTGGAGCTGTACGCAGACAGTGGACTAAGTCGCTGCGGAAGTCTGTTGTCCGTAAAGTCACCTTCATATTCGTCCCGGGCCACGCGGGAGTCGAGGGAAATGAACGAGCTGATAAACTGGCTGGCTCTGCACCCCCTGTAGATGGCCAGCCCATGGATCGTGCCGATGTTATTAACGCCCTTAAAGATATGGTGAGAACAGAGGACTTTGACATCAGTGAATCCACATCGCTGTCCAGGATGAAAGACTTGGGAGTAAGAATCGGCACGGCCAGACGCGAGAGGTACATCGGGAAAACGAGGCGCCTCGTTAACCAACACAGAACTGGCATTATTAGCCACCGGACACTGATGCATATGCTGGAGGGAGGGTCTGAGCACCCATGGACCTGTCCGGAGTGCAATGAAGATACCCCAACTGATAACTGATAACCGCTGATGATATTCTATACCCAGGCGGTGGTCTGCAGTCAGATGTCTGAGTAAGACTATCCCTGAATCATATGGAGAGACAGGCGGAAGTAGTATACCATCCAGCAACAATTGCTTAGTATCTTCCTCGAGTGTCTTCTCTTTAGCGAAGGACAAAGGATAAGACCTATGGCGGCCTGGGCTCTGACAAGTTAGTTACATTGATCTCTTCTAATGCAGTGTGTTCAGTTTGGTTGGTCAGCACACTGATATGGGATTATAACGTCTGGTTAATTTCCTCTGATAGTCTGATATAGAAGAATTTACCACTACATCCTTAAATGACACTCGAGGATATAGAGGATATTCAACACCGGTGTTTTCTTCCCCTTCTACTTCAGTTGACACCGCCATTACCATCAGGTGTAATAGGGTTTGTCTGACCTCTATTCATATTTACGTAGGAAGTTAATGTGATAGAGCTTTGACTTCCCCGGATCTTAATTTGGTATTTGTTTCGGGACCATTTTTTCTTTGATCGTAAAAGGTCCTTGCCACCCAGCTTCCAATTTATTATTCTCGGCGTAATAACAGTAAGACTTTGTCTTCGACCTCTAACGATCGATCTTTTGCCTTGTTATTGTAATAATAATAAGAGGCATGTATTTTTCTGGCCTTTTCCAGGTTCTTGCTAGCCAAAGACCACCCTGCGTGGAGTTTATGTTTCACCTTCTCCGCGTACTTATAAGATGACACCACCTATTCAGTGGTTGTGTCATCTGTCCAACACCCCAATAAAGTTTCCAATGGTCACAATATGGGTCTACCAAACAGAAAAGTTGCAGGGGCCATCTGGAACCTCCCGATTAACAAACAAAGTCGCGGGAATGTCCCATCTATGGAGTTTTACTTTGGCTAATTTACGCATCATGGTAATCAAAGTTTAAGTATAGCGCCCTACCTACCCTTTTGATTGAGAAAGATATGGACGGGTATTCCAACACACTTTCTGTGGCTCGATTGGTGTCAGAAAACAGGGTGGCAGTTTACCAACGACTTATCCACAACAAATGAAGAAGTAACGCCTGTATCAGGGTCCACATTTATTTGTAAATCAACATAACGAACAAGTCTCAGCCGCAGCCAGCACTATGGCTGTTATCGCGTAACGCGACTGACCACTTGCATACCTAATAATTTCTTGTAGCACTCCAGTCATGAAAAACACTCTCATTCTTGCTACTAGCCGATACTATATCTATATCTATGTCTCACTACTTACACCCGTTGACTGCTGAACCTACACTTATTTCATTGTGCTAACGTTTTGTTATCGATCTATTACATGATTCCTTTCTCCTCCTGGTAGCCGGATGGGGTGCTACCTTCGCTAAGTATCTGAAATCCTCTTTCTTGGTGTAATCTTTCATTGCTCTATCATTCCTTTTCTTTGGTAAGCTCCATTCCGATGTTGACGCTCCAGTCTTCTCAGCCCCAACTGCCGTAGCCAAGCAATCTCCGTTCCTGTTCAAATAGTGCGCACCATGTATGTTTTGATTCGTGCGCACATATAATGTTTTGCATATCCTTTACAGGACATCGCTGTCAACATCAGCATCTTTCAGCTGATTGTTGATTTCTTGGCAAGATTACGCTCAGTAGTTTGCCATTGCTTTCTGAGCGGCCGGCTCACATAACCCGTAAGTTACCGACGCGATTCGAACCACTGCATAAATATAACCGTTACGTTTTCCTTGTTTTCTCGTGTCTGGTATTTGATGCACTTGAGCTCATGGCAGGTATGTATGTGGCAAGTTTTGAGGATCCGGAAGACCTCTTCCATCAACTTACCCCTAAATTGATAACCACTATCCGTAAGGGATTAACTGGGAAAACCCACTCTAGCGATGACTTAGGAGAAAAGACGAGTAGGCGACCACGACGTTTTTCAACTTCAAAAACGATTGTCCTTTGTACGTCATTGTCACTGCCACCGAGTAAATGGTACGTTGCCAGCCAGTTAATAAATGAATATTGCCACCCGGTGAATAATTGTCTATAAGAGAATATGGGTTACTACTTGGTAATCAGAGGGCGAAGAATGGGTCACAAATGAGTCGGCAATAAGTTATTGCTGGATGGATTACGACTGGCGATTCTACTGCCACTGAGCTATTCTGTGTTGCTGATGATGTTACTCAGTTGCTAACGAATTAGGGCACCTGTAACTGTTGACATGAGTCACTCTACTGTCTCCAGGTAGATAGGGCATATGTAATATTCATGTTCTATTATTGTTCTTATTTCCTCTGGAGTTGATGGATAGCAATACTCTTTCTACCTTCTCTAAATCACCACGTATATATCACGTATCAGTCAACATTACACTAACAATAACTTCTTAATAACACGACAACTGCATCTGTTTACACACGGTGTATTCTGTCTTTCTTTTAAAACACATGTCACATCAATGTCACTAAACCAATAATACTTGCACTCGATCTCTATCTTGTATATCTGTCACTCGAACAATCACTTACGTCGACATTCGTCCACAAATTCACCAACATTCCATCTGTACAAACGTGGCGGCTAGATGAACTTCTGCCATGTGCCATTCTCCGTCCGACCTCGAAAGCGGTCCAGACGTGAATGATCTCTCACGGACCTGTAGTCCGTGCTTGACCTTCGCTCAGCTTACTTCCGGCAGAGTGGTTCACAATCCACTCGATCTTCACGTCTGTCCTGAAATGTGCAAAGTCTCTAGGTCACCTGCACTGAGTGGTCTTTGATCCACGCCAACTCCATGGCAGTCACCAACCCCAAGCTCAGGTTGATGTTCTAGGCAATCTTACGCTCAGTAGTTTGCCATTGCTTTCTGAACGAGGAGTCAACGTTGCAAACTAAACTGACGAGTGTAAGAAACGATTCCGCTGCCTCGTCATCAGCGTACGGAAAGTTTGGAAACTAGAGCACTCTTATCCCTTTACCCACATCGAAGTGTGTGTGTGTGTGTGTGTGTGTGTGTGTGTGTGTGTGTGTGTGTGTGTGTGTGTGTGTGTGTATGTGTGTATGTGAACTACAACACGGGAATACAACACGCTGAATGTTTTCACAAGGATGTGTGTCGAGAATGGAATCCCACTCTGCCAGGACAGAAATGGCGTAACTTCAGACGCGATAGAATCAGTCGTGAAGTTGCCGAAACCAGGATGAATAGCTGGTTCTTTCTCTGCGCATGTCGTAACAGGCGACAAAAGAGGGTTGGCCTGTGACTGGCTAACATACAACACCGAAAACAAACCTCAGCAAATATCCAACCTAAACATGACTGCCCTAAAATGGGTTTGATCTGCGTTGTTGTGGATCTATACTCCTCTTGGAGTCTCAGTGCAAGAGAAGACAATAAGATTCTGTGCAATGGGTAGATTTTTTAAATGTTGCATATCCATTACAGGACGTTGCGGTAAACACCAGCATTTTTCAGCTGCTGTTGATGTACTAGGGATGGTTTTTACGTTCAATAGTTTGCCATTGCTTTCTGAACGACCGGCTCCCATACCAACACGTTATAACACAACGCGACACGGTGTGCTGCACAAATCGGTCGCAGCTGCGTTTCGAACGCCTGATAAGCGGCTCACGAAGCGCGTTCACAAGCCTTTGGCCACGGAGACCGGCAGATTGCATGTTTGAATAAATCCTTGTATCTGATTTGAGTCAGGTGTTGTTAAGTTAAATCACTACTTGTCTTGTGATGCTCTTTTTGTTAGCCAATGTAAAATAATACAAAGTAATGCATCTTTACAGAACAGAATTACGAAACATACAGGATGTTGCGGCGACTAGTCTTCATCAGCAAACAAATACATACACAAAACTCAACATATAATCACGGAGAAGACACCCCCCCCCCCACCCCGTGACTACATAAAGGCATAAGAACGGGATGAAAAGAATGAAAAGATTAAATAATGAGAACCACAAAGAGACAACGAGCATTTAAAAAACATGTTGCTACTTATCTCAGACTCCCACGCTGCGACGCTAACATGAATGTTGCCTTGATTCTCTTATGTAGACAGTGGTTGTGTCATCTGTCAGCCGTGGGAGTTTGTGGTGCCATGGGGATTGGGGTAAGGGGTGGTAACGGTTCTGTGAAGATCCCAGGTAAATGCATGGAAAAGGTACATCCAAAAAAAAAAAAAAATGGGGGGGGGGGCAGGGGTGAGGTAAGGCGGGAAACTGGGATCAATGGAGATGTGATGGTGGGCCAAGAGTGAAAACTAAGAACGCGTTCCCCGGATGTCCGTAGAATGTATGAGTGGGTGCCAGTAAAGGGTTGGCCATAGTGGACGAATGTTAAAAAGCAATGATGTGTGCACCTAAGTATTATGGTGATAATAATGAAGCTCATTTTATGTGCTCCTTTATGTGTGTACCACGAGAATCCCAAAGTCTGGGTGGACTGATATGTGTAAACGCACATACATACATCTACACACGTCAACAAACAATCATGCAACTATATACATTCATATGTATATGGTATAAATGAAAGTAGAGAGAGAGAGAGAGAGAGAGAGAGAGAGAGAGAGAGAGAGAGAGAGAGCGAGAGAGAGAGAGAGAGAGAGAGAGAGAGAGAGAGAGAGAGAGCAGAGAGGGGGGTTCGGTATAGTACGTGTGATATGCCATTTGGGATATGCGGAACTAGAAGGTCTAAAAATACGAGGCTTCACTCATATGAAATGGGGTCAGTAGGGTCGCTTGTTATACCACGTATTGTAGAATCAAATACCCCAATACATTGTATTATTGGGGTTGTATAAGATCAAACCACCGGTAATACACATGATATGTGTTGGCACAGCGTAGCAAGATTATTATACTGTGTGGTACTGATGCGTAACACCCAAATTTTCTCTTGCTGTATGTGCGTGCATATCCCATAATAGAAATCATGGAACGGCGTATATCAGAGACAGATCGGATGATGGATATGATGTGTGCGTATCAGCCCCAGCTTCTCTTGTTGCTGTTCATTGTAAGAGATAAAGTACAGATAGGTGTGTAAGACAGACAGCACGGATGATGGATGTACTGGTGGGCGGGGGGGGGGGGGGTGGGGTGTATAGGCCCCTCAGCTTCTCTCGCTGTTGTTGATCTTTTGCTAAGTATAGTAAGCAAGAAATAAATAATGAGATTGCCTATCACCACAAGGTGATATATATGTATATATACACATACATTCCTGTTGTGTACTATACCATGTTTTTTGGATCCTGTAACATGGTCTTATGTCTTTTAACATGTCTCATGTGTCCTGTAACTTGTATCTTGAGTCCTATAACATGTTTCTTGTGTCCTGTAACATTTTATAATGTCCTGTACCATGTTTCTTGTGTCCTGTAACATGTTTCTTGTGTCATCAAACATATGTCTTATGTCTTGTACCATGCTACTTGTGTACTCTAGCACGTTGTTGTGTCCTTTAACATGTTTTTCGTGTCCTGTAACATGCTTCTTGCCTCCTGTAACATGTTTCTTGCGTCCTGTAACATGTTTCTTGTCCTGTAATATGTCGCTTGTGACATGTAACATGTCTTGTGTGTCTTGTAACATGTCTTGTGTGTCCTGTAACATGTCTTGTGTGTCCTGTAAAATGTCTTGTGTGTCCGCCCGTGTGTTGGCGGGGCCCATACGGGGAGCAAAGAATAGTAACACTGCACTGTTGCCTACCATGCATGTCGTAAGAGGCGACTAAGGAGGCTATGGTTCCGTCGTCCTGCTACTGAGTGAGTGCGTGGCGCGACACTGTGAGCTGTGAGTTTCGCGTGGACTGTTTTTGCATCTGTCCGCGGTTGTTTTTAGCGTGAACTGCATGTTCGGAACGATGACAGCCGGCTGTGGCTGGATGGACTGGTTTGCCTTTTCGGTTCACGAGTGCATTTTTCAGGAGCCTCCTGGGAGTCGACGCTGTAGCTACGGAGTTCGTGCTTTGTGCGGCGCTTTCGGTGGGTCGCCCTGCGGAAAGAGACCGAGCCATATGGAATAAAACCCGGGTCAATGAAGTCTTTCTGGTGACTGCCGTTTCCATCGACAATGAACTGTATTTTTCGTGGAGGACTTTGTGTTGGCATTCTGGCGGCGGCATTATGCACAGTGTAACTGTACGGGCTGTTGGCTTGCCGACACTCCTATATATTCCATTGTTCCCACAGGGCAGTGATGAGCGTTTTATGTGATATTAACTGGCACAGGAACTGAGCAATATGGGGATGACCGTGAAGTTGGAACCCATGACTAACTAACTAACTAACTAATTAACTAACTAACTAACTAACAAACTAACTAACTAACTAACTAACTAACTAACTAACTAACTAACTAACTAACTAACTAACATGTCTTGTGTGTCCTGTAACATGTCTCTAGTGTGTCTTGTAACATCTTTTGTGTCTCCTGTAACATGTCTCTTGTGACCAGTAACATGTCTTGTGTGTCCTGTAACATGTCTTGTGTGTCCTGTAACATGTCTTCTGTGTCATGTAACATGTCTTGTGTGTCCTGTAACATGTCTTGTGTGTCCTGTAACATGTCTCTTGTGAACTGCAATATGTCTCTTTTGTCCTGTAACATGTCTTGTGTGTCCTGTAACATGTCTTGTGTGTCCTGTAACATGTCTCTTGTGAACTGCAATATGTCTCTTTTGTCCTGTAACATGTCTTGTGTGTCCTGTAACATGTCTTGTGTGTCCTGTAACATGTCTTCTGTGTCATGTAACATGTCTTGTGTGTCCTGTAACATGTCTTGTGTGTCCTGTAACATGTCTCTTGTGAACTGCAATATGTCTCTTTTGTCCTGTAACATGTCTTGTGTGTCCTGTAACATGTCTTGTGTGCCCTGTAACATGTCTCTTGTGACCTGTAACACTCTCTTGTGACCTGTAGCACGTCTCTTGTGACCTTTAACATGTTTCTTGTATCCTGGAAAATTTTTTATATGTCCTGTATCATGTCTGTTGTGTCATGTTACAATTCTCATGAATCCTGTAACGATTTTCTTGTGTCCTGTAACATTTATTCCTGTGCCCATTAACATGTCTCTTGTGCTCTTTAGCATATTTCTTATGTCCTGTAACACGTTTCTTGTGTTCTGCAGCGTGTTTATCGTGTCCAGAAGTATGTTTCTTGTCTCCTGTAGCATGTTTATTGTGTTCTGTAACATGGTTGTTGTGTCCTATAAAATGCTTCTGGTGTCCTGTTGCATTTATCTTGTGTCCTGTAACATGTTTCTTGTGCCTTGTAACATGCTACTTGTGTTCTGTAACATGCTACTTGTGTTCTGTGACATGCCTCTTGTGTCCTACAACATGCCTAGCACTTTACACTTTTTAAAGTTTTTAAGCAGTTTTACTCGCCTGTTGTCACAGTCACTGAATTGGAGAACTTGGTGACAACTGGCAAGATTGAAGGGAACGGACCAAGGGGAAGATCGAGAAGTAAATACCTGGATGGCTTGGCAACATGGAATGGTCGAGACAGGCACATTGAGCTGATCCACGACTCTGGTGATCGAGTGAAATAGCGAATCATGACCACTCACGCTTTCCGGCATGGCACTTGATGGATGGATGGATGGATGGTCGTCACGGTGATCGCTGGTTCAATCCGCTTTGCGGTGGATTCCACTTTCATACAGTCGACCTAGCGTTAAATTATTATTATTATTATTTTTTTCGCATATTCTTTACAGGACATCGCCGTCAACATCAGCATCTTTCAGATGATTGTTGATTTCTTGGCAAGATTATGCTCAGTAATGTATGCTAAGTCACCAACGCGGCGAGAACCGCTCCGATTCTCGCGCAAGTTACGTTCCTCTCTGGGAAGCGTTAAAATAGCTACCAGAAAATGTTATGGAAAGTAAAGGCGAACGTCGTGAAATATATGCCTAGCAATATTAGCCTAAGGCGCTTTCAGGCATGAGAAAGTGATCTTCCCTTGTTTACCCAGCGGTCACCAGCTGCGAGTACTGTTGATCTCCGGACATGCGCACTTTGAAATATCGATCCAAAATTCTCCTCTTTAATAAATTGCCTTATGATGAAATATGTACGTTACGTTCTCCAGCTTAAAATATCAGGCTACAAAACACCGTGTCCATAGATGGTTACAGAACAAATAGCTCAGCTCAACATGGCATCTACAGGGCGTGTATATCAATGCAACCAGTCAATAAGCAAAAATCACAAACAGAGAGCTTAGCAAAGCTGTGAAAGCATCGAATGAAATAGAAACAAATATAAGGTATTATTTTATAACCAAACAAACGCGCACGTTGCAATTACTCTTTTTGGAATGCAAATTTCAGAATACCGAAATCAATGAGAGCAAACACCATTCAGTATACAATCGTTAACATTTTCGACTATAATTTAATAATCTTTAATGGATATGTTATCATTATTTATTTTACCAGCCCATGTCAGACAACATAAATATATGACACCATTACATACAATAAAAGGTCACCATTGCATACAAAAATGTTAAAGTGGAAAATATTGTTCATTTGTATTTCTCTCTTCGATTTGTTTGTTTGTTGTTTTTTTTCAAATAGAAAAGTACACAGCTTGTCTTGTCATACAATTTCTTTGCAAACACTTCTGACCAATAAGTTGTACGTGAAATAGCTACACACTCACACAATAATACAAACAAATCACATTCTTGTGGACCTCTCGGACAGATTTTTCAACGTGTGGAAACAATCATGGTCATTTAGGATTGCGGTAACGCAAGAAATTGTTGTTATGGTATTGTCGTGTTTTCTCGTGTCTGTGTTACATACGGTGGATCTTGTGTGATGTCAGACCTGTTTCAGTTCCCATTCCCTTTGCCTGAAGCATTTCGAAAACCAATAGAAATAATAATTGTCTCTGCTTGACTTAAGTTTGGATTGATCTTGATCTCATTCAAGCAGTTTGTCGTGTCTAATGTAGGTGTTGGAATCTCGTCGCTAGAATCGTCATCTTCGTGATCTATTATCACAGTGCAAGCTGTCGTATCGTCTTGTTCGTTGTCTCTGTTGTGGTATGGTCTTAGCATATTTATGTGAAATATTTTGTGTTTGTCTTTTATTAGGATTTCGTAGTCTACAGGTGAGATTTGTCTTGTCACTTTAAAAGGTCCCTGCCAAGAATCAGTCAGTAGCTGTCTGTCACTAGGTAGTAGTAGTAGAACGTCCTGTCCAGGTGTCAATGTTATAGTCCTGTTACCTTTGTCTGCGTACTGTCTGTAAGTAGCACCAGATAGTTTTAGTGCATTTTTAGCAATTTCACATGATTTAATAATCCTTTCACGCAATGATGTTACATACAAGAATGATGATATGGGTTTAAGTACTGGAGTAGAGTCAGTTAACATTTGGTGATAAATTGTTAATGGGCCTCGTGGTTTGGCACCATAGATTAATTCAAAAGGAGAGAAACCGGTACTAGAATGTGGTACCTCGCGATAAGCAAAAAGGACAGCTGGTAGGTATACATCCCAGTTATTGGGGTGATCTTGAGTTACTTTTGCAAGCATGTGCTTCAGATCCCCGTTAAGCTTTTCTATAATCCCGCTAGAGTGAGGATGATAGGGGCTATTGAAGACTTGCTTCACTCCTAACATTTTGGTGAAAGCTTGGGTCGATGCGGCAATAAACTGAGTGCCTCTATCAGACTGGATAGTATCTGGAAACCCAATTCGGGAGAAGATATGGAAGAACACTTCCATGATGTCGTTGGCAGTAATGTTCTTTAGAGGAATCGCTTCTGGCCAGCGACTACATTGATCAATAAAAGTTAGAATATATTTATTCCCTCTAGTTGTTGTATGACTAAGAGGGCCCACAATGTCAACTGATAATTTTTCAAAGGGTCGACTGGCTAAGTCAGTGACTTGTAACTTTGCCTGTGGGTGTTTACCTTTTTTTACTAGTTTCTGGCATGTATCACAACTTCTGCAATATGTTTTTATGTCATTGCAAAATTTTGGCCAATGAAACTGTGTCAATAACCTTGACCTGGTTTTAACATATGCCATATGACCTGCAAAAGGTATATCGTGAGCAAGATGTAAAGCTTGCTTGCGATAAGTAGTTGGCAAAACAGTTTGCTTCGTTGTAATGTCACCTCTGGTGTAATACCTGGTGAGTATATCATTGTGTAAAGCAAAATGCCATTTCGCATTCTTGGTTATTCTTGCCTTTTTGCCGATCAGGTCAAAGTACTTTGACAGTGAAGGATCAGCTTTTTGAGCTGTTATGAATGCTTCCTTCATAGAGTCACTAGGTGGTAATTCTGGGCTAAGCATTTGTATAGCCTCAGTTTGGTTACTTTCATCTTGCACTCTAGCAGTAGCTCTTGTTACTGCGTTCACACACTCAATGACATCAGATGATGATGGAATGATATCGTTAATGATGTGATGAGAACTTAGTGCTGCATTAGCTAACATACATTCAATAGGTGATATGACATTTTCAATGATGACATTTGGTGGTGATGTCGTGTTATCATCAATACATAGTGATGTTATGTCATGGTTATGAGGTTTGTCATTCACCTCAGGTAAGTTTCCTATGATTATATCACACACTGGGTTCGTAAGTGCGGCGCACTTTACTTTCCCGGTGAGGAAAGGTGTTTCAATGTATGCCCATGCTAATGGATATTTCTCAATATTGCCTGAAAATGTTCTACATGTAATGTGCCTGCCTGTATAGTCTGTAGGCGTTATGAATGTTGTTTTCAGGCCAATAAGTGTACTTCCGGTGTCGCGAAGTACTGTAGCAAACTTGCCATTAACATACCCGTGATGGATGTCTAATCTGCCTTTTTGTGCGGTGAAAGCAAGGCGTTTGTGTGGATCCCGGACGAGCCCCCACGTCCACACATGTCAGGACCTTAGAATTGGCTCGTTGGGCTAACACGTGTGAGACAGTACAAGTATAACATGATTCGACGTAAGACTCAACGACACAACGTTTTATGGATTTATTGCCATATTAAATACAGAACGATGATTACAACAATATACAATATATAACTCACGACGCTCACAACCACAATACAGCTCACAAGTCTGACGCTCAAGATGACAGTCGTTTGGCTTTCACCCACAGAGATCCACACAAACGCCTTGCTTTCACCGCACACGTCCTTCCAGTCTCAAGTCCCAGCTCGGTCTGTCGCTAGCGCGCAACTTGCTGACCGCCTCTAGTGGCGTCCCGTGGCATGCGTGCGTCTTGTCGTCAGCCTGACCGCTGGTCGCGTGTCAGGTAACAATCTTGCCAGCCGACAATTCTTGTCCGCCGGGTGTCGTAACGATGTTGCTGCATAGCTATCCCATGTTAGGCTCTGACACCAGTCAATAACATATCTTGGCATGAGGCTTGATCGTAGCCTGTCCTTCAGAGATCATGTAGATTATGTCATAACGAAAGCTCGAAAAGGTTTGTCAGCAATGCGAGTCATGGCGACTGCCAATATCGAGCAAAGACTGCTGATACTTCTGTTTCAAGGACTGGTGCCCTGGCCATCCTCACTGTCAGCCCTACACAGATTGGAAGACTTGAAAAGGTACAAAACGAAGCCATGCGCATCATTTTGGGCTGCACGAGAGACACCAGCTGTGTAGCAATGAGATACCTCCTTGACTTCCCGACAATGGAACACATGATCAAGATCTGGAGAGCTCGTGCATACTTAAAAATAAGTGCAGATGAGCAGCACCCTCTGCATGATGCTATATTCAGAGAAAATGGTAACAGGCTAAAGAGGGGCAAATCATGGATGGGTCGGGCGGAAGATGTCGTCAGACAGGTCTGCAGTCTTACCAGTATCAACCCCGGCAAGGAATGGGTGCCGGTGCCTCCGGCTTTTAAGTGCACTTTCTCCTGCATTATCACACTCAACAGACGGTGCAAAGAGCAGAACCCTGCCGCTGTCGATGCAGAGGTCAACGCGCTCATCTATGAACACTCAGATAGCCCCGAAGTACTCATCTATACAGATGGATCTGTTGTAAAGCAGCAGAGAAGTGCGTGGGCATTTACAGCCCGTTCAGCGGGCCGAACATTTCAAAAATCCAGTGGTGCCCACTTTATGACCACGAGCAACATGACGATGGAGGTGATGGCAGTTACACAGGCTTTCATATGGCTGGAATCACAGCATTATAGCAACGTGTGTGTACTAAGTGACTCAATGAGCATGATTCAGAAGGTCGAAGTTGGAGCTGTACGCAGACAGTGGACTAAGTCGCTGCGGAAGTCTGTTGTCCGTAAAGTCACCTTCATATTCGTCCCGGGCCACGCGGGAGTCGAGGGAAATGAACGAGCTGATAAACTGGCTGGCTCTGCACCCCCTGTAGATGGCCAGCCCATGGATCGTGCCGATGTTATTAACGCCCTTAAAGATATGGTGAGAACAGAGGACTTTGACATCAGTGAATCCACATCGCTGTCCAGGATGAAAGACTTGGGAGTAAGAATCGGCACGGCCAGACGCGAGAGGTACATCGGGAAAACGAGGCGCCTCGTTAACCAACACAGAACTGGCATTATTAGCCACCGGACACTGATGCATATGCTGGAGGGAGGGTCTGAGCACCCATGGACCTGTCCGGAGTGCAATGAAGATACCCCAACTGATAACTGATAACCGCTGATGATATTCTATACCCAGGCGGTGGTCTGCAGTCAGATGTCTGAGTAAGACTATCCCTGAATCATATGGAGAGACAGGCGGAAGTAGTATACCATCCAGCAACAATTGCTTAGTATCTTCCTCGAGTGTCTTCTCTTTAGCGAAGGACAAAGGATAAGACCTATGGCGGCCTGGGCTCTGACAAGTTAGTTACATTGATCTCTTCTAATGCAGTGTGTTCAGTTTGGTTGGTCAGCACACTGATATGGGATTATAACGTCTGGTTAATTTCCTCTGATAGTCTGATATAGAAGAATTTACCACTACATCCTTAAATGACACTCGAGGATATAGAGGATATTCAACACCGGTGTTTTCTTCCCCTTCTACTTCAGTTGACACCGCCATTACCATCAGGTGTAATAGGGTTTGTCTGACCTCTATTCATATTTACGTAGGAAGTTAATGTGATAGAGCTTTGACTTCCCCGGATCTTAATTTGGTATTTGTTTCGGGACCATTTTTTCTTTGATCGTAAAAGGTCCTTGCCACCCAGCTTCCAATTTATTATTCTCGGCGTAATAACAGTAAGACTTTGTCTTCGACCTCTAACGATCGATCTTTTGCCTTGTTATTGTAATAATAATAAGAGGCATGTATTTTTCTGGCCTTTTCCAGGTTCTTGCTAGCCAAAGACCACCCTGCGTGGAGTTTATGTTTCACCTTCTCCGCGTACTTATAAGATGACACCACCTATTCAGTGGTTGTGTCATCTGTCCAACACCCCAATAAAGTTTCCAATGGTCACAATATGGGTCTACCAAACAGAAAAGTTGCAGGGGCCATCTGGAACCTCCCGATTAACAAACAAAGTCGCGGGAATGTCCCATCTATGGAGTTTTACTTTGGCTAATTTACGCATCATGGTAATCAAAGTTTAAGTATAGCGCCCTACCTACCCTTTTGATTGAGAAAGATATGGACGGGTATTCCAACACACTTTCTGTGGCTCGATTGGTGTCAGAAAACAGGGTGGCAGTTTACCAACGACTTATCCACAACAAATGAAGAAGTAACGCCTGTATCAGGGTCCACATTTATTTGTAAATCAACATAACGAACAAGTCTCAGCCGCAGCCAGCACTATGGCTGTTATCGCGTAACGCGACTGACCACTTGCATACCTAATAATTTCTTGTAGCACTCCAGTCATGAAAAACACTCTCATTCTTGCTACTAGCCGATACTATATCTATATCTATGTCTCACTACTTACACCCGTTGACTGCTGAACCTACACTTATTTCATTGTGCTAACGTTTTGTTATCGATCTATTACATGATTCCTTTCTCCTCCTGGTAGCCGGATGGGGTGCTACCTTCGCTAAGTATCTGAAATCCTCTTTCTTGGTGTAATCTTTCATTGCTCTATCATTCCTTTTCTTTGGTAAGCTCCATTCCGATGTTGACGCTCCAGTCTTCTCAGCCCCAACTGCCGTAGCCAAGCAATCTCCGTTCCTGTTCAAATAGTGCGCACCATGTATGTTTTGATTCGTGCGCACATATAATGTTTTGCATATCCTTTACAGGACATCGCTGTCAACATCAGCATCTTTCAGCTGATTGTTGATTTCTTGGCAAGATTACGCTCAGTAGTTTGCCATTGCTTTCTGAGCGGCCGGCTCACATAACCCGTAAGTTACCGACGCGATTCGAACCACTGCATAAATATAACCGTTACGTTTTCCTTGTTTTCTCGTGTCTGGTATTTGATGCACTTGAGCTCATGGCAGGTATGTATGTGGCAAGTTTTGAGGATCCGGAAGACCTCTTCCATCAACTTACCCCTAAATTGATAACCACTATCCGTAAGGGATTAACTGGGAAAACCCACTCTAGCGATGACTTAGGAGAAAAGACGAGTAGGCGACCACGACGTTTTTCAACTTCAAAAACGATTGTCCTTTGTACGTCATTGTCACTGCCACCGAGTAAATGGTACGTTGCCAGCCAGTTAATAAATGAATATTGCCACCCGGTGAATAATTGTCTATAAGAGAATATGGGTTACTACTTGGTAATCAGAGGGCGAAGAATGGGTCACAAATGAGTCGGCAATAAGTTATTGCTGGATGGATTACGACTGGCGATTCTACTGCCACTGAGCTATTCTGTGTTGCTGATGATGTTACTCAGTTGCTAACGAATTAGGGCACCTGTAACTGTTGACATGAGTCACTCTACTGTCTCCAGGTAGATAGGGCATATGTAATATTCATGTTCTATTATTGTTCTTATTTCCTCTGGAGTTGATGGATAGCAATACTCTTTCTACCTTCTCTAAATCACCACGTATATATCACGTATCAGTCAACATTACACTAACAATAACTTCTTAATAACACGACAACTGCATCTGTTTACACACGGTGTATTCTGTCTTTCTTTTAAAACACATGTCACATCAATGTCACTAAACCAATAATACTTGCACTCGATCTCTATCTTGTATATCTGTCACTCGAACAATCACTTACGTCGACATTCGTCCACAAATTCACCAACATTCCATCTGTACAAACGTGGCGGCTAGATGAACTTCTGCCATGTGCCATTCTCCGTCCGACCTCGAAAGCGGTCCAGACGTGAATGATCTCTCACGGACCTGTAGTCCGTGCTTGACCTTCGCTCAGCTTACTTCCGGCAGAGTGGTTCACAATCCACTCGATCTTCACGTCTGTCCTGAAATGTGCAAAGTCTCTAGGTCACCTGCACTGAGTGGTCTTTGATCCACGCCAACTCCATGGCAGTCACCAACCCCAAGCTCAGGTTGATGTTCTAGGCAATCTTACGCTCAGTAGTTTGCCATTGCTTTCTGAACGAGGAGTCAACGTTGCAAACTAAACTGACGAGTGTAAGAAACGATTCCGCTGCCTCGTCATCAGCGTACGGAAAGTTTGGAAACTAGAGCACTCTTATCCCTTTACCCACATCGAAGTGTGTGTGTGTGTGTGTGTGTGTGTGTGTGTGTGTGTGTGTGTGTGTGTATGTGTGTATGTGAACTACAACACGGGAATACAACACGCTGAATGTTTTCACAAGGATGTGTGTCGAGAATGGAATCCCACTCTGCCAGGACAGAAATGGCGTAACTTCAGACGCGATAGAATCAGTCGTGAAGTTGCCGAAACCAGGATGAATAGCTGGTTCTTTCTCTGCGCATGTCGTAACAGGCGACAAAAGAGGGTTGGCCTGTGACTGGCTAACATACAACACCGAAAACAAACCTCAGCAAATATCCAACCTAAACATGACTGCCCTAAAATGGGTTTGATCTGCGTTGTTGTGGATCTATACTCCTCTTGGAGTCTCAGTGCAAGAGAAGACAATAAGATTCTGTGCAATGGGTAGATTTTTTAAATGTTGCATATCCATTACAGGACGTTGCGGTAAACACCAGCATTTTTCAGCTGCTGTTGATGTACTAGGGATGGTTTTTACGTTCAATAGTTTGCCATTGCTTTCTGAACGACCGGCTCCCATACCAACACGTTATAACACAACGCGACACGGTGTGCTGCACAAATCGGTCGCAGCTGCGTTTCGAACGCCTGATAAGCGGCTCACGAAGCGCGTTCACAAGCCTTTGGCCACGGAGACCGGCAGATTGCATGTTTGAATAAATCCTTGTATCTGATTTGAGTCAGGTGTTGTTAAGTTAAATCACTACTTGTCTTGTGATGCTCTTTTTGTTAGCCAATGTAAAATAATACAAAGTAATGCATCTTTACAGAACAGAATTACGAAACATACAGGATGTTGCGGCGACTAGTCTTCATCAGCAAACAAATACATACACAAAACTCAACATATAATCACGGAGAAGACACCCCCCCCCCCCCACCCCGTGACTACATAAAGGCATAAGAACGGGATGAAAAGAATGAAAAGATTAAATAATGAGAACCACAAAGAGACAACGAGCATTTAAAAAACATGTTGCTACTTATCTCAGACTCCCACGCTGCGACGCTAACATGAATGTTGCCTTGATTCTCTTATGTAGACAGTGGTTGTGTCATCTGTCAGCCGTGGGAGTTTGTGGTGCCATGGGGATTGGGGTAAGGGGTGGTAACGGTTCTGTGAAGATCCCAGGTAAATGCATGGAAAAGGTACATCCAAAAAAAAAAAAAAATGGGGGGGGGGGCAGGGGTGAGGTAAGGCGGGAAACTGGGATCAATGGAGATGTGATGGTGGGCCAAGAGTGAAAACTAAGAACGCGTTCCCCGGATGTCCGTAGAATGTATGAGTGGGTGCCAGTAAAGGGTTGGCCATAGTGGACGAATGTTAAAAAGCAATGATGTGTGCACCTAAGTATTATGGTGATAATAATGAAGCTCATTTTATGTGCTCCTTTATGTGTGTACCACGAGAATCCCAAAGTCTGGGTGGACTGATATGTGTAAACGCACATACATACATCTACACACGTCAACAAACAATCATGCAACTATATACATTCATATGTATATGGTATAAATGAAAGTAGAGAGAGAGAGAGAGAGAGAGAGAGAGAGAGAGAGCGAGAGAGAGAGAGAGAGAGAGAGAGAGAGAGAGAGAGCAGAGAGGGGGGTTCGGTATAGTACGTGTGATATGCCATTTGGGATATGCGGAACTAGAAGGTCTAAAAATACGAGGCTTCACTCATATGAAATGGGGTCAGTAGGGTCGCTTGTTATACCACGTATTGTAGAATCAAATACCCCAATACATTGTATTATTGGGGTTGTATAAGATCAAACCACCGGTAATACACATGATATGTGTTGGCACAGCGTAGCAAGATTATTATACTGTGTGGTACTGATGCGTAACACCCAAATTTTCTCTTGCTGTATGTGCGTGCATATCCCATAATAGAAATCATGGAACGGCGTATATCAGAGACAGATCGGATGATGGATATGATGTGTGCGTATCAGCCCCAGCTTCTCTTGTTGCTGTTCATTGTAAGAGATAAAGTACAGATAGGTGTGTAAGACAGACAGCACGGATGATGGATGTACTGGTGGGCGGGGGGGGGGGGGGGTGGGGTGTATAGGCCCCTCAGCTTCTCTCGCTGTTGTTGATCTTTTGCTAAGTATAGTAAGCAAGAAATAAATAATGAGATTGCCTATCACCACAAGGTGATATATATGTATATATACACATACATTCCTGTTGTGTACTATACCATGTTTTTTGGATCCTGTAACATGGTCTTATGTCTTTTAACATGTCTCATGTGTCCTGTAACTTGTATCTTGAGTCCTATAACATGTTTCTTGTGTCCTGTAACATTTTATAATGTCCTGTACCATGTTTCTTGTGTCCTGTAACATGTTTCTTGTGTCATCAAACATATGTCTTATGTCCTGTACCATGCTACTTGTGTACTCTAGCACGTTGTTGTGTCCTTTAACATGTTTTTCGTGTCCTGTAACATGCTTCTTGCCTCCTGTAACATGTTTCTTGCGTCCTGTAACATGTTTCTTGTCCTGTAATATGTCGCTTGTGACATGTAACATGTCTTGTGTGTCTTGTAACATGTCTTGTGTGTCCTGTAACATGTCTTGTGTGTCCTGTAAAATGTCTTGTGTGTCCGCCCGTGTGTTGGCGGGGCCCATACGGGGAGCAAAGAATAGTAACACTGCACTGTTGCCTACCATGCATGTCGTAAGAGGCGACTAAGGAGGCTATGGTTCCGTCGTCCTGCTACTGAGTGAGTGCGTGGCGCGACACTGTGAGCTGTGAGTTTCGCGTGGACTGTTTTTGCATCTGTCCGCGGTTGTTTTTAGCGTGAACTGCATGTTCGGAACGATGACAGCCGGCTGTGGCTGGATGGACTGGTTTGCCTTTTCGGTTCACGAGTGCATTTTTCAGGAGCCTCCTGGGAGTCGACGCTGTAGCTACGGAGTTCGTGCTTTGTGCGGCGCTTTCGGTGGGTCGCCCTGCGGAAAGAGACCGAGCCATATGGAATAAAACCCGGGTCAATGAAGTCTTTCTGGTGACTGCCGTTTCCATCGACAATGAACTGTATTTTTCGTGGAGGACTTTGTGTTGGCATTCTGGCGGCGGCATTATGCACAGTGTAACTGTACGGGCTGTTGGCTTGCCGACACTCCTATATATTCCATTGTTCCCACAGGGCAGTGATGAGCGTTTTATGTGATATTAACTGGCACAGGAACTGAGCAATATGGGGATGACCGTGAAGTTGGAACCCATGACTAACTAACTAACTAACTAATTAACTAACTAACTAACTAACAAACTAACTAACTAACTAACTAACTAACTAACTAACTAACTAACTAACTAACTAACTAACTAACTAACATGTCTTGTGTGTCCTGTAACATGTCTCTAGTGTGTCTTGTAACATCTTTTGTGTCTCCTGTAACATGTCTCTTGTGACCAGTAACATGTCTTGTGTGTCCTGTAACATGTCTTGTGTGTCCTGTAACATGTCTTCTGTGTCATGTAACATGTCTTGTGTGTCCTGTAACATGTCTTGTGTGTCCTGTAACATGTCTCTTGTGAACTGCAATATGTCTCTTTTGTCCTGTAACATGTCTTGTGTGTCCTGTAACATGTCTTGTGTGTCCTGTAACATGTCTCTTGTGAACTGCAATATGTCTCTTTTGTCCTGTAACATGTCTTGTGTGTCCTGTAACATGTCTTGTGTGTCCTGTAACATGTCTTCTGTGTCATGTAACATGTCTTGTGTGTCCTGTAACATGTCTTGTGTGTCCTGTAACATGTCTCTTGTGAACTGCAATATGTCTCTTTTGTCCTGTAACATGTCTTGTGTGTCCTGTAACATGTCTTGTGTGCCCTGTAACATGTCTCTTGTGACCTGTAACACTCTCTTGTGACCTGTAGCACGTCTCTTGTGACCTTTAACATGTTTCTTGTATCCTGGAAAATTTTTTATATGTCCTGTATCATGTCTGTTGTGTCATGTTACAATTCTCATGAATCCTGTAACGATTTTCTTGTGTCCTGTAACATTTATTCCTGTGCCCATTAACATGTCTCTTGTGCTCTTTAGCATATTTCTTATGTCCTGTAACACGTTTCTTGTGTTCTGCAGCGTGTTTATCGTGTCCAGAAGTATGTTTCTTGTCTCCTGTAGCATGTTTATTGTGTTCTGTAACATGGTTGTTGTGTCCTATAAAATGCTTCTGGTGTCCTGTTGCATTTATCTTGTGTCCTGTAACATGTTTCTTGTGCCTTGTAACATGCTACTTGTGTTCTGTAACATGCTACTTGTGTTCTGTGACATGCCTCTTGTGTCCTACAACATGCCTAGCACTTTACACTTTTTAAAGTTTTTAAGCAGTTTTACTCGCCTGTTGTCACAGTCACTGAATTGGAGAACTTGGTGACAACTGGCAAGATTGAAGGGAACGGACCAAGGGGAAGATCGAGAAGTAAATACCTGGATGGCTTGGCAACATGGAATGGTCGAGACAGGCACATTGAGCTGATCCACGACTCTGGTGATCGAGTGAAATAGCGAATCATGACCACTCACGCTTTCCGGCATGGCACTTGATGGATGGATGGTCGTCACGGTGATCGCTGGTTCAATCCGCTTTGCGGTGGATTCCACTTTCATACAGTCGACCTAGCGTTAAATTATTATTATTATTATTTTTTTCGCATATTCTTTACAGGACATCGCCGTCAACATCAGCATCTTTCAGATGATTGTTGATTTCTTGGCAAGATTATGCTCAGTAATGTATGCTAAGTCACCAACGCGGCGAGAACCGCTCCGATTCTCGCGCAAGTTACGTTCCTCTCTGGGAAGCGTTAAAATAGCTACCAGAAAATGTTATGGAAAGTAAAGGCGAACGTCGTGAAATATATGCCTAGCAATATTAGCCTAAGGCGCTTTCAGGCATGAGAAAGTGATCTTCCCTTGTTTACCCAGCGGTCACCAGCTGCGAGTACTGTTGATCTCCGGACATGCGCACTTTGAAATATCGATCCAAAATTCTCCTCTTTAATAAATTGCCTTATGATGAAATATGTACGTTACGTTCTCCAGCTTAAAATATCAGGCTACAAAACACCGTGTCCATAGATGGTTACAGAACAAATAGCTCAGCTCAACATGGCATCTACAGGGCGTGTATATCAATGCAACCAGTCAATAAGCAAAAATCACAAACAGAGAGCTTAGCAAAGCTGTGAAAGCATCGAATGAAATAGAAACAAATATAAGGTATTATTTTATAACCAAACAAACGCGCACGTTGCAATTACTCTTTTTGGAATGCAAATTTCAGAATACCGAAATCAATGAGAGCAAACACCATTCAGTATACAATCGTTAACATTTTCGACTATAATTTAATAATCTTTAATGGATATGTTATCATTATTTATTTTACCAGCCCATGTCAGACAACATAAATATATGACACCATTACATACAATAAAAGGTCACCATTGCATACAAAAATGTTAAAGTGGAAAATATTGTTCATTTGTATTTCTCTCTTCGATTTGTTTGTTTGTTGTTTTTTTTCAAATAGAAAAGTACACAGCTTGTCTTGTCATACAATTTCTTTGCAAACACTTCTGACCAATAAGTTGTACGTGAAATAGCTACACACTCACACAATAATACAAACAAATCACATTCTTGTGGACCTCTCGGACAGATTTTTCAACGTGTGGAAACAATCATGGTCATTTAGGATTGCGGTAACGCAAGAAATTGTTGTTATGGTATTGTCGTGTTTTCTCGTGTCTGTGTTACATACGGTGGATCTTGTGTGATGTCAGACCTGTTTCAGTTCCCATTCCCTTTGCCTGAAGCATTTCGAAAACCAATAGAAATAATAATTGTCTCTGCTTGACTTAAGTTTGGATTGATCTTGATCTCATTCAAGCAGTTTGTCGTGTCTAATGTAGGTGTTGGAATCTCGTCGCTAGAATCGTCATCTTCGTGATCTATTATCACAGTGCAAGCTGTCGTATCGTCTTGTTCGTTGTCTCTGTTGTGGTATGGTCTTAGCATATTTATGTGAAATATTTTGTGTTTGTCTTTTATTAGGATTTCGTAGTCTACAGGTGAGATTTGTCTTGTCACTTTAAAAGGTCCCTGCCAAGAATCAGTCAGTAGCTGTCTGTCACTAGGTAGTAGTAGTAGAACGTCCTGTCCAGGTGTCAATGTTATAGTCCTGTTACCTTTGTCTGCGTACTGTCTGTAAGTAGCACCAGATAGTTTTAGTGCATTTTTAGCAATTTCACATGATTTAATAATCCTTTCACGCAATGATGTTACATACAAGAATGATGATATGGGTTTAAGTACTGGAGTAGAGTCAGTTAACATTTGGTGATAAATTGTTAATGGGCCTCGTGGTTTGGCACCATAGATTAATTCAAAAGGAGAGAAACCGGTACTAGAATGTGGTACCTCGCGATAAGCAAAAAGGACAGCTGGTAGGTATACATCCCAGTTATTGGGGTGATCTTGAGTTACTTTTGCAAGCATGTGCTTCAGATCCCCGTTAAGCTTTTCTATAATCCCGCTAGAGTGAGGATGATAGGGGCTATTGAAGACTTGCTTCACTCCTAACATTTTGGTGAAAGCTTGGGTCGATGCGGCAATAAACTGAGTGCCTCTATCAGACTGGATAGTATCTGGAAACCCAATTCGGGAGAAGATATGGAAGAACACTTCCATGATGTCGTTGGCAGTAATGTTCTTTAGAGGAATCGCTTCTGGCCAGCGACTACATTGATCAATAAAAGTTAGAATATATTTATTCCCTCTAGTTGTTGTATGACTAAGAGGGCCCACAATGTCAACTGATAATTTTTCAAAGGGTCGACTGGCTAAGTCAGTGACTTGTAACTTTGCCTGTGGGTGTTTACCTTTTTTTACTAGTTTCTGGCATGTATCACAACTTCTGCAATATGTTTTTATGTCATTGCAAAATTTTGGCCAATGAAACTGTGTCAATAACCTTGACCTGGTTTTAACATATGCCATATGACCTGCAAAAGGTATATCGTGAGCAAGATGTAAAGCTTGCTTGCGATAAGTAGTTGGCAAAACAGTTTGCTTCGTTGTAATGTCACCTCTGGTGTAATACCTGGTGAGTATATCATTGTGTAAAGCAAAATGCCATTTCGCATTCTTGGTTATTCTTGCCTTTTTGCCGATCAGGTCAAAGTACTTTGACAGTGAAGGATCAGCTTTTTGAGCTGTTATGAATGCTTCCTTCATAGAGTCACTAGGTGGTAATTCTGGGCTAAGCATTTGTATAGCCTCAGTTTGGTTACTTTCATCTTGCACTCTAGCAGTAGCTCTTGTTACTGCGTTCACACACTCAATGACATCAGATGATGATGGAATGATATCGTTAATGATGTGATGAGAACTTAGTGCTGCATTAGCTAACATACATTCAATAGGTGATATGACATTTTCAATGATGACATTTGGTGGTGATGTCGTGTTATCATCAATACATAGTGATGTTATGTCATGGTTATGAGGTTTGTCATTCACCTCAGGTAAGTTTCCTATGATTATATCACACACTGGGTTCGTAAGTGCGGCGCACTTTACTTTCCCGGTGAGGAAAGGTGTTTCAATGTATGCCCATGCTAATGGATATTTCTCAATATTGCCTGAAAATGTTCTACATGTAATGTGCCTGCCTGTATAGTCTGTAGGCGTTATGAATGTTGTTTTCAGGCCAATAAGTGTACTTCCGGTGTCGCGAAGTACTGTAGCAAACTTGCCATTAACATACCCGTGATGGATGTCTAATCTGCCTTTTTGTGCGGTGAAAGCAAGGCGTTTGTGTGGATCCCGGACGAGCCCCCACGTCCACACATGTCAGGACCTTAGAATTGGCTCGTTGGGCTAACACGTGTGAGACAGTACAAGTATAACATGATTCGACGTAAGACTCAACGACACAACGTTTTATGGATTTATTGCCATATTAAATACAGAACGATGATTACAACAATATACAATATATAACTCACGACGCTCACAACCACAATACAGCTCACAAGTCTGACGCTCAAGATGACAGTCGTTTGGCTTTCACCCACAGAGATCCACACAAACGCCTTGCTTTCACCGCACACGTCCTTCCAGTCTCAAGTCCCAGCTCGGTCTGTCGCTAGCGCGCAACTTGCTGACCGCCTCTAGTGGCGTCCCGTGGCATGCGTGCGTCTTGTCGTCAGCCTGACCGCTGGTCGCGTGTCAGGTAACAATCTTGCCAGCCGACAATTCTTGTCCGCCGGGTGTCGTAACGATGTTGCTGCATAGCTATCCCATGTTAGGCTCTGACACCAGTCAATAACATATCTTGGCATGAGGCTTGATCGTAGCCTGTCCTTCAGAGATCATGTAGATTATGTCATAACGAAAGCTCGAAAAGGTTTGTCAGCAATGCGAGTCATGGCGACTGCCAATATCGAGCAAAGACTGCTGATACTTCTGTTTCAAGGACTGGTGCCCTGGCCATCCTCACTGTCAGCCCTACACAGATTGGAAGACTTGAAAAGGTACAAAACGAAGCCATGCGCATCATTTTGGGCTGCACGAGAGACACCAGCTGTGTAGCAATGAGATACCTCCTTGACTTCCCGACAATGGAACACATGATCAAGATCTGGAGAGCTCGTGCATACTTAAAAATAAGTGCAGATGAGCAGCACCCTCTGCATGATGCTATATTCAGAGAAAATGGTAACAGGCTAAAGAGGGGCAAATCATGGATGGGTCGGGCGGAAGATGTCGTCAGACAGGTCTGCAGTCTTACCAGTATCAACCCCGGCAAGGAATGGGTGCCGGTGCCTCCGGCTTTTAAGTGCACTTTCTCCTGCATTATCACACTCAACAGACGGTGCAAAGAGCAGAACCCTGCCGCTGTCGATGCAGAGGTCAACGCGCTCATCTATGAACACTCAGATAGCCCCGAAGTACTCATCTATACAGATGGATCTGTTGTAAAGCAGCAGAGAAGTGCGTGGGCATTTACAGCCCGTTCAGCGGGCCGAACATTTCAAAAATCCAGTGGTGCCCACTTTATGACCACGAGCAACATGACGATGGAGGTGATGGCAGTTACACAGGCTTTCATATGGCTGGAATCACAGCATTATAGCAACGTGTGTGTACTAAGTGACTCAATGAGCATGATTCAGAAGGTCGAAGTTGGAGCTGTACGCAGACAGTGGACTAAGTCGCTGCGGAAGTCTGTTGTCCGTAAAGTCACCTTCATATTCGTCCCGGGCCACGCGGGAGTCGAGGGAAATGAACGAGCTGATAAACTGGCTGGCTCTGCACCCCCTGTAGATGGCCAGCCCATGGATCGTGCCGATGTTATTAACGCCCTTAAAGATATGGTGAGAACAGAGGACTTTGACATCAGTGAATCCACATCGCTGTCCAGGATGAAAGACTTGGGAGTAAGAATCGGCACGGCCAGACGCGAGAGGTACATCGGGAAAACGAGGCGCCTCGTTAACCAACACAGAACTGGCATTATTAGCCACCGGACACTGATGCATATGCTGGAGGGAGGGTCTGAGCACCCATGGACCTGTCCGGAGTGCAATGAAGATACCCCAACTGATAACTGATAACCGCTGATGATATTCTATACCCAGGCGGTGATCTGCAGTCAGATGTCTGAGTAAGACTATCCCTGAATCATATGGAGAGACAGGCGGAAGTAGTATACCATCCAGCAACAATTGCTTAGTATCTTCCTCGAGTGTCTTCTCTTTAGCGAAGGACAAAGGATAAGACCTATGGCGGCCTGGGCTCTGACAAGTTAGTTACATTGATCTCTTCTAATGCAGTGTGTTCAGTTTGGTTGGTCAGCACACTGATATGGGATTATAACGTCTGGTTAATTTCCTCTGATAGTCTGATATAGAAGAATTTACCACTACATCCTTAAATGACACTCGAGGATATAGAGGATATTCAACACCGGTGTTTTCTTCCCCTTCTACTTCAGTTGACACCGCCATTACCATCAGGTGTAATAGGGTTTGTCTGACCTCTATTCATATTTACGTAGGAAGTTAATGTGATAGAGCTTTGACTTCCCCGGATCTTAATTTGGTATTTGTTTCGGGACCATTTTTTCTTTGATCGTAAAAGGTCCTTGCCACCCAGCTTCCAATTTATTATTCTCGGCGTAATAACAGTAAGACTTTGTCTTCGACCTCTAACGATCGATCTTTTGCCTTGTTATTGTAATAATAATAAGAGGCATGTATTTTTCTGGCCTTTTCCAGGTTCTTGCTAGCCAAAGACCACCCTGCGTGGAGTTTATGTTTCACCTTCTCCGCGTACTTATAAGATGACACCACCTATTCAGTGGTTGTGTCATCTGTCCAACACCCCAATAAAGTTTCCAATGGTCACAATATGGGTCTACCAAACAGAAAAGTTGCAGGGGCCATCTGGAACCTCCCGATTAACAAACAAAGTCGCGGGAATGTCCCATCTATGGAGTTTTACTTTGGCTAATTTACGCATCATGGTAATCAAAGTTTAAGTATAGCGCCCTACCTACCCTTTTGATTGAGAAAGATATGGACGGGTATTCCAACACACTTTCTGTGGCTCGATTGGTGTCAGAAAACAGGGTGGCAGTTTACCAACGACTTATCCACAACAAATGAAGAAGTAACGCCTGTATCAGGGTCCACATTTATTTGTAAATCAACATAACGAACAAGTCTCAGCCGCAGCCAGCACTATGGCTGTTATCGCGTAACGCGACTGACCACTTGCATACCTAATAATTTCTTGTAGCACTCCAGTCATGAAAAACACTCTCATTCTTGCTACTAGCCGATACTATATCTATATCTATGTCTCACTACTTACACCCGTTGACTGCTGAACCTACACTTATTTCATTGTGCTAACGTTTTGTTATCGATCTATTACATGATTCCTTTCTCCTCCTGGTAGCCGGATGGGGTGCTACCTTCGCTAAGTATCTGAAATCCTCTTTCTTGGTGTAATCTTTCATTGCTCTATCATTCCTTTTCTTTGGTAAGCTCCATTCCGATGTTGACGCTCCAGTCTTCTCAGCCCCAACTGCCGTAGCCAAGCAATCTCCGTTCCTGTTCAAATAGTGCGCACCATGTATGTTTTGATTCGTGCGCACATATAATGTTTTGCATATCCTTTACAGGACATCGCTGTCAACATCAGCATCTTTCAGCTGATTGTTGATTTCTTGGCAAGATTACGCTCAGTAGTTTGCCATTGCTTTCTGAGCGGCCGGCTCACATAACCCGTAAGTTACCGACGCGATTCGAACCACTGCATAAATATAACCGTTACGTTTTCCTTGTTTTCTCGTGTCTGGTATTTGATGCACTTGAGCTCATGGCAGGTATGTATGTGGCAAGTTTTGAGGATCCGGAAGACCTCTTCCATCAACTTACCCCTAAATTGATAACCACTATCCGTAAGGGATTAACTGGGAAAACCCACTCTAGCGATGACTTAGGAGAAAAGACGAGTAGGCGACCACGACGTTTTTCAACTTCAAAAACGATTGTCCTTTGTACGTCATTGTCACTGCCACCGAGTAAATGGTACGTTGCCAGCCAGTTAATAAATGAATATTGCCACCCGGTGAATAATTGTCTATAAGAGAATATGGGTTACTACTTGGTAATCAGAGGGCGAAGAATGGGTCACAAATGAGTCGGCAATAAGTTATTGCTGGATGGATTACGACTGGCGATTCTACTGCCACTGAGCTATTCTGTGTTGCTGATGATGTTACTCAGTTGCTAACGAATTAGGGCACCTGTAACTGTTGACATGAGTCACTCTACTGTCTCCAGGTAGATAGGGCATATGTAATATTCATGTTCTATTATTGTTCTTATTTCCTCTGGAGTTGATGGATAGCAATACTCTTTCTACCTTCTCTAAATCACCACGTATATATCACGTATCAGTCAACATTACACTAACAATAACTTCTTAATAACACGACAACTGCATCTGTTTACACACGGTGTATTCTGTCTTTCTTTTAAAACACATGTCACATCAATGTCACTAAACCAATAATACTTGCACTCGATCTCTATCTTGTATATCTGTCACTCGAACAATCACTTACGTCGACATTCGTCCACAAATTCACCAACATTCCATCTGTACAAACGTGGCGGCTAGATGAACTTCTGCCATGTGCCATTCTCCGTCCGACCTCGAAAGCGGTCCAGACGTGAATGATCTCTCACGGACCTGTAGTCCGTGCTTGACCTTCGCTCAGCTTACTTCCGGCAGAGTGGTTCACAATCCACTCGATCTTCACGTCTGTCCTGAAATGTGCAAAGTCTCTAGGTCACCTGCACTGAGTGGTCTTTGATCCACGCCAACTCCATGGCAGTCACCAACCCCAAGCTCAGGTTGATGTTCTAGGCAATCTTACGCTCAGTAGTTTGCCATTGCTTTCTGAACGAGGAGTCAACGTTGCAATCTAAACTGACGAGTGTAAGAAACGATCCCGCTGCCTCGTCATCAGCGTACGGAAAGTTTGGAAACTAGAGCACTCTTATCCCTTTACCCACATCGAAGTGTGTGTGTGTGTGTGTGTGTGTGTGTGTGTGTGTGTGTGTGTGTGTGTGTGTGTGTGTGTGAACTACAACACGGGAATACAACACGCTGAATGTTTTCACAAGGATGTGTGTCGAGAATACAATCCCACTCTGCCAGGACAGAAATGGCGTAACTTCAGACGCGATAGAATCAGTCGTGAAGTTGCCGAAACCAGGATGAATAGCTGGTTCTTTCTCTGCGCATGTCGTAACAGGCGACAAAAGAGGGTTGGCCTGTGACTGGCTAACATACAACACGGAAAACAAACCTCAGCAAATATCCAACCTAAACATGACTGCCCTAAAATGGGTTTGATCTGCGTTGTTGTGGATCTATACTCCTCTTGGAGTCTCAGTGCAAGAGAAGACAATAAGATTCTGTGCAATGGGTAGATTTTTTAAATGTTGCATAACCATTACAGGACGTTGCGGTAAACACCAGCATTTTTCAGCTGCTGTTGATGTACTAGGGATGGTTTTTACGTTCAATAGTTTGCCATTGCTTTCTGAACGACCGGCTCCCATACCAACACGTTATAACACAACGCGACACGGTGTGCTGCACAAATCGGTCGCAGCTGCGTTTCGAACGCCTGATAAGCGGCTCACGAAGCGCGTTCACAAGCCTTTGGCCACGGAGACCGGCAGATTGCATGTTTGAATAAATCCTTGTATCTGCTTTGAGTCAGGTGTTGTTAAGTTAAATCACTACTTGTCTTGTGATGCTCTTTTTGTTAGCCAATGTAAAATAATACAAAGTAATGCATCTTTACAGAACAGAATTACGAAACATACAGGATGTTGCGGCGACTAGTCTTCATCAGCAAACAAATACATACACAAAACTCAACATATAATCACGGAGAAGACACCCCCCCCCCCCACCCCGTGACTACATAAAGGCATAAGAACGGGATGAAAAGAATGAAAAGATTAAATAATGAGAACCACAAAGAGACAACGAGCATTTAAAAAACATGTTGCTACTTATCTCAGACTCCCACGCTGCGACGCTAACATGAATGTTGCCTTGATTCTCTTATGTAGACAGTGGTTGTGTCATCTGTCAGCCGTGGGAGTTTGTGGTGCCATGGGGATTGGGGTAAGGGGTGGTAACGGTTCTGTGAAGATCCCAGGTAAATGCATGGAAAAGGTACATCCAAAAAAAAAAAAAAAATGGGGGGGGGGGGGGGGGGCAGGGGTGAGGTAAGGCGGGAAACTGGGATCAATGGAGATGTGATGGTGGGCCAAGAGTGAAAACTAAGAACGCGTTCCCCGGATGTCCGTAGAATGTATTGAGTGGGTGCCAGTAAAGGGTTGGCCATAGTGGACGAATGTTAAAAAGCAATGATGTGTGCACCTAAGTATTATGGTGATAATAATGAAGCTCATTTTATGTGCTCCTTTATGTGTGTACCACGAGAATCCCAAAGTCTGGGTGGACTGATATGTGTAAACGCACATACATACATCTACACACGTCAACAAACAATCATGCAACTATATACATTCATATGTATATGGTATAAATGAAAGTAGAGAGAGAGAGAGAGAGAGAGAGAGAGAGAGAGAGAGAGAGAGCGAGAGAGAGAGAGAGAGAGAGAGAGAGAGAGAGAGAGAGAGAGAGCAGAGAGGGGGGTTCGGTATAGTACGTGTGATATGCCATTTGGGATATGCGGAACTAGAAGGTCTAAAAATACGAGGCTTCACTCATATGAAATGGGGTCAGTAGGGTCGCTTGTTATACCACGTATTGTAGAATCAAATACCCCAATACATTGTATTATTGGGGTTGTATAAGATCAAACCACCGGTAATACACATGATATGTGTTGGCACAGCGTAGCAAGATTATTATACTGTGTGGTACTGATGCGTAACACCCAAATTTTCTCTTGCTGTATGTGCGTGCATATCCCATAATAGAAATCATGGAACGGCGTATATCAGAGACAGATCGGATGATGGATATGATGTGTGCGTATCAGCCCCAGCTTCTCTTGTTGCTGTTCATTGTAAGAGATAAAGAACAGATAGGTGTGTAAGACAGACAGCACGGATGATGGATGTACTGGTGGGCGGGGGGTGTATAGGCCCCTCAGCTTCTCTCGCTGTTGTTGATCTTTTGCTAAGTATAGTAAGCAAGAAATAAATAATGAGATTGCCTATCACCACATGGTGATATATATGTATATATACACATACATTCCTGTTGTGTATTATACCATGTTTTTTGGATCCTGTAACATGGTCTTATGTCCTTTAACATGTCTCATGTGTCCTGTAACTTGTATCTTGAGTCCTATAACATGTTTCTTGTGTCCTGTAACATTTTATAATGTCCTGTACCATGTTTCTTGTGTCCTGTAACATGTTTCTTGTGTCATCAAACATATGTCTTATGTCCTGTACCATGCTACTTGTGTACTCTAGCACGTTGTTGTGTCCTTTAACATGTTTTTCGTGTCCTGTAACATGCTTCTTGCCTCCTGTAACATGTTTCTTGCGTCCTGTAACATGTTTCTTGTCCTGTAATATGTCGCTTGTGACATGTAACATGTCTTGTGTGTCTTGTAACATGTCTTGTGTGTCCTGTAACATGTCGCTTGTGACCTGTAACATGTCTTGTGTGTCCTGTAACATGTCGCTTGTGACCTGTAACATGTCTTGTGTGTCCTGTAACATGTCTTGTGTGTCCTGTAAAATGTCTTGTGTGTCCGCCCGTGTGTTGGCGGGGCCCATACGGGGAGCAAAGAATAGTAACACTGTTGCCTACCATGCATGTCGTAAGAGGCGACTAAGGAGGCTATGGTTCCGTCGTCCTGCTACTGAGTGAGTGCGTGGCACGACACTGTGAGCTGTGAGTTTCGCGTGGACTGTTTTTGCATCTGTCCGCGGTTGTTTTTAGCGTGAACTGCATGTTCGGAACGATGACAGCCGGCTGTGGCTGGATGGACTGGTTTGCCTTTTCGGTTCACGAGTGCATTTTTCAGGAGCCTCCTGGGAGTAGACGCTGTAGCTACGGAGTTCGTGCTTTGTGCGGCGCTTTCGGTGGGTCGCCCTGCGGAAAGAGACCGAGCTATATGGAATAAAACCCGGGTCAATGAAGTCTTTCTGGTGACTGCCGTTTCCATCGACAATGAACTGTATTTTTCGTGGAGGACTTTGTGTTGGCATTCTGGCGGCGGCATTATGCACAGTGTAATTGTGCGGGCTGTTGGCTTGCCGACACTCCTGTATATTCCATTGTTCCCACAGGGCAGTGATGAGCGTTTTATGTGATATTAACTGGCACAGGAACTGAGCAATATGGGGATGACCCGTTGCCGTGAAGTTGGAACCCATGACTAACTAACTAACTAACTAACTAATTAACTAACTAACTAACTAACTAACTAACTAACTAACTAACTAACTAACTAACTAACTAACTAACTAACATGTCTTGTGTGTCCTGTAACATGTCTCTAGTGTGTCTTGTAACATCTTTTGTGTCTCCTGTAACATGTCTCTTGTGACCAGTAACATGTCTTGTGTGTCCTGTAACATGTCTTGTGTGTCCTGTAACATGTCTTGTGTGTCATGTAACATGTCTTGTGTGTCCTGTAACATGTCTTGTGTGTCCTGTAACATGTCTTGTGTGTCCTGTAACATGTCTTGTGTGTCCTGTAACATGTCTTGTGTGTCCTGTAACACGTCTTGTGTGTCCTGTAACATGTCTTGTGTGTCCTGTAACATGTCTTGTGTGTCCTGTAACATGTCTTGTGTGTCCTGTAACATGTCTTGTGTGTCCTGTAACATGTCTTGTGTGTCCTGTAACATGTCTTGTGTGTCCTGTAACATGTCTTGTGTGTCCTGTAACATGTCTTGTGTGTCCTGTAACATGTCTTGTGTGTCCTGTAACATGTCTTGTGTGTCCTGTAACATGTCTTGTGTGTCCTGTAACATGTCTCTAGTGTGTCTTGTAACATCTTTTGTGTCTCCTGTAACATGTCTCTTGTGACCAGTAACATGTCTTGTGTGTCCTGTAACATGTCTTGTGTGTCCTGTAACATGTCTTGTGTGTCATGTAACATGTCTTGTGTGTCCTGTAACATGTCTTGTGTGTCCTGTAACATGTCTTGTGTGTCCTGTAACATGTCTTGTGTGTCCTGTAACATGTCTTGTGTGTCCTGTAACATGTCTTGTGTGTCCTGTAACATGTCTTGTGTGTCCTGTAACATGTCTTGTGTGTCCTGTAACATGTCTTGTGTGTCCTGTAACATGTCTTGTGTGTCCTGTAACATGTCTTGTGTGTCCTGTAACATGTCTTGTGTGTCCTGTAACATGTCTTGTGTGTCCTGTAACATGTCTTGTGTGTCCTGTAACATGTCTTGTGTGTCCTGTAACATGTCTCTAGTGTGTCTTGTAACATCTTTTGTGTCTCCTGTAACATGTCTCTTGTGACCAGTAACATGTCTTGTGTGTCCTGTAACATGTCTTGTGTGTCCTGTAACATGTCTTGTGTGTCCTGTAACATGTCTTGTGTGTCCTGTAACATGTCTTGTGTGTCCTGTAACATGTCTTGTGTGTCCTGTAACATGTCTTGTGTGTCCTGTAACATGTCTTGTGTGTCCTGTAACATGTCTTGTGTGTCCTGTAACATGTCTTGTGTGTCCTGTAACATGTCTTGTGTGTCCTGTAACATGTCTTGTGTGTCCTGTAACATGTCTTGTGTGTCCTGTAACATGTCTTGTGTGTCCTGTAACATGTCTTGTGTGTCCTGTAACATGTCTCTAGTGTGTCTTGTAACATCTTTTGTGTCTCCTGTAACATGTCTCTTGTGACCAGTAACATGTCTTGTGTGTCCTGTAACATGTCTTGTGTGTCCTGTAACATGTCTTGTGTGTCATGTAACATGTCTTGTGTGTCCTGTAACATGTCTTGTGTGTCCTGTAACATGTCTTGTGTGTCCTGTAACATGTCTCTTGTGAACTGCAATATGTCTCTTTTGTCCTGTAACATGTCTTGTGTGTCCTGTAACATGTCTTGTGTGCCCTGTAACATGTCTCTTGTGACCTGTAACACATCTCTTGTGACCTGTAGCACGTCTCTTGTGACCTTTAACATGTTTCTTGTATCCTGGAAAATTTTTTATATGTCCTGTATCATGTCTGTTGTGTCATGTTACAATTCTCATGAATCCTGTAACGATTTTCTTGTGTCCTGTAACATTTATTCCTGTGCCCATTAACATGTCTCTTGTGCTCTTTAGCATATTTCTTATGTCCTGTAACAAGTTTCTTGTGTTCTGCAGCGTGTTTATCGTGTCCAGAAGTATGTTTCTTGTGTCCTGTAGCATGTTTATTGTGTTCTGTAACATGGTTGTTGTGTCCTATAAAATGCTTCTGGTGTCCTGTTGCATTTATCTTGTGTCCTGTAACATGTTTCTTGTGCCTTGTAACATGCTACTTGTGTTCTGTGACATGCTACTTGTGTTCTGTGACATGCCTCTTGTGTCCTACAACATGCCTAGCACTTTACACTTTTTAAAGTTTTTAAGCAGTTTTACTCGCCTGTTGTCACAGTCACTGAATTGGAGAACTTGGTGACAACTGGCAAGATTGAAGGGAACGGACCAAGGGGAAGATCGAGAAGTAAATACCTGGATGGCTTGGCAACATGGAATGGTCGAGACAGGCACATTGAGCTGATCCACGACTCTGGTGATCGAGTGAAATAGCGAGTCATGACCACTCACGCTTTCCGGCATGACACTTGATGGATGGATGGATGGATGGTCGTCACGGTGATCGCTGGTTCAATCCGCTTTGCGGTGGATTCCACTTTCATACAGTCGACCTAGCGTTAAATTATTATTATTATTATTTTTTTCGCATATCCTTTACAGGACATCGCCGTCAACATCAGCATCTTTCAGCTGATTGTTGATTTCTTGGCAAGATTATGCTCAGTAATGTATGCTAAGTCACCAACGCGGCGAGAACCGCTCCGATTCTCGCGCAAGTTACGTTCCTCTCTGGGAAGCGTTAAAATAGCTACCAGAAAATGTTATGGAAAGTAAAGGCGAACGTCGTGAAATATATGCCTAGCAACATTAGCCTAAGGCGCTTTCAGGCATGAGAAAGTGATCTTCCCTTGTTTACCCAGCGGTCACCAGCTGCGAGTACTGTTGATCTCCGGACATGCGCACTTTGAAATATCGATCCAAAATTCTCCCCTTTAATAAATTGCCTTATGATGAAATATGTACGTTACGTTCTCCAGCTTAAAATATCAGGCTACAAAACATCGTGTCCATAGATGGTTACAGAACAAATAGCTCAGCTCAACATGGCATCTACAGGGCGTGTATATCAATGCAACCAGTCAATAAGCAAAAATCACAAACAGAGCTTAGCAAAGCTGTGAAAGCATCGAATGAAATAGAAACAAATATAAGGTATTATTTTATAACCAAACAAACGCGCACGTTGCAATTACTCTTTTTGGAATGCAAATTTCAGAATACCGAAATCAATGAGAGCAAACACCATTCAGTATACAATTGTTAACATTTTCGACTATAATTTAATAATCTTTAATGGATATGTTATCAGTATTTATTTTACCAGCCCATGTCAGACAACATAAATATATGACACCATTACATACAATAAAAGGTCACCATTGCATACAAAAATGTTAAAGTGGAAAATATTGTTCATTTGTATTTCTCTCTTCGATTTTTTTTTTTTTTTTTTTTTCAAATAGAAAAGTACACAGCTTGTCTTGTCATACAATTTCTTTGCAAACACTTCTGACCAATAAGTTGTACGTGAAATAGCTACACACTCACACAATAATACAAACAAATCACATTCTTGTGGACCTCTCGGACAGATTTTTCAACGTGTGGAAACAATCATGGTCATTTAGGATTGCGGTAACGCAAGAAATTGTTGTTATGGTATTGTCGTGTTTTCTCGTGTCTGTGTTACATACGGTGGATCTTGTGTGATGTCAGACCTGTTTCAGTTCCCATTCCCTTTGCCTGAAGCATTTCGAAAACCAATAGAAATAATAATAATTACAAACACGTGTAACTACAAGCTGTACCACACACACACCACCGGTGCTTCCCTTGTGCATGCCAGGATCACTATCACAGTTTCTTTCTGTACGCGCTGTAGTTTCACAAGCTGCCCCTTTGACATCGTGAGCAGTCCCAATCCAAACTCACTTACTGAGAGAATTAGATGTTGACAGAGTATGAATAACATTCTTTGCTCAACGATACAGCGATGTTCCTCTTGAAGTCTTCAATGCATCAACCTAATTCTTAGATCTCAAACATCTCCTTCCACGTAATCGCTGAGCGACAGGCTTCTGTCGAAGGTGATTCCCAGGTATTTCAGACTATTCTGTCTGTTAAAACAAGCAAAATATCTTATGGTTATTTAAATCACTTTTATTGTAGATAAACCACAATTTTTATAATAGGAAAATGGGTCAATGCAATGATCGCGGTTGAATAAATAGAACAAGCTTATGTTTGTAAGTGAAAAAGTAACATACAATTCTGCACACCTTGGATCTCAATGGGTATGTCTTCTTTGTTTTCAGTCGAACTTCTCAATCATATTATTTGTTTCTGTTCGGTCTTCCGTAACATATTGCAAGTGATTCTCTTTATGGATTATTTATCATATTTTTAATTTGTTATTTAAGATAATATTTTAAAGATGTAATTTGTTAATAAATCATGTTAGCTAGCTCTTTTTTATAATTTGTTATTTAATTTATTGTGTGATTTCTCTTATGTAGATTCTTCTAAAATGTCTTATGCAGTTCTAAGGACACTACTTTCTGAACTTAGCAGTCAGAATAATGTCACCATACAGTGGATACCATCCCATTGTGGAGTACCCGGAAACGACAGAGCTGATCGATTGGCTAAGGAAGGAGCAAAAGAAGAACAACCTGATGTGCCCATTACATACCACCAAAAGAAAAGAATGATCAAATCAGTCAGAAGGCCACCAAACTCTACTCAAGACGACTACCACGTTATGGACAGACCAGAACAGGTCATTCTGCGCCTCAGAACAGGACACAATAATAAATTATGCAATCACATGTATACAAAATTCAAGATTGATGACTCAGCCATGTGCACATGTGGTTTGGCGTCGCAGACAGTAGAGCACATACTCCAGGACTGCCCAAACTACAACATATCCAGGCGAACCTTCTGGCCTAGAGAGACAACAGTGGAAGATAAACTCTATGGACCGCTGAGTGAAATAAAATAAAAAGACTGTTAGATTCATACAAGAGACAACATTGTAATTATAGACATATTCAGGAGAACGAAAGAATAAGAAAAAGAAGAAGAAGAAGTCTTATGCAGTTTATTACTAATTTGCTTATGCAATGTCTGTTATTTCATTTGTTATTTAATTTCTCATGTAATTTTATTTCAAACTGATATGGCGGTGAAGTTTTGTACACGAAAAGCCACTGAGTGATAATGGTGGTGTTTGTAATGATGAGTATGGAGATAATGCTGTGCTGAGAATTAATGTGCAGATGGCCAAGCCATCAAAGAAGAGAAGCAGCGGCTGCAGCAGGTTATAATAACAATATGCAATACAAACAGTTAGCTATGTGTAGCTCCTGCGAAAAGATGAGACATACTAAACACGGACACAGTTTAAAACGGACTACATAACGGTGAAACTAAATCACAGAGTGAAATTCCCTGAAAACAAGAGACAATAAAATTATATAATTATGAAATAATACAATAAAAATAAGTATTCTATGGCACAACAGACGATGTTTCGATTTTATAAATCTTCATCAGGGACAGGATAACACCAATAGATCCAAAGAAAAAACACAACATTATAAAATAATACTAATACTATCGGTCAAGTTGACATAGTCTAATAGAAATACAAACTAACAACAAACAGCAAAGAAGGACGACGAAAAGCGGTAGCAGCCAAAAATCATCACCAAGTTGCTGTTTGAATCATTGACACAGCTAAGGTAAACGGAATGAAGATAAATGCCAGGACATTAAAAGTTGTGATTATTAGCATCGACGGAAACACTACAGTACGAGCGAAGCAATTTCCCGATCTCACCACCATCACGTGCCTTGCCGATAGTGTGGGCGGCCGTCTCACACTATCACCAGTCGTGGATCAGCTCTGTGTTCTTGTCTCGATCATGCCACGTGGCCAGGCCACCCAGGTATTTACTTCTCTACCTTCCCCTTGTTATCTTTTCCTCGATCGTGCCAATTATCACCAAATTCTCCAATTTATTTCTTCTCATAACGTGTCCACAAAATTGTAACTGTCTGGGTCTATTGTCTCTAATCAGTTTACTATCTTCATTTGTTTCTTGAAGGACTTGTTCATTGGTTTTTCTGTCTGTCCATGGTATTCTTTGCATTTTCCTCAGAAACCACATTTTCACACCCATTAGATGTTTTACAGCTTGTCTGTTATTGTCCATGTTTCACATCCACACAAAAATAAAGTGTCTATGTAGCACTTCAACACTCACTTTCTTGTTGTAATTGACATCTGTGTATTGGTCAATATGATTTTCATCTTGAAAAGGCTACCATCACCATGGCAATTCTTATAATCTCTTCGTCGCATCTCCCATCAGATGTTATGATTGTTCTGAGATAATTGTACCGATTCATTTGTTTAAGAATATTTCTATTTATCTGTATATTACACTGTGATATTTCCTTCTTCCTAGTGAAGATCATAATCTGTGTCTTCATATAATTTAATTCTAACTCTAGTTTTTTTTTTTACTGTATGCAACAACCGCATCTACTAAATGTTGCAGATCCTGCTCATTGTCTGCAATCAATACTTTATCATCCGCATATCTAATGTTATTGATGTTACGTCCCGAAATGACGATTCCTCTCATAAATTCTGAATTTCTAAAAATATTTTCGCTTTATAGGAAAAAAAAAATCTGGAGACATTACACATCCCTGTCGTACACGTCTCTTAATAGGCTGATATTGTCCTACTTAATTATCAATCTTTATGGCAGCTTGTTGTTTCCAATATATTTTTTTTTCTCCAAGTCTAAGGTCTTTCCTATCAATTTGTATATTTACAAGCATCTTTATCATGTTGACATGTCTTACTTTATCGAAAGCCTTTGTGACGTCAACAAAGCAAAGATGTAGGTCTTTATTTACTTCTTTAGAACGCTAATTTAATGCTCTCAGCATATACACATCATCTGCTATACCCTTGCCTTCAACGAACCTACATTGTTCTTCTCCTATTTCGGGGTGTATTTTCATCCCAACTCTGTGCTTGATGGTTCTAAGCAAAATATTCGCGATGTGGCTCGTTATACTAATTGTTCGATGTTGATAACATTCCAAGGCTCAGAATTTCTTCGGGATTGCAATAAATATAGAATTTCATAATCCAGGAGGTATATCTCTAGTATCATATATTGTGTTCAGCAGTTAGGTGACCTGGTCTATTCCATATTTTTCTAAGGCAACGATAATTTATGTTGTGTTGTTTGTCTGGACTTGGGGGTCTTGTCAGATTTCATATTGTTAAGAGCATTCTGAACTTCCATCTTCAAAATTGATGGTCCTTCATTAGTATTTGTCATCTTTGGCTTGTAGGCAACCTGTTGATGTGTGTGTTTTTATTTTTTTTTGTTAGTTGTTGCTGTTGTTTCTTCCACTTATGCAGTTAGGCGTCGTGGGGAGAGTTAATTGGAGTTCCAGCGTCGTGACTAGCATCCTTCCTCCAATTTTCTCCATAAATCTTGAGCAGAACTTTTAGGATCAAGTAAATTCACTACCTGTTTGCTAGACCAGACGTAGGTTCCTTACCTACTTAATCCATTGTTTTGTTAGTGATTTTACATAGTTATTTGTTTTATTTCTTGTTATTTCCATGAGTTTTAAGATGTTTTCTGTCACCCGTTTCTTACGTCCCATCATCTGCATTTTTGGGATAGTTGTTTATGCAGCTTAGCTGACTGATTTCTTTAATATTTCCCATTGGTTGCTGTCATGTAGCCATACTGCCATGTAGCGAGTCAGAATGAATGACGTAATGGATAAGTCACAAAGAATCTGGGAAGTAATCTCGAACCAACAGATAGGAAATGTAGCTAAGTGAGGTGAGAATGTAGAAAACGTCACAGCGGCATAGTTTAGCAACCAGAGAGTAGAGCTTGGGCTGGCGGCACGGAAGGCGGCATGAGTCTATTCAAGGAGAGAAGATTGTCAACAATCCTTCAGGAGATGGCAGTGGTAGCTAGGAACTACTTGGTAGAAGAGCTAGATCATTAAAGCATTACTCCTTTTAGTCAGGACAAACAGCTGGCCATGAATGTATAAACTAGGACTCGGCGAGAATGGGCAAGGTGATAAGAGGCATTAGAACCGATGCTAGGCGGTGAGACATTGTATTGGGATTTGAACAGTTAGGTTCAGCTGTGTGATTATGTTTATTGCTACGGTACCGGCCCTCCCGGCTGTACGGGAACCGTACACATATCATTATTATTAGTAGTAGTATTATGATTGATATTGACCACAAGCTATTCACCGGTGTCACCGCCTCACCGTTAGATAGATTAGTTAGAGGGCTACAACTCCAGCCCAAGGGAGAGAACAGAGCCCGAGTAATCTAGAGCCTTCTAGAAGGAGTGGCCAATAAGTCCAGGGTTCCGTGGACACTGATGTGGCCCGCCTATTGCGGGGTCCACGAGGAACTCGGACGGAGTTACCACCCGTGTCGGAATGGGACACGTGTGGACCGGCAGAGGACAGACGGACTTGAGAGAGGCAACAAGGGCCTGCCTTTGAGGGACTCTATAGATATCAATAGATATATAGACATAGGCTAGATAGTTTGCTAGACTGTTAAATGATACTTATGTGTATGATGGTTACTATTTGTGATATGTAATATCGCGCGGGTCTGTTTACCCACTGCGCCAACGCATACTGTATATGTAAATACAATAAATATTCGATCTCATAACGAACAGATTTATTGTTGCCTGTATGAACCCAAGTTTAGTTACCTAAGATACGAGCAAGACTATGACAGGCTTTTTGGGGGCTAGTTTTCCGGTTTTGGCATAAAATGTTTTGTGAAAATTCTGTTAATTGCCATGTAAAATTACTTAATTGATCATATCACATTGAGTTGTTTAAACCAAAAGAATTGTTAACTTACAAGTTTACAAAAATTAGTAGCTATCTAGCAATAAAGTAGGATTAATCTGAGTCCCTCAGCAGTATCTCAGCAGTGCCTAAGCAGTGTGCCTCATTATTGTGATTTGTACACTATTTTTGACATGACTGTGACATTTTTTGACTGTGACTAATGTTTTCTCACTCTACGAGCAGATTGTTCCGCTAATAGTGCCGCGTGCAACCTATGTAACCTTTACAACAGTGGCGAGATTACAAGACAAGCTTTCTGGGTCAACATCGGCGAGTTCTCTAATTGAAAGCTAAGTTTCATGTCATACCCATTGTAACTCTAAGCTGTACTTCTCATCTTTCATCAATGTATTATGTTGTTTCATATTGATTTGGTTGCATATTCATGACCTTGTCACCAACATAACCTTGCATTCTGATTTACACATTAATAAGGAAGGGAGTTAACCAAATTTTCGACTACACAACATTTTTTCTAAGGGATTTAACTTTATAAACATTACAAACAAGTAAAACACAAAATGTCTTCCTTAGATAAATGCATTGAGCAAGGAATAAAGTTAGGTTATAAAGAAGAGAAATTGTCAGAATGGGCACAGAAAACGCACGCAGAAAACATTGCCCGTGAAGAAAGAGCTATAGAACGAGAAGAAAAGAAATTTCAAATGGAGGCAGAAGAAAAGAAAATTCAGATGCAGATGGAGGCAGCAGAAAAGAAATTTCAGATGGAGGCAGAAGAAAAGAAAATTCAGATGCAGATGGAGGCAGCAGAAAAGAAATTACAAATGGAGCTCGACGCAGCGGCCAAGCAAGCCCAATTGAATGCTGATACACAAGTGAAACTAAAACAGATGGAGCTTGAGTCTAACGCAGAAATATCTATAAATAAGCTAAGAAGCAAAGAGGAAGAACAAAAATATAATAAGTATAAAGGCCTCGTGAAAGCGTTCTGCTCAGGAGATTCCATCAGCGCCTACTTGGAAAATTTCGAGTGTCTCATGGCCTACCATAAGATCATTAAATCAGATTGGGCATTTATTCTAATGAGGAACTTAGCTCTTGAACCACTAAAAGTAATAGAGACAGTACCACAGGAGATGCGTAAAGACTATGATTACTTAAAACAACGCATCCTCCAACATTTTTCTTTAGATACTGCAGGTTACCAACAACAATTTGCCAAATTATCACCACAACCAAACCAAACCTTTATAGATTATGTCAGTACAGTTCAAGACGTATGCACAAAATGGATCAACTCGGCTAAAACCAACAATTGCCATGACAAACTTAAAGAGCTTATTAATATAGACAAAATAGTTAGCACCATCCCCACACCTTTTGCCAAGTTCTTAAAACAAATGGATTGCAAAAGTATTCAGGAAATAGAGGCCAAGGGGAATGCATTTTTCACAGCAAATAGGGATATTTTTCAGCTGAACATAAGTCACAACGATACAGCAGCTGCAGTAGTAAACACCAAATACTCCAAACAAACAGAGAGTAAATTCAAACCTCGCTCCAATGTCAGTAAACTTGTTAAATGCCAATATTGCGGTTTTAATCACGACAGTTACGGGATGTGTGACAAAGCACCCACCTACCCTCACCACCTCAAAATGATGGTGGAGAAACAAAAAGCTAAACGCAGTGCTTACCACAGAGCGGTTAAATGTTATTTTTGCAATAGCTGGGGCCATTTTAGTCGCAATTGTGAAGGCCGTAAATTATTAAAACAGGCCAATGCTGCATTAGTAGAAACGTCGTCTGACGAAGATCTCGAATCACTGAATGAATGTGATAATCTACACGACAATGAAAGCGAGCTTGGGAATGCTGTACACATTATAAACACCATTACAGACAGTAAGTGCAACACCTGTACGAAGTTCCAACTAGACACAACACTACATTGCGGCCACACGATCCCTATTTCAAATGAAACAGCTAATGCTGCTTTGTCATCTACAGGCAAGCTAGTTTTTTTTACAGGGTTTGTTAACAACAAAAAGTGCACATTAATTCGTGATTCCGGCGCAACTCTCTGTGGGGTCAAGAAAACATTAATAGACACTAAAGACTACACGAACAAACATGTGACTTGTCGCACATTCTCAGGTACGATAGAAAGATACCCCCTTGCTCTGGTCGAAATTCGAACACCGTTCATATCTGGTCAAGTGTTGTGCGCTATCCTTGACAATCCAGTCGCAGATATTATTCTTGGCAATTTACCCAACATACATCCATGCTCTGAAAAGGAAATCAAAGAGTGGGAGCAAAAACACGGTATCCACCACAAAAACAGCGACACTAAAGAGAAACACCATTCTTGCTTGTCTCATTCTGCCAAAATACCAAGGGAGACAACCACTGAGGTAATTCAAAAAGAATTCACCGAGGTGTACAATGCAGGGGCGGTCGAATCTATGATCGATACGACCGAATTAAAACCTCGAATTGAGGATGCTACCAAGCTACCAAGTATCAAACCTGTAAATGGGCAGCAAAACACACAACACACAAACGCAATCACACGACAGACAACCCATAAAACCAACACTGACCAACTGCAGGAATCATTAGAAATAATAGCGCCTAACTCAACTAACATCAATTTTGGAAATGAACAGAAAAATGACCCTACACTTGCACCATACTTTAAGTTAGTAGGCCTTAAACCAAAATTAACAAAGAACGCATCGTGGACATTTAGGCTACAGAACAACATCTTAACTAGATTTTACACAACAAAGCAGACCACGATACAGCAAGTACTGTTACCACAAGCACATCGAAACAAAGTTCTAAAAATAGCTCACGACTCCCCTTTTGGAGGTCATATGGGGTATGAAAAGACCAGGGCTAGGGTCCTGACCCAGTTTTATTGGCCAAAGTTTGACCAGGATATTAAAACCTTTTGTACATCTTGTGTTATATGTCAGAAACTGGTCAACAAGGGGAATAACCCTACTGTATTCTCTTTAAATAGAAACTTGAAATTATCCCATGTAAATATGTGGAAACATATTATGTTAGACAGGACAATGAGACAAATGAACTGACTCAACGAACTGATGACGGAGACGAAACGACAAGTTCCCAACGAAATGACACCCCGACAAACGAAGCATCGTTAACGACACACTCTTACGACGACGAAAACGACGAAGACATATGGACATTACCGACAATCTGTGATATCGACAACGACGACAAATTTCACGACATATTAACAACGATCGATCTCAACGACGACGACAATGACATTGAAGACAATTTACAAACGGTAGCATCTGTGATAAATCAGACAGACGTGGACAACACTGAAATCCCTGTACCAATCATGACTGACGACGGAAGTATAAATGACATACATATCTCTGACACTTTTACACAACAACAGCGACAAGACATTTTGACTATCCTTGACGAGTATAAATCTATCTTTTCTAACAAACCTGGACGCACTGATAAAATAACACATTCAATTGTGTTGACAGATCTGAGACCGGTCAAATGTAGACCATATTCTATTCCTCTCCATTACAGATCTAATTTAGATAAAGAAATTTTAGATTTAGAGAAAAATGGCATTATTCAAAAATCGATGTCTCAATATTCATCACCGATTGTTCTGGTGAAAAAAAAAGGACCAGACAATTCGTTTGTGCATCGACTATAGAGTATTAAATACAAGAACAACAACGGATGCAGAGCCAATGAACAGCTGTGAAGATCTTATCTTAAATATGGCTCAATCATCCTTATTTTCCAAGACCGATTTAGCGAAAGGATATTGGCAAGTTCCACTACACCCTTCTTGTAGACATATAACAGCATTCGCAACACCTCTCGGCTTGTACGAATGGCTATATCTTCCGTTTGGGCTCAAGAACGCACCAGCCACATTTGTGAGACTAACAAGATTGTTATTACACGGAATGAAAGATGTAGTAGCCTATATTGATGATATATGCGTCCATTCTTCTGATATGACTTCTCATCTACTTACCCTCAAACAAGTCTTCAACCAAATCTCTCTTTTTGGACTTACTATCAAACCTTCCAAGGTTGAAATAGGTTATACACAAATAGACTTCCTTGGTCACATAATTTCTGAAGGCAAATTGTTGACAGATGATAAAATTGTTTCTAAGATCCTTAATCTAGAAGTGCCTACCACCAAGAAACAGATCAGAAGTTTACTTGGCCTTATCAACTATTATTCTAAATTCATTCCACATTGGGCAGAATTAACCTCAGTCTTTTCTGATATGTTAATTAAAAATCATCCATCAAAAATTTGTAAAAGTACCAGCTTAGATGATGCAATGTGTAGATTGAAACATATTTTTTCTAATCCACCAGTCTTACGATTACCCAACATAAATTTACCCTTTATTTTGACCACAGATGCGAGCGCTATCGCAATAGGAGGATGCTTGATGCAGGAAGTGGATGGCATAAGACACCCCATTCTCTATGTGAGCCGCAAACTTAAGAAGGCTGAGACTCGGTATGCCACAGTTGAATTAGAGTGTTTGAGCCTAGTGTTTTGTATATTGAGATTATCGAAGTTCCTTTTAGGGAGTCACTTTGTGGTCCTCACTGACAGTTCGCCATTATTGGTCCTTAACCAGGGGTCGCCTAAAAACCATCGGCTACAAAGATGGCGTCTTCTACTTCAAGATTTCGACTTCGAAATCCGCCACATCAGAGGCACTGACAACATTATGGCTGACCTTTTATCACGGCAAATAAATGCGCCAGTAGAATGACTCTGATCACATCGACCATTAGCCATACTATAAACTGTGATACTTTTAGTCGGTTGCATATTACAGTGGAACTCAACACCTGCTAGAGTACTCTCAGTGATTAGTTAATTACGACACCCAAGAACATGATACGTTACTTTAAGAACTATACCATCAAGTGCCTAAGCGCTAGAACGATTCCAGCAAGAAACAGTAACTATGTTTGTGTCAACCAATAAGATCAACCAGCGAACTAACTCCGAATTCTTTAAGAACTCGTTATATGGGACATTAAGAACATTCCATACTTGCTGTTACTACGTAACTTTACAAACAGCCGAAACAGAACGACATCGACTACAACACTCAAGAGACAGCCATACTAGCTTTACCATTCATGGCATAACACGCTAGCAACAGGAGGACAACGCGCACATCATCGTTGGATTTAATTAATTAATTAGTTTAGGATTAAATATGTATTATATTTCCATTATTGATGTATATAAATTGTATTAACCTGTAATTTGTACATATTCGACATTAATATTACAGGCGGTACCATTCCTAGGCTAAAGAACCGTCCTATACAATTGTGTCTGTTTAAATTATAACCCATTTTTGAGTCATCGTACAAGAAGTACGTATTTTCTTAAAGGGCAAATATCGCCTAGCCCTTTTTTTCTAAGGGCAATAATACTTACCTCATCTTTAATTATATATTTTAACCAAATACTATTTTTAATGAAAATTGAGTGAATGACTGTGTGAATGGATTAAATGAGAGAACGATACACTTGGCGGACAAATTGTACGCAAACCGTATTTATTTTAATTTGTCTGCGTCTTTCATGTAAATTGCATGACTTGTCTAATCTGTGAATACATGTGTAGTACTTAGTTTAATAGTGAGTTAATATACTTAGTTTAGCAGTTAGGATACATCTAAGCACCACTACTTGGAATGCCTGATCATGTATTGCACACAGTGCAGTAGTTCATGATTGAGGTTATCCCAACTCGTGACGCTTGGAAATACGCCACACATTCAGCACACACAGTACACAAAACTTAAAACTCAACACTATCAAGTTAAAATACAATCACTTTATTACAAACATCAACTTATTAGTCAAGCACACTAACAAGCCAACAGGGACACTTGTAGTATGAGGGGGATAAAATAACAAGGTAACTACATATTTTGCATTAGATAACATACGAGAGTAAAAGTGTATTGAAATGCACACACAAATCAAGATTTGAAGGTGTACTTAATTAGCCAGGACTTCGGTCTTGTTAACTCTCTTAACAGAGGTTAATTGTCTGGGTACCAGTTGGGTACAATTGAGAAGGGCGGGTTGTAAATACAACTACTTAAACGTCACGTAACTTCGGTCTGATAAGCATTATTAAGGACACAGGAGACAGAGTGATCTCTTTACCAAATCAGAGAAGTGGTGTATGGGAGAATACATGAGTTTTAATGCCAGTATATAGGTTACCAGGTTACTGTCCACCAATCTACAAACACCAACTTTATGTGATTCGGTGACAGAATTAGAATACATCTAATTACCCAATAACAAGCCATATTAGGGGGAGGGGGGAATCCTGTCACCGCCTCACCGTTAGATAGATTAGTTAGAGGGCTACAACTCCAGCCCAAGGGAGAGAACAGAGCCCGAGTAATCTAGAGCCTTCTAGAAGGAGTGGCCAATAAGTCCAGGGTTCCGTGGACACTGATGTGGCCCGCCTATTGCGGGGTCCACGAGGAACTCGGACGGAGTTACCACCCGTGTCGGAATGGGACACGTGTGGACCGGCAGAGGACAGACGGACTTGAGAGAGGCAACAAGGGCCTGCCTTTGAGGGACTCTATAGATATCAATAGATATATAGACATAGGCTAGATAGTTTGCTAGACTGTTAAATGATACTTATGTGTATGATGGTCACTATTTGTGATATGTAATATCGCGCGGGTCTGTTTACCCACTGCGCCAACGCATACTGTATATGTAAATACAATAAATATTCGATCTCATAACGAACAGATTTATTGTTGCCTGTATGAACCCAAGTTTAGTTACCTAAGATACGAGCAAGACTATGACAACCGGAAATAAATATTGAAGTAACAGACATGGCAGGCGGCTTCTAGTCGTCGATGCTTTTTGGCAAGTTGCTTCTGGATTCTGTTCATATGGTTCTACCTTGACAACGAGTTGCAGATCATTATTATATGTCATGTCCAATTTGGCAGTCGCTGACATCTTAAAATAATATTTTTAGATCGGACAATGCACGGAACCTGCTCTTGTCCTCTACATTGAATTTATCTTTTATCTCCTCACTCTTCGGTGCCCGTAGATCAAATTATTTGTTTCTTGGTGTATACTATGATTAATCTATGGACACCGTTGCAGTCTGTGTTAGGTAGAGTTTTTGCAACTTTTACGGAATTTCGAAATCTCCTGTTGATGAGAATGTACAGAATCAATCTGTTTCTGATCTTACGATCAGGACTCTTTCATATCTATAATCTCCTTAGATGTTGTTGATACGTTCTTTCCAATAACCATCTCTTGCTCTTTTGCTTACTGTACGAGTTTGCAACCTCTTTCATTCTGTACCCCTAGTCCAGGGGTCACCAAACTACGGCCCGCGGGCCGGATCTGGCCCTCGACGTCATTTCATCCGGCCCGCCGACAGTGCTTGAACTTGCTTGATGTAACGTAAGGAACACAAGACGTTGTGATACAATTTAAATGTAAATATTATGTTAAGAATAATAGGAGTCTTCCTAGGTGCGGAGACCTCCTTGCTGCTATGTGTCTTAAATTTACTATTTTCAATTATAAATTATTGTATCTAGATTTTCTTGTTTATTTTAATTTGTGCTTATTTTGCGCCATCCCAAATCCCTTCCCTGCTCGTGGTAGCGCCAACTGCGCTCTGATATTACCATTGTTTCCATGGCAACACACACACTCATGCATCTTTCCCTCCCCCAGATGTGTCTGGCTGTAAACGCAGGTCCGATGATCCAAAATTATGTACTTATTTTTGCCAGTCATTTACTTCATAGGTATGTAACAAGGATTTCTTTGTTTGACAGTGATAGGTGAGTGAACTACAAGTGTGAATAGAGGCAATAAAATAGCAAACATTGCATAAAATTGCCATAGAAGCCTCGTGTTATTACGAAAATATTATTCCCAGCTCAGAATAATTCCCCGGTTAAGGTGTTAATCGAGCTGGTCTCTAGGCCAATGTTTGTCAAACTTTCTGCTGGAGCAGATCCTTACGCGACTGTTTACGTTGCTCAAGGAACTCTGTGCGATGATCCAAGTTGCATTTAGGCGATTTCGTTCTGTGTAGGCGGAACCCTGGCTGCCACTTGTGGAACCCCGGTTTAAAAACTCTAGGCTGTTTAAAAGAAAAAAACTAGGCTGTTTATTTAGGCAGACTCTATGTATGTATTTTGAATACCTTATTATGAGATATAGTCTATTACCAAAGGAACTTTATATGTACCTTTGGTGAGCCGTAGCTTCATGAATGATCTCTAGTCCTCTGCTTTTCTTGTGTTTCAATAGGAGTTTAATTATGTTTCTAATTCAATGTCTTTTTCATTTTCAGATCCCGTGTACTTTACCCTTCATTATGGCTACTAAGGAAAGAAAAGTGGACGCCGAGTGTCACGTTTCCAATGAAGAATGAGGAGTAAAGTACTTTTTTGTGGAAACAAAGGACCAGAAAAACAGTTGCGCAATATGCAGCGAAAATGTTGCCGTTTTGAAAGAGTACAATATTCGGTGTCACTACGAAGCAAAATATCTATCAATATATTCGAAGTTTTCTGGAAAGTTACGTTCTGAGAAATATGAGTCCATGAAACGTGGTTTAGAAACACAAAGAAATCTCTTCACAAGAAAGTTTGCTGAAAATGAATCTGTCACTCGTACAAATTACAACCACCCAAAAAAAAAAAAAAAAAAAAAAAAAAAAAAAAAAAAAAAATAGTGCATAAGATGTCAGAACGAGGAAAATCGTTTACTGATTGCAACTTCATCAAAGATGTGTATGATGGAAGCAGAAAATGACTTGTGTACTGAGAAAACCGATTTGTTTGGAACTATCAGCCTTTCGGCAAGTTAAATTGTGCAAACAACAGAAGAACTTGGAGAGTACATAGTGCTACAGATACGCGAGACAACTAGGAACTTGTTGTGGCATTCTCTGATGCTGGGCGAGTCTACTGGTCTCTCGAGTATGTCACAGCTTCTCGTGTTCATTCGTGGTGCCAATTTGGACTTTCAGATAACGGAAGAGTTGGCATCCGTTTTCAGCATGCATGAAACAACAACTGGAAAATACATTTTCATGGAAGTGCAAAAAGATTTGCAAGACTATAACTTTCCACTGGAATAAGCTTCGAGGTGTTACAGTTGATGGAGGAAAAAACATGGCTGGAGTGAGGAAGCGTGTGGTGGATCAGATCAGGACTCAGTCGGAAGATTTGCAAATTCCGGGCACTCTGTTCACACATTATATCATACATCAGCAAGCACTTTGTGGGAAAGATTTTGATATTTCTTGTGTAGTGAAACCAGTCGTTTCTGCTGTGAACTTCAATCGTGGACATGCACTCCTTCACCGTCAGTTCCAGGCTTTTCTTGAAGAAATTGATTCTGAATTATGTGACTTGCCTTATTACACATCAGTGAGGTGGCTCAGCTACGGTAAAGTCCTGTTTCGTTTTTACAAGCTCCGAAGCGAAATAGACGTTTTCTTCACTGTAAATGATAGAGTTGATCCCCGGCTGTCAGATCCTACCTGTCTGTCAATGTTGTCAATTTTGGTCGACATCACATCCCACATGAATGAACTGAATTTGAAACTTCAGGGAAAGAATAACCTCGTCTGTGATCTCTACAGAATCATCAAAGGATTTCGGTGAAAGCTGTCATTATTTGAAGCACAACTGCAAGGAGAAAACATTTCTCATTTTCATTGTTTCAAAGAGTTTTGTACTACAATCGCCGAAGATGTCAACCACGATGTTCCGAAAAAAATTATTCGTGACTTGAAGAAGCATTTTTTGAGAGATTTTCAGATCTTGGCAGAAGTGAGAGTGACATTCTTCTGTTCCAGTATCTGTTTTATTGTAACCTTGATGATGTGTCAGTTGAACTACAGTTGGAGCTCATTGATTTGCAAGCAAATGACTTGTTGAAAGAGAAGCACCGAGTAGGAAAGCTTGTTGAATCTTACCGCTGCTTACCTTATGTTGAGTTTCTGAAACTGAAGAAATTTGCTGCTGGTATGGCTTTAATGTTTGGAACAAATTAAGTCTGTGATCAACATTTTCAAAAATGAAGTATGTGAAGTCAACGCATCGAATGAGATTGACTGATAAACATTTGAAAGCAATTCTCTTGATTGGATGTAGCTATTCCAAACCAAACATTGATGATACCTTGAATGCCAAATATCAGTTTCACAAATCTCACTAACCTTCTTTTTTGCTGCTTAATTTGTGTGATTCGGTTATGTGCACACTAGGTCTGATCTTTTTGCTAACATCGTCTTCTTTGATACCTTTTTTTAATTAAAGAAATATGTTGGTTGTCTTTATTTTTTGTGCATTGAACGCCCATGATTAACTTAGTTTTTCGTCATTTTTCCGAGGGCTTTCTTTCTGGCTTGCAAGTATTGTTAAAGTTAGTTGCATATCTTTTACAGGACGTTTGCAGTCAATACCAGCAATTTTTGCCGTTATTGATGTCTTGGCAAGTTTACATTTAGAAGTTTGCCATTGCTTTCTCAACGACCGGCACCCATACCATAGCGTAAAAACTAGCGCAACGCGGTCTGCTGCCAAATCGCGCGCAACTGTGTTTCTAACGCGGGTATACGGGTTTACGAACCGCGTCCGTAAGACCTTCGCCACGGAGATCGCGCAAGTATTGTACAGAATGAGTATGCGGCCCGCGCTCGTCATTTTTCGTCAGTTATCCGGCCCGCCGTGAAAAAAGTTTGATGACCCCTGCCCTAGTCCATACTTGCCTACTATGCACCCGTCCTGTTGAAATTACAACTTTAGCATTACACTCACCTATTATGAAGTTTAATTCTGATTGCTTGCATTTCTTGAAAGCATTCTCCAAATCATAAAATTCATCGACACTGTCATCACTGCTGTCTGTTGTTGGTGCTTAAACTTGTAAGATGTTGATACGGAAAGGTCTTCCACTCAACGTTACTAGTAACATTCTCTCTGACACAGTCCAATATCCTTTGATAGATTTAGATCTCTCCATATAAATTATAAATGCTACCCCTCGCTAATTTTCTCTCCACCAGAACGGATTATCTTATATTCCTCGGATGTTATCATACCCATTCCTTTCCATCTCGTCTTACATATACCTAACATGTTAATTCAGTCTTCTAATTTCTTTCTCAATTTTATTAAATTCGTCATCCCCACTCATAGTTCTAACGTACCATGTTTCCACTTTGAATGTTGTCAATCTTTTGCACTCAGTCACTTACTGACGGCTGGGGGGGGGGGGGGGGGGGGGGGGGGTCACCTGGTGCACATGACTACCCCTATCGAGCGAGGCTGCTTCTATGGAGCACACAATTACGCCGTTTCTCTGATTATCTATAAACTGACCAAACACGATTTTCTAGGCAAATGTAGAGATGGTAGTTTGCCATTACTTTCCTTCTAAGCAGTGACCGTAGCCACACCCTCCCCCCCCCCCCCCCCCCCAAAAAAAAGATCCTCTGCCTACCGGTGAAATTACAACTATCTGTCGGCTGCTCAACTTCATCCACCACCTGCACCCGTGGCTTCACGTAACACTAAATGGGGCTGGGGTGGGGGAAGGGCTAAACGGGTAATCCACCTTGCCCAAGTGTGTCCCGTACAGACGATGCTCACCTAGAAGTTGAAGTACAATCTAGAATCACAGTACCGTCTCCAGCAGTGTCTAGTGTGACATTCAGCCACACCTTTACATTAAATGATATTCTAACATCGAAACGTGTAAAATACGAAGTATATACCCCGTACCACAAAGCACAATCTTCTTCTTCTTCTTCAGCGTTCCGAGCCATTGAGGTTCTTTGCTGCAAATACAATCCGTCTCCATTCGTCTCTCTGGTGGACCTTCTCTTGCCAGTCGTTGATTCCAAGTGCTTGTAGATCTGTACATGTATTATCTCTCCACCGTCTTCTTGGTCTACCTCGGCACAATGCGAGTTTTAAAGTTCTGTGCGTGTAATTTTGCAGGACTTCGCAATCAACCCCATCATTTTGGAGATTTTAGTGATTTATTTAGCAATATTGACGTTCAGAAGTTTGGACAGCGAAGAATGTATAGTATTACTATAAATACCAGTCGCTTGTTTATGTCGTTAAGTACCAAGTCACAATTTCTTTCGTCAAACATATTTCTTGTATTTAAACATACCAAACATTCTTCTATTACATCGTATGTTGTAATGTGCGATTCATACCTACAAGAGATAGTATATTCCTTGTATAATTTAAATCTTCTTCGTGTCCTTTAGTCCTACTCTATTTGCTGTGAAGCGTCGGTGAGAGGGGGGGGGGGGGGCGATGTCATTTTCCGTTTTTCACATGTCTTATTAATTGCACTAATATCAAGAAGGTAAAGGGCCGAAATATGAATGGAAGGGGACAACGTCTGACGATAAGAAGCCCCCCGCCGTGCTTGCTCCACGGCGGAATTTTTAATCATCCTATTTGATTTCTTCAATGCCTCTTTTACTGATCTATTGTATCCTGATGTTCGCATGTGGAACGCTCTAGCCACTGGTTGATCTTTAGTCATTAGTCGTGGTTCCAACTTCACGGCAAAGGGTCGCCATATAAAGCTCCGTTCCTGTGCCAGTAAATAGCACACAAAATACTCCTCATTGCCACATGTGAAAAGTGGAACAGACAGTAGTCTCGACAACAGCCAGCACAGGTATACAATGCATGTTGGTTCATCTTGTTCTATTCAAGTTACATGTCCGAACCATTTAATTCTCCAGTATTTTATAAAATTAATACAGCTGAGTAGTCTCGAGGTATAGTGTCCGCCTCGAGTGCTGGAGGTCCAGGGTTCAAGCCCCGGTGAGAGCCGTGAATTTTTCACGTGGACTTCTAGTAACAAAATGTTCCTTGGTCTCTGGGTAGTGAGATCGGACGCCCGTGTGTATTATTGCGCACGTAAAAAATCCCTTGGCAGTTGGAAATCGAAAAAGAGTAGCCTAACGATGCTGCCCGAGCAACATTTCGAACTAAAAATCTACCCAAAGTATTTTAGGAACCTCGCCGATGCTACGGAGTTCGTGCACTGAGCTGAGATTCTCCTGTCTCAGGCTTGAGTTAGGGGTAGAACGAAGCACTTATTTGTTACACCCGCGTGCTGCAATGTTGTTCCGTGGCCTGAACTAAACTAAACTAATATTATATGTTATCCTTACTCATGTTATTAAAGTCTTATTTGTCATACAATTCTTTGCTTTTTCCAACTGCATTTCTTATGCATCCCATTTCATACGTTGAGATTTTACGCCTGAGTTTCTATGAAAGTAGCGTTTTGCAAGATGAAAAACATACTGACCAATAAAAAGATATCAATTGAAACGAGAAGAAGAGTGTTGAAGTGGTACATAGAGTGGTACACCTGTACTTTTGTATGGATGTGAAGCTGGACAATGAGCAGTCAAGCTGAAAAACATCTGATGGCTGTGGAAATGTGGTTTCTGAGGAAAATGCAAAGAATACCATGGACAGACAGAAAAACCAATGAACAAGTCTTTCAAGAAAGAAATGAAGATCGTAAACTGATTAGAGCCATTAGATGGAGACAGTCAAAATTGTTTGGGCATGTTATGAGAAGAAATGGATTGTAGAACTTGGTGACGACTTGCAAGATCGAAGGAAAGAGACCAAGAGGAAGACCGAGAAGTAAATACTTGGATGGCTTGGCCACGTGGCATGGTCGAGACAGGAACGCAGAGCTGATCCACGAGTCTGGTGATCAAGTGAGATGGCAAAACATGACCGCCCACGCTTATCGGCATGGCACATGATGGATGGATGGATGGTTTCTATGACTGTCCGTATCTGTCATTTAATACTGATCTCAATCTTGACTGTGACTAAACTCAAGTCCCACACACAAACATGGTCATATAATCCAATACCTGTCACCAGGACAACCGTATCGAGACAGTCTGAAATGGGTATCACGGGATACCATCAGAAGTAAAGCCAGTCGGCTTCATATTTACAACATCACACATCAAGTACAGAATGGTCTGCAAATATATGATACTAGCACCGTATACCCAAAACCATACAAGGTGTAGCAAAGTGTCTTTTGCGTTTTACTTTCTATTTACCACTTTGCAATGACATTATGATAACGTGACTAATTCAGCTACTTGCACTTTTTTTGCCCGCAGCACTTCAGAAATCTTCTTCATAATCGTATTGACATTAAATAAAGCATTTGCGCTATCAATCCTATGTCCTGGAATGATTGTTAACGATTTATATCGGAAAAATAAATGCCTTTTCAAAACAATGGTCGATGCGAGTATCTTTTATGTTAATATGTTTCATTCCGCAAACGTCGCGTCAGCTATGCAATACAAATTACGATGAGTAAACGTACCTCCATACAATCAATTATGGTAAGCAAAAGTGGTAAATTATCTTATTTCATGCTTCAACACGATATGCGTAAACGGTACTTGCCCCATCTGTAAAGACCATTTGACACTCGATGTGTGACAGTATCCATTTAAGATGGGGTCGATATAGGAACCCTGGATAACAGGAAAAATAAATATCCATCGTTTCAGGTAATGATCTATATAAGACATACTTGGTACTCTAAAGTTTTCTCTCAATATTCTAGCTTCTTATACATCAAGCTGTAAATTAGAATACTGTCTATCCGTCCGTCCGTCCGTCCGTTCGTCCGTCCGTTCATCCGTCCGTCCGTCTGTCTGTCTGTCTGTCTGACTGTCTGCCTGCCTGCCTGCCTGCCTGCCTGTCTGTCTGTCTGTCTGTCTGTCTGTCTGTCTGTCTGTCCGTCTAATCTACCTTCCTATCTACATACTTACCTACTACCTACCTACCTACCTACCTACCTACCTACCTACCTACATACCTACCTGCCTGCCTGCCTGCCTGCCTGCCAGCCAGCCTGCCTGCCCGCCCGCTCCTCCGTTCGTCCATCCGTCTGTCTGTCTGTCTGCTTGCCTGCATGCCTGCCTGCCTGCCTACCTGTATGTCTCTCTGAGTGAGAGAGTTAGGGAGTATGAGTGTGAGAGTGTGTGTGTGTGCGTGCGCCTGTGTAAGAAAGAGAGAGAGAGAGAGAGAGAGAGAGAGAGAGAGAGAGAGAGAGAGAGAGAGAGAGAGAGAGAGAGTTGGGCGCACGTACGTCCTGTAACATGCTATTCCATATTTTTTTGTGTATGTTCATCTTTCACATTATCATTTTGTATGCCACTTGATTTTATCATGTATAATATAACATTACTGTAATGTGAGTGAGAGAGTTAGTGGAGAGAGAGAGAGAGAGAGAGAGAGAGAGAGAGAGAGAGAGAGAGTGAGAGAGAGAGAGTGAAAGTAAGAGAGACAGAGTGTATGTGAGATAGAGAAAAGAGAGAGAGAGAGAGAGAGAGAGAGAGAGAGAGAGAGAGAGAGAGAGAGAGAGAGAGAGAGAGAGAGAGAGAGAGAGAGAGTTGAATTGCATCACCAAATTTTTACGCTACACAATGTATACGTACAATATTTTCTCCATTTCATACAAATTTTGCGAGAATGCTCACGACAATCGTCAGTGTCTCAACTGTGTGAAAAGTGTGGGACTTTGTTCTTATTAGTTTCAGTGATCATGTGAGGCATCATGTATGTGTCTAGATGTGAGGATGTGTGTGTCGGTGTGTATGTGATGGATGTATGAGTGGGGAGGAGTAGGGAATGTAAGTGTGGAAGGGTTGTGTGTGGGGGATGTGTGTGGGGTAATGCGTGATGTGTGGATGGGTTAAGGGATGTGTGGTCGGTGGGGAATGTATGTGTGTGTGTGTGAGGGATGTGTGTGTAGGTGGGGATATTTGAGAGGGTAGTTGGAATTATGTGGGTGTTGGTGGGTTTGGGGTGAGGGTAGGGATGTTTATTTGGGTGGGTGAATGGGTGTGTGGGATATGTGTGTAGGTTGGGGGATGGGTGTGAGGGAGGATGTGGAAGATGGGTGTCGGGGTGTGTCAGTGAATGGGATATGTCTATGTGGGTGGGAGTGTCTGAGTGTGGATGAGGTAAGCGTGAGTTGTGGAGAATGTATGTGTGGGTGGTGAGGATGTTTGCAAGTGGGGGATGTGTGGGTGGGTGGGGAGATGTGTGTGTGTGTGGGTGCGAGATGTGTGGGCGGGGATGTGTATGGGGAATGCATGTGGGGGAATGTGTGTGGGGGGAATGCGTTTTTGTGTGGTGTTTGTGTGGGAGGAGAGATGTGTGAGGGATGAGGAAGGTGTGGGATGTGCGGGTGGATAAAGGATATATGTGAGGATGGGGGATTTGTGTTTGGCTGGGTGGTTGGGGTGTGTGTGGGTGGGAGGGTAGTTGAGAGATGCATGTCATGATGGGTGGGTGGGTGATGTGTGGGTGTGAGTGGTTGAAGGATGAGTACGTGAGTGGGTGGATGTGTGTGAGAGATGAGTGTATGGGTGGGGGATGTGAGTGTGGGTGGGAAGGCGGATGTGTGTGGCTGGGATATATGTGGGTGATGGGGTGTGTGTGGGTAATTGGTGTGTGTTTTTGGATGAGAAATGCGTTGGTGGATGAGAATGAGTGCATGGGTGCGGAGATGTGTGTTTGTGTGTGCGTGTGTGTGTGTGTGTGAGAGAGTGTATGGGTGGTGAGATGTGTAGTTAAGGGATGTGTGATTGGGGATTGGAGATTGGGGGGAGGGGAGTGGTTGGCGAGTGTGTGTGTGGAGGATGTGTATGAGGGTGAGTGTGTGTAGGTTGGGTGTGGGTGGTGGATGTGTGAGTGTGTGTAGGTTGGGGGTGGGTGGGGGATGTGTGTGTGTGGGTGCGTGATGTGTGGGTGGGGGAGATTGTTTAGGTGGGTGATGTGTGTAAGTGGGGGATGTGTGGGTGGGTGCGGGTTTTGTGTGTGGGTAGGTGCGGGATATGTGAGTTGGCGGGAATATGTGTGTGTGTGGGTGTTGGATATGTGGTTGAGGGATGTGTGTTTGGCTGAGTGGTTGGGGGTGTGTGGATGGGTGGTTGAGGATATATGGGTGGGTGAGTGTTGGTAGGTTATGAGATGGGTGGAGGATGTGTGCGTGTGGGTGGGGAGATGTGTGAAGGGGGGGGGGAATGTGTGAGTGGGTATGGATGGGTGGATGCATGCATGTGTGCCTGGGTTTGTGCGTGGGTGGGTGGGGGATGTGTGTGTGGGGTTGTGTGGTGGGTGGGATATATACGTGTGTATGTCGGGGTGGGGAGATGGTGTATATGGGGGTGTGTGTGGGATGTGTGGGTTGGGGATGGGTTGATGTATGGGGGAATGTATGTGCCTGTGGGTATGTGTATGGTTGGGTGGTGGATGTGTGTGTGGGGGACACGCGGATGGGTAGGGGATGGGTGGGTGGGTGGGGGATTTGTCTCATAACATGGTAACATGTATTGTTTATGTTTACGACATTCATTTGACAATGTTTTTTTTTTCCCTATGTGAATGCACCATGCACTGATGAACGAAAGATGAGTGACTGGAAGGGCTGAATGTAAGACGTTCGTTCGTTCGTTCGTTCGTTCGTTCGTTCGTTCGTTCGTTCTGTCTGTCTGTCCGTCTATGCCGAAGAAATGAACAGGCAGATAAACTAACCGCTGCCGCCCCACTGAGTAGCCGGCTACTTTACGGCAAAGTTGACACAGCGAAGACTCAGGATCAGGATCTTCTAATCAGTATCTCACTGATACCATTAGCAATGAGACTTCGTTGACTGGCGAAGAAAGGGACGGGACACTTGTGGAAACGTACATATTGCAGTTATGTTGGTTCTTGAATGCATAATCAGTGTCCTACTCTTTGCCCTGTTACACATTTATTTCTGTGACGTTTTCCTACTAGATTTCTGAAAGTATTGACTGTCATAAGCACTATGGGTTAAACTGCTATCATTATATAACAGAAAGCGTCATCATCTGAATAATGAACACAGCGACTCATTGTTACTTGATGGGGAGACTCGGAAACAGGCATGGAGATGCAAACAGGTAATGTATCTGTTGATATCTGGGGGTGTGTATGTTGAGACAGTTTTGACAACGCAGCTAAAATGTTACTACTGAAACATGTTCAGGCCTTGATATGTGTGAGTGGGAATGTTGAGATCATTTTGATAAAACTTTTGTTGCGTATCCCTTACGGGACGTTGCAGTCAACACCAGCATTTTCAGCTGCTGTTGATGTACTAGGCAAGTGTTACGTTCAGTAGTTTGCCATTGCTTTCTGAACGACCGGCCCCTTTTTCGAAAAAACCAGCACCGACGTGTTTCGAACCCGGGTATACGGGCTCACAAACCGCGTTCGCAAGCCCTCAGCCACAGAAACCGACATTTTGATAACGTAGCTAAAAATATTAATGACACATTAACAAGCCTTGATATGTGAATGTGTGTGCGTGTGTGTGTGTGTGTGTGTGTGTGTGTGTGTGTGTGTGTGTGTGGTGTGTGTGTGTGCGTGTGTGTTTTTTGAGATAGTTTCCATAACGCAGGTAAAAATATTAATGACATTAAAAGCTTGATGAGTATTTGGTATATGTTGCGAAACTATATAGGCAAATTAACAATTGATGTGTGATGTAGTCATTCCATCAAAATCAACGCAAAATGGTTTTCTTCCAAAATCGCCAGCATGAGATGTTGAAGCCTCGACTCAGTATGAGAGTGAACTGTGAAACGTATTCACTGTAAAACAATAAATTAAATAAGTTGGTTGACCAAGACCACACAATAGAAAAATCATATCAACCATACCTGTAGTAACAAGAAATGTAGATTAGTCTACATGACGTAACAGTTTTAAGAGGTGCAGATTTAGATGCAGATGCCGATATGCTAATAAGTAAAATGACACTGAAGCTCCATAGATGCATCATCATCCTGTGCCTTGCCCGTAAGCGTGGGCGGTCATCTTTCGCAATCTAATTCGATCACCAGAATCGTGGATCAGCTCTGTGGTTTTGTCTCCACCATACCGCGTGGCAAAGCCATCTAAGTATTTACTTCTTTGTCTTCCCATTGTTTTCTTCCACTCGATCTTGCAAGATGTCACCAAATTCTCCAATTTATTTCTTCTGATAACGTAACAAAATATTGTGACTGACTACGTCTAATTTCTCTAATAAGATTTTTTTTTTTTTTTTTTTTTAAATGTATATCCTATTTGCAGGACATCGCTGTCAACACCACTGCTGTTGTTGATGTCTTGGCAAGTTTACGTTCAGCAGTTTGCCATTGCTTTCTGAACGAACGTCTCGCATACCAACACGTTATAGCACAACGCGACACGGTCTGCTGCCAAATCGGTCACAGCTGTGTTTCGAACGCCTGGTAAGCGGCTCACGAACCGCGTTCGCAAGCCTTTGGACACGGAGCCGGCTTAATAATTTTACGATTTACATTTGTTTCTTGTAGGACTTGGTCATTTGTTTTTCCGTCTTTCCATGGCATTCTTAAAATTTTTCTCAGAAACCACATTTCCACAGCCATCAGCTGTTTTTCAGCTTGTCTGCTCATTGTCCACGCTTCACATCCATACAAAAGTACAGGTTCTATGTAGCAACTCAACACTCTTTTTCTCGATGCAGATAACAACATTTTATTTTTTCATTATGTTTTCCATCTTGCAAAACGCTACGTGATGCATCACATAACATCACTAGGAAAATAAATACATTGTAGGATATCTCAGATATCAAGAAACTAAGGACATATTTATGGACATAATATCAAGTACCAGTTCCGCAACAGTTAACAATCGGGGTGATACGATAGACTGTTGACAATGGGTTAAAAACATTTGTGACGAATCATGCTTAGCGTTTTTGAGGCAGAGAAATGGAAACATAAAGCAAGGAGAACAATGGGAATTCTTTAAAATATGTACGTGAGGGGACACACACACGCACGCACGCACGCACACGCGCGCACGCACACACGCACACGCGCACACACACACACACACACTCAAGCAGATTTGCTAATTGCTAAACCACATCTGTTAAAATCAGAACCCAGGAAAAATAAAATACTCTGACGTTCATAAAGAGTTGGGGAAGCTGAAAAGGGCGGATGAAAGACCATCTTTAGATGACTTGGCAAGAGAAACTGAAGAAGCAGCAGCAAAATGTAACCGTACATACCTTTACAGCACTGCAAAGTACAAATCAGGAAAATATAATCAACCGAGTTAATTCATCACAAATAGTAACAGGAACGTTCTACATAAAATAACAATTTATTTGAACCGATTTGTTGAATATTTTGAAGACCCTCCAGATATTCAGTCTATATAAATGTTCTTGGATATAAAATGTGAGAAACTACATACATAAGAGATTAGAAACTATTTCAAACTTCTGAATGATGGGAAAGCTGCTGGACAAGATGGTATTTCTGCGAAAGTTGTAAAAGTCAAGATAAACACCTCAGCTGAATTACTAAATACATTATTTACCAGAATCCAGATGACTAAAGATATACCGGTAGATGAAGAGAAGGATGCCTGTTGGTCCTGTCAACGAAATGAGACCTGCAGTTGTATGAAAATTACAGAGGTACATTGTAATTGTCACTTACTGAGAACATATTAAACAGGCTCATTCTGGAGAGATTAAGAGATGCCATTGACAAGCAACTAAGGGATGAACAGGAAGGCTTGCAAGAAAACAAATTATGCACTTACAAGATGGTTAAATTACAAATACTAAAAGAACAAAGTAACGACACTAAACTCACCAGTCTAGTCAGTGTATGGACAAAGAAAACACTATTGTTAGCCTGATAGGCAATCGTTTTAGAAATTATAAGGTATTTTGGGATATCACATAAAATCATTAATTTAAAAAGTTAGTAGCAAATACTTTACAGGACGTCGCAGTGAACCCGACCAATTTTGGCTGTTTGTGATTTCTTGGCAAGTTTATGTTCAGTAGTTTGTCATTGCTTTCCTGCATGAACGACACTCATACCATTTTATAAAAACCAACCCAAGGCGGTTTGCTGGCAAAATCTCTCGCAGCTGTGTTTCGAACGCGGTATTTGGGATTACGAACTGCGTCCGTAAACTCTCCGCCACAAAGCCGGCACTAATTTAATAAAGGAAACGTATACAGACATGAAATGCAGAATTCTTGATCAGGAAAGAATAAAAGATGCATTTGAAATAAAAACATGAGTGCAACAAGGATGCCATGTGTCATTTTTATGGTGAATAACACCAACCTTTTGCAAAATTAGCTAGTTCAGCAACCGTCCGCCTCCATTTTCTGAACATGCAGTTCACAACACAAAACCGCGGACAGATGTAAAAGCACTCCACACGAAATCCACATCTCGCAGTGTCATCCAAGCACTTAATTCAGTACCTGGGCGACGAACAATGGCAAACTGGCAGTGGCCTTATGCATTTACTTGCTAGTGCGTGCTGTTGATTTGTCAGTACTGCTGTTGTTCCACTTTTCACATGGGACAGCGTGGAGTATTTTGTGTGATATTCACTGGCACAGGAGCAGAGCATTATGGGGGTGACCCTTTGCCGTAAAATTTGAACCGCGACTAACTAACAAACAAACGAGAATAGCATAAGTGGAAAGGTCATTGTCTGGAAGCCCACTGGGCACACGTAATAGACAGATTCCTTGAACGCGCGGGGATGAGAATTAGAGACTTAGGAGAGTCTTAAAAAATTAGAGACTTAGGTGAGTCTTAAAAAAAAAGTAAAGTCTTACAAATCGAGAGGATCGACTTCATTGCCCCGGGTTTTATCCCATATGGCTCTGCATCTTTCGACAGGATGGCCGACCGAAAGCATCGAACAAAGCATGAACTCCGTAGCTCCGGCGACGACTCCCAGGGGGAAATTTTTTATTTCCGAGAAAATTGCACCATGAACCGAAAGATGTAGCCGGGAATCGAACCCACGACCTTCAATGGATGAGGCAGTTGGCTTGACCACTTCGCCACGAGTAATAATTGGAGGCGTGGAAGGAGCTGCGTGAAATAGCAATGGACTGGGCAGTATAGGGTTAGATCGTTGAGGCTATACGCTCCATTGAGGGATACATTACACACACACACACACATACACACACAGAGACAAAGAGAGAGAGGAGGGTGAAGAGAGAGAGAAAGTAGAGAGAGAGAGTGAGTGAATGAGAGAGAGAGACAGAGAGAGAGAGAGAGAGAGAGAGAGAGAGAGAGAGAGAGAGAGAGAGAGAAATTGCTGGCAATGAAAACAAAACGATATTCAGTATATAGTGAAAGTTTTTATTGTACAGCGGTAATTCAGCTTTGAATTAACTTGTATGAAGACAGAAATTATGTCCAACACCTAAAACAAAGAAGTACATAATCGAAACGTGCAATTAAATGGACACAAAGTCGTCTTTTGCCTCGTTCACGCGCAGAATTCAAGTTAATGTTTCTAATAAAAGAACTACATATATTTGGATATGTTAGGAGGAGAAACAGACCTGCATATTCTATAACACCTAACCAACTTGATGGTAAAAGAACAAGCGGAAGGCAAACAGATGAATACATAGTAAGCTGAGCCAAATTACATACGCAGGAGGGGGACACAAACCAGTTAGGAGATCCTCGAGGTAGTGGAGATATCGAGCTATGTTCTCCTACATTTATCGAAACAACATATGATGATGATGAACATATTCGAAAATAAGTGAACTGTCGGAACCCAAGTCAAATACGCAATACGCCCTTATTTATATGATACATCATGTTAATTTTTTTTTTTTTCTCAGATCGAGTGAGATCAAAGTACTGACATTTAGAAATAACCTTCGGAACTCAACGTCATTGGATGTCACCTCAAATGTTAAAATACTGATAAGCGATGAGGGATTGTTTTATTTCCTCATGGTCACCACTTGGGGCCCCGGACAGTGTGTTAACGTTTTGGGCATCATTGTTAATGTTTTTAACATAATTACCTTTCTTCGTCAAGGCGTACAGAATTCCGTTAACATGAGCCTTCTTTTGCTAACCATATCTGACCTAGGATCACTGGTATTCACATATTTAGTGAGTATTTGCTGGGTGCCTGATGTCATAAGACTAGACCTCCCATTCTACCCTGGTGAAATGATATACTTCTTATTTTATTGTCATTTAATATTCACAAGAGTCTCCACGGGAACGACAGCCTGGATTGCAATGGAACGATGTTTGTGTATTGTCGTTCCTTTAAAAGTCAAGGCATTGGTAACGACAAGCAGAACTGTGATATGTATTGTTATTCAATATGTTATTTGGATAGTAACATGTTCACTATGGTTCCATACAACTAGAATGAGATGGATATTTGAGTCTGGTAGAAACAAATCAATGCTTAGAATGTACAAAATACCCAATAAAGATCAAATAGAGGGATTTGTGTATATGGTCAACAACCTGTTACCATTAATCTTGTTTATTCTTATCGTGGCGTGCACCGCAGTTCTCAGTAAAGCACTACTCAAAAATGCTAAATGGAGGAAACGTTCTACCACACAGAAAGAAGTTTCAAACAGAGACACTAAAGTGGTTAAACTTGTCTTGATTATCTCTCTTGTGTTCATCTTTTGTTACGCTCCTGGCTCTTTGTTTTATGTGAAATTACTCATTGATCCTGATCTAAAAATTGGCGGAAGGCAGACGAACTTGACTATCGCTTTCTTTGGACTTCAACTTCTTCTAGAGAATATTAACGCCACAGCCAATTTCTTCATTTATATGAAGATGAGTACAAAGTTCAGCGCAACGTTCCGACAATTACTAGGCATAAAGACACAGGTGAAGGAGGCAGAAACATAACCAAGAAAAAGTCACAACACATAAGACAGATAATAAAACCCTGAAAAACTGCTAAGAGATCTTCTTCTATTACTTCATCTTCTTAGTGTTAAAGCAATTCCTCATATAATATCAGCAGCTCTGTAAAGGTAACGTACATTTCAGGAAAGCGAAGGATCTTTATCATTTCTGTTTTGTTCAGCACTCTTTAACGACTCGACACTCTCTAGCGACTCGAGTAATAACCATGCAGAATACAATAGGCAAGCTGATGGAGAAGTTCATTGCCAGAAAAATATCAAGCCAGCTAGAGAGGCAAGGTGTTTTCCCACCTACCCTGGGAGGGTACCGTCCCAAAAGAGAAACCTGGACCAATGCAGTAGTTTTTGCCCATGATGTCTATGAAGGTTTCCACTCAGGCATTGAAACATTTGCTGCAGCTATTGATCTAGTACCATTGTACTTTTTAATGCTTCAGCTTTTTGAACTCAAGATAAGTCCTTTCCTCCTTAGTTGGATCGCTGCAGAGCTCTTCCAACGGAAAGTAGTCTTTAGATGTGGCAGTTGGACTTCAGAACCAACAACAATATATCCTGGCCTACCACAGGGATCGCCATTATCTCCAGTGCTGTTCAACGTCTACACTGTGAGAATCACCAGCGAGCAAATCATAGGACCGGGGAGGACATTGTCGTATGAAGACGATGTTTTAGTGTATCGTCAAGGTAAGGATAGAGATAAGGTTGCTGTGGAACTATAAACCGAAATCAATCACTGAAGCACTGGTGTGTTGAAGCTGGGGCAATGGTCAACCCAACAAAGGCAACAGTGACTTGGTTCTCGTTGAATAATCATATTGTCAACACCCCAACGCCAACTGTAAATCTGGGTTCATAGACGGCGGAAAGAACGCTGGCGATGAATTACCCGGGGATATGATTTGAGCGAAGCCTGGCTTATACTGAGCATGTAGACCAGGTGATAACAAAGGCGAAGAGGGGTCTGGCTGCCATGCGGGTGATGGCGGCGGCAAACTGTGAGGAGCGCCATCTATGTCTTCTTTACGAGGGTCTGGTCCTTTCTGTTTTGGAGTATGAGATGGCGATCCTGACTCTCAGCCATAAGCAGATAGAAAGGATTTAAAAGATACAGAACGAAGATCTGCGCATTATTATTGGATGTACAAGAGATACAGCATGCAGGGTGATGGGCTGCATTCTTGATTTTCCAACCATGAGGGACAGAATACAATTATGCCAAGCACGTGCCTATCTCAGAGTCAACGCAAACACACAACATCTACTGCAGAGCGCGATCAAGAAGGTAAAGGGCAGCAGGTTAAAAAGAGGAAAGTCGTAGATGGGTCAAGCCGAAGACATTCTTTAGTAGGTGTGTTCGCTTTAGGACTTAGAGGAGTGGGTACAAGTGCCAACTGAGTTCTGTACATCCTTTTCAGTGTGCATCCAACTAGACAGGAAATGCAGACAAGAAAGTCCAGCTGCTGTGGAGGTGGAAGTACAGGCCCTGATCTTCGAGAATTCGTTACAGGATGATGCGGTCATTTACACGGATGGGTCGGTCGTCCGAGGAGTGAGACGTTTATGGGCCTTTACGGCTCAGGCCGGAGGGAAAAGTGTGAAGGAAGAGTCTGGCGCTTTTGCTTTGACCACAAGTAGCCTGACTATGGAAGTCATGGCAGCAAGTAAAGCAATAACATGGCTCGAGACACAGACATTCAATCGGGCATGTGTCTTTAGTGACTAAATTAGTATGCTCAGGGTGACAGAGATGGGGTGGGTCCGAAGAGAGTGTCTGCTGTCTCTGGAGCGGTCTCGGCTGGCAAAGATTAGTTTCATCTTCTTGCCAGGGCATGTGGGTGTACAAGGGAATGAGCAGGCTGACAGGCTTGCAGGTAGAGCCACTGTGAAAGGCGGACGAGCCATGGACAAGGCAGACATTCTGAATGCTCTACGAGACGTAAGTCGTTTACGCGAACCAAGGGATGATTGGGGAATCTACAACCATGGTCAGGCTGCGAGAACAGCAAGTTAAAAGAGGCGTGGCCAAACAAGAACACTACGCAGGAAGAAAAAGAAGAGTAATTAACCAGCACAGAACTGGTATCGTGAACCGCTACACGCTGCGGGATTTATTGAGGAGGGGATCCGAACACTTATGTACTAAATGGTTCGATATGCAATGAGGATGATCTGTCGACCAACCAACCAACCAACCAACCAACCAACCAACCAACCAACCAACCAACCAACCAACCAACTAACCAACCAACCAACCAACCAACCAATCAACCAACCAACCAACCAACCAATCAACCAACTAACTGACTAAACTAACTCTCTAACGACGTATGGCAACGCAGATCTCTGTAAACTGGACTTAATAGATTTGTTATGACAGCACTCTCTAACGACGTTCAACTGAGATATCTGTAAGCTGGCCTTAAGAGATGTGTTCCGACAGCACTCCCTAACGACGTATGGCAACGCAGATATCCGCAAGATGGCTCTAAGAAGAGATATGTTAATGACAGAACACTCTAGATGTATGTCAACGCAGATCTCTGTATGGTGGCCTTAAGAGATTTGTTACGACAGCACTCTCTAACGACGCAAGGCAACGCAGACCACTGTAAGGTGGCCCTAAGAAGAGATATGTTATAACTGAACTGTCTATTGACGTAAGGCAACGCAGATCTCTGTAAGGTGGCCCTAAGAAAAGATATGTTAATGATAGCACGCTCTAACGATGTAGGGCAACGCAGATCTCTGTACGCTGGCTCTAAGAAGAGATATGTTAATGACAGCACTCTCTAGCAATGTAAGGCAACGCAGATCTCTGTACGCTGGCTCTAAGAAGAGATATGTTAATGACAGCACTCTCTAGCAATGTAAGGCAACGCAGATCTCTGTACGCTGGCGCTAAGAAGAGATATGTTAATGACAGCACTCTCTAGCAATGTAAGGCAACGCAGATCTTTGTACGCTGGCTCTAAGAAGAGATATGTTAATGACAGAACTCTCTAGCAATGTAAGGCAACGCAGATCTCTGTACGCTGGCGCTAAGAAGAGATATGTTAATGACAGCACTCTCTAAAAGACGTAAGGCAATGCAGGTCTCTGTAAGCAGGCCTTAAGAGATTTGTTACGACAGCACTCTCTAACAACGCAGATCTCTGTAAACTGGTCCTAAGAAGAGATATGTTATTACATAACTCTCTAACAACGTAAAGAAACGCAGATGTTTGTAAGGTGGCCCTAAGAAGAATGTTATGACAGAACTCTGGGTATTCGGTTGGAATCTGTTGACCTAAGGGAGCCGCATTGACGAAGTGTCTAGATGTTCGCTTGCCGACCCTCTGGTACTGGGTGTTATTATCAGGTTTATGGGGGATTAAAAAGGAATGATTGTGAAAATCGCGAGTCATGATCTGAGTTAGGCATAAGTGGCATGATTCAACAGACAAGCGTGAATCATCATGAAGGACTGATGGTTGTGGAGCGAACGTGAGAGAGCAAGGGTATTCAGTCTAAACTTGAACGTTAACAACCACTGTAGACGACCATAGGGTCCTAGACCAATGCTACGGCATTTAGTAACCAGTCCTTGTGTCTGTAGGATTCATGACGAAAGGATAGGTGTGGATGAATTACCATGCAGTCGAATTACACCGTTTAGTAGGATTGTAGAAGAAAGCGTATAAATCTAGTTTGAAACCTGTTCATGCTCTCGTATTTTTGCCCTTATAAAAATCTCTGTCAGTCTTTAATTAATAATGTTGACCTATCTCAAATATTTGGTGTCTAGATTGAAAGTAAAGGTTCAAAGCTTAAGAGCAGCCTCTTCTTCCGATGTCAGAGAGTGTCTGCCTGCTCGGCGAGGACCCACCAGTCTGCACACCAATAAGCCAGACATGGGACAACGGGTACTCGCGCAAACCTCAGTCTGGTATGACATCACACTGATGTTGTACAACAGGATGTCTTCATCCGACATACAGGACTTCACGCTGGAGTTCACAGCCAGCGAACGCAAGCAAGCAAGCAGCACCAGCAAGCAAGAACAGCCTCTGTAATTTTCTACCGCTACAAATAGAGAACAGCTATTATAATGAGTAAACTGAAGTGTTTTGACATATTACTACGAGGAGCGTTCAGAAAGTAACGCACTACATCGTTTGTATCTGGATCTGTTTATTCAAAAAGCATGACATTTATGCACAATATATATGGATATTTCATGCAAGCATCGGTATTATTCAACATAATCCCCATCAACTTGTACGGCTTTATGCCAGCGCGAAACAAGTGCATGTGTTCCTTGCACTTACCAGATGTTGTCTTGATCATGTAGCCATTTCTTCACTGCACGAATGACTCCTTCATCTTCTTCAAACCTTGACCAACAGAGTGCATCTTTAATTGGCCCAAATAGATGTGTGAATGGGGTTTTACAGTCAAACCCAATGTGATGATTGCTTGCCGTGTTGCCAGACTTGTGTGAGGGCGCGCATTGTCGTGAAGGAGAAGAGGGTCTGCTGAATTTTTATGCGGTGAAAATCTGTGCAAACGTTTGTTGGTGTTTTTTTAACCCCAATGTCTTAATGTAAGCTTTGATTGTCTGACCTTTTGGCATAACATCCACAAGATTCACACCTTCAATGTATCAAAAGCCAGGGATCATGACCTTTCCAGCTGACGGAGTTGTCTTGAATTTCTTTCTTCGTGGTGATTGCGGATGGTGCTACTCAACTGACTGTCTTTGAGTCTCAGGTTTAAAAAATAAAAAGAATTGTCTAGTTTTCGTCATCTGTAACGATCTTCGCCAAACAGTTCTCTCCACCAGCATTGAAACTTCCAATAATTCACACGAAATTGCTTTCCTTCGCAATCGGTGGTCATTTGTGAGACTCCGAGGAACTCATCTTGCGCAAACCTGAGAAAATCCCAGGATTTTATAACTGCATTTGCACTACCATTGCTGACTGACAGCTGTCAACATGCTAATTGTTGAGTAGTGATTCGACTATCTGTAAGAATAATGTTCTCAGTGCATTTCAACATTTTTGCGTTAGTGGCTGTCGCAGGACGTCCTCAGCGCGGCAGATCAAGCAGCTTCGTATCTCCACTTCCTGATTTTTGATTCTTTGAACCCAGCGACTTCTATCGACTGCACAATTTCCATACACATCACATAGGCGCTTGAGAATGTTCCCAACAGTTTCCTTCTCTGCAACAAGAAATTCTGTCATAATTTGCTGCTTATAACGCAAGTTGCTGACACACTCCATTTCAACGGTATAAATATTAAATTTTGTTGCGTATCCCTTACGGAACGTTGCTGTCAACACCAACATTTTTCAGCTGCTGTTGATGTACAAGGCAAGTGTTACGTTCAGTAGTTTGCCATTGCATTTCTGAACGACCGGCCCCCATACCAGCACGTTATAACACAATGCGACACGGCCTGCTGCACAAATCTGTCGCAGCTGAGCTTCGAACGCCTGGTACTCGGCTCACGAACCATGAGCTGGGCTAAAAACAATACGCAGGAAGCCACAGAATAGTAATAAACCAACACAGAACTGGTGTCGTGAGCCGCTATACGCTGCGGGATTTGCTGAGGAGGGGATCCAAGCACTCATGGACTGAATGGTTCGGTGTGCAATGAGGATGATCTGTCGACTTACTAACTAACTATTAGCTGGGAAACACGATGTGGTGCATTACTGTCTAAACGAGCCTCGCACCTGTCATTTTTAAAGGATAACATTCGATTGACTTCCTCTCATTGTTTACCCAGTAACAGAGTCGAGATCTTTTATATACAATAGTAGCTCGACAACAAATAACTGGGAGAAAATGAACAGCTCATCTGGATCAAGGATAAACTATACATAAATCCACATATTCATATATAGCGTGTTCCCCAGTATTTCTTCCACACTATTCTCAAATATGTGGTCTAGGGGACTGTTGCTTAGTGCATGATTGTCGGGTTATAGTGTTTGTGGTATATATGTGCTGAGTGTATATATTTGCTGGTTAAAGTGTGTGGTATGTTAAATTGAAATGGTATATAGATATCCCCGACTACTTATTGAAAGCCAGAAATGGCTCGTAAGACCCCTAGTACTGGAACAAACTCATCTGGTAGGATTGCACTAAGGTATCAGGTAAGGTTTTCTAATAGAAGGCCAAGAGAGCACTGAAAAGGCACTACCCTCAGAAGAGGAGAATGTTCACTCTGGTTAGACTGAAAGCGAGTAGCACCCCTGCCACACAGCAATCTTGATCTATTGTTAAGTTATGTAGTACTATCACACTATAGTTTAACATAGTTACTCTTTTGTAACTCTTACATAAAATTGAAGAACACCGTGGAAGAAGATTGTAATCATATAATGAATAAATGGGGGAGGTGTATGCACCATAGACATTCATAATATACACAATTGAAAATACACAAGATATCATTGTCAATCACTATCAATAACACATTTGACTCTCTATGACGTTTTGTCTCTGTAATACTCCAGAATAACATAGACAATTCTGGTACAATAGACTAAAGATGGCAGTCCTCATGTCTTTGGCTAAATTAAGTACTGATAACAATTGTTCATATTTCTAGGCAAAGAAGTGTAGCCATTATGTTGGATCGCCAAACATCAAATTCTATTAAAGGTTATTGGGCTGTGTCAGACAGAGTTCTATTAGTAAAATTAAACGGAAGACCTTTTAAAATAAATGTCATTCAAATATATGCTCCAACAAGTGAATGTAGTGAAGAAAGTATAGACGAATTTTATAATGACGTGGAGCGTGCTTTGAAGAAATGTAAAATATCAGAAATAAATATTATAATGGGTGATTTCAACGCAAAAGTTGGAAATCAAGGCGGTGGGTGCAGTGTAGGCAACCATTGTTTGAGAGAGCGAAACGCAAGAGTATACAGACTTGTAGAATGGCAAAAGAACAAGAAATGCTTGTAGGAAACACCTGGTTTAAACAACATCCTGGACTATTATGCACATCGAGGAGTCCAGACAGAAGGATTATTATTGCTTGTAGGAAACACCTGGTTTAAACAACATCCTGGACTATTATGCACATCGAGGAGTCCAGACAGAAGGATTATTAACCAGATAGATTACATCCTGATTAGCAGAATATTTCGAAATGCGCTACCAGTCGTAAAAACAATTTTCAATGCAGACTGTTACAGTGATCACAGATTAATTACAGGCACACTGAGGGTAAATTTAAGAAAGTCAAGTATACAACCGGAAAGACTAAATATGATTTGTGTAAATTGAAAACTGATAAAGAAATACAAGAAAATTTTAACATAGAAGTAAAGAACAAACCTGATATATTGTCTGATCTAGAGATCCTATTTCAAGATGTGGATGATCAAAGGGAAGTGTTGAAGAATTCAATCAGTTCAGCTGCAGAAAAAAACTATTCCAAAATTAAAGAAATTGGGTCGTCAGACATGGATGACTGAAGAAATTTTACAGCTAATGGAAACAAGAAGGCAGAACAAAAATAATCCTGCCAAATACAAAGAAATTCTCAGAAAAGTCAGAACATTATGTAAGGAGGCAAAAGAAGCATGACTCGAGAAAAATTGCATAGAAATTGAAAAACAACACAACAGAGAAAATGCGAAACTAAAGCAAAAAAGAATTCAGGATCTTACTAATAAAAGAACAAAAGAACACATACATCAGCAGTCTGCCTAAAGACAAAAGATGGAAAAATTCTAATAGAAAAAGATCAGATTTTACATGTATGGTCAGATTATATGAAATACCTTTATGATGATAACAGAGAAGAACAGTATGATATTCAAAATAATAATGAACGACCATCAATTTTGAAGATGGGGGTTCAGAACACCCTTAACCATATGAAATCTGGCAAGATCCCCGGTTCAGACAACATCACAACATAAATGATTATTGCTTTAGAAGCATACTGAAAAGGTAAAGTTACCAGACTTCTGAATACCATATATGATACTGGAGATATACCTCATGAATTATGTAATTCTGTATTTATTGAAATCCCAAAGAAATCAGGAGCCTTGGAATGTGATCAACATTGAACAATTAGTATAATGAGTCACATTACGAAGATTTTGCTACGAATTATCATGCACAGAGTTAGGAAGATAATACAACCTGGAATAGGAGAGGAATAATGTGGGTTTGTAGAAGGCAAGGTTACAGTAAATGCTGTGTACATACTGAGAACAGTAATTGAACGTTCTATAGAAGTAAACAATGATCTAGATCTCTGCTTTATTGACTATACAAAGGCTTTCGATAAAGTGAGACATGTCGACATAATAAAGATCCTTGAAGATATACAAATTGATGGAAAAGACCTTCTTCTTCTTCTTCAGCATTCCGAGCCATCGAGGTTCTTTGCTGCAGATACAAGCCGTCAATACCGTTGTTTTCACATATCCACATGATCTCTTGGGTAATGAGATTACAATACCCGCCACAGACTGGGAAGTTACCGTTGTTTTCACACACCCACGTGATCTCTTGGGTAATGAGATTACAATACCCGCCACCGACAGGGAAGATACCATTGTTTTCACACACCCACATGATCTCTTGGATAATGGGATTACAATGCCTGCCACAGAATGGGAAGTTACCGTTATTTTCACACACCTAAATGATCTCTTGGGTAATGAGATTACAATACCCGCCACCGACAGGGAAGATACCATTAGTTTCACATACACACATGATCTCTTGGGTAATAAGATTACAATACTCTCCACAGACTGGGAAGTTACCGTTGTTTACACACACCCACATGATCTCTTGGGTAATGAGATTACAATACCCGCCACCGACAGGGAAGATACCATGGTTTTCACACACCCACATGATCTCTTGGGTAATGAGATTACAATACTCGCCACCGACAGGGAAGATACCATTTTTTCACATACCCACATGATATCTTGGGTAATGAGATTACAATACCCGCCACCGAGAGGGAAGATACCATTGTTTTCACACACCCACATGATCTCTTGGGTAATGAGATTATAATACCCGCCACAGAAAAACGAAGATCAAGAAGAAGAAGAGGAAAAAGAAGAAGAAGAAGAAGAAGAAGAAGAAGAATATGATGATGATGATGATGATGATGATGATGATGATGATGATGAGAAGGGGATGGTGGAGTTCCAACAGGCACAAGTTGGAATGATGGTATCAAGAACAACTGTAGAGAAATGAATACCAACTTACAAAGGGCATTAGAAAGAGCACACACGAGATCTTTACTTCTTACTGTTATGTCAATGCGATCTACTTTTCAAAGGCATATCTCCCCTCACTTGAAATGACTGATCAAGACAGAAGTACAATTCACCATTTTCAGAATGATCCCATAAATGCTAAATCGTTGTATCTTTCGTCTTAAAGATGACCATAATTTCTATTTTTTCTAAAACTGTTCAGTTGTAATCATAGTTACACACTATGTACAATAACAAAATCCGATAAATACTGCAGAACACGTTCCTTGTCTGCAGTCAATACAGTATGGTCTGTATATATTACATGATTGATATTATGTCATATTGTGGCTATTCCACCCATGTCCTAAATTAGTGGTTCTCAACCGGACCCGGGGGGGGGGGGAATTTTAGGGTTTCCATGGGGGGAATTAGGATTCTTCCAAGATCGCGTTAATACAAGAGCCGATTACTTGATATTGTTTTTCTTTCCATACTTTACAGTTCTGTTCTTCTCGCTCTTCTTAAATTCATTTTATAACGTAAGTAGACCTGGAAATCACGTTTTATGTAGACGTCTAGACTTGTTCTAGTATGTGTTATTAAACTTAGCTTCCATTATTTCGTATACTGTGTAGGGGAGGAAGGGCGGAATTTATATGGAGGAAATACGAAAGGGGGAGGGGGAAATACCATTCTGAACATATGGTGAAGGGATGCATGGGCCAAAAAATTTTGAGAACCACTGTCCTAAATGATTCATATTTTTACTTTAGCGAAAAGAAAAATAGGTTATGAATACATTGAACATTCCTGTCGCACATATCTATCGATGTTCTTAAAATGGTATATTTCATTATCAAGAGTCAATCGTAGTTGTGGGCTTATGTGTATCATAGGCCTGGCTAGTGATGATACCTATTTAATGGGTGTCTAGTTGGCCGTGCGTTGAAGTACACTTTCTTCCGGCAGCGAGGCGCGGGCGCCATTTGGAGGTGACAGATTCGATGTGATGTTGTCTGGTGTGTCCTCTAGTCTCAACTGTTTCCTTCTACTTCTGTGAGTGCCAATAGATGCTTGTGAACTTGCATATGTACTTTCCAAGTAGTATGAAGGGTGTTGTGATAATTAATATTCTGTGTTTTTTAATTATTAATGTACTAGGCAGCATATTATTTCCAGTACATGTTTTTTCTTTTGCAAGTCTAAGGACCTTCCCACCATTCCGAGTTACTCAGTTCGCTATTTCTGAGGCATTCTTTTCTACACTTTGTTTCATCTTAATGCAGTAAAGGCAGAATAGGTTCTCAAACGTATTTTTGAACTTCGAACTGACTGTTAAATAAATAAAAAAGTTTACACTTCCGTTGATTGCTTCCAGGTGCATCAACATTGAGAAAACGGCAACAACCAAGTTCTCCTGTTTGCCTGTAAATGTCATTTGTGGGTATAGCAGAAGAAATATGTAAACAACAGTTCCAGGGGCGTAGCAGGCAATAAACACTATGGAGATAATCGTGACCATTTTGGCAACCTTGGTGTCCCTGTTTGAAATACTGCTTTGTTTTTGTGAAGACACCGATTGTTCCTTCCATTTCGCATGTTGTTTCAGCACTCTCACCAGAATGACTGTACATATCGTGATGAATATGAAGAAAATTGTTGGTAGGATGTTATTTACCCAGAAAGCGATTCTTTGTATCTTTGCACTACCGGTGATTTTTGCAATACCCAGGAGAGATCTGTTCCGGCGGGAATCAAATACCCAGACGGCCCTTGTTGTATAAAACACAGGAAGAGCAGACGACAACATGATGACGTAGAGTACGGCGAAAAAGGTCATAGTTCGTCTGGGAGTAACGATTGATTTGATCTTGAGAGGCGCCACAATACACAAGCATCGTTCAAACGTGATCCAGGCTGTTGTACCAGTGGTCACTCTTGTGAAGACAACGTGTATCCAAACAAAGAAATACATTAGTTGAAGCGGATAGAATGGCAAATCGAGCGTCTGTAATGATGGTGTCCAGCAGAGGTTAGCAAAAAAGTGGAAAAATAGAGAGCTAAAATCCGAAATGCTAAGTCCCAGAAGGCTTAAATTGACGGAGTCCCGAAGTCCTTGTCGAACAAAGACCACGATGTTTAGTCCGTTGACAACCAGCCCTAAAGTGACCACACCCTGACCAATGCCCCATGTGTTTATCAGGGTGAAATATGAAAGCATCTCTTCACTCACTAAAGTACGTTCTTCTTTGAAGCGTTCCACATTTATGAAACCCGTAGAGCTAGAATTAGTCATTGCTTCTGTTCTGTGATCACAATATAAATAATGGATAATGTTCTCTGCATAGATTATTACAGGTACGTTGGCTAAATCTGTGTGTCATTTCTCTTTTATCAATTCTGTGGAATATCGCTGCGAATCCTAGACAATTAGTTAGCAAGGGAAAACAATCTCTCGTGGCTTTGGAGATGTGGTTTTATAGTAGAATGCTAAACATTAGTTGATCAGCAAAAAATGAGCAGTCTTGACATTTTAAGGTAAGTCGCAAAACCAGCATATCAAAAACATCAGAAAGATCCAGTCTTCATTTTTGGGGGGCCACATTTTGAGCAGATAAAAACTGGAACATGTTGTGACAACGGGAAAGATGTGTGACAATAGAGATAAATTAAAACAGCGAGAGAAACATATTGACCGTTTTTTATAGTGGCACAGAAGTAAGTCAGCACACGAAATGATACACGCCGCTGGAGATCGATAGATGCGTAGAAACATGATCGCCCACACCAATAAGCAAAGATCTTGATGATGATGATAATTTAAAGTGATATTTCTGTCATTTCACAGTTCACTATGCAAATATAATAATAGAAAAACATATCACCTTTCACTGTGTAAATATGATATTAGAAAAACATGTAACCTTTCACTATGTAAATATAATAATCCAACAACATTTCACCGTTAAATATGTAAATATAATAATACAAAAACATTTCACCTTTCGCTATGTAAATATAATAATCCAACAACATTTCACCATACACAATGCAAATATAATAATACAAAATCATTTCACCGCTCACTATGCAAATATAATAATCTAACAACATTTCACCATTCACTATGTAAATGTAGTAACTCAACAACATTTCACCGTTCACTATGTAAATATAATAATCCAACAAAATTTCACCATTCACTATGTAAATATAATAATACAAAAACATTTCACATTTCACTACGTAAATATATACCACAAAAACAATTCACCGTTCACTATGCAAATATAATATTACAAAAACATTTCACTATTCACTATGCTAATATAATAATCCAACAACATTTCACCGTTCACTATGCAAATATAATAATTCAGCAACATTTCACCATTCACAATGCAAATATAATAATACAAAATCATTTCACCGTTCACTATGCAAATATAATAATTCAGCAACATTTCACCATTCACAATGCAAATATAATAATACAAAATCATTTCACCGCTCACTATGTAAATATAATAATCCAAGAACATTTTACCGTTACATATTTTTTGTTGCGTATCCCTTACGGGACGTTGCAGTTAACACCAGCATTTTCAGCTGCTGTTGATGTACTAGGCAAGTGTTACGTTCAGTAGTTTGACATTGCTTTCTGCACTACCGGCCCCTATACCTTTTTTTCGAAAAAACCCAGCACCCCTGTGTTTCGAACCCGGGTATACGGGCTCACAAACCGCGTTCACAAGCCCTTAGCCACAGAGACCGGCTAAATCGACACCGTTAAAGACACCGTTACATATGTAAATATAATAATACAACAACATTTCACCTTTTGCTATGTAAATATAATAATACAAAAACATTTCACCTTTTGCTATGTAAATATAATAATCCAACAACATTTCACCATACACAATGCAAATATAATAATACAAAATCATTTCACAGCTCACTATGCAAATATAATAATCCAACAACATTTCACAGATCACTATGTAAATATAATAATCTAACAACATTTCACCATTCACTATGTAAATATAATAATACAAAAACATTTCACCATTCACTATGTAAATATAATAATACAAAAACATTTCACATTTCACTATGTAAATATAATAATCTAACAACATTTCTCCGTTCACTATGTAAATATAATAATACAAAAACATCTTACCTGTCACTTTGCAAATATAAGAATACAAAAACATTTCACATTTCACTATGTAAATATAATAATACAAACATATTTCACCTTTCACTATGTAAATATAATAATACAAAAACATAGCACATTTCACTATGTAAATATAATAATACAAAAATATTTCACATTCAATATGTAAATATAAGAATACAAAAACATTTCACCTTTCGCTATGTAAATATAATAATAGAAAAACATAGCACATTTCACCATGTAAATATAATAATACAAAAATATTTCACTTTCAGTATGTAAATATAATAATACAAAAAAATATCACCTTTCGCTATGTAACTATAATAATACAAAAACATTTCACCTTTCACTATGTAAATATAACATTTGCACCGAAGCCGTTTGCTGCCGGGGGTCTGTGATGTAATAAGGCAATCACATTATGTAGGACTGAATGTGCGGAGGAATAGATGGCTAGTCTTTCGTTCACTTTAGTAGGCGACGGGCCCATGAAAGGACGCAGGTCCTTATCAGCTTCGCTGACGAATCTGCACTATGAAAATATACGACTATAATATAGGCTGAAGTATTCAAGAGCGTATCTTCTAGTGGCATATTGTAGGCTGAAGTATTCAAGAGCGTGTCTTCTAGTGGCATGTTATAGGCTGAAGTATTCAAGAACGTGCCTTCTAGTGGCATGTTATAGACTGAAGTATTCAAGAGCGTGTCTTCTAGTGGCATGTTATAGGCTGAAGTATTCAAGGGCGTGTCTTCTAGTGGCATGTTATAGACTGAAGTATTCAAGAGCGTGTCTTCTAGTGGCATGTTATAGGCTGAAGTATTCAAGAGCGTGTCTTCTAGTGGCATGTTATAGTCTGAAGTATTCAAGGGCGTGTCTTCTAGTGGCATGTTATAGACTGAAGTATTCAAGAGCGTGTCTTCTAGTGGCATGTTATAGGTTGAAGTATTCAAGAACGTGCCTTCTAGTGGCATGTTATAGACTGAAGTATTTAAGGGCGTGTCTTCTAGTGGCATGTTGTAGGATTAGTCAGTGCAATGATTCTCAACCGGTGAGGAATTCCCCTCACCGGTTAGGTAAGGGGGGGGGATGTTAGGGTTTCCAGGAAGGGGTGGAGGGGGGTGGGGTGGGGTGGAGGAGAATTAAGATTATTTTAAGATCCCATTAATACAAGAACCGATTACTTGATATTGTTTATCACGCCATACATTACGGTTCTGTACTTCTTGTCCTTCTGAAATTTGTTTTATAATGTAAGTAGACCTGCAAATCATGTGTTATGTAGACGTCTAGATTTGTTCTAGTATGTGTTATTAAATTTAGCTTCCATTTTTATGTATACTGTGTAGGGGAGGGGAGATTTACAGGGAGAAAATACGAAAGAGGGGCAATGACATTTTGAACATTGGTGAAAGGGTGCATGGGCCAAAACAAAATTTGAGATCCACTGGGTTAGTGGTTAATAATACGCGGGATAAGGCTGTTAGTTTGAACTCGTAACTTTGTTGCCGCGATAAAGCACCAGATGACAGCATAATTACTCAAATGAAGAAACTATAGTGAGGTTCCAGAGGGGAGTATACACTGCCAAGGGACCCTACAATGAGGCACTAGATGATGTAATGATTACTGCAATGGAGAAACTATAGCGAAGCACTAGAGCAGTGGTTCTCAACCTTGTTTGGACCATGCACCTCTTCACAATATGTTCATAATGTCATCCCCCCCCCCCACCTTTTCGTACTTCCTCCCTATAAATTTCCCCGACCCTACACAGTATGCGTAAAAATGGAAGCTAAATTTAACAACACATTCTAGAACAAGTCTAGACGTCAACATAAAATGTAATTTGCGGGTCTACTTACGTTATAACACGAATTTCAGAAGGGCGAAGAGTACAGAACCGTAAAGTATCAAGGGAAAAACAATATCAATTAATTGGTTTTGTGTTAATGCGATCTTGAAATAATCTTAATTCCCCCCCCCCCCCCCCCCATGGAAACCCTAAAACTATCTAGTTACTATCTACACAGTTCAAACACTAATCAGTTACTATCTACAAAGTTCAAACACTAATCAGTTACTATCTACTCTGTTAAGACAGTAACAAATGCTAAGCACAAATTAAAGATTGCTAAATAATATATACAAAGTTAAAACAGCAGAATGTACATAGTTCAGATAGTAATAAATCATATGTACTCACTTCCTACAGCAGCAAATAATACGTACACAGCTCCTACAGTAACAATTAATGTATACACAGTATCTTTTTTTTTTTTTTTAGCATATCCTTTTTACAGGACTTAGCTGTCAACACCAGCATCTTTCAGCTGTATGTTGATCTCTTGGCAAGATTACGCTCAGTAGTTTGCCATTGCTTTCTGAGCGGCCGGCTCAGTATCCCGCAAGTCACGAGCGGGGGTCGAACCGCCTCAGCTCTCGCTCCGCTACGAGACTGCGTGATAAACGGGATTACAGAGAGAAAGTGTTGTAACCCCACAGCCAGAGAGACCGGCACACAGTATCTACACCAGCAAATACTAAGCATACTTAGTTTTTTTTTTTTTTTTTTCCCCCGTTTCCATCCTGTTTCAGGATATTGCGGTCAACACCAGCATCTTTCAGCTGTATGTTGATTCCTAGGCTAGATTACGCTCATCAGCGCGCCACGACTTTCTGAGCGACCGGCTCCATACTCTCATAAGTCACTTTTGCGATTCGAACCACTGCTAACTAAGTATGCAATTAAAATAATAGTAAATAATATGTAGATAGTTCAAATATTAACACATACCATGTACACAGATCAAGCTGTAACAAATACTAATTACGCAAAACTGAGAGCTGTAAATACTTATTACACAATTCTGTCAATGCAATATATTAAGTACACAACTTAAACTAAGGAAATAAAGTACATATATCAGAAAGTAGCAATTGCTATGTACACAATTCACATAATCCAATGTCTTGCCGGCTGGCGTGGGCAATCATGCCTCTTCATAAATTTCGATCTCTGACGGCATGGATCAATTCGTGTGTTGAGCCCTTCCGTGCCATGACACAAGACCGTGAAGAATCTTCTCCCGCTGTCTTCCTCTATCTCTTTTTCCACAAATCTTTCCGGTTGTCACGACATGATCCAGTTGTTGTCTTCTCATTACGTAGCCAAAATACAATGACTGCTTTTCTTTTATGTTTGTGACTTAGCTTCCTTCAAAATATCCATATTGCTCATTTTGCCTGATCAATTAATTTTCAGCAATCTTTTATAAGAACACATCTCCAAGACTTCCGTGGATTGTTTCGCCTGTTTACTAACTGTCCAGGATTCGCAGCAGTATGTTAAAATTAACTCTAGGTCGTTGCTGTCTTCTTCACCATCATGATGGCCTCGTTAAGCGGGTACACCAACGTATAACAAACTTCTTTCTATATTTCTCACAGTAACTGCATTGTTGAGAGCTATGCCGTTTTCTGTCTCTAACGCCCGTCTCGGAAAGCTGTTAAACGTTCAATGCCCTTACCTTTGTTTCTTCGTCTTGCCCCGACAATTGTCGACTCGCCTGTTACCTGATCTCTGTGTCAGTAACAACATCTCCACAGCGGAGCAAGCAGACAAGAGGCTTCTGATAGTCAGATGTGTTTCCACTTCGCCGACTCTTTCGGCCCCTTTCGCTTGCTTGCTTGTGTTCGTTGGCTTGAGCTCCAACGCGAAGTCCTGTATGTCGGATGAAGGTATCCTGTTGCCCAACATCAGTGTGATGTCATACAGGACCTGAGGTTTGCGTGAGTATCCGTTGTCCCATGTCTGGCTTATTGGTGTGCAGACTGGTGGTTCCTCGCCGTACAGGCAGACACTCTCCGACTTCGGAGGATCGGCCCCTTTCCATTCTTAACGTCAACTTAATCCTACCCGCATTCACTAGCCCTTTGTTTAGGTGTGCCACTCCTCCCCCGGTTATATGGTGTAGTCTTCAGTTGAAGTTAACTCTGACTTTGTTTCGTTTCTGTCCGTCCTTGCTATTAATTCAATCTGTTATCTATATGTAGTATAGACTATGATACCTGTTTTACTTAGAGCAAATTGAAGGGTGTATACATTTGTTAAGCTTCTGTGCGGGAGAACGTGAATAACAACATGGAGATGTCTTGGAAACATAGGTTATATTATAGTAATTTCAATATGGCTAACATGACCAGAATTCTTCTAAACATATATAAAGGCAAATATTATATGACAAAAAAATTCAATTTTCACAATCAGCAACTTTCTGCTATAGTTACAGTTATTAGTTTTAAACACAAGATGATTTTAGACTAACTATGTTGATTGATTTATACTTGTATAAACATACTCATATTATAAGACATACAGTGTTATGGCGCTTTTAATTTTGCAGCTATCTGAGAAATATTGAATTTTCTTGATGTTTATAACTCTAAAGGCACACTATTATAAATTATTAGAGTGCAACATGCAACAGTTATCGTGCATCTGATACTGATTAAATAACTAGACATTAAACTTTCCTTCTGTCTTTCTTGTTACTAACATTTATAATCAATATATCTGCAGCATTCTGGTTTCCACAATTACTCCCTCCATTAAATAATGCATTGGGATTAAAATTGTACTGGCATATGTTGACATTTGTCATTATGTTGTTTTGAAGACCAGCAATTTTCTCCAGTAATATGTACATTCAGTGTTATTGCCTGTAAAAATAAGGAGAATATAATTTAAGTAAAATAGTTTACCGCAGTTAAATGTGACCTACATATAGATTCTTTAATACTGTCCTGACAGATGTGAACACAATGTCTTTAAGAATATGACTGGTATTTCATTAACCGGCGAGCCATTTCTGCCATTGCATGTAACTGCAGACAGACTATCCAGGACTTGGAAGTCTCTGTGGCGAAGTGGTCAAGCCGTTTGACTCGTGCTTCGAAGGTTGTGGGTTCGATTCCGGGCCGCACCCTTCGGTTTACGAGTTAAATGTTTCGGAGACTCCCGTGGGTCGTCGCTAAAAGCTACGGAGTTTGTGCTTTGTGCCACGCTTTCCGTGCTGCGGAAAGAGACCGAGCCATATGGGATAAAACCCGGTGCAATGAAGTCGACCCTGTCGACTTATAAGCAACTTTAAGACTATCCAGGACTGACCATTAAATACTTCTTGCCCAATGTACAACCATATGTGTTCATCATCATCTGTCAACTTGCTTTGGCGACTATTCATATCCCCGTCTTGCGATTTCCAAATGCACGCGTGGTACTTGTCGTGAATTCCCACCAATGTCCAGTTACCGCTTACGGACTGTTTGTAGCAGAATTACAAACCGATTTGTTGGCTAATGAGTACAGCCTTAGCGTGAAATGGAGATAATTTTAACGAAAGCTTTGTGCAGCTGACCTCAATAAATGCAGTCTGAAGTTGCATACCTCGACCGCTTGGTGCACGACACAAGTTTAACGTAAGCTGATAATTCAGAATTTCGCGCGGAACTTGAAGCTACACAAACGTTTCTCCCTTTGTACCAAAGCTCCCATTAGAGCTATTCAAATAGATGATTATCTACCAGTCATGACTAAGTTAAATATATGACTAGAATTCCAGTCCAGTATTTCTACAAGCAGCCATTGTTATGCTGACGTCACTCTGCGTGTTAATAACAACAAATAACAAGTCTCGAAGCAAGAACCAGCAGTGGGTATGTGAAGGGCAGTGTGACACCCTCTTTCCCTCCTGTAGCGAACCTTTGCGCTACCACTATCACGTCATTGTCGGCCAAACTTTCTAACTGCGACACCAACGCTCCCGTTATTCTGAGTGCCAAACTTTCTAACTGCGACACCAACGCTCCCGTTATTCTGAGTGCGAAACTTTCTAACTGCGACACCAACGCTCCCGTTATTCTGAGTGCGAAACTTTCTAACTGCGACATCAACGCTCCCGTTATTCTGAGTGCGAAACTTTCTAACTACGACACTAACGCTCCCGTTATTCTGAGTGCTGACGTGTCCAAGACAACGTTATATGCCAATTGGAAGCAATTAGCTTCCGTTTATTATTTCCTATCATAGCCCGTAATTAGCCTTGAAAAAGAATGTAAAAGTGAAAGTTTCTAGACGGGAACGAAAAGAATTAATCAAACCGGAATAAAAATGGCTGATCAAGATATGGTTGGTTCCAAGCGTAGGCGGCAGGTGGGCATACTGAATGATCTGTTGACACCAGAAACTTACTTCTGTGTTCATTCGAGTCGGTCAAGTAGAGGTCGGTGCGAAATATGAAGAAGAAGAATTATTATCACCATCACATGTCCTTCCGACAGGCGTGAGTTATATTCTGTGCTGCACCTTGTTCTCCCCTCATGAGGATGAGGACGGAGCGCGTATTTGAATGTCCCCACTGCTCTGATGTCGGTTCTTGGCTGAATTCAACTTAACTCGAACGCCAGTATTGGGCAATTTTGAGATGGACTAATCTTGACCAGTACAAGCGACCAGGTAAAGCCTTATGTGTAACGATAGCAAACGTGTAATAAGAGAAGCAACGACTGGAGCAGGATTTAACAATATGAAATACAAACAGTTATATGTTATTCCTCCATGAGCTACATATACCTAACGGTCTGAATTTCATATAGAAACTGCGTAAGACAACAGTTTGCAGGCTGAAGGAATTGATTGATTGATTGATTTAGGAATCGATATCACAGCAATCGGGGCATTCCCACAAGTGCTCCGTCCCCATCCCCAGCAGCCAGCGAAGAGTTCCAACACTAATAGTACCAGTAGCAATCTGATTATAAGTCCGTCTCGCCTTTCCTCTGAGCGTTGAGCGTCGGCCAGATCCCTGCGTCACTCCTCGTTGTCTCATTCTTGCCAGACCATGGTAATCCATTTGCTCATCCGAGGTGTGCACGTGCTCCCACAAGGCCGCAACCACGTCTGGATTGTCATGTATCAATACTCAACCAAGTTCTGCAGAGCCAGCCAATCTGTCCGCCTGTTCATTTCCCAGCCCACCGACATGCCCCGGAGAAAAGTTCAAGGTTATGCTCGAAGCGAACCAAGCCACTCCGCACGAAGTCTGCCTGTCGTCACTCTCGTCAGCATGCTTTCTGAGTCAGTTACAATCACGATGTGTGTGTGTGTCGTATTCTCCATCCAGCGGAGAGCCGCAGTGACTGCCTCCACCTCCATTCTTAAGCTGGATGTTGTGGTATCATATGCCAGGCTCTCCTGCCCCAAACATCGACCATTAGCTTTGGCTATGAACCCCCAGCCACTTCTCTCACTTCTTGACACCGAACCATCTGTGTAGATAATCACATCACCCGAGTGAGCATTGTCCTGAATTAGTTGCTGGATTTCCACTTCTGTGGCCCCTGCTGGCCACTCCCTGAACTCCCGGCTTAATATGATTATAACTCTGCACAGGTCTGACTGCTCCGCTGGCACTCTGACCCACTCCTATCCACGCCTAATGTTCTCCAAATGGCACACCTGTATGATCGTATCCTCCGCCTGAGCCATCCATGATTTCCCTCTCATCAGTCTCTGACCCTTAACTGCGTCCAGCGCCTCATGCAGTGGGTGGTCTGTGTCTGCAGCTACTCTGAGGTATGCCTTCGCCTACATCACCTTGAGCCTACCAGCAACAGTCGGCAGACCAAGGATGTAACGCATACACACTACTGGGGTGTCTCTAGTGCATCCCAGAATGACCCGCATAGCTTCGTTCTGTATGAGCTCTAACTTCACCAGCTGACTCTCTGAGACAGTGAGCAGACCTAATCAATAATCAATTACTGAGAGGATCAAGTGCTGGTATAGTGTGAAAAGCATTCTCTGCTCTGTGTCCATTGCAGCCATAGTTTTAAGTGCATTGAGTCCCTTTTGAGATCTTGTCACGACCGTCTCCACGTGGTCCTTGAAGGATAGGCTCCTGTCAAATGTGATCCCCAGATACTTCAGTTTGTTCTCTCTGCTGACATTTCTACCATCCATCGCGAGGCTTGGGACATCAGCTCTTACAATCCTGTTGTCCAGAAAGCACCACAAAACAGCCGCCTTTTCCGGGTGGATGACAGCACTCATTTCTGTGCACCAGTCAATCACTTTATCTACTGTCGCGTGTAACTCCTGGGCTGTTTGCTCCCTATCTCTCCCCTGCCTATATGCAAGAATATCATCTGGAAATGTTAGTATTCTTCCAACCCCTGGTGCTTCTAGGTTTGCAATCTTGCTCTTATACACGTTAAAGAGCACCGGTGAGACTGCAGATCCCTGTGGCAGTCCCGGGGTTAACATCCGTGGCTCTGAGGTCCATGCACCCAGACGGAGAGCAACCCGACGAGAGTGCAGGACGGCTGCTATCCAGTTCACCAACCAGGGATTGACCCCCTTCTCCATCAGTGCGGTCATCAAAATATCATAGCGAACTCTATTGTACGCATCCTCGAGATCAAGCACCGCCGCCATCGTTTCCTGTCTACTCTGGAACACCTCATAAACATCAAAGGCAAAAGTGGCTGCATTTGACCAGGTATCTTTTCCCGACCTGAAGGAATATAAAATACAAACTCCACCTAGTGCTATATGCCGAATTTAGTGTCGTGACAGAGGCGTATCCAACCAGAGTGATATGGTGGTTGCTAGAAACCATAAACTTTGATGCGTATGCTAGTTGTGACGAAGACGATTATCCGAGTGCAGTGACGTTGCTTCAGTTTCATTTCTCCTCCTTTGTGTTGACCTTAATTATTAATAGATGATATTATTCTCGTTTAATAATAATGCACGCATACATTACATACCTAAGTCTCTTCTGCCAGGTATAACTCTGAGTTATGAAATTTGAAAGCTGGAGCCAGTTGTGCTAAATATAAACAAGTGATTCATGAAATGTGGATTGTGTGAAAATAATTTGTCGCTGATAAATCACGACAGAAGAGACGATAATCATTGATAGCTGTTAACGATAAGACGATGATAAGACGATGAGGAGTATTAGAAATATTAACATAGTTACTTACAAGAAACGTGGGCCAACGTTTCGAACAGCTCGATCTTCTTTATTGTCAATGGAAGGCGCCCTCTACTGTTCGTTCGTAATTGTTCTAGTAATTGCGCTACGAACAAACTGTGTTCTAATGCACGTTGCTGTAATTGAAAGTTCATTGAGACTTCCAAATAGATTGTTGTGGATATTTGTCTCTGTGTGCCAATATAATAATTGGAAAATGGAACAACTTGTACGCTATATGGTCCTTATGTTGTATTGTTTATTTTGACAAAGACACTGCCAGATCTTGACGTCATGTCGGGGTGATGCTACATGGGAAGCCAAAGACGAATAGTTCATAAATAAATACACGTGTATTCTTTGGCGCTCATAGAAACAAGGGCAAAATTAGAGGCTAGAGGGCGCACTAGACAATATGAACATTGAAAGCTATATAATTACCGACCGGGATTCAAACCTGTCACCTCCAAACGACGACAGCGCCTCGCTGCAGCAACAAGTGTTCTTTGATGCATGACCAACTAGACAACCCTAAACAGATGCTTTCATTAGCCAGGTCTATCATCCACATGAACTCACAACTATGGCATATGGACATAATTCTTATGTAATCTTGTGAAATAGCACCCTAGGTCTCATAATTTTAGATTAAACCAGCATAGGTCAAATAGCAAACACACAAACACATCGGACCGTAAATGCTGTGTCCAGTATATTAACAAACATTTAAAGAAGAGACATGATTGGTCGGTTCCAATGCCGCACACGTACTACACAGGAAATCAATTTGGGAACCAGTTGAGGCCACTGAAACAGTTACATAAATAAACACACATAGTATTGTTTGGCGCTCACAGAAGGAGAAGGAAGTAGAGACTAGAGGACGCACTAGACAACATAAAATTTGAAAGCTATAATTATCGACCGGGATTCGAACCGGTCACCTCCAAATGACGACAGCGCCTCGCTACAGGAACAAGTGTGTTTCGATGCATGACCAACTAGACACTCCAAAAAAAGTGTCTTCTTTAGTCATGTCTATCATACACATGAACCTACAAATATGGATTACGGACAGCCCGGGAAGGTTAACCCGGTCGACAAATGCCCGCAGAAGTCGGATGTGTCGGCCTAACGGAGCAAGAACGCAGCTCTGCTGTAAACAGGCACAACGCAATCACGTCCGAAAAAAAAACTCCGGATGGACGCAGAAGAAGAAGAATACGGACATAATTCGTATCAAACCATTGAGATAGCAACCATAGGTCTCATAACCAGCATAGGTCAAATCACAAACACAAAAACACATCGGACTGTAAATGTTGTATCCAGTATGATTTCCTGATTTCCTAAATGTCCCAAAGGAAGATAGGAAGTTTATTTTTCAACCACTGGGACAGTCAATTAACAGAGGGCAGCTATACATGCCCCAAAGAAAGACAAGAAGTTTATTTCTCAACAGCTGGAGAGTCAATTAACAGAGGACATCTGTAAATGTCCCAAAGAAAGATAGGAAGTTTATTTCTCAACAACTGGAGAGTCAATTAACAGAGGAAATCTGTAAATGTCCCAAAGAAAGATAGGAAGTTTATTTCTCAACAGCTGGAGAGCCAATTAACAGAGGAAATCTGTAAATGTCCCAAAGAAAGATAGGAAGTTTATTTCTCAACAGCTGGAGAGTCAATTAACAGTGGAAATCTGTAAATGTCCCAAAGAAAGATAGGAAGTTTATTTCTCAACAGCTGGAGAGTCAATTAACAGAGGAAATCTGTAAATGTCCCAAAGAAAGATAGGAAGTTTATTTCTCAACAGATGGGGAGTCAATTAACAGAGGACATCTGTAAATGTCCCAAAGAAAGATAGGAAGTTTATTTCTCAACAGCTGGGGAGTCAATTAACAGAGGAAATCTGTAAATGTCCCAAAGAAAGATAGGAAGTTTATTTCTCAACAGCTGGGGAGTCAATTAACAGAGGAAATCTGTAAATGTCCCAAAGAAAGATAGGAAGTTTATTTCTCAACAGCTGGAGAGTCAATTAACAGAGGAAATCTGTAAATGTCCCAAAGAAAGATAGGAAGTTTATTTCTCAACAGCTGGAGAGTCAATTAACAGAGGAAATCTGTAAATGTCCCAAAGAAAGATAGGAAGTTTATTTCTCAACAGCTGGGGAGTCAATTAACAGAGGACATCTGTAAATGTCCCCACAGTGTTCATGTACAAAATGTGGCAATCAATGTGGGTAAGTTAGTTCGTTATTTTAGGGAGATAACTCCATAAAACCCTCAACAGTTTCTGATGTGACCATAATAGGGGCATAATATCATCTTGGCCTTCTGCTTTAGACGAATACACGCGGAATTAAAGGGTAGTAAAATCGCCAGTGGTCATAGACAGCCCACTACTATACAACTCTACTACATTTTAATTCCACAACTAACCTTTTTCTTTTTTTTTTAATTGCATATCCATTATGACATCACAGTCAACACCAACATTTCTGCCGTTGTGATCGCTTCTCAAGTTTACGTTCAGTAGTTTGTCATTGCTTTCTGAACTACCGGCACCGATACCAATGCAAAAGCAAAGCAACGCGGTGTGCTGCCAAATCGCGGGCAGCTGTGTTTCGAACACAGGTATACGGGATTATGAAACACGTCTGAAAATTCCTTCGCCAAGGAGGTCGGCAACTCACCTTTAGGGAAGATAAAAAAAATCATATCAGAGACTAGTGATCGTGTGTGACGCCCAACTCTGACTACAAGCAAACTTTGAGTAAATGATGATGATAATGTTGGTGTCACAGGTGAGGGGGCTGCGTGGTCTCCAGGTATGGTGTCCGCCTCGAGTGCTGGAGATCCCTGGTTCAAGCCCCGGTGATGGCCGGGATTTTGTCACGTGGACTTCTAGTAATACAATTTCCCCTGGTCTCTGGGTAGTAAGATCGGATGCCCGTGTGTATTGTTGCGCACGTAAAATATCCATGGCAGTTGGAAATCGAAAAAGAGTAGCCTAACGGCTCTGCCCGGGCAAAATTTCGACTTAAAAATCTACCCAAAGTAATTCAGGATCCTCGCCGGTGCTACGGAGTTCGTACACTGAGCTGAGTTTCTCCAAACTCAGGTTTGAGTTAGGAGGAGAACTGAGCACTTATGGGTTACACCCGTGTGCCGTGATGTTGATCCATCGACTAAACTAAAAAAAACTAAGATGATGATGATGATTTTAATTAGAATTAGGCTAACTTTAGGCTACCACCGTAGGTTGACATATCTTCACGCACACAATTGGCTATCAAAAACAGCGGTGAACGTTTTACTATTTTAAAATAATCTCTGCGACGCAAAATCGCCTGCCGGTTTGTCAACACAATCATTCCCAAATATAAACTTGCACTAACAAACGGCAACAAGGCCCGATTTCAGGAACGTTTGGAATACATTCTGGTGCAAGAAATTAATGACCCAAGGGTGGTAGATATGTAGATAATATTTTCATCGTTGATATCTACAGACAACCAACAAACAGTAAGTGCAGTTAATTTCGAAATATTCGAGAACGGATAATTTCGAACCTTAGGCGTAGGAATTACGAATGAGGCAAGTACATACATATAATGTATGCACAATCTGGTAAAAGGTTTTTATACTTGACTTTTTATATAAAACCATCAAGTAGAAATTATTGTCTTGTCGAGTATATGGTAGCTTGTTAACCACAATCAATTGATAAAATAGTAAAACTATAAGGTAGACCAAGAAGACGGTGGAGAGATAATATATATACAGACCTACAAGCACTTGGAATCAACGACTGGCAAGAGAAGGTCAACCAGAGAGACGAATGGAGACGGATTGTATCTGCAGCAAAGAACCTCAATGGCTCGGAACGCTGAAGAAGAAGAAGAAGAAGATAATGTCATTAGTTCCCATTAGCAGCTGGATGTGTACACCAACAAGACATTTCAATCTTCTAATGCTTCTTGTAATGGATTTGAACTACCGTTCTATTGCTTGTTATTACTAAACTGGGATTTCAGTTTCAATTTTGTAAATTTAAATTGCTGACTTTACCTTAATGTATAAATCGATTCTTGGCGATTATAATGCAGTTTGTGCAAACATTATAAGTATATACTTGTCTGACCCGTAGTTCTACGCCCAGAGTAACACATTTCGCCATTAATTGCACTTATTATTTATTGGTTTGTCTGTATATATCAGAAATTTAAATATTATCTAGAAATCGACCACTCTTATCTCATCAATATATTACGCCAGAATGTATTCTACACGTTTCCTGAATTCGTTAAGGCTGGTGTACTGCCTGCAGCAATCATGATCCAAACACACAAACAGTCGGAGCTCAAGTTTTAAGTTGACAGTGTCGATTGATGCTAGTTCAGACGCTTCAACGTGTTATGGTCATTGTTGAGAAGAATCGACAGAATTTAAGGCAATCAAAACATCTGCAACTTTTCCATCCACAGTGTCTTCGACATTCTAATTGTCTCTCTGTTGTAACTCAACCTTGATGTGGTACGGGCATTTGAGTGTTCCAGTTTTAGTTTTGTTCAGGCGACGGATCAACATCACGGCACACGGGCGTAACCCATAAGTGCTCCGTTCTACTCCTAACTCAAGCCTGAGTCCGGAGAATCTCAGCTCAGTGCACGAACTCCGTAGCACCGGCGAGGATCCTAAAATACTATGGGTAGATTTTTAATTCGAAATTGTATCCGGGCAGCGCCGTTAGGATTATCTTTTTTCGATTCCCAACTGCCAAGGGATATTTTATTTGCGCAACAATACACATGGGCGTCCGATCTCACTACCCAGAGACCAGGGGTAATTTCGTTACTAGACGTCGACGTGAAAAATCCCGGCCCTCGCCGGGGCTTGAACCCGGGACCTCCAGCACTCGAGGCGGACACCATACCTCGAGACCACTCAGTCCCCTTGAGTATTGCAATGACCCCGAGATATAGAGAACTAGAGTAGTTACTGCTTGAGTCTGCCAAGTCAAGGGATTGAGACGAGATGAAGTGGGGCACAAAACCTGTTACCTTGTAGGTAGACTAGGGACAGTCAAGGGATTGAGACGAGACGAAGTGGGGCACAAAACCGGTTACATTGTAGGTAGACTAGGGACAGTCAAGGGATTGAGACGAGACGAAGTGGGGCACAAAACCTGTTACATTGTAGGTAGACTAGGGACAGTCAAGGGATTGAGACGAGACGAAGTGGGAAACAAAACCTGTTACCTTGTAGGTAGACTAGTGACAGTCAAGGGATTGAGACGAGATGAAGTGGGGCACAAAACCTGTTACCTTGTAGGTAGACTAGGGACAGTCAAGGGATGGAGACGAGATGAAGTGGGGCACAAAACCTGTTACCTTGTAGGTAGACTAGGGACAGTCAAGGGATTGAGACGAGGTGAAGTGGGGAACAAAACCTGTTACCTTGTAGGTAGACTAGGGACAGTCAAGGGATTGAGACGAGATGAAGTGGGGCACAAAACCTGTTACATTGTAGGTAGACTAGGGACAGTCAAGGGATTGAGACGAGACGAAGTGGGGCACAAAACCTGTTACCTTGTAGGTAGACTAGGGACAGTCAAGGGATTGAGACGAGACGAAGTGGGGCACAAAACCTGTTACCTTGTAGGTAGACTAGGGACAGTCAAGGGATTGAGACGAGACGAAGTGGGGCACAAAACCTGTTACCTTGTAGGTAGACTAGGGACAGTCAAGGGATTGAGACGAGACGAAGTGGGGCACAAAACCTGTTACATTGTAGGTAGACTAGGGACAGTCAAGGGATTGAGACGAGACGAAGTGGGGCACAAAACCTGTTACATTGTAGGTAGACTAGGGACAGTCAAGGGATTGAGACGAGACGAAGTGGGGCACAAAACCTGTTACCTTGTAGGTAGACTAGGGACAGTCAAGGGATTGAGACGAGACGAAGTGGGGCACAAAACCTGTTACCTTGTAGGTAGACTAGGGACAGTCAAGGGATTGAGACGAGGTGAAGTGGGGAACAAAACCTGTTACCTTGTAGGTAGACTAGGGACAGTCAAGGGATTGAGACGAGGTGTAGTGGGGAACAAAACCTGTTACATTGTAGGTAGACTAGGGACAGTCAAGGGATTGAGACGAGACGAAGTGGGGCACAAAACCTGTTACATTGTAGGTAGACTAGGGACAGTCAAGGGATTGAGACGAGACGAAGTGGGGCACAAAACCTGTTACATTGTAGGTAGACTAGGGACAGTCAAGGGATTGAGACGAGACGAAGTGGGGCACAAAACCTGTTACATTGTAGGTAGACTAGGGACAGTCAAGGGATTGAGACGAGATGAAGTGGGGCACAAAACCTGTTACCTTGTAGGTAGACTAGGGACAGTAAAGGGATTGAGACGAGACGAAGTGGGGCACAAAACCTGTTACATTGTAGGTAGACTAGGGACAGTCAAGGGATTGAGACGAGACGAAGTGGGGCACAAAACCTGTTACCTTATAGGTAGACTAGGGACAGTCAAGGGATTGAGACGAGACGAAGTGGGGCACAAAACCTGTTACATTGTAGGTAGACTAGGGACAGTCAAGGGCTAGGGAAAGAAATAACGGAAACTGATTGTGGAAATGGGATGTACAGTGTAGTCACTAGAAGCAGCACGTGTATAAAATATTCTGGAATTGAAAGTGAGTGGACATAAAAAATCGACACACGCACTACTGCAATATTTTTTTTTATTCGCATATCCTTTACAGGACATCGCTGTCAACAGCAGCATCTTTCAGCTGCCTGTTGATTTCTTGGCAAGATTACGCTCAATAGTTTGCCATTGCTTTCTGAGCGGCCGGCTAAGTGTCCCGCAAGTCATCAGCGGGGGACTAACCGCTCCCAGCTCGCTCCCGCTACGAGACTCTGCGTGACAAACGGGATTACGGAGAAAGTGTTGTAACCCCTCAGCCAGAGAGACCGGCACTGCAATATTAGTGATATTTAATATGTGTTCAATACACTGGATCTATATTTTTATCTTTATCCATGTGTGTCCAACATACTCGATATACATAATTATGCTACTTTACGTGTTCAATTTCGTATAAGAACTGCAATTGTTTTTTTCTTCATTAATTTATATTTCGGATACTAATTTACGAAACATTTGATCAGCACTCGTATGTGTTCAAGATACAGGTTCGATACAACGGGTCAACATCTTCCCTGCTATACTTTATTGGTACTTTATTGGACATTGAGGGGAACATTTTGCTTAAGAAGTGAAGGCAGGAGACTAGAAGTAAAGTAAAGTAAAGTAAAGTAAAGTAAAGTAAAGTTAAAGTACAGTAAACTAAAGTAAAGTAAAGTAAAATAAAAGTAAAAGTAAAGTAAAGTAAAGTAAAAGTAAAGTAAAGTTAAAGTTAAAGTAATGTAAAGTTAAAGTAAAGTAAAGTAAAGTAAAGTTAAAGTAAAGTAAAGTAAAGTAAAGTTAAAGTAAAGTAAAGTAAAGTTAAAGTAAAGTAAAGTAAAGTTAAAGTAAAGTTAAAGTAAAGTTAAAGTAAAGTAAAGTAAAGTAACAAGAAAAGTAAAGTAAAGAAAAGTAAAGTAAAATTAAAGTAAAGTAAAGTTAAAGCAGAGCAAAGTAAACTAAAGTAAAGTAAAACAAAGTAAAGTAAAGTAAAGTAAAGTAAAGTAAAGTTAAAGTAAAATGAAAGTTAAAGTAAAGTAAAGTAAAGTAAAGTAATATTAAAGTAAAGTAAAATTAAAGTAAAGTTAAAGTTAAAGTAAAGTAAAGTAAAGTAACAAGAAAAGTAAAGTAAAGTAAAGTAAAGTTAAAGTAAAGTTAAAGTAAAGTAAAGTTAAAGCAGAGCAAAGCAAAGCAAAGTAAAGTAAAGTAAAGTAAAGTTAAGTAAAGTAAAGTAAAGTAAAATGAAAGTTAAAGTAATGTAAAGTAAAGTAAAGTAAAGTAATATTAAAGTAAAGTAAAATTAAAGTAAAGTTAAAGTTAAAGTAAAGTAAAGTAAAGTAACAAGAAAAGTAAAGTAAAGTAAAGTAAAGTAAAGTAAAGTTAAAGAAAAGTTAAAGCAGAGCAAAGTAAAGTAAAGTAAAGTAAAGTAAACTGAAGTGAATTAAATTAAAGTAAAGTAAAGTAAAGTAAAGTAAAGTAAAGTAAAGTAAAGTAAACTTTGAACGGCTTAGGTGCATTGGGTATAATGACTAGAAGTTACAGTTTAAGGTTACTGTGGGCGATGTGGTCAGTATCAATCCATCCGTCTTTACTTCCCACGACAATTCCTAGTACCCATTTTAAGATGATTCGATTGAGGACATTTTAAAAATTCGATTCTCCTCCCTCTAAATTCCCTAATTTAGCCTATTTTATTCTGTCTTTTTTTGGGGAGCTTAGACATTCAAGCAACTCACCCCAAGCCTTATCATTCTTCGAGAAATTATGTAGCACATTCCATGTCTTCTCTATAGTATACCGCCGTGCCTTAAATGCTCTACTGCATGCCTCTTTAGATCTTCCTCCATGTAGCTTGTGAGACACGGTAGCTTAGGTGCTAGCACAATGTGTGACATGATAGCTCAGTTGTTGACACATTGTGAGACACGGTAATTCAGTTGTTGAAACACCCGCCTGCTAACTAGATGGTATTGTTTTACATACCTCCCAGAAGGCGATACTATTTTTTCTTCTCTACATGTGTTCTGTTGTTATTTACAATTGTTCTGTATTTATTTACAATTGCTCTGTTATTCTTTACAAGTATTCTATTATTATTTACAATTTTTCTGTTATTATCTACACATTTTCTTTTATTATATCATCATAAAGTGCATTGCCGACTGGCGTGGGCGTTCATGACTCCCCACAAATCTATAACAGAGTGGCTCTGTTAAATGGTTTAGATGGCATGGCGTGCAAAGGGAAAAGGGTCTAGTAGGTGATGCACGCGTAAGCACCCGGTTGTTAAGTAACTAGGGACGCTCACGCGCTGACGTGGAGGCAGGGAACGTATTAGTTACCACCAAGATCTCAGGCCAGCAGGACTTGGGTCTACATCTATACAATATGTTACGTTTTTGATATGAAGATGTTTCCTGCAATAAACTTAGACAGTAACTACTGCTTGGCCTCTGCGTTCGTTCAGTTGCATTCGTGTCCCGTTGCTCTGTTATAGGACACGAAATGGTGCCGTGACCGCTTACTGAATAGGGACCGCAGTTGGCGGGGGGATGGGGGACAAAAAGGTCCCAAGAATTAGTGAATACGTCAATTACCCAAATAACAAGAACACGAGAAAAAGAGAATATAGAGAATGGCCTCAAATTAAAGAGATAAAACAGTTCTCAGTGAATATGACTGATCCGAGTTCATGCATAATAGAAATAGGAAAATTTAGAATTAGGACATTGATTGATTCGGGAGCTCAAGTCAGCGTGATCAAGGACAATTTTTTAAACCGCATATTAAAGAATTTCAGAATATTCTGGAATCAGGACACCCTTCACTCTGTTACCGGGCAAAATTTATAGGTGGTTGGTCAAACAATGATAAATTTCAAATTAGGAGGAATTAATGTAAGACACCTTTTCCATGTAGTCAGAGATTTAAACAGGAACATGATTTTAGGTAGAGATTTCTTAGTGAAAAATGGTGTAAGACCTTTTTTTTGATTTACGTAAGTTGAAGTTTCAAAATGTTTATGTTGATTTGGAGGAAGATATGCACGTATCGGCAATAGTCAGAGTAAAAACGTCCATGACCTTAAAACCACAAACTGTCAATCTGATACAGGCAACAATGAAAAATAATACGTATTTTTCAATAGGACAAACAGTTAGAATAACGGAGTCGGAAAGAGAGATAATAGACGAACCTGGTCTAGAGGTCCCAGATGGAATAATGACATTAGACAAACACTTTAGTTTTCCAGTGATGGTTATTAACAACACAGGGAAGGAGATTAAATTATACAGAGGATATGTAATTGCTAAAATAGCAAATGATCCTAACACCGTATTAACAATCGGAAGAGAAGAAATGTCAAACAGTAAGTATGTAGAAACTCCCACTAAAAGAAACAATATCAGAAATAGAAGTAGAGGAAGCTGGAATGTACAGAATGATGAATTGATCCATGCATTCAGAGAACATACATCTCAAATACATTCAATAGACAAAACAACGTCACTCTTGAAGAGAGAACAAGAATTATTATCACAGTTAAAAGCTTCACCACAGAATAAGGAAATATTAGAAAAACTAGTAAAAGAGAACCAAGATGTTTTTGCGGTTAACGACTTAGAACTGGGGAAGACCAAAACAGTTACTATGGAAATTATCACTGGAAATCACCCACCAATTAGTTTGAAACCGTATAGAACTCCTTTAAGGAATAGAGAAATTGTAGAAAAAGCAATCGAGGATATGCTAAAAGCAGGAATAATAACAATATCAAACTCAGAGTGGTCATCTCCGATAGTTATTGTGACCAAAGCCGACGGCTCACACCGGTTCTGCTGCGACTATAGAGCGCTAAACAAGATCACCAAAAATGTAGCATATCCATTACCAGTAATTGATGACATTTTGGGATTACTTAATGGTTCTACTTTTTTCACTACACTGGATGTTGGTCTGGATTTTGGTGCATCCCCATGTCGCCAGATGCTCAGAAGAAAAGTGCTTTCTGTACTCACGTGGGTTCTTATGAATTTTTACGAATGCCATTTGGAGTCAAGACAGCCCCTTCTCATTATATGTTATTGATTAATCAAGTATTAGAAGGGATGCAAAAATCTGCATTGACATACATAGATGATATTTTGATCTATACATCAGGAGACGTACACGACCACCTAAAACATGTAAGATTAGTCTTTGACAGGCTAAGACTACACGAAGTTAAACTGAAATTGAGTAAGTGTGAATTTTTTAAAACGGAAACCAAATACTTGGGTTACATCATTGATAGAGAAGGAATCAAACCTGATCAAAACAAAATAAAAGTCATTAATGAAGTACCGTCCCCGACCAACGTGAGAGAGGTAAGGGCTTTTATCGGGTTATGTGGGTGTTATCGACGGTTCATCCCGAACTTTGCACAAAATCGCGGAACCCATCACAAACCTAACTTGCAAATATGCAAGTAGAATGAGGATTGTCAAAGAGCATTTGATTTTCTAAAAAATAGTTTAACAGTGGTTCCATTATTGGCACATCCAGATTTAAACAAACAATTAATTATGTATACAGACGCTTCAGATAATGCCATAGGAGCATGCCTAACTCAACCATATGACGGTGAAAACTCAGGAATACCAGGAGTTAAGAATGAAAGACCGATTTACTTTCTTTCACACAAACTTAGTAGATCGCAGAAGAAATGGTCGACAGTGGAAAAAGAGGCTTATGCTGTACACTACGCCTTACAAAAATTGAATTGTTACCTACATAACGCCAATTTCATTATTAAAACTGATCACATGCCATTAAAATCTTTGTTAGTAGCTCCAGTACAGAATAGGAAAATACAAACGTGGGCGCTAAATTTACAAGGCTATAATGCAAAAGTGGAATATATATCAGGTAAGGAAAATACATGCGCTGATTTATTATCCAGAATCCCATATCCGGAGATGTCTGAAACTACTGAAGATGAGGGTGAACCAGAGATAGACTACCGAAACTGGCAAGTAAATATATTAGATTCTGCCAAATTAAATAGAGAAGTTTTTGGAAGTTCACAGATAGAACAAAATTCTGAACCAATAGCGGAAGAACCACGGTTGGTACATTTTAATATGGAAGAAGAACAAGAAATGGACCCAAAAGTAATAGAAATAAAACAGAAGTTGAAAGAAACAGGTGAAAACAGTTTCAAAAAGAACTTTGTAGAATTACAGGAAGACAGTTATATTATGTGAATGAAAAAAGTGAAGAAAGCGTATTGAGAAAATACATTCCGAAACATTTAGAAATTGAAATTTTGAAGGCATATCATGACGAAAATGGTCATCTCGGTCGTGACAAATTATTCCAAACTCTCAAGAATAAATATTACTGGCCAAATTTATTTAAGAGTATTTGTAAATATGTTGACGCATGTGAGAAATGTAGGATAATAAATATGAAAGTAATCAAATGCCCCTTACAAGAAACTGATATCCCTCAGTTTCCCATGCAGAAAATAAGCTTCAGGTCCTCACCCTAGAACACTCTCGGGGAATATCTATCTACTACATATAGTGGATTGCTATAGTTTTTTGGCCAGAAGTTTATCCTATCCCGGATAAGAGTGCTGATTCCATTATCAACATCTTCCTACAAGAGTATATACCACGATTTAGTTGTCCCCAGACAATCCTTACAGATAATGGAAAATAATTCGTGAACAAGAAGTTTGAGAAATTACTACAAGATCTGAATATTGTCCACATAAATTGTACACAAAATTGAAGAACATATCATTTTCATGGATTATATGATTCGTTTTTTTTTTTTTTGAAAACTTTATTTTATAAAGTTTTGTGAGTACAAGGGAGGATAAATGTGACTACTTCTTACTATCTTCTTGGTGCTCACCAACCATTTCTCTGTCTATCCTGTGTTGTTTAGTTGATGTTCGCCAGAGTATGATATGTTGCATAACGCATGATAATCTTCAATTTTTGTTTATATACCAATGATTTCGATGGACATACGTGTCTATGAAATATGTAGGCGGATTGCTTGTGAAGTGTATTATAAAGTGAGATGTTGTAATGTAGAATGTTACGATGTTACGATGGGAAAATATAGAAGAAATAATTAAGGTGTAATGTTGATGGTGAATGAAGAAGAAGTATAAGTTCACGGAAAATAATAGAAGAAGTGTAAGGTTGGTTGGAGGTCATAGCGGGTGGCTATAAGACATAAGTAGTAGAGTAGTGGAGTTGTAGGAGTAGATGGACTGTGGAGTAATGAATAAAAGTCAGTTCCATGTTAGAGGTATATGATTTTCGTGGTTAGGAGTTGAACCATGTTAAAGTTGTTTAAGACATGTAAGCGGGATGCTTGTGATTTTACAGAAACGAAGAAGAAGTAATATTGTGGTTGGGAGAATAGCGCTTGGTATAGGATTATTTGGGGTAAGATGGGTAAGAATATAGAATTAGCGGATAGTGGTCTTGAAGCATAACTCGTGGGTTGAAGATTTAGGTTAAGTGTGTTTTGAGTTAAGACTTTTCGGGGAAAAGTCTCGTTGAGGGTAGAGAGGAAATATAACAGAGTGGCTCTCTTAAAGGGTTTAGATGGCATGTCGTGCAAAGGGAAAAGGGTCTAGTAGGTGATGCACGCGTGAGCACCCGGTTGTTAAGTAACTAGGGACGCTCACGCGCTGACGTGGAGGCAGGGAACGTATTAGTTACCACCAAGATCTCAGGCCAGTAGGACGTGGGTCTACATCTATACAATATGTTACGTTTTTGATATGAAGATGTTTCCTGCAATAAACTTAGACAGTAACTACTGCTTGGCCTCTGCGTTCGTTCAGTTGCATTCGTGACCCGTTGCTCTGTTATAGATCTCATTCTTTGGTTTTCTGGATCAGCTCTACCGTTGATATTTCTCCATGCCACCGTCGCAATCCATCCAGCATAATTTCTTTTGGTCTGCCTCTGCCTCTTTTCCCCTAGATCTTTCCAGTTGTCACGATGTTCCCCAATGCCTCTCTTCTCATCACATGACCAAAACAAGTAGTTTGCCTGTTTCTTATTGTTGTATATAATGTTCTAGTTTCATTAGCCTCTTTCAGGCATTCGTTGTTAGTTGTTTTGGCATTCCAAGGAATTCACAACATTCGTCTCAAGAACCACATCTCTGTTGCTTCCAATCTCTTCCTAATTTGTTCATTTACATCCCAAGATTCACAGCCATATAACAAAACAGGTTCCACATAGTGAGTGGCACCTTGAAGTCTTAAGAGACCAAAGTATTTAGTTGGAATGTGGCCAAAATTCCATCACAATGCCTGGGCAGAGCTTCAGAGAAACATGTGGTGCCCAAACGACATGTTCCCTCTCTCGGCCTCGCCCTGTGTTTTCCAGAGGAATGGGTAACCAGTAGTCTGGCACAAGGTAGGCTGCAGACGCTGGCGGCACTGCATCAAACCTCCGAGACCTCGCCTCCACGAGAAGGTGGCGGGTAGCGGCCAGACCCTGGATCCCAAGGGACCCGACTTAGACGCGCTCAGCCAAGTCCCACAGGTGAGGGCCTCGTACGCGCCTGGATCGTAGGGTGCGTACATCTGTCATCACAGTGTCCGGACCTGTGTAAAGTGTATACTACCGTGAGACGGTAAGCATGTATTAGGTCTAGAATTGCCACAGTTATCTAAGTAGGATCGTGTCATCTAAGGAACCTCGACTGATTTAATGAGCCATTCGCGATTTCACCGTGAGACAGTGTGAACGTAAACATGCATGGCTTAATCTTTTTGACAAGCATAGCAATATATATATATATTGCTATGCTTGTCTCAAAGATGTATGTATGTATATATATATATATATATATATATATATATATATATATATATATATATATATATATATATATATATATATATATATATATATATCACATATGCCATTTTTGCTCTTAGACAACTTATAGAAAAATCAATCGAATTCAATGAAACACTTACACTTTACTTAGCTTTGTCGACCAAGAAAAGACATTTGATAGAGTAGATAGAAACAAGCTGTGGAAAATCCTTAAACAGTATGGAGTTAGTACACATTTAACAAACCTACGCAGAAGTTTATCAACAACAGTGAATGCATAATGAGAGTAACTGGAGGACACTCAGAACAATTCACTATAAGATTTGGAGTACGACAAGGTTGTGTCCTGTCCCCTCTCTTGTTCATAACATATATAGACAACATATGTAAAGAAATCAGCCAAACGGAGACCGCAAGAACACTGCATGACGAGAACACAGAAGAAGAACCATCTGCAAATTTAACCATTAGAGAACTCCTGTTTGCGGACGACGGAGCACTAATAGCAAAATCAGAAGCTGAATTACAAGACCACATGAATAGTCTAAACGAAATGTGTAGGGAACATAGCATGAAAATTAGCACAAGTAAAACAGAGGTAATGACTATAACTAAAGAATGAAAAAAAAAACAACAACAATGATTTACCTAAACGAACATCCCTTGAAACAAGTAAAGAATTTCAAGTACCTAGGAAGTATAATATCATCAAATGGCAAATCAGAGGACGAGAACTAAAATAGATGCAATAAGGCAAACCAACTCAATGGACAAATGGCACCAATACTAAAGAACAAACATGTATCAATAACTACTAAAAAAGCACTTTACAACACAATATTCCTACCAACTCTATGTTACCAGTACCAAACCTGGACAATGAAAGAAAAAGAGAAAAGAAAAATCACAACAATAGAAATGAGATTCTTGAGAAGAATACTCAACGTATCAAGAAGAGACAAGATCAGAAATGAAGCTGCACTAGATTTTATTAGAAGGCAGCAAGTCAAATGGTTTGGCCTGCAAATAGGTTACCAACTAACAGTATAGCAAAACTAGCAGTGATGTACAGACCAGAGGGAAGCAGAGGAAGAGGCCGACCACGTAAACGATGGAAACAGGGAATAGCAGATACATGAAGCCCATAAGCGGGCACTCTCCCGCTGTTTATACTTCACCTCGACACCACAAGGTACAAGAGGAACATGACGAGATTATATATATATATATATATATATATATATATATATAAACAAAAGTGTAGTTACAGTCCACATTTCTCATTACATTTTAAACATACATTAAGGTGCGCATGGCCAAATGGATAAGAGCGGTGTTCTTAAACATCCGTTGTGCTGATGCCGAGGTTAGCGGTTCATCCCTTACACCGGACATCTGGTCTAAAATGTTGACCTGTCGTCCTTGACTTGGGGACGTTAATTACAAGTACCTCTGAAGTCGGAGTGGGTTCACCTGATGGCGAGGGACACTGTTAATAGGGAGAGCTAACCTACACGCAAAAGTCAGTCCATCACTGCTATAAAAATAGTGTGTATGGACTATGCTTGAGTTCAAAGCGAGCAAGCGCAAATATATATATATATATATATATATATATATATATATATATATATATATATATATATATATATATATATATATATATATATATATATATATATATATATAAAGACGACCTAGCTTAAAATGGATACCAGAACATTTATTTTGGGAAGGAAAGCTGACCGATGCGATACCGACTGTGTCACCCATTGAGTCCCGTGTGGCCTATACACATATGGGTATAACCCCAGAAGCTCAGTGCGCCTTCAGCCTGTAAAAAGCACTTTTTATAATGAGAAAATGCTACCTTATACTACTCCAGTTTTGTACCTCAGACAGGCTCCTGCCGTGCAATGATACGGAGAGGCGGCTGCATCAGGTGGCACAGTAAGGAGGTGGCATAAGCAGCGAAGGAGGGGCGGCATTTCGAAGACTTGCATCATTAAGGAACGGAATTTCGAAGGCGTGCATCGTGCTGAGAAAATCTACCGCAAGGTCCTGACCTCAGACCACCTAAATGTTTCACCAGCTTCTCTAACAGCTTCTTGTTGTTCGCGAGACACACTTATGTCACACAGTGATATACAACTATATATTACACTGATAAACACACATGTCATATACTGATACAAACATATTTATTACACTGATAAACACATATGTCATACACTGATAAAAATATTTATTACACTGATAAACACATATGTCATACACTGATACAAACATATTTATTACACTGATAAACACATGTCACACACTGATACAAACATATTTATTACACTGATAAACACATATGTCACACACTGATACAAACATATTTATTACACTGATAAACACATATGTCACACACTGATACAGACATATTTATTACACTGATAAACACATATGTCACACACTGATACAAATATTTATTACACTGATAAACACATATGTCACACACTGAGTAAAAAAATATTTATTACACTGATAAACACACGTGTCACACACTGATACAAACATATTTATTTTATTGATAAACACATATGTCACACACTGATACAAACATATTTATTACACTGATAAACACATGTGTCACACACTGACACAAACATATTTATTACACTGATAAACACATATGTCACACACTGATACAAACATTTATTACACTGATAAACGCATGTGTCAAACACTGATGAAAACATATTTATTACACTGATAAACACATATGCCACACACTGACACAAACATATTTATTACACTGATAAACTGATGGCTGTAGAAATGTGGTTTCTGAGGAAAATGCAAAGAATACCATGGACAGCCAGAAAGACCAATGAACAATTTCTTCAAGAAACAAATGAAGATCGTAAACTGATTAGAGACATTAGACGTAGACAGTCACAGTTTTTTGGGCATATTATGAGAAGAAATGATCTGGAGAACTTGGTGACAACTGGTAAAATCGAGGTAAGGTCAAGGGGAAGACCTAGAAGCAAGTACCTTGATGGCTTGGCCTTGTGGCATGGTCGAGACAGAAATACGGAGCTGATCCACGACTCTGGTGATCGAGTGAGATGGTAGAACATGACCGCCCACGCTTACCGGCATGGCACATGATGGATGGATGGATGGATGGATAAACACATGTGTCACACACTAATACAAACATTTATTACACTGATAAATGCATGTGTCAAACACTGATAAAAATATATTTATTACACTGATAACCACACATGTCACATACTGACACAAACATATTTATTACACTGATAAACACATACGTAACACACTGATACAAAAATATTTTTACACATATAAACGCATGTGTCACACACGGATACAAACATATTTATTAAACTGATAAACACGTATGTCACAAACTGATAAAATATTTATTACACTGATAAACACATATGTCACACACTGATAAAAAATATTTATTACACTGATAAACACATATGACACACACTGATAAAAATATTTATTATACTGAGAAACACATACGTCACACACTGATACAAATATTTATTATACTGATAAACACATATGTCATACACTGATAAAAATATTTATTACACTGATAAACACATATGTCACACACTGATAAAAATATTTACACTGATAAACACATATGTCACACACTGATAAAAAAATATTTATTACACTGATAAACACATATGACACACACTGATAAAAATATTTATTATACTGAGAAACACATACGTCACACACTGATAAAAATATTTATTACACTGATAAACACATATGTCACACACTGATACAAACATATTTATTACATTGATAAACACATGTGTCACAGACTGATACAAACATATTTATTACATTGATAAACACATATGTCACACACTGATAAAAATATGTTTTACACTGATAAACACATATGTCACACACTGATAAAAAATATGTTTTACACTGATAAACACATATGTCACACACTGATAAAAAATGTTTATTACACTGATAAACACATATGTCACACACTGATAAAAAATGTTTATTACACTGATAAACACATATGTCACACACTGATACAAACATATTTATTACACTTATAAGTACATATGTCACACACTGATACAAACATATTTATTACACTGATAAGTACATATGTCACACACTGATAATTTCTTGTCATACACTGATGATTTCTTGCCACACACTGATAATTTCTTGTCATACACTGGTAATTTCGTGTCAACACTGATGATTTCTTGTCCAACACTGATAGTTTCTTGTCACATACTCATAACCATGCGTGTCATAACTCACAACACTTTTGTCACATACTGATAAAGACATGTCACACACTGATTGTGTAGGTACACTGCCTACATATTTGACTGAAAACTCTGTCCAATTAATAAACACTTGTCACTGCAGTGATTGATGTTCTTCTTCTAGTAAAATAAGGTGCAGATAGAAGATTCCATTCATCGAGCTGACACCGTGATGAGATGACTCATACTCTACAGTACTTTCGAAGAAATTCAACATTTCTTTGTCTTAAAGGCACAACGACCAATAATGTGTTTGCATGCGAGGTGGGTACTTTTATCAGCGATCTTAGAACTCACGGCTCCATACTTTCAACCCCACTGGATGACATGATTGGTCATCATCACTCTTGACGGACAAACAACAACGGCGGCTAGTTACTATATCCCTCATCTCATTGGGTCAGGTCTTAGTCAGATATGACTGAGCTACCGTATGACAGTAGACGGTAGTACCTGTTTTCTGTTAGCGCCGAATGTTGGGTGGCGATCACTAAACCTGACACCCCACATTGTGCCAACGGCTTCGTGCGGAGGAGTGCAACTGGGAGGGTACAAGCCTTACCCTAGTCCGAGGAAATGCAACCTAAATACTAAATGTCATGGCAGGCCCTAAACCTTGGTAAGCAACTGGACTAGGATCAAAGCTTCGACTGGCGGAAAGTTTTAGCTTTGATTTGTTGATCCGGCAGCTTCTGCAGCTTGTTTTGTTCCAACTCAATGTGGAATATTGTGTTCCAATATATTTCAACAGTTTTCATCCACTTTATAGTTTTCATGAAGACTTGGAACAAATTTTGACGCAGCAATCTACGCTCTCAGTTCAATAGTTCTGGATGATGCCTGCGCTCTATTTTCTGAGCCATGATTTATGTTATTGCAATAAAAACAAAATACGTTAGCAAATGTACTTTTGAACTTTGAACTCATTGTTAAGTAAATGAAAATATTAGCTGTTGCGTTGATTCCTTCAAGCTGAAACAAAATAGTTAATACTGCCACGAGCAAGTTCTTCTGTCTGCCTGCATACGTCATTTCAGGGTATATGAGGACGAATATAAAAACAACAGTTCCAGGGGCGTAGCAGGAAATGAAGACAATGGAGATAATCGTGACCATTTTGACAACTTTAGTATCCCTGGTTGAAATAACTGCATGTTTCTGTGAAGATACAGACTGTTCCTTCCATTTTGAATTTTTGTTAAGAGCCTTTACTAGAATAACCGTACATATAGTGATGAAGCAGAAGAATATTGTTGGCAGGATGTTATTTGTCCAGAAAGCAACTGTTTGTATATATCCACTATGGCTAACTTTTCCAGCTCCCAGGATAGATTTGTTTCGGCGGGAATCAAACAACCAGACAACTCTTGTGGAATAGAACACAGGAATAGCGGATGAAAACATGATGACGTAAAGCACAACAATAAAAGCCACAGTTCTTCTGGGGGTGATGATTGATTTGATCTTCAGAGGAGCCGCAATACACAAACATCGCTCAAATGTGATCCAGGCCGTTATGCCGGTGGTCACTCTGGTGAAGATAATGTGTGTCCACACAATAAAGTAAAGTACGTGAGTAGGGTAGAAAGGCAGGTCCATCTTCAATATTGATGGCGTCCAGCAGAGACCTGCTAAGAAGTGAAAAATTAAGGATCCAAAGTCAGAGATACTAAGTCAAAGAAGGCTGATATTGACCGCATCTCGCAGACCTTGGCGCCCGAAGACAACGATGTTTAGCAGGTTAACAACCAGACCAAAGATGGTGATACACTGCCCTAATCCCCATGTGTTTATCATAGTAAAATATGAAAGCATCGTGTCACTTATTAAAATAGTTTCTTCTTGAATACTTTGCACATTTATAAATTCGGTGATATTAAACATTTCTAACGTTAAGCAGATTTCACTGTTTCTTTCTAAGGACTAAAATTATGGTGTTCTCTCAATGTCTTCTCAAATATATGGTAATATACGTCTTAACATCAGACCTGCCAAACATAGAACATGCTACTACAAAGTAGACATCCTCAAAGAATTAAGCAATCGGCTACAACTAGCAATCACGATAATCATTCAATGCAGCAGAATACGACAACACAATCTGAAACCAAAACAAAAGTATATTTAGCTCTCAGGAGAAACAATCAATAAAAATGTTTATACTAAACATCATTATAATGTTCCATTGCAAATACTAATCACCATCATAATATCCCATATACTAAAAAGAATAATTAAGTTGCATGTCGTTCACAGGACGAAGCAGTCAACCCCAGAATTTCGCTGTTCGTAATTCCTGGGCAAGTTTTACGTTCAGTAGTTTGCCATTGCTTTCTGAACGACCGGCTCTTATACCGAGCACGGCTATGTTTCGAACCTGGGTATACGGGCTCACAAACCGCGTTCGCAAGCCCTCAGCCACAGAGACCGGTCATATACTAAACATAATTATAATTTTCCATTGAAATACTAAACGTCATTACAATGATCCATTACAATACTAAATATCATCATAATGTTCCATTGCAATAATAAACATCATCATTGTCACGGGATACTGTGAGTTAATGATTCACTGATGAACTTTAATAGTAAGATTAATTGCAATGTAGGAGGAGGGTTAACAATCGAGTACGTCAGTCTGAGATGAGGATAAATTGAAGATCATTGACCGAATGGTATAAAAATAGGATACAGTGTGAGGAGTCATTGCCCATCGACTTCAACGGACAAAACAACGCGGAGACAGCAGGTTGGGGAACCAACGGGGGAACACACGAAGACGGTGATCCAAGAGTTAGAACTCTTTGATCTACGACGAGTGGTGAACGAGGGGACCAGCGGAAAAACGGAGCGAACACGAGACGAAGCGCCACTAACGTATACGTGACTTCACAGACTTTTGATGTTGGGACTTACGGCAAATTTGATTGTGGATCAAAAACAACGGAGAATTGGACACTCGGTATAAATTGGTGGAAAACTTGTTTTGGAGTTAGTGTGTGTTTCCAAACTGGGCAGAGATATCTATGCATCCTGTGTGTGGAAAGAAATTATAGTTCCTTATTGTTTAAAGGCGATGGGATATTAGTGCATATGTGCATGTATATATATATTTCAATTCATGGATGAACATAGAAGTGATAAGGTAATCTAATTTTAGCGTAATAGTCTAGCATAGGGAAATAGGCGTTTGTGCTTGGCTTTTACAATTTTTTTTTCTATTAGCTAATAGTTTAGACATTAGTGAACTCTTATGTCAGAGTATCTTTCGGGAGCGTCTTAGCACGACCGGGAGACTTATTCTCACATAAGAATTAGTCTGATGCAGATTTATATCACCTGGTTATTATCCCTCACAGGTTCCAATAAAACTCCGGAAATACTCAGAGAAGCTAGAAAGACGGCTCTTGTGCAGTGAAAGTTTTATTTGAAAAACCATGGAAAAGACTTTTAATATATATATATATATATATATATATATATATATATATATATATATATATATATATATATATATATATATATATATATATATATATATACACTTCACGTGTGCAGAGAAAGTTTAGAAAACCAGGGAAACGACTTCCAGGTTATGAAGGCAGAGGTCATAGAAATGAATATATTTACCGGTAAATAAATTTAAAGAAACAATAACTAATTCACGGACAGTCTCCATGTTTACTAAAGGAGAATAAATTAACGGCAGACCGTGTGTAGAACATTAAATAGATCTAGATACAATGGTAGACAATTGTGAGGTGCGGTTTTAGTGTTGGATGGTACTAACTTCCAAAAACAGGAAATATGTGGATTTCAGTGACTTACCTTAATTGCACTATTTTCTGGTGATAAGACATTGAACCGGTGTTTTTCTTTCAATAATTGGATTACGTCCAGACTCAGACAGAACGGAGCAAACCGGGTGAGGGCTGTCCATAGGTATATGTGATGTATCGTTAACTGGTGGTATGCAGACGAAAGAGAGGCGATACGGAGCAGAGACATTCAGAGTCCTATCTCGCACTCACCATAGAAGACACTACCAAATACATATACACATCCTATACATACCACTGACATATATTTCAATATTAAATATTTTATTAATTGTTGAAGGAAACTGTTGTCGGAGTATGTGATGAAGGAATAAGAGAGAGAGAGAGAGAGAGAGAGAGAGAGAGAGAGAGAGAGAGAGAGAGAGAGAGAGAGAGAGAGAGAAGAGAGAGATATATGGAATAGAAGACAGAAGGGAGGAGTGTAGACAGAAGTCTGTCAATAATCCCAAAGTATAATAAGCTTAAAGGTGTGCTTGTTGATTCCACGTTCCTCCCGGGACGACAAGCGACATTAAATGGTGGAGCAACGAGTAACTTCAACTGCATAAAGGTAATTGCCTAACGGGGTAGATACCTAGCGGGGTATATGCATAGCAGGGTACATGCATATTGGTACATACAAGTGGGATATATATATATATATATATATATATATATATATATATATATATATATAAGTATGCATATTGATGACTTTTAATGGAAGGATGTCCATGGGATATATGGTGCCATTACATTTATGTAAGAGACATTATATTAATGTTGGGGACTTTACAGTGAGAAAGATCCAGACAGTATGACTGTGGATAGGTGTGAAGACACATTAACTATTTGTGCACACTTTCACACGTCTACATAAGTCTTTATCCTAAATCTCCTCTAGTGATTGAGAGATTGGTTGTGTTGTACTGTGTGGTGTCATAAATAAATATTTTGATATACATAGATTGATTGATATATATTATAATAGATTATAGTTCTATATTGAGTAATTCTTTACTGCCTTGAGGTGTCTTTACTCAGCCGGCTGACTTACCTTCTTAAACTATGGCCACTCCTAAAGTAACTACAGCAGAACTAAGGGCAAACGGGGAAGAAATTGGTTTATCTGGTTCGGCCCTAACCGATTACGTACAGGAGAGGGAGCGAGAATTTCGCCAAGCAGAACGGGAAGATCGAAAGGCCCAGTTGGAAGCAGAAGAAGCCAACAAAATCAGGGAACATGAATACCGCATGAAAGAGCTAGAACTCAAAACACAAACTAAGGGAGAAATAGATGGAGTGGAAGGAGGTTCATCTTCAATTGGTTCAACCAGCATGAGTGGACCTAGCTACCATGCAATGAAGTTTCCCTTAGCTGTTTATGATGAGTCTAAAGAAAAATTTGACCAATACGCGAATCGCTTTGAAGCAATGTCAGTCGCTATGGGGCTGGATAGAAGCAGATGGTGTCTTAAGATAGCACAGGGATTACGTGATTCAGGTTACGAGGTCTACACACGCCTACCACCAGAACATGAAAATAATTACGAGGAATTAAATGCGGCTTTGATGAAGCATTATGAAATCACAGCCCAAACGTATCGGAAGAAGTTTCGATCGGCCAGAAGGGAGCCGGGAGAGCTATTCGCCGCCTACAGTTTAAGGTTGAAATCATATCTACAAAAATGGATAGATTTGGCCGAATTCAAGCGGGACTATGAGAGTCTCGAAGAGCTCAAGGTGGTCGACCAGATGCGAAAGCAAATGTCGAAACCTCTCAGAACATTCTTGGGAGAGAAAGGGGCAGAACGGATTGAGGTTGTGAATAAGCTGGCGGAAAGATTCGTAGAAGTACATGGGGAGTCTGCGGAACTAAACACACAAACCAAAGTTCAGGAGAAGCAAGACCGAAAGAAATCTAAGAACTGGAAAGAAACAAAAGTGGAACCTTATATAAAGACGTCAACGGAGAGTTCAGAGAAGGTGAAGGAAGGAAACAAGAGCACCTCGAATTTTCCAGCAAAACGACCGTGGTCTGAGAAGTGGTGTTCGATATGCAAGTCGCCAACTCACAACACAAAAGACTGCCGATCGAAACCGGAAAGTTCTCACTTCGCGGCCTGCCAAGTGACTCCTTAGAAAGTGATCACAGACAAGGCTGAGGTCGGCGAAGAAACTCTGAACAAAGAGAGCACACGGAAAGCTTGGAAGGGAAAATGGTGCACACACTGCAGGTCGAAAGCACATAAGACTGCAGAATGCAGAGGCAAGGCAAATGATGCCAACTTCGCAACACGCCCTGGGGAACCAATCGAGGCTTTCAAGGAAAAGGTCGAGGAGGTGGAAGACACTCCGGACCAAGGGAAACCCCCGGTGGTGGAGTTAATTGAGGTGAATGGCCATCAAGTACAATGTTTATACGATACTGGCCTGGATGGGGAAGCTGTGATGTCTGTGGATCTGGTATACCCAGAACAACTCACAGGGGAGACCATGGAGATACAGCCTGCGATAAAGAGTGCTGTAGCCATGAAGTTACCCATTGCTCAAGTGGAGATTCGGTCAAGATACATCACCGGCACAATCAAGTCCGCTGTATTGACTGATCCCATATTTCCCGTCATCCTCGGTTGGCGATATGTCTTTTTGGGAATGCCCAAGGAACCAATCCACATGGGAGCTATGCAGACACGCTCTCAGAAGGAAACGGATCAGGCAGAGACAAGGGTCTCAAACCCAATGCCAGGGAAGTTACGAATTGCCCAGGGTGAGGATGATACTTTGCGTCCTTGCTACAAAAAGCTGCAGAAAAGTGCTGTTCCACCCAAACGAGGACAGTACTACATGAAGAACCGGCTACTCTACCGGAGATCCGGAAGGGGAGACAACTTACACGGTCAGTTGGTAGTCCCGAAAGCCTACCGTTCCCAAATTCTTCAGATGGGGCATACCATTTCGTTCAGCGGACACATGGGTATGGCCCCCACCATGCAGCGAATTTCCTGCCACTATTATTGGCCAGGATTGACTGGAGATGTGCGTCGGTATTTAAAATCATGCCCTGAGTGCCAGAGGGTGGCACCGAAACACTGGACAGCGCCGGTGGTGTTGGGTGAAATGCCCATTATGAACTCGCCTTTCGAGAGGGTAGCCATCGACATCGTGGGTCCTCTTCCTAGGACTAAGAAGAGGAACATGTATATCCTCACAATGGTGGATTGCTGTTCAATGTGGAGTGAAGCCATACCATTGCCAACCATTGACTCGAAACGAGTGGCTAATGCATTGATGGAGGCTTTTACAAGATTAGGCTTCCCTAATCAGATTTTGACGAATAATGGGTCACAGTTTTGTGGGAGACTCATGGAGGAGATTTTTGGGGTGTTTCACTCCAACCATATACATACCAGTCCGTACCACCCTCAAGCTAATGGACAAGTAGAGCGTTTCAACGGCACGTTGATGACAATGCTCAGGAAACTGGCCCAAGAAAAACCTGATAGGTGGGGTGAATACATCCCGGCAGCCCTTTTTGCCTATAGGGAAGTGCCACATGGCTCAACAGGAGTACCGCCAGCGACTCTACTGTTTGGTCGACCAATAAAGGGACCCTTGGAAGCTTTGCTGAGGAGTTGGACGGAGGAAGGGACTGCAGAAGAAGTGATCTCCTCGTACAAATACGTGGAGGAACTGAAGGAAAAACTTCACACGGGCTGGGCTCTGGCGACTCGAAACTTGAGAAAAGCCAGAAAGAGACATGCGGAGTACTACAACCGTAGGTCTAGAGACAGAGCTCTTGAGGTGGGAGACAAAGTCTTGTTGCTACTCCCAACGGGAACCAACAAACTGGAGATAGGATGGCAGGGACCCTTTCCCGTGGAAAGGATGGTATCCAGAACCAACTATCAAATCCGGATCCGGGGAAAGTCGAAGATTTTTTATATTAATCTCTTGAGGAAATATGAAGAAAGAACCGGTGAAGGAGCAGATCATCTCATGGCAATGGCGGTAGCAGTGGAGACTGAAACCGGACCAGACGAGGGCAGGGAATACCCTCTAGTGCACCAGGAAACTTATCGGGAAGTACAGGTGAACCCTGATCTGACTCTCCAGGAGAGGGAAAAGATTGCCCAGGTTCTCAAATCCCATAGGCAGATCCTGACGGATAAACCAGGACGGACGGAGCTGGTCGAGTTCGAGATGACCTTAATCACGCAAGATCCGGTCCGCCAAAAAGTTTACCCAGTGCCATTTTCTAAAGAGAAGGCTTTGGGGGAGGAGATACAGAAACTGTTGGAGGATGATGTGGTCGCGACATCCACATCCCCATATAATGCCGGAGTGGTGTTGCTACGTAAACCGAGTGGAGAACACAGGTTGTGTATTGACTATAGACTCTTGAATAGTCATACCCAGTTTCAGGTAGAACCTTTGCCGAATCCAACCCAGTTATTCGCCAGGCTCCATAAGGCTAAGTACTTCTCTAAAGTGGATCTGAGTAGGGGTTATTATCAGATCCCGGTCAAACCGGAAGTTCGACCTCTGCTGGCTTTCAGTACACCCAGTGGACACTATGAGTTCAACGTCATGCCTTTTGGACTCAGCAATGCGCCTAGTGTGTTTACTCGCATGATGAGAGTTTTGTTAGATCCTCTACGTGATCCGTCCATTATCTCATTCATGGATGATATACTGATTGCTAGTGACAGTTTAGATGACCAGTTGGGGTCGTTGGAGAGAGTCTTCAACAGGCTTCGGGAAGCAGGGCTTACCGCGCGCCAAGTACATGATTGGTTACCAAACTCTGGAATTTCTAGGACACACTATCACTCCAGGAAAAATTGTCCCGGAGGAGAAGAACCTGGAAAAAGTAAGACCAGCTCCAAGACCTAAAACTAAGAAAGATGTAAGATCCTTTCTATCGTTGTGTGGGTTTTATCAGAAGTTCATCCCACATTTTACCGAACTGGGAAATCCATTAACGGAAACTTTGAAAAAGGGACTCCCAGATACAATTATATGGACTTCAGAATGCGAAGGGGCCTACAGTCAATTAAAGGAGCCGTTGGTGAACAAGCCAGTTCTACAACTCCCAGACCTTTCGAAGCCCTTTGTGCTAAGAACAGATGCGAGTGGGATCGGAATTGGAGCAGCCTTGTTACAAGAAGGGATAGAAGACGCTTCGGTGTTGAAACCTGTAGCCTATGCCAGTAAGAAACTTTTACCGGCGGAAAAGAATTATTCTACAGTGGAAAGAGAATGCTTGTCACAGGTATGGGCCGTACAGAAATTTCAACCCTACTTGTATGGAGTACAGTTTAGGGTACAGTCAGATCATCAACCCTTGATGTTCCTAGCTACTTCGCAGAAGCTCAACGCCAGGTTGATGAGATGGTCGTTGTTACTACAACCGTACAACTTCACTGTGGAATACATCCCTGGTAAGGAGAATGTAGGAGCGGATTTCCTATCTAGACATCCAACTCCAGAGGAAGAGGAATAGGTTGGAGGATCATAGGAATCAAAACTACAGTGAGGAAGAGTCGACGCGGTCAACTCTCTTAAGATGGGGCCTATGTCACGGGATACTGTGAGTTAATGATTCACTGATGAACTTTAATAGTAAGATTAATTGCAATGTAGGAGGAGGGTTAACAATCGAGTACGTCAGTCTGAGATGAGGATAAATTGAAGATCATTGACAGAATGGTATAAAAATAGGATACAGTGTGAGGGGTCATTGCCCATCGACTTCAACGAACAAAACAACGCGGAGACAGCAGGTTGGGGAACCAACGGGGGAACACACGAAGATGGTGATCCAAGAGTTAGAACTCTTTGATCTGCGACGAGTGGTGAACGAGGGGACCAGCGGAAAAACGGAGCGAACACGAGACGAAGCGCCACTAACGTATACGTGACTTCACAGACTTTTGATGTGGGGACTTACGGCAAATTTGATTGTGGATCAAAAACAACGGAGAATTGGACACTCGGTATAAATTGGTGGAAAACTTGTTTTGGAGTTAGTGTGTGTTCCCAAACTGGGCAGAGATATCTATGCATCCTGTGTGTGGAAAGAAATTATAGTTCCTTATTGTTTAAAGGCGTTGGGATATTAGTGCATATGTGCTTATATATATATATTTCAATTCATGGATGAACATAGAAGTGATAAGGTAATCTAACCTTAGCGTAATAGTCTATCATAGGGAAATAGGCGTTTGTGCTTGGCTTTTACCATTTCTTTTCTATTAGCTAATAGTTTAGACATTAGTGAACTCTTATCTCTTATGTCAGAGTATCATTCGGGAGCGTCTTAGCACGACCGGGAGACATATTCTCACATAATAATTAGTCCGATGCAGATTTATATCACCTGGTTATTATCCCTCACAGGTTCCAATAAAACTCCGGAAATACTCAGAGAAGCTAGAAAGACGGCTCTTGTGCAGTTAAAGTTTTATTTGAAAAACCATGGAAAAGACTTTCAATATATATATATATATATATATATATATATATATATATATATATATATATATATATATATATATATATATATATATATATATATATATACACTTCACGTGTGCAGAGAAAGTTTAGAAAACCAGGGAAACGAATTCCAGGTTATGAAGGCAGAGGTCATAGAAATGAATATATTGACCGGTAAATAAATTTAATGAAACAATAACTAATTCACGGACAGTCTCCATGTTTACTAAAGGAGAATAAATTAACGGCAGACCTAGTGTAGAACATTAAATAGATCTAGATACAATGGTAGACAATTGTGAGGTGCGGTTTTAGTGTTGGATGGTACTAACTTCCAAAAACAGGAAATATGTGGATTTCAGTGACTTACCTTAATTGTACTATTTTCTGGTGATAAGACATTGAACCGGTTTTTTCTTTCAATAATTGGATTACGTCCAGACTCAGGCAGAACGGAGCAAACCCGGGTGAGGGCTGTCCATAGATATATGTGATGTATCGTTAACTGGTCGTATGCAGACGAAAGAGAGGCGATACGGAGCAGAGACATTCAGAGTCCTATCTCGCACTCACCATAGAAGACACTACCAAATACATATACACATCCTATACATACCACTGACATATATTTCAACATTAAATATTTTATTAATTGTTGAAGGAAACTGTTGTCGGAGTATGTAATGAAGGAATAAGAGAGAGAGTGAGAGAGAGAGAGAGAGAGAGAGAGAGAGAGAGAGAGAGAGAGAGAGAGAGAGAGAGAGAGAGAGAGAGAAGAGAGATATATGGAATAGAAGACAGAAGGGAGGAGTGTAGACAGAAGTCTGTCAATAATCCCAAAGTATAATAAGCTTAAAGGTGTGCTTGTTGATTCCACGTTCCTCCCGGGACGACAAGCGACAATCATAATGTTCCATTGTAATACTAAACATCATCATAATGTTCCATTGCAATACTAAACATCATCATAATGTTCCATTGCAATACTAAATATCATCATAATGTTCCATTGCAAAACTAAACATCATCATAATTTAAAAGTTCCATTTCAATACTAAACATCATCATAATGTAGAAGTTCAATTTCAATACTAAACATCATCATAATGTAGAAGTTCCATTGCAATACTAAACATCATCATAATGTTCCATTGCAATACTAAAATCCATCATAATGTTCCATTGCAATACTAAACATCATCACAGTGTTCCATTGCAATACTAAAAATAATCATAATGTTCCATTGCAAAACTAAACATCATCATAATGTAAAAGTTCCATTGCAATTGACACATGCCTGGGGTCACCTACAGTAAGGTCAGTGTCCTGGATAGCACTGGTACACATAAACAAGTTCACGAGGTAAAATAGGGCCGGGTAATATGTTCCCCGGAGGAGGCAAATGAGAGGACAGTGATGGATGGGGCAAGTGAGGAGAAGTCAGTTGGCTAGTGTAATTGTGGGGGAGACAGTTTGAGCTGTGGGGTAGTGTGTGTGGAGCCTAGGGAGGGCTGTACAGAAGGGTTAAAAAGACAGTGACAAACATTGTAGGGGACAGTGGAAGCGGAGACCGACTGAGGGTCGGATCGTTGTGGAGAGTTGAGTTTATACCCGACTAGGAGGAGGTCGTGGTCTGAGAAAGTGAAGAATCGTGACGGAGTTAGGAAGAGAACGCCGCACTGTGGGTTTCCAGGGATAGTGAGTGGACTTCGAGACCCAGAGTGGGTTACTTTAGTCGGGCCTAGAGAGAGGCTAGTATACCTGTCGTGTGGGATGAGATTTAGTAGGCCTTGAGAGGCAGTGTTATTCGAAGTGTTCCATTGGGATGAAGATATATTCTGAGAGAATTATTGTTCCTGGATTTATGTGTTACGTGTGTCCGTGTTAATTCAGAATTAAAGGAATATTATGTGCGCAAATTTAATCTTATTCACTGAGTGATGGATGTGTGCTGCAGTGGTGACTTGTAGTGTGTGATAGGTGGATAGCTCAGCTTCCAATATGCAGTGAGATAGTAGAAACATTAGACCCTAGACAACAACATTCTTCGTGTGGTACAAAAGAGTTTGTGTCAGCAATACTAAACATCATCATAATGTAAAAGTTCCATTGCAATACTAAACATCATCATAATGTAGAAGTTCCATTGCAATACTAAACATCATCATAATGTAGAAGGTCCAGTGCAATGCTAAACATCATCATCATGTACATTTCCACTGGAATACTAAATATCATCATAATGTAGCAGTTTCATTGCAATACTAAACATCATCTTAATGTAGACGTTCCATTGCAACACTAAACATCATCATAGTGTACCAGTTCCATTTTTCCCCCTGCGTTTCTATCCTGTTTCAGGATAGTATTGTCAACATCAACATCTTTCAGGTGTATGTTGATTCCTAGGCTAGATTACACTCATCAGCACAACACGACTTTCTGAGCGACCGGCTCCATACTCTCATAAGTCACTGGTGCGACTCGAACCGCTTCCAATTCTCGTGCACTCAAGTCAACCACGAGAGTATTCGGGATTACGGAGAAAGCTGCTAACACCTCGGCCAGGGAGCCGGCACCAGTTCCATTGCAATACTAAATATCATCACAATCTAGAAGTTCCATGACAATATTAGCCATCATCATAAAGTACAAGACATACACTGAGACATACATCGTCACCCAACTCATGCCAAGCCTTCATATCTCCTCTCTCCATAGCTTCCTCTATGTTCTGCACCCCCACTGAGACATACATCATCACTCAACTTAATGCCAAGCCGCCCTGTCTTCTATTAACGACAGCTTCCTCTATTTTCTGCCCATATTATTCATCCCTTTCGTTATAGGGCCGGTATTGTGACATTCATTCTGGGACGAGTTAACAACAGACTATCTTACGTTGCGTCAATGGTATGACCTTCGGTCTGTCGTTAAGAAAGCAGTGACAACTTACTTAATATTATAATTGCCTGGTAAATCACAAAGAGCTAAGCAATGCTGTGTGTGATTGCGATGTGCGGTTAAGGACATGCAATTAACATTTCTTTAATACATATCCCAGAATTCTAATCGTTTAATGTTTCCACCGCCTTTATGGTCTGTCCCAATGTATAAACAGTTCTAATATTCTAAGTCTTGAGTGTTTACTAGGTGAAAGTGGAGCGTTTCATTTCTCCTTGGTTGACTAGTTTTCTTTCTCCCACATTTTCAGACGTGTTATTGGTTGATTGGGTTTTGCATTTGAAGTTATTTACATAATACGATAGCCAACCCCATGCGAAACCCTTCTTTGGCAGCCTTTTGCACATCCTTCCTAGCTTGTTTCAGCTCACTGAGTGTGTTTCGCGTTGTTCTTTCCTTGTTTCTTAAGATAGCTAATGTTCTTTCTATCAATCAAGGGCTTCAGTGTCTGGCTGTTTGCAGCAAACCAGTCCTGCCTCTTATGATCCAGAGTGCCATAAACACCTACTGCAGTTTTATAAAAAGTGTCCTTACGTAATGCCCAATTTTCACTTGCTGTTCAATTGTCTGATGTAACATTTAGAGCGTCTACGAGTTACTGTTGGAACTCAAAGAGCTTATCAGGATCTTTGGTGTTGATAATATTAATCCTAGGGATAGATTTGTAGTCTGATTTATACCCTTCGTGAAAACCATTCGGCTTTGAAATAAAATATAATCTTACAATTGTAAATGTATTCCCTGAAACGTCAAGGTCCTGGTTGTTTGAAAACAAACTATGCTGAAACTATAAATTGCATTGCAAAATGTGACAAACGTGTTGTTACTAAAATTGATTAAGCAGTTACTGTCACCTGTCTCTAGAATGTTATTACACTGGTTATTAGAATCACATTTCTCCAAACGTTTACACATGTAGGACAGCAATAACACGACTGCACTGAGAAAATAACTAATCACACTCTTTTCATGATAACATGTTCTTATCATAACTGTAAAATTCAGGTTTATTGGCTATAAAGACAATCAGAAATGATACGACGATTTTCTCAAGCTATCCAAAGGAATTTATTTGTGACCTAGATATCGATTTTCTTAGACTTTCTGGATTCTTTGTGCAAAAATTCTCTGTAAATGCAAGCTGGGGGGGGGGGGGGGGTGATTCATGTATATTGTTTCATCCTTGTCTCCCGTGCCATTTTACCTGTTACATTCCTTTGTATTTGTAAACGTCAGTGAGATCAGCTTACAATATTGTTCATATGGCCTACCCACATGCATAGCCTTTATCTCTTTTGCTAGGGAATTCCTGTTGGTATATTTACCTCTTCTCAACATACGCACACAATGTCTTCACACACGCATGCAGGCGCACACACAATTTCACACACACAAAACACGAGACACTGTTGTGTGGTTGGTATAGGCTGATAATTTCTAATATCTGACTGTCTCTCGAACACTTGCTTTGCCAATATTCAGATGCCGAGATTGTAAACGGGTTTATAGCATCTTAGTATTGAAATTAAGCTTGAAAACTGGAGACAACCTGCTAAACGTACACACCATTGATCCAGGTATGCTACAACAAACGAAGAAGATTATGGCAAAATATGGCTGTCCACGAAAGTTTGTCCAAATAGTGCGGCTATTTCATGATGGCATGCAGGCAAGAGTACAGGAAAATGGTGAACTGTCTGAACCCTTTCCTGTCACCAATGGAGTGAAGCAAGGATGTGTCCTGTCACCAACACTGTTCAGCCTCATGTTTTCAGCCATGTTGATGAATGCCTTCGAGAACAACGACATTGGAATAGACATCAACTGCCGCATGGATGGAAAGTTATTCAATCTCAGAACGCTGAAAGCTAAAACCAAAATTAACAGCGTCACCGTCAGAGAGCTCCTGTTTGCTGATGATTGCGCTCTATACGCCAACTCAGAGGCGGACATGCAACATAATGTTTCAGCTTTATCACATGCCTGTGCCAACTTTGGGCTAAATATCAACTTGGAGAAGTCTATAGTTATGTACCGGCCAGCTCCAGGGAATAATCACACTGTGCTGAATATCAAAGTGAATGGTCATAGACTAAGTGTTGTGGACAAATTCACCTATCTTGGCAGCACTGTGTCACAAGCTGCCACAATTGATGACGAAGTGAATGCGAGAATCTCCAAGGCCAGTGCGGCCTTTGGCAGACTGTACAAGAATGTATGGGACAGAATTGGAATAAGCTTGCAAACAAAGCTAAAAGTCTATAAAGCAGTTGTATTATCCACACTGCTGTATGCTTGTGAAACCTGGACTGTTTATCAGCGACACGATAGGAAATTAAATCACTTCCACACAGTCTGCCTAAATAAGCTACTGAAGATTAAATGGCAGGACATGATCCCAGACACTGAAGTCCTAGAAAGAGCGTCCATGCCCAGTATCCACACTCTACTAATAAAGAATCAGATTCGACGGGCTGGTCACTTGACTTGCATGCCAGATCACAGGCTCCCTAAACGAATTTTTTACGGCGAGTTGTTTTGTGGTAAACGCTCCCGAGGCGGCCAAAGGAAACGCGTTAAAGACACTGAAAATCTCACTGAATGCTTTTGGAATTCACCATGACACCTGGGAGACTGCAGCCAGAGACCGAAATTCGTGGCGTGCATCATTACGCAAGGGTGCAGTTATATGTGAGGCAACCAGGACTGCAAGAGCTGTGAAGAAAAGGCAGGACCGAAAAACCACTGCAGGAAATCCTCCTCCAGAAACGTCAGGCATTCTTTGTCCACATTGTCAAAGAACATTTCGAGCCAAAATAGGCCTTATCAGCCATCTTAGAACTCACGACACCATACTCTAAACACCACTGGATGAAATGAATGGTCATCATCATTCTTGATGGACAAACAACAACACAACAAACGAATGCTGGAACCAATAATTGTAAATCTGTAACACAGTGATCTTTTAGCAAAAACATACTAACATTGAAAACTATGTATCCCTTTGTGAATGCACTAGAACATTTCGTGTAATAATAAACCAGATGAACCAGCATATCCGCCCACTAGAAAATTCCGTGCAATGATAAACCAGATGAAGCAGCATATCTGCCCACTAGAACATTTCGTGCAATGATAAACCGGATGAAGCAGCATATCTGACAACTAGAACATTACGTACAATGATAAACCAGATGAAGCAGCATATCTGCCCACTAGAACATTTCGTGCAATGATAAACCACATGAAGCAGCATATCTGCCCACTAGAACATTTGGTGCAATGATAAACCAAATGAACCAGCATATCTTCCAACTAGAATATTTCGTGCAATGATAAACAAGATCAACCAGAATGCCTGCCCACTAGAACATTTCGTGCAATGATAAACCAGATCAGTCAGAATACCTCCCCACTAGAATATTTCGTGCAATGATAAATCAGATCAACCAGAATACCTGCCAACTAGCACATTTCGTGCAATGATAAACCAGATCAACCAGAATACCTGCCCTCTAGAACATTTCGTGCAATGATAAACCAGATGAACCAGCATATCTTCCAACTAGAATATTTCGTGCAATGATGAACAAGATCAACCAAAATACCTGCCCACTAGAACATTTCGTGCAATGATAAACCAGATCAACCAGAATACCTGCCCACTAGAACATTTCGTGCAATGATAAACCAGATCAACCAGAATACCTGCCCACTGGAACATTTCGTGCAATGATAAACCAGATCAACCAGAATACCTGCCCACTAGCACATTTCGTACAATGATAAACCAGATCAACCAGAATACCTGCCCACTAGAACATTTCGTGCAATGATAAACCAGATGAACCAGCATATCTGCCCACTAGAACATTTCGTGCAATGATTAACCAGATGCAGCAGCATATCTGCCCACTAGAACATTTTGTGCAATGATAAAACAGATGAAGCAGCATATCTGCCCGCTAGAACATTTCGTGCAATAATAAACCAGATGAAGCAGCATATCTGACAGCTAGAACATTTCGTGCAATGATAAACCACATGAAGCAGCATATCTACCCGCTAGAACATTTTGTGTAATGATAAACCAGATGAACCAGCATATCTGCCCACTAGAACATTTCGTGCAATGATAAACCGGATGAAGCAGCATATCTGACAACTAGAACATTACGTACAATGATAAAACAGATGAAGCAGCATATCTGCCCACTAGAACATTTCGTGCAATGATAAACCAGATGAACCAGCATATCTTCCAACTAGAATATTTCGTGCAATGATGAACAAGATCAACCAGAATACCTGCCCACTAGAACATTTCGTGCAATGATAAACAAGATGAACCAGAATACCTGCCGACTAGAACATTTCGTGCAATGATAAACCAGATAAATCAGAATACCTCCCCACTAGAACATTTCGTGCAATGATAAACCAGATCAACCAGAATACCTGCCAACTAGCACATTTCGTGCAATGATAAACCGGATCAACCAGAATACCTGCCCACTAGCACATTTCGTGCAATGATAAACCAGGTCAACCAGAATACATGCCCACTAGAACATTTCGTGCAATGATAAACCAGATGAACCAGCATATCTTCCAACTATAATATTTCGTGCAATGATGAACAAGATCAACCAGAATACCTGCCCACTAGAACATTTCGTGCAATGATAAACAAGATGAACCAGAATACCTGCCCACTAGAACATTTCGTGCAATGATAAACCAGATCAACCAGAATACCTGCCACTGGAACATTTCGTGCAATGATAAACCAGATGAACCAGCATATCTGCCCACTAGAACATTTCGTGCAATGATAAACCAGATGAACCAGCATATCTGTCCACTAGAACATTTCGTGCAATGGTAAACCAGATGAACTAGCATATCTGCCCACTAGACCATTTCGTGCAATGATTAACCAGATGAAGCAGCATATCTGCCCACTAGAACATTTTGTGCAATTATAAACCAGATGAAGCAGCATATCTGCCCACTAGAACATTTCGTGCAATGATAAACCAGATGAAGCAGCATATCTACCCATTAGAACATTTCGTGCAATGATAAACCACATAAAGCAGGATATCTGCCCACTAGAACATTCCGTGCAATGATAAACCAGATGAACCAGCATATCTACCCACTAGAACATTTCGGGCAATGATAAAACAGATGAACTAGCATATCTGCCAACTAGAATATTTCGTGCAATGATAAACCAAATGAACAAGCATATCTGCCCAATAGAACATTTCGTGCAATGATAAACCAGATCAACAAGAATACCTGCCCACTAGCACATTTCGTGCAATGATAAACTAGATCAACAAGAATACCTGCCCACTAGCACGTTTCGTGCAATTATAAACTAGATCAACCAGCATACCTGCCCACTAGCACATTTCGTGCTATGATAAAACAGATGAACTAGCATATCTGCCAACTAGAATATTTCGTGCAATGATAAACCAGATCAAATAGATTACCTGCCCACTAGCACATTTCGTGCATTGATAAACCAGATCAACCAGCATACCTGCCCACTAGCATATTTCGTGCAATGATAAAACAGATGAACCAGCATATCTGCCAACTAGAATATTTTGTGCATTGATAAACCAGATCAATCAGAATACCTGACCACTAGAACAATTCGTGCAATAATAAACCAGATCAACCAGCATACCTGCTCACTAGCACATTTCTTGCAATGATAAACTAGATCAACCAGCATACCTGCCCACTAGCACATTTCGTGCAATGATAAAACAGATGAACCAGCATATCTGCCCACTAGCATATTTTGTGTAATGATAAACTAGATCAACCAGCATACCTGCCCACTAGCACATTTCGTGCAATGATAAACTAGATCAACCAGCATACCTGCCCACTAGCACATTTCGTGCAATGATAAACTAGATCAACCAGCATACCTGCCCACTAGAACATTTCGTGCAATGATAAAACAGATGAACTAGCATATCTGCCAACTAGAATATTTCGTGCAATGATAAACCAGATCAAATAGAATACCTGCCCACTAGCACATTTCATGCATTGATAAACCAGATCAACCAGAATACCTGCCCACTAGAACATTTCGTGCAATGATAAAACAGATGAACTAGCATATCTGCCAACTAGAATATTTCGTGCAATGATAAACCAGATCAAATAGAATACCTGCCCACTAGCACATTTCATGCATTGATAAACCAGATCAACCAGAATACCTGCCCACTAGAACATTTCGTGCAATGATAAACCAGATCAACCAGCATACCTGCCCACTAGCACATTTCGTGCAATGATAAAACAGATGAACTAGCATACCTGCCCACTAGAACATTTCGTGTAATGACAAACCAGATCAACCAGAATACCTGCCCACTAGCACATTTCGTGCAATGATAAACCAGATCAACCAGAATACCTGCCCACTAGAACATTTCGTGCAATGATAAACCAGATGAAGCAGCATATCTACCCACTAGAACATTTCGTGCAATGATAAACCACATGCAGCAGCATATCTGCCCACTAGAACATTCCGTGCAATGATAAACCAGATGAAAAAGCATATCTACCCACTAGAACATTTCGTGCAATGATAAAACAGATGAACTAGCATATCTGCCAACTAGAACATTTCGTGCAATGATAAACCAGATCAACCAGAATACCTGCCCACAAGCACATTTCGTGCAATGATAAACTAGATCAACCAGCATACCTGCCCACTAGCACATTTCGTGCAATGATAAAACAGATGAACTAGCATACCTGCCCACTAGAACATTTCGTGTAATGATAAACCAGATCAACCAGAATACCTGCCCACTAGCACATTTCGTGCAATGATAAACCAGATCAAGCAGAATACCTGCCCCTAGAACATTTCGTGCAATGATAAACCAGATGAAGCAGCATATCTACCCACTAGAACATTTCGTGCAATGATAAACCACATGAAGCAGCATATCGGCCCACTAGAACATTCCGTGCAATGATAAACCAGATGAACCAGCATATCTACCCACTAGAACATTTCGTGCAATGATAAAACAGATGAACTAGCATATCTGCCAACTAGAATATTTCGTGCAATGATAAACCAAATGAACCAGCATATCTGCCCACTAGAACATTTCGTGCAATGATAAACCAGATCAACCAGAATACCTGCCCACTAGCACATTTCGTGCAATGATAAACTAGATCAACCAGCATACCTGCCCACTAGCATATTTCGTGCAATGATAAAACAGATGAACCAGCTTATCTGCCAACTAGAATATTTCGTGCATTGATACACCAGATCAATCAGAATACCTGCCCACTAGAACAATTCGTGCAATAATAAACCAGATCAACCAGCATACCTGCCCACTAGCATATTTCGTGCAATGATAAAACAGATGAACCAGCATATCTGCCCACTAGCACATTTCGTGTAATGATAAACTAGATCAACCAGCATACCTGCCCACTAGCACATTTCGTGCAATGATAAACTAGATCAACTAGCATACCTGCCCACTAGCACATTTCGTGCAATGATAAACTAGATCAACCAGCATACCTGCCCACTAGAACATTTCGTGCAATTATAAACCAGATGAACCAGCATATCTTCAATTATGACGTGGTTAGGCCTTAGGTTCGTACCAGAGTGGGAACAGCGTTGCCAGTAGTGGGTTGTGCTCAATATTTAAATTTCAAATCCCGAAAAAACCAAATAAATCAATTTGATTATTGCTCATTGGATTTTAGGAGGCCTGGTGTTCCTTGCTAGTGAGAAGTCCTGATCGTTCGGGTCCACATCGATTGACGGACGGCAGTCGCGGCGATTGGGCAATCTTGAGCATAGCCTGCGATGGGTGACGTTGTGGTATTCTGTTATGATAATTTGGCTGTGTCCAGCGTGTGCCGCGTGGTTACACACTCGCTTCACAGGCCCGTGATCCGGGGCTTGTTTCCCGATCCGGTCAGGGATATGCACTACTGACGATCTCAAACAAGAGCAAAACTCGAGTATAGTGCTTCCATATTGACGTGGATAGGCCTTGGTTCGTACCAGAGTGCGATCAGCGTTGCCAGTAGTGGGTTGTGCTCAATATTTAAATTAGAAAGAAATCAAGCTAGAGCAATACAGTTATATAGCTTGGCGTTCTCTACATTACAATATATGTGTGTATGTATGTATATATATATATATATATATATATATATATATATATATATATATATATATATATATATATATATATATATATATATATATATTAGGGCTGCGGAAGTTAACGATTAATTATTCGATTAATCGTTAATTTTTTTTTAACGATTAATTTTTTAAACTATTAATCGAACACTTTTCTCCCATCACTTATACAAATGAACCGGATGTCGAAAAATTGTCGGACATTTTAAACATAGTGCAGCAAACACAACCGTGTTGCAAAATTGTACTGAGTCACCATTGCGTAAGCTGCAGCAAGATGTACCAACAAGATGAACAGTAGTGTTATTATGCTACAGAGTCTTCTACAGGCCAGAGAAGCATTAACTGGTTACCTGTCAGATGAAAAGATGCAATATAAAGGTGCAAAACTGTCGGATTCAGATTGGGAAAAGATTTCGAAATATGTCAAAGTTTTGGACTTATTCTGTCAGACCCTCAGTTCTGCTTGGCGGTCAAGATTATGTTTCATGTAGCTGTGTATTGCCACTGCTATCATCGTTGACAAAGCATATGACTGTACACGATGATGATCCGGGCTACATAGTTAAATTTAGGGCAGCATCTTTTAATGACTTCTGTGGACATGTAGCTAATATGACAAGTATTGAAATACTACAGATTGAAACAGCACTAGGTCCACGCTACAAATACCTGAAGTGTTTGTCGTTATCATTTATCACATATAGGGGCATAGGGCTTATTAGCAACAAGTTTGTTTGGACGATGGTTCACAATGAAGTCTTCGACATCTGCCAACTTGATGCAAATTTCTTTAATCCTAGCAGTTGAAACGGTCACTGACTTCTCATCATCGGACGACTGCTCCTCCTTTAATGTCTTTAGCTGCTCATTCTGAAGATCCACAAGCTGATGTGTAGTACTGTTTGTACTGGACGTGATCGTTTTGTCCTCACCGTTACACCTTACTCTCTCTCTCTCGCTCATCTTCGTTCGTAACCCGAGGCACTGTTCGTTACCCGAGACATAACATTTTCGAAGTTGTTGTGCTTAACCTTAATTGTTCGTGACCTGAGGCACTCGTAACCCGAGGTACCACTGTATGTATATATATATATATATATATATATATATATATATATATATATATATATATATATATATATATATATATATATATATATATATATATGCGCATGGGAGTAGTGTAGGAGCTTGACTGTCATCCATCCATCCATCTATTGGGAGGCAAAGCCAATAACTGACCTTCGTTACTTCTGTGGTATCATTCTGGTGGCGGCATTATGCGCAGTCTGCCTGAGATGGCTGTTGTTTCTCGAGGCTCCTGTCTTGTCCACTTTTCACATGGAGCAGTGAGGACCATTTTATGCGATATTCACTGGCACAGGAACGGAGCATAATGGGGACGACTCGTTGCTGTAATGTTCGAACCGCGACTGAACTGAACTGAACTGTCAGCCTGATGGTTAAGTTTTCGAGTCCTAAAAAGATCTGATGTTTCAATATAGAACTTGGCCCCAGGTCAATCCAGTTAAAATGAGAACAATGAAAGGTATTGGGAAGTAAAGGCAGCTGACGTGGCACTGACCACAGCATCCACTGAGTGTTATGTTAGTCATGTGACTCATTAAACTAAATGTGCGATGTTCTACACAGTCCGTTGCACTATATTTATTTGGTTAAGCTATGGCAATGAGTTTCAAGAGATCATCAGGTGTATCCAATGTTATAGATATCATTCAAATTTTGTTATCACGTCTATACCCAAATCACCAAAAGCTTTATTTTCTTCCACGCTGATGTTATCTGGCCCCGGGAATTTACCTACCTGCATGTGTTGAATAGCATCTTGAAATTCCGCCTTCAGTATTAACTGCCCTTGATACATCGAGCCATGAACTAAAATATGTGAACAGGTGACTATGTAGATAAATGTTTTGAATAAAATTTCCCCTGGTCTCTGGGTAGTCAGATCGGACGCCCGTGTGTATTGTTGCGCACGTAATAAATCCCTTGGCAGTTGGAAATCGAAAAAGAGTAGCCTAACGGCGCTGCCCGGGCAAAATTTCGAGTTAAAAATCTACCCAAAGTATTTAAGGATCCTCCCCGATGCAACGGAGTTCGTGCATTGAGCTGAGTTTCTCCAGACTCAGGTTTGAGATAGGTGGAAAACGGAGCACTTATGGGTTAAACTGTGTGCCGTGATGTTGATCCAACGACTAAACTAAACTAAACTAAACTAAACTAAACTAAAATATGTGAATGGCATGCAAGTGGTGGTAGTCCAGAATTTGAAAACATGGTGTCCGGAAATTAGTGGTTTCAACTTAGTGTAATGGACGAACGAACACACGTTGGATATCTGGCGTAAACGACCGCCGGAAATAAAGTGGTGACTATGTAGATAAATGTTTTGAATTGAATTGAATTGAGTTGAGCCAAGAACCGACATCACTGCACTCAGGACATTCCCATATGCGTTCCATCCCCTCGTTCAACAGCCAGCGAAGAGTCACACTACTAATCGTTCCCACCGCTATCTGATTGAAAGTTCTCCTTGTTTTCCCTCCCAGTTTTGAGATGCTACCAGAACCCCTGCCAATCCCCCGTAATCTCATGCTTTCCACATATGGTTTCTCAATCTGTTCCTCCACATTCTCCACTTGGTCCCACATGCGCACAACCACCTCTCCCTTATCCGTAGGTAATCTACCACCAAGAGGTGAATTCCCTGCCAGCCTATCAGCCTGTTCATTCCCCCGCACTCCCGCATGGCCAGGGGGAAAAATCCAACAATTCTCACAATCTGTGACCTCTGAAGCGACGTGAGCCATTCCACACTAAACATTCTTTTCTCCACCTTACTAAGCATACTCCTGGAGTCCGTGATGAAGACCATGTGTGTTGCAGTGGTCTCCTCTAACTAATAGAATGCCACTGTGACTGCTTCCACCTCCATTCTCATGTTAGAGGTCGAAACCACATATACCATAAGCTCCTGTTTGAAGATTCGTCCATTAGCCATCCGTCATTTCTCACCACTGACCCATCAGTATAGATCACTATGTCACCTTGATGTGTATTACGCTTGATCACTTGTTGCACCTCAAACTCAGTGCGGCCCGCTGCCAATTCTCTGCACTCTCGACCCATATTACTATTACACTGTGCCAGTCCGTTTTTTTTTTTCTGCCGGTACTTCAACCAACTCTTTTTCACGACTGATGCTTATGTTGATAAATGACATAAAGGTGTGCGTTTTCTATACATATGACTATTTCTGTAAAAAATAATCGTACCTTTTAAAAAATCAGAACAGACCTTGAGAAATGATGTAAAGGTGTATATTTTCTGACATACAATTATATCAGTGGTGATAATTTAGTGCAACAATATACGAGTTGAGAAAATAGTATACAGATATGCAGTTTGGGGACAAATAACTAATTCAGTTACTTAACGATGGGCGGCTGGCCGAGTGGCTAGAAAGCCGGGTTATCCTTCAGGAAACCCGGGTTTGCACAGTTTGCCTGTGGCTGCACTAGCCAGACGGCCTTAATTATTCAGGCTGAACAACCCCCCCCCCCCCCCCCCCTTTCACCCCCCGCCCGACACCGCAAAGTACTATAGGCGACAGATGACAGTGACAGTAACATAAAAGAATTATAACAATATAAGCTTGGTGTTAATACCTGATATCACAGAACTCGGGCCATTCTCATACGTGCTCCGTCTTCAACTTCAACAACCAGCGAAGATGCCCTATACTAACTGTATCATCTGTGTCCGTCTGGCCTTTCCAAAAAATTTCCAAGTGTCGACCAGATTCTCTGACCATTCTCTGCCGCACAATTCATTCTAGGTCTTGTTGATTTGTCTCTTCTCGTCGTGCACCCACACCCTACCCACTGGTGCGGACCCAGCCAATCTGTCCGCCTTTTCGTTTCCTAACACACCAGTTCCTGTGTGTGTGTGTGGGGGTGGGGGGGGGGGGTCACAACGGATGCAATCTGTCTTTGATTTGTTAACTGAAGAGTGTCGCCATTCTGCACGAGAAATGCTTGTCTTCACCCCTTTCACCGTGCTCTGTTGGTGTAATATAATCACCCTTTGGGAATTTGGTATGTTTTCTATAGAAACTTCCGGTCGCCAGCATGGCGGTTAGGCATTGAACTGTTGGGGCCTGTGGCGTGTTTATGCTTGTAGCTACGGTTTACAATCGCATTTTCCTCATGTTGGACCGAGTGAGTGCGTGGGCGACACCGTGAGCTATGAAAGTCGCGTGGAATGATTTTACATCTGTCCTGTACAGTGAACTGCATGTTCGGAACATGGCTACCGGCGGTTGCTGAATTGACTGTTTTGGTCCTTCGGTTCACGAGTGCATTTTTCGGGAGACTCCTGGAGTCGGCGCTGAAGCTGCGGAGTTCGTGCTTTGTGCGACACTTTCGGCGGGTCGCCCTGCGGTAAGAGATCGTGCCATGTGAGAAAGCCCGGGTCAACGAGGTCTTTCTGGTGACCGCCGAGTTCATAGACGATGAACTGTGGTATTCGTGGATGAATTTTATGTTGACATTCTGACGGCGGCATTATGCACAGTGTACCTGTGCGGGATGTTGGATTGCCAAGACTCTTGCCTATTCCACTTTTCACATTGGACGTGGGGAGCATTTTGTGTAATATTCGCTCGCACGGGAATGGAGCATAATGGGGACGACCCGCTGCCGTGAAGTTGGAACCTCGACTAACTAACTAACTAATTCAGGCATGTTTCCTTAATGCCTCAATGAGTATGCTCACGAAGATAGAGATGAGGTCGGTCCGAAGACAGTGGTTGTTGTCTCTGGAGCAGTGTAGCTGGCAAAGATTAGTGTTATTTCCTGCCAGGTCATGCGGGTGTACAGGGAAATGAGCAAGTAAGTCGTTTGCGAGAACCAAGTGATGGTTGTGAATCAAAAACCATTGTCAGATTTCGAGAACAGCAAGTTAAAAGAGGTATGGCCAAGCAAGAACACTATGCAGGAAATCAAAGAAGAATAAACCAACACAGAATTGGTGTCGTGAGCCGCTACACGCTGCAGGATTTACTGAGGAGGGGATCCAAGCACATATTGACTGAATGGATCAATTTGCAATGAGGATGATCTGTCCACTACCTAACTAATTATTACAGTAAATATACCGTAATAACACAACGCGCACATTTAGAAATAGTGTAAAGGTATTTGTTTTACAGGTTTATAACTATTTCATTGTCAAGAATGTACTATCGCAATCAGGGCGTATCGAACTGGTGTAAATGTGCGTATTTTCCAGTTATATGGTATATCGTGATCTGTCCAGTGGAGTTGAACCGACATCACGGCACTCAAGAACATTCCCATACGTGTCCGTCTTCATCTTCAACAGTCAGCGAAGAGTCCAAATACTAATGGTATCAGTAGCAGTCTGACTATGTGTCTGTCTGGCTTTTTCTTGGAATCCTGAGTATCGGCTAGATCCTCCGGTCACTCCCTGCAGCACCATTCTCTCCAGGCTGTGAAAGTCTTTATGTTGTTCAGCACCATACACAAGATCCCAAAGGGCCCGACTAGATCTGCCTTATCACGCACTAGTACTCCACCGATCGGTACAGACCCAGCCAATCTGACCTCCTGCTAGTTTCCCACCACACTAAATGTCCTGGAGAAAACATCCAACAGATGCACAGCATTTTTGATTGTTGAATTGAAGCCTAATCCTTCGGAATCTTGCCTGTCATGACCACTGCCTTGAACGCAATATTGTTTCCCGTGCGTTCATTGTTACGTTTCCTACTATTAAATGCAGTCGGGTCGATGATAATTGAATAATTTTGGAATCCACATGTAACAACATCACAGATCTTGACAATTGATGTGTTTGTATTCCACAACATAATCTTGGGAACTCATTTGTTCTTGTCACCAACAATGTAGCCTTTAAGATACTTGTGTTCTTGGTACCCAAACTTGGCCTTTCATATACTTGTGTTCTTGTCACCCACAATGTAGCCTTTGGCATACTTTTCTTCCTGTCACCCACAGTGTAACCTTTGCAATACTTGTGTTCTTCTTAACCACAGTGCACCTTGAATACACTTATATTCTTGTTACTCGCAATATAGTTTGAATACACTTATACCTCCTGGATTATGTAAATCTATATTTATTGCAATCCCGAAGAAATAAGGAGCCTTAGAATGTGATCAACTTGAACAATTAGTATAATGAGACTGTGAGAAGATTAATTGAGCGTTCCGTAGAAGTAAATAGACATACCTTTACTTTATTGACTACACAAAGACACTAGATAAAGTAAGACATGTCGACATACTGAAGATGCTTGCAGATCTACAAACTTATGGGGAAGATCTAATACTTGTAAAAATATATATTGGAAACAAAAAGCTACCATAAAGATTAATAATGAAGCAGGTCAATATCAGCCAATGAAGAGAGGTGTGCGGCAGAGATGTGTAATGCCACCGAGCATTTTCCTCTAGTCTATAGTGTGAACATATTTTTAGAAATTTAGAAGATGTGGGAGGAATCGCCATGGGTGTGGGGGGGGGGGGGTATAACATCAATAACATCAGATATGCGGACGAAACAGCATTAATTGCAGACAATGAACAGGGTCTGCAAAATTTAATAGATGCGGTTGTTGTACACAGTAAACAATTAGGGTTAGTATTAAATTGTAAGAAGTCACAGATTATAGTCGTCACTAGGAAGAAAGAAATGCCATAATGTAATATACGGGTACATGGGAATATTCTTAAACAAGCGGATCGCTACAACTATGTCAGAACAGTCATAACATCTGTTGGGAGGTGCCTTGAAGAGATTAGAACAAAAATCACCGTGACGAAGGTAGCCTTTTGCAAGATGAAAAACATACTGACAATTAAAAATACGTACACTGCAACGAGAAAAAGAGTGTTGAAGTGTTACATAGAACCTGTGGTTTTATATGGATGTGAAACGTAGACAACGAGCAGACAAGCTGAACAACATCTAATAATAATGGAGGTGTGGTTTCTGGGGGAAAATACAAAAAAATGTCATGAACATAAAGACAAACCATTGAGCAATTCCTAGAAGAAGTAAATTAGAAACGTAAAATGATTTAAGAAATTAGACGTAGATAGCCAATATTTTTGGGATACATTATAAGAATAAATACATTAGAGAACTTGGTGACAACTGGCAAAATTGAAGTGAAAAGAACAAGATAAAGGCAGAGAAGTAAACATTTGGATAGCTTGGCCACGTTGTATGGCTGAGACAACAACACGGAGCCGAACCACGACTCTGGTGATCGTTCGAGATGGCGAAACATGACAGCCAACGCTTATCGACATGTCACATGATGATGATGATGATGTTCGTGTTACCATCAATGTAACCTTGAAGACACATTTGTTCTTGATACACGCGAAATTAGATGCAGGATCAGCTAACAATATTGGATCATAGTCACTATGAATTGAGTTTAAATATGCATAACGGAAAGAAAAGGATAATGAGAACATATCAAGCAAGTGATAACCAGAGTTCGCGGCGACTGCACTAGGCAGGCGGCCTAAATTCCTCAGGTTCAAGTCCCCCTGCCATGTTGTTTGTCCATCAAGAATGATGATGACCATTCATTTCATCCAGTGGGGTTGAATGTATGGAGCCGTGGGTTCTAAGATGGCTGATAAGGCCTATTTTGGCTCCAAATGTTCTTTGACAATGTGGACAAAGAATACTTGACGTTCCAGGAGGAGGAGGATCTCCTGCAGAGGTTTTTCTGTCCTGCCTTTTCTTCACAGCTCTTGCAGTCCTGGTTGCTTCACAAGTGACTGCACCCTTGCGTAATGATGTGCGCCACGAATTTCGGTGTTTGGCAGCAGTCTTCCAAGTATCATGATGAATTCCAAAGCTTTTAGTGAGATCTTCAGAGTGTCTTTAAGCGTTTCCTCTGGCGGCCTTGGGAGCGTTTACCATAATGCAGCTCGAGGTAAAAAAATTCGTTTAGGGAGCCTGTGATCTGGCATGCGAGTTAAGTGACCAGCCCAGCGAATCTGATTCTTCATTAGTACAGTGTGGATACTGGACATGGACGCTCTTTCTAGAAATTCAATGTCTGGGATCTTGTCTTGCCATTTAATCTCCAATAGCGTCCTAAGGCAGACTGCGTGGAAGTGGTTTAATTTCCTAGGGTTTCGCTGATAAACAGTCCAGGTTTCACAAGCATATAGCTGTGTGGATAATACGACTGCTTTGTAGACTTTTAGCTTTGTTTGCAGGCTTATTCCAATTCTGTCCCACACATTCTTGTACAGTCTGCCAAAGGCCTCGCAGGCCTTGGAGATTCTTGCATTCACTTCATCATCAATTGTGGCAGCTTGTGACACAGTGCTGCCAAGATAGGTGAATGTGTCCACAACATTTAGTCTATGACCATTCATCGCAAGGTACTATATAGGCAATAAATGACAGATAACCAGATCTTTCATGGTGAAACCTCACATTAAGAGACGGAATCATTCACTTATTTAGATAGTAATGTATAACAATAGCGTTGAACAGATAAAGATAGGATAAGAAAACAGAAGGCTCAGAACTTTATTAGCGCTTGAAAATGCTTGGAAGTAACAAGAAATTAAACTTAGCACGAAAGAGAATATTCAGTTCTAACGTTAAATCAATACCACTGCATGCTTCAGTAACATGGAACAACTGAGACTATTACAAATTAGCAACAAACATTCACTAACTGGTGCCTGTGCAAACTAGATGGCATGACTGAGATGGCATGACAGAATCCCCAGTGTGGAGCTCATGGAGAGAACTAGACTAGTGACTACTACAAGTAGGACTACGACTACGACTAGACTACACCAAGAGATGAAGAAGATAGGGCAAGCAATGAGAATACCTGAGAATAGTATACGTAGAACGGAATCCATAGAGGAAAATAAATAGAGGTAGAATTGAAACCACACGGAGAAGAGAAGAAGAAACAGAAATTGGGGAGGGCTTAGACGGAGCTGCGTGAGATAGTAAAAGACAGGACGGCGTGGAGTGAGTTAGTTGGGGGATTATGAGGCAATCAGAGGGAAAAGTCGAAATAACAAGAGGTCAAGTACAGGACATTTGTTCTCACTAGGATTTTTTTTTTTTTTTAAATTCGCATATCCTTTACAAGCACTTGGAATCAACGACTGGCAAGAGAAGGTCCACCAGAGAGACGAATGGAGACGGATTGTATTTGCAGCAAAGAACCTCAATGGCTCGGAACGCTGAAGAAGAAGAAGAAGAAGATATCCTTTACAGGACATCGCTGTCAACAGCAGCATCTTTCAGCTGTCTGTTGATTTCTTGGCAAGATTACGCTCAGTAGTTTGCCATTGCTTTCTGAGCGGCCAGCTCAGTTATCCCGCAAGTCACCAGCGGGGGTAGAACCGGTCCCAGTTCTCACCCGCTACGAGACTCTGCGTGATAAACGGGATTACGGAGAAAGTGTTGTAACCCCTCGGCCAGAGAGACCGGCTCTCACTAGAATAGTGGAGACATAATTAGTTAGGTAGTTAATTAGTGCCGGCTTCGTGGCTTAGAGGTTATGACTTTTCTCCGTAATCGCGTATACTCTCGTCTGTCACGTGATGACGGTGAGAATCAGCAGTGGTTCGAATCGCATCGGTAACTTACGGGGTATGTGAGCCGGCCGCTCAGAAAGCAATGGCAAACTACTGAGCGTAATCTTGCCAAGAGATCATCATATAGCTGAAAGATGCTGGTGTTGACACCGGTGTCCTGTAAAGGATATGCAAAAAAAAAAAAGTTAGTTAGTTAGTTAGTTAGTTAGTTAGTTGGTCGACGATGGGAGTCTCCGTGGCAAAGTGGTCAAGCTGTTTGACTCGGGCTCCGAAGGTTGTGGGTTCGATTCCGAGCCGCGTCCTTCGGTTACGAGTGAAAGTTTTTCGGAGACTCCTGTGAGCTCTCTCGCTAGAGCTACGGATTTCGTGCTTTGTGCGACGCTTTCCGCGCTGCAGAAAGAGACCGAGCCATATGGGATAAAACCCGGTGCAATGAAGTCGACTCTGTCGACTTGTAAGCGACTTGTTTGTTAGTCGACAGATCATCCTCATTGCACATCGAAGTATTTACTCCATAAGTGCCCAGATCCCCTTCTCAGTAAATCGCGCAGCGTGTAGCGGCTAACGACACCAGTTCTGTGTTGATTTATTAATCTTCTTTGGCTTCTTGCATAGTGTTCTTGTTTGGCCACTCATAAGACATACTGGATATGCAATGTTAGTCCCATGTGGTTTTGACGAATCGGCGCTCGATGTGATGTGGTCAAAAACACGCCGATCGCCTTTGCTTTCCACAGCAGTTTTTAGCACACAGTTTAAGATGGGTCGATTTCGTAACTCGGGTTAAATTAAACAGAAAATATAGTGGGACAACTACACATACACTCACACAAATATAGTTCTTGTCGACGTGACATGCATCGGACAGACCAGATGAAAGTCCATTCATGTAGAGACATTTGTTACATGGCTGAATAGTTACTATGAAATAAAATCCGCAGAGAAGCTTAAGAGGCAAGACTCTTGACGACAAATACTATATAACGATGTATGATGTACAACGACTTATGATATATAACGACAAATGCTATATAACGATGTATGATGTATAACGACTTATGATATATAACAACGTATGTTATATGACACAATTTATTATATATAATGACGTAGATTATATAACGACTTAGGCTATATAACGACTTAGGCTATATAACTATGTATGCTATATAACGACTTAGGCTATATAACGACTCAGGCTATATAACGATGTATGCTATATAACGATGTATGCTATATAACGACTTGGGCTGTATAACGATATATGCTATATAACGATGTATGCTATATAACGATGTATGCTATAGAACGATGTATGCTATATAACGATGTATGCTATATAACGATGTATGCTATATAACGATGTATGCTATATAACGACTTGGGCTGTATAACGATATATGCTATATAACGATATATGCTATATAACGATAAATGCTATATAACGATATATGCTATATAACGATGTATGATATATAACGATGTATGCTATATAACGATGTATGCTATATAAAGATGGATGATATATAACGATGTATGCTATATAACGATGTATGCTATATAACGATGTATGCTATATAACGATGTATGCTATATAACGATGTATGCTATATAACGACTTGGGCTGTATAACGATATATGCTATATAACGAAGTATGATATATAACGATGTATGCTATATAACGATGTATGCTATGTAACGATGTATGATATATAACGATGTATGATATATAACGATGTATGCTATATAACGACTTGGGCTGTATAACGATATATGCTATATAACGATGTATGATATATAACGATATATGCTATATAACGACTTGTGCTGTATAACGATATATGCTATATAACGATGTATGCTATATAACGATGTATGCTATATAACGATGTATGCTATGTAACGATGTATGATATATAACGATGTATGATATATAACGATGTATGCTATATAACGATGTATGCTATATAACAACTTAGGCTATATAACGATGTATGCTATATAACGATGTATGTTATATAACTTTGTATGCTATATAACGATGTATGATATATAACGATGTATGTTATATAACGACTTAGGCTATATAACGATGTATGCTATATAACGATGTATGCTATATAACGACTTAGGCTATATAACGATGTATGCTATATAACGACTTAGGCTATATAACGATGTATGCTATATAACGATGTATGCTATATAACGACTTAGGCTATATAACGATGCATGCTATATAACGATGCATGCTATATAAAGATGCATGCTATATAAAGATGCATGCTATATAACGACTCAGGCTATATAACGATGTATGCTATATAACGATGTATGCTATATAACGATGTATGCTATATAACGATGTATGCTATATAACGACTTAGGCTATATAACGATGTATGCCATATAATGACTTAGGCAATATAACGATGTATGCTATATAAAGATGCATGCTATATAAAGATGTATGCTATATAATGACTCAGGCTATGTAACGATGTATGCTATATAACGATGTATGCTATATAACGATGTATGCTATATAACAACTTAGGCTATATAACGATGTATGCTATATAACGATGTATGCTATATCACGATGTATGCAATATAACGATGTATGCTATATAACGATGTATTCTATATAACGATGTATGCTATATAACGATGTATGCTTTATAAAGACTTAAGCTATATAACGATCTAGGCTATATAACGATGTGTGCTATATAACGACTTAGGATATATAACGATGAATGCTATGTAACGATGTATAATACATAACGACTTAGGCTATATATCGATGTATGCTATATAACGATGTATGCTATATAACGACTTAGGCTATATAATGATGTATGCTATATAACGATGTGTGCTATATAACGACTTAGGCTATAAAACGATGTGTGCTATATAAAGACTTAGGATATATAACGATGAATGCTATGTAACGATGTATAATACATAACGACTTAGGCTATATAACGATGTATGCTATATAACGATGCATGCTATATAACGACTTAGGCTATATAACGATGTATGCTATATAACGACTTAGGCTATATAACAATATATGCTATATAACGACTTAGGCTATATAACAATATATGCTATATAACGACGTAGGCTATATAACGATGTATGCTATATAACGATGCATGCTATATAACGACTTAGGCTATATAACGATGTATGCTATATAACGACTTAGGCTATATAACGATGCATGCTATATAACGACTTAGGCTATATAACGATGTATGCTATATAACGACTTAGGCTATATAACAATATATGCTATATAACGACTTAGGCTATATAACAATATATGCTATATAACGACTTAGGCTATATAACGATGCATGCTATATAACGATGCATGCTATATAACGACTTAGGCTATATAACGATGTATGCTATATAACGACTTAGGCTATATAACGATGTATGCTATATAACGACTTAGGCTATATAACAATGTATGATATATAACGATGTATGCTATATAACGACGTATGCTATATATCGACTTAGGCTATATAACGATGTATGCTATATAACGATGTATGCTATATACAGATTTAGGCTATATAACGATGTATACTATATAACGATGTATGCTATATAACGATGTATGCTATATAACGACTCAGGATATATAGCGATGTATGCTATATAACGATGTATACTATATAACGATGTATGCTATAAAACGATGTATGCTATATAATGACTTAGGCTATATAACGATGTATTCTATATAACGACTTAGGCAATATAATGATGTCTGCTATATAACGACTTCGGCTATATAACGATGTATGCTATATAGCGATGTATGCTATATAACGACTTAGGCTATATATCGATCTAGGCTATATAACGATGTGTGCTATATAACGACTTAGGATATATAACGATGAATGCTATGTAACGATGTATTCTACATAACGACTTAGGCTATATATCGATGAATGCTATAAAACGATGTATGCTATATGACGAAGTAAGCTATATAATGACTTAGTCTATATAACGATGTATGCTATATAACGATGTATGCTATATAACGATGCATGCTATATAACGACTTAGGCTATATAACGATGTATGCTATATAACGACTTAGGCTATATAACAAAATATGCTATATAACGATGTATGCTATATAACGACGTATGCTATATCGACTTAGGCTATATAACGTTGTATGCTGTATAACGATGCATGCTATATAGCGATTTAGGTTATATAACGATGTATGCTATATAACGATGTATGCTATATAACGATGTATGCTATATAACAATGTATACTATATAACGACTTAGGCTATATAACGATGTATGCTACCTAACGACTTAGGCTATATGACGATGTATGCAATATAACGATGTATGCTATATAACGACTTAGGCTATATAACGATGTATGCTATATAACGATGTATGCTATATAACGATGTATGCTATATGACGATGTATGCTGTATAACGACTTGGTCTATATAACGATGTATGCTATATGGCGATGTATGCTATATAACGACTTAGGCTATATAACGATGTATGCTATATAACAAGGTATGCTATATAACAATGTATGCTATGTAACGACTTAGGCTATATAACGATGTATGCTATATAACGATGTATGCTATATAACGATGTATGCTATATGACGATGTATGCTGTATAACGACTTGGTCTATATAACGATGTATGCTATATGGCGATGTATGCTATATAACGACTTAGGCTATATAACGATGTATGCTATATAACAAGGTATGCTATATAACAATGTATGCTATGTAACGACTTAGGCTATATAACGATGTATGCTATATAACGATGCACGCCATATAACGACTTAGGCTATATAACGACTTAGGCTATATAACGATGTTTGCTATATAACGATGAATGTTATATAACGAATTATGCTTTATAAAGACTAAGCCTACATAACGACCTAGGCTATATGACGATGTATTCTATAAAACGATTTATGCTATATAAAGATGTAAGATATAGATCGATGTATGCTATATAACGATGTATGATATATAACGACGTATGCTATATAAGACGTATGCTATATAACGGGTTATGCTATATAGCGATGTATGCTATATATCGATTAATGCTATATTACGATGTATGCTATATAACGATGTATGCTATATAACGATGTATGCTATGTAACGATGTATGATATATAACGATGCATGATATATAACGATGTATGCTATATAACGATGTACGCTATTTACCGATGTATGCTATGTTACGATGTATGCTATATAACGATGTATGCTATGTAACGATGTATGCTATATAACGATGTATGCTATGTAACGATGTATGCTATATAACGATGTATGCTATATAACGATGTATGCTATATAACGATGTATGCTATATAACAACGTATGCCATATAACGATGTATGCTTTATAACGATGTATGCTATATAACGATGTACGTTATTTACCGATGTATGCTATATAACGATGTATGCTATATAACGATGTATGCTATATAACGATGTATGCTATGTAACGATGTATGCTATATAACGATGTATGCTATGTAACAAGGTATGCTATATAACAATGTATGCTATATAACGACTTAGGCTATATAACGATGTATGCTATATAACGATGTACGCTATATAACGACTTAGGCTATATAACGACTTAGGCTATATAACGGTGTATTCTATAACACGATTTATGCTATATAACGATGTAAGATATATATCGATGTATGCAATATAACGATGTATGATATATAACGACGTATGCTATATAAGACGTATGCTATATAACGAGTTATGCTTTATAGCGATGTATGCTATACATCGATTAATGCTATATTACGATGTATGCTATATAACGATGTATGCGATGTAACGATGTATGCTATGTAACGATGTATGCTGTATAACGATGTATGCTATATAACGATGTATGCTATATAACGATGTATGCTATATAACGATGTACGCTATATAACGATGTATGCTATATAACGATCTACGTTATTTACCGATGTATGCTATATAACGATGTATGCTATATAACGATGTATGCTATATAACGATGTATGCTATATAACAACGTATGCCATATAACAATGTATGCTATATAACAATGTATGCTATTAACGATGTATGCTATATAACGATGTATGCTATATAACGATGTATGCTATATAACAACGTATGCCATATAACAATGTTTGCTATATAACGATGTATGCTATGTAACAATGTATGCTATATAACGACGTATGCTACATAACGATGTATGCTATGTAACGATGTATGCTATGTAAGGATGTATGCTGTATAACGATGTATGCTATATAACGATGTATGCTATATAACGATGCATGCTATATAACGATGTATGCTATATAACGATTATGCTATATAACGATGTATGCTATATAACAACGTATGCTATATAACAACATTTACTATATAACAACGTATGCCATATAACAACGTATGCTATATAACAACATTTACTATATAACAACGTATGCTATATAACAACGTATGCCATATAACAACGTATGCTATATAACAACATTTACTATATAACAACGTATGCCATATAACAACGTATGCTATATAACAACATTTACTATATAACAACGTATGCCATATAACAACGTATGCTATATAACAACATTTACTATATAACAACGTATGCTATATAACAACGTATGCCATATAACAACATTTACTATATAACAACGTATGCTATATAACAACGTATGCCATATAACAACATTTACTATATAACAACGTATGCTATATAACAACTTATGCCATATAACAACATTTACTATATAACAACGTATGCTATATAACAACGTATGCCATATAACAACATTTACTATATAACAACGTATGCCATATAACAACGTATGCTATATAACAACATTTACTATATAACAACGTATGCCATATAACAACGTATGCCATATAACAACGTATGCTATATAACAACGTATGCTATATAACAACGTATGCTATATAACAACGTATGTTATATAACAACATTTACTATATAACAACGTATGCTATTTAACATTTACTATATAACAACGTATGCTATATAACAACATTTACTATATAACAACGTATGCCATATAACAACGTATGCTATATAACAAGATTTACTATATAACAACGTATGCCATATAACAACGTATGCTATATAACAACATTTACTATATAACAACGTATGCTATATAACAACGTATGCCATATAACAACATTTACTATATAACAACGTATGCTATATAACAACGTATGCCATATAACAACGTATGCTATATAACAACATTTACTATATAACAACGTATGCTATATAACAACGTATGCCATATAACAACATTTACTATATAACAACGTATGCCATATAACAACGTATGCTATATAACAACATTTACTATATAACAACGTATGCTATATAACAACGTATGCCATATAACAACGTATGCAATATAACAACATTTACTATATAACAACGTATGCCATATAACAACGTATGCTATATAACAAGATTTACTATATAACAACGTATGCTATATAACGACGTTGTATATATCCTCCCTGTCAAAAGTGAACGTCACTGTTCACCAACGAAAAATAGTTTCTTTCAATTGTGTGCTTTACGTCATCACAATTTTGACAGTGATCTAGAATTGTACATTTATGATGCCCTTTGATATTTGATTCTTGCAGAAGCAAATCGTTGTTGAGGTTCAGTCAAATACCAAATAGCAATTACTTGTAAGAGGATATTTACCTGGCTAACAGCATACCGCTTCTAATAATCTTCATGTTCATCGACACGTTTACAAACAGACAAACGCGCGCACTGCAGAGTAATTCTAACTTTCGAGAGCACAGCGTGTCCTTTACACAATCCAAGGGCGTATCTATCAGGGACACTAAGGTGGTGAAATCCGTTGTGAATGTCTCCCTTAGTTACAGGTAACTACGCCCGATTGGGGAGACACCTTTGTGCTCAGGGTTGCCAGATTGGCTTTTTTAACGACAAATCTGATAAATCTGGTTTTTTTAAAACAGGTTTGGCATCAAAATAACAGATTGGCGTTTTTTTTTTTTTTCTTGGCTTTGTTTTAAATGTGTAATGTCATAATAATTAGGTATAAATTCCTCTTTTTTGAATTGGTCAAGTTAATTGTTTATCTTGTTATAACACTTTTTATCTAAAACAAATGCACAACAATATGCTTAGCTTATACTGCTTTTGGTTCATTCTCGAGAACGAACATAACAACTAACACGTATTAAACGCGTATAGTGTATACTGATTGTACTGTTCTATACGCACTCATGCACTGCGCAGCCACCTTACTGTTCATTTAAGTTTTCAAATTCATTATACCTTCATGGCAAGTATTTCTTATTATTGTGTCCATTATCATGCTAAAGTGGACACCATCTGATGATTCATTCATTCATTCAGTAGCATGTCCTTTGCAGAACCTCGCTCCCATAACAACCTTCCGGAAAACCTCTCGATCATAAGCAAGATGTCCCGCGTCTGATACACCCATCTGGATGATACTTATCGGAAATATATTGATCAATGGGAAAAGACATTTGTGTGGCTCAAGAAATCCACTGATGGTTCTGAATTGCGAATTGTGCCTGTGTAATATTGTTTTGCTGGTCTCTCTGGCCGAAGGGTTACAACACTTTCTCCGTAATCCCGTTTATCACGCAGAGTCTCGTAGCGGGCGAGAACTGGGAGCGCTTCGTCCCCCGCTGGTGACTTGCGGAATAACTGACCCGGCCGCTCAGAAAGCAATGGCAAACTACTGAGCGTAATCTTGCCAAGAAATCAACAGACAGCCGAAAGACGCTGCTGTTGACAGCGATGTACTGTAAAAGGATATGCGAATTTAAAAAAAAAAAATATTGTTTCAGCCGTTCTCCCTGGCCTAGGTGTTACCGACTTTCTCCATAATCCCGTATACTTTCGTGAGTAACGTGACGTGAGCGAGAATCGGTGGCGGTTCTAGCCGCGTCGGTACCTTACGGGGTATGTGAGCCGGTCGCTCAGAAAGCAATGGCAAACTACTGAGCGTAATCTTGACAAGAAATCAACATTCATCTGAAAGGTGCTGATGTTGACAGCGATGTCATGTAAAGGATATGCGAACAGAAAAAAAAGTATTGTTCAAAGACTTTCAAATCTCGCAAATCTTGAAACAACAGAAAAACACAAACGGAGCGCGCCGCCCTCTTCCCAAAAAACACTTTCAGTGATGAAAATAAGTAAGAAATTGATGATGCAGTCAAATTAGCAGAGTTACAAATTGCTGTTAGCATGGCCTGCCATAGTGCCATATGCACAATCGATTCCTTAGGTGAAATAATGGTAGCCCATGGATGTGGCAGCACTCTTGGTCAGATACAATTTGAAGGAGAGATTTTTATGTGATGTAAATATATTTTTAACATATGTTTTTATTGGCTAATCATGGCATTTTTGGCTTTTTTATTTCATGACTTTTTTTTTTTTTTTTTAATCACAGTGATCTGGCAACCCTGTTTGTGCTGTGGCAAGCAAGTTTTCCTTGCCGATCCGGTAGTTATCAATGCTAGTTCGCACCAATTATAACGCATATCAGTTAGCTGGTAGATGTTACTAATGGTTTAATAAAGAACTCGGTGTGACATCTGGCATAATCGCTTGACGCATTTGGCAGAAATAACGACACGTTAGGAACATGTCCGTCATCTTCTTATAGTCTTTGCCATGTGGCGTTGGTTATCATGTCTGTCCACAGCTCTCTGTCTGGTGTGCTGTCAATCAATTCTGATAATATTCCTCAATGCCATGATGTCAAACTGTCTAGCATCTTCTTTCTTGGTCTCCCCTGCCTCTCTTCCCCTCCGACTTTCCTCTTCTCATGACTTTTCCCAAGAATGTAAACTGTCTTCTTGTAATGCATGAAACCAGTTCTCTTTGTGAGTTAACTTCTATCAAGATATCTTCATTGCTTTTTCTATCTGTTCACTGTGGTTCTCAAGATTCTTCCATAAAACCACATTTTCGCAGGTTCCACATAATTCCCCATTGTTTGCAAATTGATTCATTCCCGTACACCAAGACTCCCACAATATAGCGTTAAAGAACTCTTTCTCTCACTTCCATTGACACAGGTAAATTGCAAAGAATATTCTTCATCTTGGAAATGCTGATTGTGCTTGTACTATTCTAAACGTATCTTCCTTAATACAACTTCCATCTGCCGCTAGTAAAGTACACACATACTAATATGCATTGACCATTAAATCAGTCAAAAAGCCACCAAAACCTGCTCAAGATGACTACCACGTTATGGACAAACCAGAACAAGTTATTATTCTGCGCCTCAGAACAGGATACAATAAATTACGTAACCACATGTATACAAAATTCAAGATTGGTGAAACAGCCATATGCACATGTGGATTGGCGTCGCAGACAGTAGAGCACATACTCCAGGACTGCCCAAACTACAACATATCCAGGCGAACCTTCTGGCCTAGAGAGACAACAGTGGAAGATAAACTCTATGAACCGCTGAGTGAACTAAAAAAGACTGCTAGATTCATGTAAGAGACAACATTGCAGTTATAGACATATTTCAAGCGAACGAAAGAAGAAGTGGAACTGACCATTTTCATTCGCGTATGCGAGTATATAAGTAGATTATATTAGTAGCATTGCTAAAGGCTTACAAGTTTACACGTTGATGTTATTAAGAGTTTTAAGAGTGTACGCTTATATAAGTAGATTATATCTGTAAGAGTTTTAAAGGTTTACTAGTACATAAGTAGATTATATTCATTGGCACCTTGCCGTCTTGACAGACGATAGTTTGTGCTCTAAAAAGGCATAATAACTTTTAACTATGGCGGTAGCGAGTGTGACTGATAAGGCCAATTTGCGCTGTAAATGTCCGTTCACAGTGGATGCATCTGAACACGTGGTCATTTCCACCATCATGCACTATCTTACGTCTCAAACGCTTGGTGTGTGACTTTTCTGCAATAATTTTCTCCTTTGACTTTATTCCATTTCTGATATTTGCCCTCCATGCAACACGTTCAGCGGCGACTTGCTCCCAATGTGCATTATCAATGCCTGTATCAATCATGTCCCGCTTACACACATCTTTGTATCGTAGTAGAGGCCGACCCTGAGATCTCTTACCCAACTGTAATTCACCAAAAAAGATATCCTTTGGTATTCTACCATCATCCATCCTCCTAAGATGTCCTATCCATCTAATTCTACGAAGACTGAGCATGGAATAAACTGTCACACAACCTGATCTTTCCAATACTTCAGTATTTGTGATTTTGTCTTGCCACTTAATATCAAGAATTTTTGCAGACACCGCATATGGAAGCTGTTTAAATTGTTCTCTTGGTGTGAGTAAGTTGTCCAGGTTTCACTGCCATAGAGAAGAGTACAAAGGACACAGGCTTGATAGACAAGGACTTTTGTTTTGGCAGTAAGCTTCCTGTTCTCCCAGACTCTTTTTCTTAACCTGTTCATTGTTGTTGCTGCCTTACCAATCCGGATGTTGATTTCCTGATCTAGGAATAATTTGCTATTTACCACTGATCCTAGATATGTAAAATGGTCTACTATCTCTAGTTCGGCGTCGTCAATACAGATTAATGGTACCCCATGTGCACCTTGTGACATAATCTGTGTCTTCTTTTTGCTAATTGTTAAACCAAATTCAGAACAAGCATTGGAGAATGCAGATAGTAGACATTGCAATTCTTCCTCAGAGTGGGTCGTAACTGCAGCATCATCTGCAAAAAGCAACTCTCTGATCAGTACCCTCCTAATTTTGGTCTTAGCCTTCAATCTCTGAGCATTGTAGATGCCGCCATCTGAGCGTGAGTGAATGTATATACCACCATCCTGATCACGAAATGCATATTTCAGTAGAAGTGAAAAGTATATTCCAAAGAGGGTGGGAGCTAGTACACAACCTTGCTTAACTCCACTCTTGATTTCAAATTCTTCAGAAGTTGCACCATCAAACTTTATTATACCCTTCATGCCTGTGTGGAACGATTCCACAATGGACAGAAGAGTTGGTGGGCAGCCAATCTTCTTTAGTGCCTTGAACAGACCCTCACGACTGACCAAATCAAATGCCTTTGTGAGGTCGATGAAGGCAATAAACAGTGGTTGATTCTGTTCACGGCATTTTTCTTGCATTTGTCGCAATGAGAATATCATATCAGTGGTAGACCGGTTCTGTCGAAAGCCACACTGTGATTCGGGGTATACTTGATCTCCTAGGACTTGAAGTCTGCGCAGAACAATTCTGGCAAATACTTTTCCAACAATACACAGAAGTGAGATACCCCTATAGTTGTTGCAGTCGCTCCGATCGCCCTTGTTCTTGTACAGTGTTATGATGCTTGAATCTTTGAAATCCTGTGGGACTTGTCCTTCACGCCAGCATAGCTCTATTAGCTGGTGGATCTGTATAGTGAGTGTGTCTTGCCCACTCCTGATAACCTCTATTGGAATCCCATCCTTACCTGGAGCCTTGCCATATGAGATTATATTAGTAGCATTGATAAAGGCTTATAGGTTTACACGTTGATTATGTTATTAAGAGTTTTAAAAGTGTACGCTTATATAAGTAGATTATATCTGTAAGAGTTTTAAAGGTTTACTAGTATATAAGAAGATTATATTAGTAAGAGTTGTAAAGGTTTGAAAGTATATAAGAAGATTATGTTAGTAATAATTTAGCAGGTTTACAAGTATATAAGTAAATTGTATTAGTAAAAGTTTTAAAAATCAAATAAACATAAGTAGATTATATTAGTAAAAGTGTTAAGTTTGAGAAATTTGTAAACATACATTATTAGGTAGATTGTTAAAGATTTATTTTGTATGCTAAGATCTTAAGGTTTTATAGAGTTTGCTGCAGATATAAATATACAGTTTACAATAATTGCTGAAGGTATAAAATGATTGTTTTACTAAGATTGCTAACGTTATAAACATACGGTACTACTAACATTGCTAAAGTTATAAATAGACAGTTGTACTAAGATTGCTAAAGTTATCAATATACAGCTTTACTTGTATTGCTAAGATTACAAGTAGACATTCTTTACTAAGACTGATGAATATGTAAATAGACAGTTGTACTAAGATTGCTAAAGTTATTAATATACAGCTTTACTTGTATTGCTAAGATTACAAGTAGACATTCTTTACTAAGACTGGTGAATATATAAATAGACAGTTGTACTAAGATTGCTAAAGTTATAAATAGACAGTTGTACTAAGATTGCTAAAGTTATCAATATACAGCTTTACTAGTATTGCTAAGATTACAAGTAGACATTCTTTACTAAGACTGGTGAATATATAAATAGACAGTTGTACTAAGATTGCTAAAGTTATCAATATACCGCTTTACTTGTATTGCTAAGATTACAAGTAGACATTCTTTACTAAGACTGGTGAATATATAAATAGACAGTTGTACTAAGATTGCTAAAGTTATCAATATACCGCTTTACTTGTATTGCTAAGATTAGAAGTAGACATTCTTTACTAAGACTGGTGAATATATAAATAGACAGTTGTACTAAGATTGCTAAAGTTATCAATATACAGCTTTACTAGTATTGCTAAGATTACAAGTAGACATTCTTTACTAAGACTGGTGAATATATAAATAGACAGTTGTACTAATATTGCTAAAGTTATCAATATACCGCTTTACTTGTATTGCTAAGATTACAAGTAGACATTCTTTACTAAGACTGGTGAATATATAAATAGACAGTTGTACTAAGATTGCTAAAGTTATCAATATACCGCTTTACTTGTATTGCTAAGATTACAAGTAGACATTCTTTACTAAGACTGGTGAAAATATAAATAGACAGTTGTACTAAGATTGCTAAAGTTATCAATATACCGCTTTACTAGGATTGCTAAGATTACAAGTAGACATTCTTTACTAAGACTGGTGAATATATAAATAGACAGTTGTACTAAGATTGCTAAAGTTATCAATATACCGCTTTACTTGTATTGCTAAGATTACAAGTAGACATTCTTTACTAAGACTGGTGAATATATAAATAGACAGTTGTACTAAGATTGCTAAAGTTATCAATATACAGCTTTACTAGGATTGCTAAGATTACAAGTAGACATTCTTTACTAAGACTGGTGAATATATAAATAGACAGTTGTACTAAGATTGCTAAAGTTATCAATATACAGCTTTACTAGGATTGCTAAGATTACAAGTAGACATTCTTTACTAAGACTGATGAATATATAAATAGACAGTTTTATTAAGATCGTTAAAGTTATAAATTGACAGTTTTATTAAAATTGGGATTGTTATAAATTGTTAATTTTACCAAGACTGTTATATTATAAATAGACACGTTTGTTAAGATTGCTATGTTTTAAATGACAATTTTATTAAAATCGCTAGAGTTATAAATATACAGTTTATTAAGTTAGTTAGTTAGTCGACAGATCATCCTCATTGCACATCGAACCACTCAGTCCATAAATGCTCGGATCCCCTCCTCAGCAAATCTCGCAGCGTGTAGCAGCTCACGACACAAGTTCTGTGTTGGTTAATCAATCTTCTTTGGCTTCCTGCGTAGTGTTCTTGTTTGGCAACACCTCTTTTAATTTGCAGATATTGCAGTCTGCCTATGGTTGTAGATTCACAGTCATCGCTTGGTTCTCGCATCAGTCTTACTTCTCGTAGAGCATTCAGAATGTCAGCCTGGTCCATGGCGCGTCCGCCCTCCACTGTAGCCTCACCTGCAAGCCTGTCAGCCTGCTCATTTCCTTGTACTCCCGCATGCCCTGGCAGGTAAATGAAACTAATCTTTGCCAGCCGAGACCGCTACAAAGACAACAACCGATGTGCTCGGACACATTCCTTCTCTATATTCCTGATACACTAGAGTCACCAAGGAAACATGCCCGAGTGAAGGTCTGTGTCTCAAGCCATGTTATTGCTTTAATGACTGCTATGACTTCCATAGTCAGACTACTTGTGGTCAGGGCAAAAGCACCAGCATCTTCCATCACAATTTTACCTCCATCCTAAGCCGTAAAGGGATATGAACTTCTCACGCGTCGAAGGACCGACCCATATGTGTAAATGACAGTATCACCCTCTAAAGAATTTCGAAGATCAAAGCCCGTACTTTCGCCTCCATAGCAGCCGGATTTTCTTGTCTGCGTTTTCTGTCTAGTTAGATGCAAACTGAAAAATGATATGCAGAACTCTGCTGGCATTTGTACCCACTCCTCGCCAGGTTCTAAGTCCTCAAGTGAACACACCTGTTGAATAATGTCTTCGGCTTAACCCAGCCACGACTTTCCTCTTTTTAACCTGCTGCCCTTTACCTTCTTAATTTCACTATGCAGTGGATGTTGTATGGTTTAGCTGACTCTGAGGTAGGTCTATGCTCGGCAAATTTGTATTCTCTCTCTCTCCCCTCCCCCTTTCCCCATGGTTGGAAAATCAAGAAGGCAGCGCATCGCCCTACATGGTGTATCTCTTGTACATCCAAATATAGGGATAATAATACGCATAGCTTCGTTCTGTATACTTTCCATCCTTTCTATCTGCTTGTGACTGAGCAGGATCGCCATCACATACTAAAAAACAGAAAGGACCAGACTCTCGTATAGAAGACATAGATAACTTTTTACCACTTTAACCAGTTATTTGAAACAGTTAACTTTTGTGCCCATGTCTCTTTCCAAGTGCAAGATAAGACTAGGATGAGCAACTCTGTTGCTTTTGGCATTTTGCCATTTCCTTATTTCCTTACAGCACCATGCTTATCCACCCAGGCTATTCCACCTCCAAATTCCACTAAGGGGATTGCTCCCAGATTTTTTCCCTGCAATGATAATTTCTGTTCTTGTCATGCCTTATTTGACCCACCACATCTTGCCCTGTACTGTCATACTTGAAATTCTTGACCTTTGACTTGTGCTGTCTGATTGTATCTTTCTCCACCAATATAGTGCAGGGTGGTGGTCGCTGCCATGGTGCCCAATGACAATCCATCTACACACTGTAGTGAATGAAGGAGAAACCAGCGCCAGGTCAATAACATTGTCCTCATCACCTGGTCGACTTGCTGTCCTGATGACACAGTCACTGTTGATACAATGTTGATGGTTTCAAGTGAGGTCTCGAGCTCCTACCCTTGTGTGTACTCCCCTGATCTGCCTTTAGCGCTGAAATCGCCACAGACAATGACATTCCTGTCGTGACATACTATGTCAATCAAGCAATGCCACATATGGGATACCACACTCGCATTGCAGGCATAAACATTAACCAACACGAATGGTAGATCTGACTGAACTTTGACAGAATGTATTTGTATCTCGTCGCTGTCCCACCTAGACATGTCAAGCTCTGAAGCCACTATACTGTCTCAAATAAGAATCACCATACCCATAGTGTCGCTAGTTGTAAAAATATCTAAGCTTCTAAATATCTGAAGCTGGTTATAGGAAGTGAATTAAAACACAGTCTCTTCTCCTAAAGCACGACAATATCGTTCATGTACGCCAGGCTTCCCAGAATTGGCCTTCTTTGTTTTGCACATGCAGAATTTCAATATAATATATGAGTAATACTGAGATGAAATTATCCATCTCCTACGTGAAAAAAGAAGCGGCTTCAAAAACAACCAGATAGAGACAGCATAAGGATATATGTAGCTAGTTTTAATAATGTAAAGTTATAAAGAAAAAAGTTTACTAAGATTCTAAGGTGATATATAGACAATTTTACTAATATTGCTAAAGTTATAAATAGTCAGTTTGACGAAGAATGAAAAAAGACGGAATTGTAAAAGCAGACTTTATTAGTAGCACATTACTGAATGCTAAAATCTATCATGCTACTTTTCATTATTGTCGTTTTGTCGCAAACAGAACAATCCTTCAAATGTGACCTTAAATTTTGAACTCTGTTTCAAGTAAATGAAGAAGTTTGCAGTGGCGTTGATGCCCTCGAGATGTAGCAGGAACGATAGTGAGGTAATAAGAACATTCTTCTGCCGTCCGGCATAGTTTATTTCTGGGTATGCTAGCAGCATCACGAACAGTACAGCGCCAGGGGCGTAGCAAAAAATAAACACTATGGAGATCACTAAGACTAATTTGATCACTTTTGTGTCTCTGTGTGAGAGTTCGTTAGTTTTGGTTGCTGACGTGGTTCGTTGCCGCCACTGCGCATTTCTTTTCAAAGCCTTGACCAGAATGGTTGTGCAGATGACGATGAGCAGGAAGAAGAATGATGGTAACAGGTTATTAACCCAGAAAGCCGCGCTTTCTATCTTTTCTCTGTTTGCTATTTTAACGATTCCCAGAACTGACTTGTTTCTTGCCGAGTCAAATATCCACGTAAATCTTGCAGTGTAAAAAGTCGGAGCAACAGTAGCAATCATGATGAGGTAAAGAACAATGATGAAGCCAATCGTTCTTCGCGGTGTGATAATCGATTTGATCTTCAAAGGAGCGACAATGCACAGACACCGCTCAAAGGCGATCCAGGCAGTAGTTCCTGTCGTGACCCTGGTAAACAGAATGTGGGCCCAGACAAAGAAGTACATAACCTGGTGAGGGTAGAACGGCAGGTCCAGTTTCATTATTGGCGGTGTCCAGCATAAATTGACCAGGAAGTGAAATACCAGAGACCCAAGGTCAGACACGGTGAGCCCTAAAAGACTTACGTTAACGGTGTCATGTAGTCCTTGTTTGAGAAAGGTAACAATGTTGAGAACGTTGACTATCAAGCCAAGGATAGTAACTCCTTGTCCTAGTCCCCATGTGTTTATTACAGTAAAGTAGAACAAATCATCGTCCGTAATTAAAATTTTATCCCCTTTGACTTGTGTATTGTTTTTATACAAGCGTCGTGTTGTAATATTTACATTCATTGTCTCTTCTTCGTGAAGCTCAGAAAATTGGGTAACTCAACTTCATACAGCATAAGGATCTGTCAGTCTGGTCTGCTGTCGATTTCACGGTGTAACTATAGTCTGTTTACTTTTGTCTGCCCCAATATAAAATTCCATATCTCAGTAACCAACTGAGGGAAAATTATGAGATTTAGCATATAGTATTATCATTATGTCCACCCAACAAAAACATTTTTGGTCTGGAGATTGTACAGCAGATTTCAAAGTTTGTTTATATGCGGTAAATAATTTACGGGACAGAGATGAAGTGCATGTGATTAAATGTATTACAACTTCACACGGAAACATTAGCGCTGAATAGTTAATTTCCTCGTGGGACATGGGATTAGCCTTGTGACAAGTGTCTCGCGTAGAGCCTTGTGTCGTCGTACGAAACATTACGGAAATCACTAGTTTTTCACCAAAACGTCAAAGAAATGTAGCCGGTTTCTAAGATGTAAGTTGCTTTTGGACCTATCAAAGACATATTCCTTGGGTGGGAGTAAATTTAAGTTGGCAGGAAAAATTTCATAATGATGCAACAGACAGTTTTCAAAATAATTGATAGTGAATGAAGGCATTCATTTCTGGACAGACTATAGTAGAGCTTTTCCCGGGTAGTCTTCCTCAAGTAGCCTTCCTCAAGTGAAAGACACTTTTTACAATTAATATTCTGTTTAATGCGTACGTTTAGCTGGGTAACGTATCTGACAGTGATATACTACAGCTAACACATACTGGAATCACTCCCGCAAGCAGGAGTGCTAGTCACTGCACCACCTATACGGTTGTAAATAGACTAAAGCAAAGGATACTTTTCCACACCTGAGGCGCATTGGGCACGAGGAGCTAGATCTATATGTTATAGACCAGTCGGGTTTCCTGGTACCCATTTTACTACATTGAGAATTGCTTAAATATACCGAGGGTTTAACAATTAGGCTGTTCCAACCAATTTTTCTCAGACGGAATGACTTCTTTAGGCACATGAAATAGGTCTTGTTTTCTGGTGCCCAATTTAGGCACGTGAAAGGGGTCTTAACTTTAGTTACTTATTGCTTACGTATTGCTACCACCACCACACATATTACTATTGCTGGGACAACAACACTAACATCTACTAATACTTTTACTACTGCTGCTGCTTCTACTACTAATACTAAAACTTTTAGTAAAGCTGCTGCTGTTGTTACTACTCTTGCAATACCTATTACTACTACTGCTGCTGCTGCTACTGCTGCTACTACTACTACTACTACTACTACTACTACTACTACTACTACTACTACTACTACTACTACTACTACTACTACTACTACTACTACTACTACTACTACTACTACTACTACTACTACTACTACTACTACTACTACTACTACTACTACTACTACTACTACTACTACTACTACTACTACTACTACTACTACTACTACTACTACTACTACTACTACTACTGCTGCTGCTGCTGCTGTTGCCGCTACTACTATTACTACTACTACTACTACTACTACTACTACTACTACTACTACTACTACTACTACTACTACTACTACTACTACTACTACTACTACTACTTATACTACACGTTTGCTGCTACTACTTTCCCACTACTGCTTACCCATAGTGACGTATCCTTGTGCCTGTCTGTTGTTCTCAAGTTCGTCTTCATATCAATTTCTACAGATACTGATAGCATTTGTAGCAAGTTAATCTCTTCATACATTTTAGAACACCGTTCTCTATAATTAGCTGGCACGATAGCGAAGCTGTCAGAGAACTGCGCTGATATCATTATCATGGACTGACATAAGTTCGACACCTCGCCTCGTCGCCTGCTTAATGAGTGAAAGACTGACCACGTATTCCTCTGTGCATTCAGATCTTAAAAATGTAATGGACCAATCACATCACACACTCATAGCAAGAAACTACTTAACAATTGTATTTCCTTTATAATTTTATATTATACACTTCTTACTGTTCTATTTCTGCTGTGCTTTTGTAACTTCTGTATTGAATCTACGTAATGAATTTCGTAATCAACTCTGAACCATCATCGCCATCAAGTGCCTTGTCGATTTGCATGGGCAGTTGTTATATTCAAGATCTTGCGATAAAATAATAATAATAATAATAAATAATAATAATAATAATAATAATAATAATAATAATAATAACAATAATAATAATAACAATGACAATAATAATAATAATAATAATAATAATAATAATAAGCCACAAACAATAAGCTGGACCATTTCTTGCCTGGCATATTGCCCTGAATCTCGCCAAGCGCATACTGCACAGTTATGTATATAACATATGAAGAATATATACCGGTATGGGTAAAAGAGAGAGTTAACCCGTCTTCAGGAATGCCTGTATTGTCGACTGGCTATAAAACTCCCAGCTTGTCATCTCTCAACACCTACTAAATTGCTTCAAGAAATTAAGGAAAGGGATGTTGCATATTGTATTCGACGAACATTGAAGATTGCTGATATATACAGAGGCTTTAACATTTAGGCTGTTCCAACCAACTCAACGCAGAGAGAAAGACTTCTTTTTCAGTTTGATATCATCGTTGGGATAACACATGCTACACAATCGAACAATGTCAGTGACTATTTGTTTGAAATATTTCAACCAAAATAGAATTCAAAACAATATTTTCTCGTAGCAAATTTGATTAACGAAGACACAAACATTAGATTGCACGATTTATTGCCTGGCATATTCCAGCTGCATCTCATCAGGTACATACTGCAGAAATCACACAACATCAACTAAAGTAATTAGATAAATCATTTAATAAATTGAAATATACAGCACACGTATTCGAGCATTAATTTGAATTGTCTACCACGGTAACGTAGAATTTATTTATTCACTCCATATGATATATGCCGGCTTCCTGGCCTAGAAGTTAGCGACTTTTCTCCGTAATCTCTTACACTCTCGTAAGTAACGTGACGACGGCGAGAATCAGCAGTGGTTCGAATCGCGTCGGTAACTTACGGGGTATGTAAGAAAAGCAATGGCAAACTACTGAGGGTAATCTTGCCAAGAAATCAACAATCAGCTGAAAGATGCTGATGTTGACAGCAATGTCCTGCAAAGGATATGCAAACAATATGATATATAATTCTTAAACACACACACACACACACACACACACACACACACACACACAAATAGTCAGTTAATTTATTCACTCCATGTGATATATATTTCTTAAATAAACACAAATATGCACAAACAGTACTGAGTGTAAAACGGCTCTGATATCCAAACATAATCCAGAAGTCAAAAACATAGTGGTGCCCTAACTCCTCGTTGCCACTTCACTTAATGCTGATGATGTCCATGGAGTCCTGAGGTGCAGCACATCTTTAAGGCCGGCAAAGTGTTACCAGGGCTCCAAAGTGAAAGTAAAGAATAGAAACCCTATAAACTCCCTGAGGCGGCTGTTAAAGGTGATTAAAGGGGCTTCGCTGTCTCACATCGCAGTTAAAAGTTAATTAGTTGAGATTCCATCTTCACAGCAAAGGGTCACCCCTATAATGCTCCGTTCCTGTGCCAGTGAATATCACACAAAATACTCCTCACTGTCCCGTGTGTAAAGTGAAATAGACAGCAGTGTGGACAAACCAAAAGCACGCACTGACAAGTAAGTATATGCATAAGGCCGCTACCAGAATGTCAACACAACAATCCCCCACAAACATTACAGTTCACAGTTGCTAAAACTCAGGCAGCATCCAGCCATCTGCGAACTGGCCTACAAATAGCTTGGTATGGGTGGATGTGAGCCTTAACCCCACAAGGCGTCTTAAAGGCAAAAGGGGAGAAGGGCATTGTGGTAATGGGCGTCGCCTTAACGCAGTGGCTAGCACTACCGGTTCGGGTGTCACGGGTTCCAGTTCGCATCGATGCGAGTTTATCAAACTATCACACACAGGGACGCGAGACCTTGGGAGGGGGGGGGGGCGGCTCTGGCCCCTCTGGTAACCATGAGCCCTTCTAAAAAAAATTCAAGTTTCTTTAGTGAACATTTCAATTTTTGAATATTAAAGATTATGCATATGTTGGGGGTGGGAGGAGGGGGGGGGGGACATAAGTTTAGAAAGGCTTAGGTGTGGCATATCACAAAAAAGGTTGGGAAACACTGCTCTAGGCCTACAAACATGTGCTATCGCATCACAGACCCATTGCAAAAACTGTTACGGGAATTTAAGAATAGGAAGACCACATGTCCTATATGCATCAAGGCATGCCGCCAGAGTCCTTTACTTTACGTCTTCAAAGAGAAAAGTGCCGCCCCCCCCCCCCCCCCCCTCCCGGTCGCCAGTCTGAGACAAGATGTTGATACAGTCATGGGTCGTGAGAGCAGAGAATGGGCAGCGGGCCGCACTGAGTTTGAAGTCCAACAGCTGATCCAGAGCAACACACATGAAGGTGACATAGTCATCTACACTGATGGGTCAGTGGTGAGAAACAGACGTAGTGGCTGGGGCTTTATTGCAAAGGCTAATGGGCGAGTCTTGAAAAAGGAGAGCCTCGCATATGAGACTACGACCTCCAGCATGAGAATGGAGGTGGAGGCAGTAACAGTGGCATTCCGGTGGCTAGAGGAGACTACTGCAACACATGTTGTGTTCATTACGAATTCAAAGAATATGCTTAGCAAGGTGGAGAAAGGAATGTTTCGTGTGGAATGGCTCTCGTCGCTTCAGAGGTCACAGATTGTGAGAATTGTATGGATATTTTGCCCTGGCCATGCGGGTGTACGGGGGAATGAACAGGCTGATAGGCTAGCAGGGAATGCACCTCTTGGTGGTATCTTGCCTATGGACAAGGGGGAGGTGGTCGTGCGCTTGTGGGACCAGGTGGAGAAGGCGGAGGAAGAGATTGAGAAACCATATGTAGAAAGAATGAGATTGCGGGGGATCGGCAGGGGTTCTGGAAGAATCTAATAACTGAGAGGGAAGATCAGGAGAACTTTTAATCAGATAGAGGTGGGAACGATTTGTACTATGACTCTTCGCTGGCTGTTGAACGAAGGGACGGAGCACGTATGGGAATGTCCTGAGTGCAGTGATGTCGGTTCTTAACTCAACTCAACTGATACAGTCAGACTGAGTCATCATCGATTATACGCAGTAGAGGATGGTGCAGGAGGCATGGTTTCTAACTCCGCAAACTGTCCGTTTTAGCAATTATGACTGAATGGATTCTCGATAATTTTGCAGTAGTTTCATCCCGGCTATGTGGCAAAGGAGTTACGGACGGAATTCGTAATCCCACCTATATCGTTTGAAACACAGTTGTGGGCGATTTGGCAGCAGACCACATTGCTTTGCTTTTCATAAAACGGTGTGAGTGCCGGTCGTCAGGAAAGCAATGGCAAACTACAGAAAGTAAACTTGCAAAGAGATCACAACCAGCTAAAATAACGAGTACGCACCGAACCGAGTTCACTGCACTCAAGACATTCCCATACACGCTCTGTCCTTTCGTTCAACAGCCAGCGAAGAGTCATATTACTAATCGTTCCCACCGCTATCTGATTGAAACTTCTCACTGTCTTCCCTCTCAGTTTTTCTTCTTCTTCTTCTTCTTCTTCTTCTTCTTCTTCTTCTTCTTCTTCTTCTTCTTCTTCTTCTTCTTCTTCTTCTTCTTCTTCTTCTTCTTCTTCTTCTTCTTCTTTTTCTTCTTCTTCTTCTTCTTCTTCTTCTTCTTCTTCTTCTTCTTCTTCTTCTTCTTCTTCTTCTTCTTCTTCTTCTTCTTCTTCTTCTTCTTCTTCTTCTTCTTCTTCTTTTTCGGATATGATTGCGTTGTGCCTATTTACAGCAGAGCTGCGTTCTTACTCCGTTAGGCCGACACATCCGACTTCTGCGGGCATTTGTTGACCGGGTTAACCTTCCCGGGGTTTTGAGATTTTCCAGAACCCCTCCCTATAACCTGCAATATCATTCTTTCCACATACGGGTTCTCAATCCCCACCCCCGCCTTCTTCACCTGGTCCCACAAACGCTCGAAGACCTCTTCTTTGTCCAAAGAAACAGATGTGTATATCGACTGTGATCATTGCCACATGTCTTGAAACTGACTCACAGGGTTAGAATGCACAACAGTCGAAAGACCTTTGGAAATCATACCCCGTTGCCCCCTCCCTTTAGATTGTAACCAAGATAAGGAGCCTAGAACACTTTGTGGAAGTTGGGGCACTGTTCATGTTTAGAAGCTTCTTGTTGTGCTTCCACCACTGTGAAATTTATACTACTAATTATTCTACAGAAGGAAGTTAAAAACAACATTATAACTAAAAGGATTTTAAGTATCAAAATCACAAAGAAAACTTAGCTTTAAATATCAGGAAGAGGCACTCATAGCACTTTTTACATGTTTTTTTTTTTAATTGGAGGAAGAGGCCATACTGAAGAGGTGGAATTAGTATATAAGAGAATTATATGATGGAGAAAAGGAGAATTAACAGAAGAAAGTAACTTAGAAGGTCCACTATTGTAAAAGAAGAAGTCGCTGACGCTGTCAAACATATGAAGAAAGGAAAAACAGTTGGTCAAGATGAATTAGAACAGAAGAATTAGAAGTACTGGAAGAATGTGGATACATTGTTATTCTGTTACGTAGCAGTTTTCTATGGCTCCGTTATATGATAGGGCCATCAAATGTTGCAGGCCTAGAGCAAGGAAGCGGAGGCGGCCAGTCTTTCCCTCACGGTGACAAGATACGAGTCCAGGTATCCGGTCGTGCTCATGACACTACCACACGAGTTCACTATCAACTACGCCACCATGTTAAGAGAGGGAATACATTTTAACATTAGGTAACATCTGGAACGATTGTGGCCCATTATTTCACTTGGAATTGACACCTTTCAGCCCATTCTCTCTGGCGAAGTGGTTACGTCGCCTGCCTTACACCCCGAAGGTCGTGGGTTTGAGTCCAAGCTACCTGGTTCGGTTCACAAGTGCAGTTATTTTTCGGAGACTTGTAAAAGTCGTTTGCTGGAGCTGTCCGATAACGTTGGGTCAACCCCAAAGAGATAGAGGATACTAAAGTTCCTCTTTCCTAATGTGATCCTACCTGTTATAATTTTCTTAACTTTCTATGGCTCAACTGCTTGAGTCCATAAGTAGAGTCTCGGAGAAGCAAGGAATTCCTCTAGGAAAGCAAGGAGAAGTTTCCCTGAATAACAATATCCTTTTGGTGGTTCCTTGCCTCTTCTCTCTCAGCTAAGTAATTAATATCTAGGGTGTGTTTATTTAAACAACTTAACAATGACTAGGAAAGAAAAATACACTCAAAGGAGGAAATGACCTCCTTTTCATAGTTTAATAAACATAAGTTGTGTTAGTGATTATTAAGTTCATAACACATCAATCCAATTAAAAAACAAGGGTCACATACATATATATCATTGATGCACAAAACATACAGGTTCACTAACATCAAACTATATTCCAGTTTTCCCTTGATAGGTACTTATTCATCTTCCATTGGAATAGGTTAAGTCTGAAACTGGGTATGCATTCAGGTTAATCTATTCCAGAGTTCTTGGATCCCTGTGGCAAATCGTCTCCTTAAATTATGTATATTACATTTCTCTAGAGTTTAGATATGTTCCAGGTGCTAATAGGATAGTGGCTCTTGGTTCTCCACCCTCAGGAGATAGTTTTGGGATAGTTTTCTGCATCACTCTATCCAGGTGTTTCAATCAAAAGTCAGGTCTGGATCTAAATGGATCTAGACAGTACCTTCTACAAAGTTGATTGTCTTCTTCAAACATAGTGAGCAGATTTCAGACTCCAGACTTGGTTTTTGCGGGAAATTAAGATTATTTCAAGATCGCATTAATACAAGAACCAGTTACTTGATTATTGTTTTTCCCTCTAAATTTTACGGTTCTGTACTTCTCGCCCTAATGAATTTCGTTTTATAACGGACGTAGACCCGCAAATCACGTTTTATGTAGATGTCTAGACTTGTTCTAGTATGTGTTATTAAATTTAGCCTCAATTTTTATGTATACTGTGTAAGCGGGGGGGGGGGGGGGGGGGTTATTTATAGGGAGGAAAGTAGAAAGGGGGGGGGGAATTACGTTCTGAACATGTGGTAAGGGGGGGAGGGCATGGTCCAAAAAAGGTTGAGAACCAATTGTTAAGACTGCGTTCAGAATATTGTCGTCCGCTTTAGGAATCTGCGTTGTTTCCAACTTGGGGTTGATGCATATTTCATCCTTTGTTTTTATTGTCGGCGCTAATTCCTTCCTTCTTCAAATTTGAATTTGAGTATGATGGTGGTGGTTGTTGGCGTTGTTGTAAACTGCAGGGGTAGTGCGGGGAATTTAAAAACAGTGCTGTGACGGTTTGCAAGATTGATTGATTGAGTTAGGAACCGACATCACAGCATTCGGGGCATTCCCATAAGCGCTCCCCAGCAGCCAGCGAAGAGCTCCAACACTAATAGTACCAGCAGGAATCTGATTATATGTCCGTCTCGCCTTTCCTCTGAGCGTCTATCGTGGGCCAGATCCACTCGTCACTCATCGCTGTCACATTCTTGCCAGTCCATGGTGATCCATTTGCTCCTCCGAGGTGTACACGTGCTCCCACAAGGCCGCAACCACGTCTGCCTTATTATTCATCAATACTCCACCATGTTTTGCAGAGCCAGCCAATCTGTGCGCCTGTTCATTCCCCAGCTCACCAGCTTGCCCCGGAGAAAAGATCCAGACGATGCTTGTCACCCGTGACTTCTAAAACGAAGCAAGCCACTCTGCACGAAGCTTGTCTGTCCTCACTCTACTCAGCATGCTTTCTGAGACAGTTACAATCATGATGTGTGTATCGTATTCTCCATCCAGCGGAAAGCTGTACTGACCGCTTCCATCTCCATTCTTAAGCTAGATGTTGTGGTGTCATATGCTAGGCTCTCCTGCATCAAACGTCGACCATTAGCTTTTGCTTAGAACCCCCATGCACGTCTCCTGCCTCTCAACACCGAACCATCTGTGTATATAATCACATCATCCGGTCGAGCATTTTCCTGAATTAGTTGCTGGATTTCCACTTCCGTGGCCCCTGCTGGCCACTCCCTGCACTCCCGGCTCAATGTGATTATAACTCTGCACAAGAAATATTCCACATGAGCTACGGAGTTCGTGGTTTGTGCGACCCTTTAGACAGGCTGTCTTGCGAGAAGAGACCATGTGAGATAACTCTCAGTGCAATACAGTCGATCTTCTGACCTTTAAACCCTTGTAAATTGATGCTGTCTGTTAGAGATCACGTGGTTTGGACACATACGGTCCCTCAAGCCATTGGCATGCACTTGTTGATAATGATATCTGACAATTACAGACCGAGAAAGAGAGAGAGAGAGAGAGAGAGAGAGAGAGAGAGAGAGAGAGAGAGAGAGAGAGAGAGAGAGAGAGAGAGAGAGACGGACAGAGACGGACAGAGAGATACAGAGAGAGACAGGGAGAGAAAGAGAAAGATACAGAGATTGACAGTGAGACAAAGAGAGTGACAGGGAAACACAGAGAAAGAGAGACAGAGATATACAATGACACGTAGGGGGAAAAGACAAACATACACCAACTGAAGGAGAGATAGAGACACACACAGAGAGAGAGAGAGAGAGAGAGAGAGAGAGAGAGAGAGAGAGAGAGAGAGAGAGCTAGAGAGAGAGAGAGAGAAAGACTTGTAAAAAGAGATAAAAAGACACATATACACCCACAGACAGACAGACAGACAGACAGACAGACAGACAGACAGACAGACAATATTGTCCATTTATAAGACAGGGCATCTATTTCACATACATAAACACAGAGCTGATCCACGACTCTGGTGATCGTGAAAGATAGCGAAACATGACCGCCCACGCTTATCGGGATGGCACATGATGAATGAATCTATTTCACAAAGAACAATTTGTAAACCTAAGTCTAGATATGTGGAATGCTACTAATTATTGCGTGTACATCTATTTAAAATGACAGTACACATTTAAACAGATTTCACCCACTGCCATCCAACCTAACAAAATCCTCGTTCCCCAGAACCACAGAACCACGATTTTAAGAAAACATAACTAGCTGGGACATGCATGTAAATCTTAAAGAGGACAATGTAAGGATTGAAGAGGCCACATGTAAATAGTAGATCATGTATTGATTCTATCAAAATGACAATGTCATTTAGAAGTCGTTATTTTATCTTTTCAAACTTTCAACAACTACAATATTGGCATCAAGCAGTGTGGCCACGACCCGGAACATTCCATCCATTAATCCACTTTACCGCATCCATATGTAAATCACAAAGTGTAACAGTTTGTTAATTGTCAAATTACACTAGTGGAACTTTCGTTAATTCCCAAACATGTGGCTTTTCCTCACAAATACGTAAAACCACTAAATACACAACAAGGGAGAAAAATATCGATAACTTGCATTGTTGGTTTGTCTTAATTGTTTCCCCTGGCGCACCTGACAGAGTTTAAGAGCGGTAATTTTCTGTAATCTGAGAGGCTTGTTCAGTTTAAGATGGACACTCTTGCATGACACCGACACTACGCTACCTCGACCAAACCTCGATCAATATTGTATATACCGCAACGGACAGCTTATCAAATAGATACAGCAATTTGCTGAAAGACACAAAATTGTGATATAGATTTGTACAGTGGGACTTCCACAGAACTGCAGTTATTATCTAGTACTGCCGCGAACGTCACGAGGTCAGTGTTAAATACACAGTACTTACATCTGCTGTCATATAACTACAGAAGCAAACCACATAGGAACTATTTTTGGCGTACATTATGCTAAACAACAGAAATGCATCAAACATACAACAAGTTAGAAGTTATAGAGGAGCTGAGTGCCACAGCGACCACTTCCTCGTTGGAGCAAAATTTAAAATAAAACTTAAGAGAGCTTTCTATACTAAATTACAAAGATTACACTCAACATATAACAGAGAAACACTACAAGAAATTACAGTCAAAGAGAAATTTACAGATGAAATAAAATGTAAACTTGAGGCAGACAGCCAGACACTCTGTCAATAATAATAAACAAGCGAATTAACTATGTAGAATTAATTTTCATTTCAAAAGTTGTAATGGATAAAGAAATCAACATATGTTTTACATATTCATTTCATGCACTGTGACAACTAGCGCCCGTTAGGATTCATAGAAAGATACAGATAACCATCCATCCATCATGTGTCATACCGATAAGCGTGGGCGGTCATGTTTCTCCAGCTCACTCGATCACCAGTGTCGTAGATCAGCTCTGTGCTCTTGTCTCGACCTTGCCATGTGGCCAAGCCATCCAGGTATTTATTTCTCGGTCATCCCTTTGGTCTCTCCCCCTCGATCTTGCCAGTTGTCACCAAGTTCTCCAATTCATTTCTTCTCATAACATGCGCAAAATATATTGACTTGTCTACGTCTAATGCCTCTAATCAGTTTACGATCATCATTTGTTTCTTGAAGGACTTGTTCATTGGTTTTTCTGTCTATCCATGGTATTCTTTGCATTCTCATCATAAACTACATTTCCACAGCTGTCAGATGTTTTCCAGCTTGTCTGCTCATTGTCCACGCCTCACATCCATACAAAAGTATAGGTTATATGTAGCATCTCAACACTCTTTTTCTCATTGCAAATGATGTCTTTTTATTGGTCAGTTTGTTTTACATCTTGGAAAAGGCCATCTTCGCCATGGCGATTCTTGTTCTAATCTCTTCAAGGCATCTCCCATCAGATGTTATGACTGTTCCGAGCTAATTTTACCGATTTATTTGTTTAAGAATATTCCCAGTTTTTCAGTGTGCTATTTCCGTTTTCTTAGTGACGACCATAATCTGTCTTCTTATAACTTAATTCTAACCCTAGTTGTTCACTGTATGCAACAACCGCATCTACTAAATGTTGCAGATCCTGCTCATTGTCTGCAATTAATACGGAATCATTCGCATATCTAATGTTATTGATGTTATGTCTCACAATGGTTTTTTCTTTCATATCTTCTTCATTTCTGAAAATATGTTCACTATACAGGGAAAAAAGATCTGGAGACATTAAACATCCCTGTTTCATATCTATCTTAATAGGCTGATATTGACCTACTTCTTTATCAAACCTTAAGGCAGCTTGTTTTTGTTTTTTTCTAATATATGTTTTTTTACAAGTCTTAGGTCTTTCCCATCAATTTGTAGATCTGCAAGCATCTTTATCATGTTGACAAGTCTTACTTTATCAAAAGCTTATGTGCTGTCAATAAAGGAAAGATGCAAGTCTTTATACTTCAATAGAATGTTCAATTATTGTTGTAAGCATATACACAGCATTTACTGTACCCTTGCCTTCCACACACCCACAATGTTCTTCCCCTATTTCGGGTTGTATATTCTTCCTAACTCTTTGCATGATAATTGGTAGCAAAATGTTTGTGGTGTAACTCATTATATTAATTGTTTGATATTGATCAGATTCAAAGCTCCTGATTTCTTTGGGGTTGCAATAAATATAGAATTACGTAATTCAGGAGGTATATCTCCAGTATCATATACTGTGTTCAGCAGTCTGATGATTTGGTCTATTCCATATTCTTCAAAAGCATTGTACTTTTCTATTATGATGTTGTTTGAACCGGGAGTCTTACCATTTTTCTTATGTTTAAGAGAATTCTGAACTTACATCTTCAAATTAATGGTCCTTCATTATTATTTCGAGAATCATATGGTCTTCTGTTGTATCACCATAAGGGTCTTTTACATAATCTGACCATACGTGTACAATCTGATCTTTTTTCTAGTATGATTTTTCCATTTTTTGTTTTCAGGCAGCCTGTTGATTTACGTGTTCTTTTATTAGTAATGTCCTGAATTCTGTTGTGCATTAATTTGGTATTTTTACTGTTGTGTGTGTTTTTTTTTTTTTTTTACATTTCTATGCAATTTTGGTCGAGCCATGCTTCTTTTACCTCCTTACACCATGATTTAACTTTTTTATGAGTCTCTTCATATTTGTCAGGATTATTGTTGTTGTGTATTCTTGTTCCCATCAGTTATAAAATTTCTTCAGTCATTCATTTCTTACGATTCACTTTCTTTAATTTTGGAATAGTTGTTTCTGCAGCCAAACTGATTGAATTCTTCAACATTTCCCAGTTATAATCCACATCTCGAAATAGGATCTATAGATTAGACAATATTTCAAATCTATTCTTTACTTCTATGTTGAAATTGTCTTGTATTTCCTTGTCATTTTTCAATGTTTCTTTTTCGCATATCCTTTACTGGACATTGCAGTCAAATCCAACATTTCTACCATAGTCTGGTAAGAATGAGACAGCGAGGTGTGACGAGGGGATCTGGCCGACGCTCGTCGCTCAGAGGAAAGGCGAGACGAACATATAATCAGATTGCTACTGGAACTATTAGTGTTGGAACTCTTCGCTGGCTGCTGAGGATGGGGAGGGAGCGCTTATGGGAATGTCCCGAATGCTGTGATGTCGGTTCCTAAATCAATCAATCAATCAATCAATCAATCAATCAATCAATCCAACATTTCTCAGCTGCTGTTGATGTCTTGGCACGTTTTACGTTCAGTATTTGTCCCTCGCAGATCTCCCTGACCAAGGGGAAAACGACATTGTTCGTAATCCCGTATATCCACGTGGAGAAACCAGCAGCTGCGAGATTCGGCAGCGGATCACGCCGCACTGGTAACTTACGGGGTTTATGTGATCCAGTCGTTCAGAAAGAAATGGCAAACTACTGAACGCAACACTTGCCTAGTACATCAACAGCAGCTGAAAAATGCTGATGTTGACTGCAACATCCTGCAACATTAAAAAGTTTGCCATTGCTTTCTGAACGACCGGCTCACATACCTTAGTTAGCAACCAGAGCGACGCAATCCGCTGCTGAATCTCGCGCAGCTGTGTTTCGTAAGTGGGTATACGGGATAACGAACAACTACCTTAACTTATTCGCTAGGGAGACCGGCATTTTTCAATGTACACAGATCATATGTAGTGTTGGCTGTTGTATATTTGACTGTTACCGTACGTAATCTATGATCACTGTAACAGTCTATATTGGGAACTGCTTTTGCTATTGTTAACGCATTTCGAAACCGTCTGTCATTACGCGGGCGAGTCAATAAATAAGTCACACAGTTCTGTGGGATGGCAGGTAAATGTAGTTGGTGTTTTCTGCAGGTGTAATTAGGTGACAGCAACATGTTACTTTATATTCCCGTCGTCAGGTGTCTCATGCGCATGCGCAGTGCATAAACAAAATGGCGACTGTACTTACGGAGTGTACAACCAAAGAGCAACGTCCTGTTGTGCGTTTTTTTTTGTGTGGACAAAGGACATTCATAAGGAAATGCTTCCTGTTTATGCTGTAAAGGAGTGCAAAGCTGGATAGAAAATTTTTCTCAAAGACGCTCTGAAAGTGTTGATGAAATCCAATTTGATCGTCCTGTTGAGATTGCAACAGAAGCATCCGTGCAGCGGGTGAAGGAGATAATTAGAGGTTACAGGCGAGTAACGATAAACTCTGTAGCATCTGCAATAGGGTGCTCACATGGTTCAGCATACAGCATAATACATGATCGATTGAAATTTACGAAAGTGTGCTCAAGGTGGGTAACCAGACAATTGAAGGAGGAACACAAAATTAACCGATGTAGCCTGTCCTTGCATCATCTCTGTCGGTACGAAGATAAAGGAGAAGACATCCTGAACAGGATTGTTACTGGGACGAATTGTGGGTGCATCACTACCAGCCCGAATCAAAGTGTGCTTCAATGCAATGGAAACATCCTTCTTCGCCTTGTGTCCAAAAATTCAATATTACGCCATCAACAGGGAAGGTTATGCTGACAGTGTTCTGGGATTGTCAAGGAGTGCTTTTAACCAATTTCGAAAAGAAAGGTGACAATGTGAATTCTGAATCGTACTGTGAAGTTCTATCGATGCTTCATGATGCAATTCGAAGAAAACATCCAGGACTGCTGACTAGAGGAGTACTGCTTCTTCATGACAATGCCAGACCACATACGGCTCGATTAACTCAGGAGAAAATTAACCAACTAAGGTGGGAAGTTCTGGAACATCCACCTTACAGCCCCGACTTAGCCCCTAGCGATTTTGGTCCACTGAAAACCCACCTTGGCGGGAGACATTTCGCGAATGACGCCGAAGTTGAATGTGAAGTGAAAACATGGCTTAGAAAACAGAGCACACAGTTCTATGCAGTCGATTTGGGAGGACTGATAAAACGATGGGATAAGTGTATCAATGTTGGTGAAAATTATGTTGAGAAATAAAGGGACAATGTATGTATGAAAATAATCTGGTTTCAAGTTGTTATCATATTTAGTTATTTTTCTACAGCCAGTTGTGACCTACTTATTGCCTTCCCCTCGTAGGATGTAATTAATCTTGTTTTTAATTCTGCAGTCAGGACTCCTCTATGTCCATTATTTTCTAGGCTGTTGTTTAAACCAGGTATTTCCGATAATCATTTCCTGCTCTTTTGTCCATTCTACAAGTCTGTATCCTCTATCGTTTCGTTCACCCAAACTATGTTTTGCTTAGTGTGCATCCATCGCCTTGATTTCCTGCTTATGCGCTGAAGTCATCAATTATGATATTTATTTATGAAATTTTTACATTTCTTCAACGCATTCTCCGTGTCATTATAAAATTTCTCTGTACCATCTTCACTGCTTTTTCCTTTTGTGGCATATAATTGAATGACGTTTATGTTTAAAGGTCTGCTGATTAATTTTACCAATAGAACAGTAGTTATATATGTTGCATACACCCCCCCCACCCGAAATTGTGGTGCCGCGTGGTGCGCACCACGTGGTGCTCGTGGTGCGCACCACGTGGTGCTCGTGGTGCTGGCACCACGTGGTGCTGTGTGGTGTCTAGTGGTGGGAGTATGTGGTCGAATTTTTGGTGGATCCGGTCCTTGTGGTGTGCTATTGACTCCTCCTAACACCTGCCTAGGTGTGTGATTGGCTTGTTAAGCTCGGTGTTTTTGGCGGGTAAAATAATAAAAAAAAAATCTACTAAGGATCTGGAGGAGCGGGTCTTCCTATATACGTGTGTCTTCGGTCAGGGTGGAGCGGAAGGATCCGGCGTAAATAGTAAGCTCAAAGAAGGTGGTGTCCGGTGGTGCGACGTGTATAGTGACGTCATCAGTCCCTCGTAGTTGCATGTTTGGTCTGTTAAGGTCGAATTTTTGGTGGAAAAGTATGGTCTAAGGGGTAGCGGGGGTATTATGGCTGATGTCTCCGCACCTCCTGTCGTACCTTTATTATGTTAAGCTCGCCGGTTTGGCAGGGTAAGTATTTATTTTTTAATTAAAAATAATTTTTTTTTTTTTAAATTTGAAAAAAATATTTCAATGGGAAATAAAAGATATTCGTTTATAGTGGTCGTTAGTAGGTGGGGCTTAAAATCTATTATCATACGGTGGCAGCTCAATAAACGAAAAACTTAAAAAAGTAAACATGACCGCTAGTACGTGTTGCAGTTGTATAGCTTAGTGATACGTGATGTTAAGGGGTGGGTGAGTGAAAGGGTATCTCTATAAGTGCTTCCAAACAATATCAGCATACAGTATCAGATCGTTAAAGAAAAGCCTTAAAGAAACTTGTCAAGATGGCTGTCGGTATCCTCCGTGGGTGCCAGATTCGGGTCCCAGTGGGGAGGTCGACCCGGGTATAAGAAATATTGATAATATTTTTGTTACTTAGTTGTGATGGCGATAGCTGGTGGTAGTAACCAGGCTATGCGTAGCAAAGGAGATGTGGTGTGTTATATAAGCTTAGGCGGTGCCCCAGACGAGATGACAGTCTTGAATCTCGGTGCTGTGCCACTGGTAAGGGTAATAGTCGTCAGAATGTGTGGGGTGTCTAGCTGGTCATACGGGTTAGGATTAGGGCCGGTCTGTCTTTCCGTGTCGCTGTGTCCACAAGTCCAAGGGAAAAACAGGCAGCCGATCTCACCTTTGTACCTACGAGTCACAAAATATAACCTAACTTAAAAATCAGAATATGATTCATAACCTCAACAGGTGTTGCCAAAAATCAATACTCATTTTCATAACGGCTAATCCAGGGGCTTATCGTCGTCGTAATGAAGTAGGTGGTTTATTAATGTTATTGATGTATCCGTCATGGCAAATAGTTCGCAAGATTAATAAAAGTTCATATAAATGTCGATAGAGAATTAAGAGCTTAACACCTATTGTCGGGCCATCCACAAAAAATCAATACCGCCACGCTAGATTCTTCTCATAATTGCGACCAGTGGCTTATAGATATAACCATTATTGCAGACACAGTTGTGGGCAGACTAATCTAACAGGTCACAGGTCTATGCCGTATCGACAAAAACGGTGAATAAATACTGTAGAATATTCACTGTACAAAGCAGTCTCTACCAGCCGATCAGATCGGGGAAACCAGACAAGACAACCTTTTGTTACGAGTCCACAGCAGCATATATTGTGTATAAAACGACCATCCTGTGTCAGACAGAAGGACCTCTTTTTGACAACACCAAAACAGATCTCATCAAGTAGCAAGTCGCTAATTGTAAGTTGGATGTTGATAAATCTTTCACATTTTCATTATATTTCTTCACGTCGACACACCATTAACCTAACAATACTAGTATAATACAGGGGGATATATAGGACTAGATGCATTTAACTGATGAGGAAACAACAAAACATTGTCTTAATATTTCATATTAGGCTATGTCTCTCGTTTTTCTATGTCCGAGTCGTCCTGGGGCTATCGAGTAAAACCAAAGAACACCCCGACATCAATGTAACATAAACTGGTCTCGAAAAGCAGCAAAGGCGCCTGTAAATAACTCATCACATTGTCCGACTAAGCTTTTCTCATAGTCATAGAGGAGAGATGCACCTGAAAAATATGTTTTCATGTCTTATGTATATAAGAAGCTATATACAGGTGATCTCTAAGGACAAATTTCCTCATGTCACAGTTTACAAATTACAGAAGTCGCTCAAATTTATACATTAAGAGTGAAAAAAAGCATATTGTAGATACGGTATTTCATATTTTCCTGTGGGACTTGGTCATTTGTTGTTCTAGCTAGTCATGGTATGTTTATTTTCCACACATCTCCACTGATGTATTTCATCTTGTCTGCTCATTGCCCACGCTTCACAACCCTACACAAGTGCAGGTTCTATGAAAGACAGAGACAATTTGTGGACATTATTAGCCAAAAGGAGAAACAATGTATAGCAAAGTAAGGAAATTGCTCTCAGAAATGATCGAATCGACCTATCAACTTGACTAATTAACCGCACATATTCCCTACTGACTCTCGCACGTTGCCCAATCGCTACTACAACTTGTCGACGGCCTCTCACAAAATGCCCACGGGGGTTTACTATATGTATTATATAGCCACACTCACGCGCTCTCACAGTCACAAGAATAACGAAACACAGGAATTTAAGCCTGTTTTTTATTCAACATTTTGTTTTTCTTTTTGGTTTACAGTCAAAGTGTAGAAATTCGCCCAACCACCTTGTTGCTGAAGTATCCAACGACTTAGTTTATCAGTCATATATTCGCCTACAGATTTAGCGAAGCGCTCTTCCAACACCTGGACATTCACATCTGCATTGTAAGAATTGTCAACCAGATGCTTACCCAGACTCAGGGCAAATGCAAACAGCATAATTATTCTCCCATAGTTGATGACGTTATCGCCAAAGAGTTCATCACCAACTGAAACAAAGACTTGGAAAACGTGTTCGGGTTTGATACTGCATACTAGTCTCGTGAACAACTCAGCGTGTTGTTTGGCTATTTCACCTACTAAATTAGACAAAGTCGAGTTACTTGCCATTGTAGAATTGTAGGAGCTAATAATAGTCAATGCCATATTCACCATCTCGTTGTGAACGTGTTTCAAAACCACCGTTGCTTGTGTCATTATTATACTGCTAGTTAACGTACACCCAAAAAAAAAAAAAGATGACTAACCATCAAAAATCTGATGCAAAGTGTTCAAATGGGCTAATACTATCACCCGACAGGTTAATAAATAGAAACAATATCAATAACCAAAACAGAATGAACACACACACACACACACGATGCCCATGGTCAAAGAGAGTAATAATTTCAGCCTCTTCGGTTTTGGTGCTCCAGCTGATAATGAGAGGGGCGCTCGTATCCAGAAAAGATTATTGATCAAGACTGTTGATGTCCAGCCTGTGAACTCCTCGGTCTTAGAAAATATCAGCCTGACAGTGACCACAATATATATAATACGTACAACTGTGCAGTCTTAAAGGAAACAAGGCAGGATAATAACACAGAAACACCTACATCATCAACTTCTACTGGAGAAAGTAATGTTACAGATGGTTCAAAGTCAAATGTTTCTGTAGGAAGCAACCAGTCAATAGGAATGTTTTCACATTGTGAATATTTATCAAACTTGTCAGTTGACAATTGTTACTTGCTTGAAGGCAATTACAACAGTTCTAGTTCCCAGAACTGTAAGTTAGTCGCAGAGTCCAAACCAGCAGTGGGTGATAATACAGCCCAACTTGCCTTACAAACCGGTTTAAACCTGACATCAGTTTTGTCAGCGCCCAGAAAAATTGTCAAAAAAGGACGTCCTTCTTCCAAAAAAGCAAAAGAAACGTCAAAGAGAAAAACGAAAACATGGAGTACAACACTTGCAAACGAAAGAAATTCCTGACCCCACTCACACTGGATGTGACACAGAGCAAAGACTTCATTCCCAAAACATGGTATTGGTGTGCGAGCAGATAAATAAATTATATTCTTCCACAGTATCACCTTGTAATCCTAAATTTGAAACTACCCATGAAACTTTCAACTCACCATGCACAATGACACGTGTTTTTGGTAGACTGATATCATATTCAGAAGATGAAAATTGTTTTGAAGCTGATGATGACTCTTGCTTCTTTACCCCAGCTCTATCATTAGACATTTTGTTCTGCAAGAAACCTACTTCGGGTAGTCAGGCAGCAGTAGATCTACAAGAACCAACATTCGATTTGCTTGATGATATGTCTTCAGATGAGAATGTTGACCTTCTGCCTAGTAGTCATGGCCCAGACTCTGAGTCTCTCAAGAAGATTAATGCATTATGGAATGAAAACTATCCTACGGCTGGTTTCCGAAGTTGTTCCTCTGACTCAACAGATGAAATACAACACCCAACGATTAAGGTTTGTATAAATAGTAACTTTCATGATCATAGTCACGCTATAATATAACTTTCCCTTTCTCAAGTCGAGGCCAAAGAAGGTCGACAGTCTGCTTTTGATGCAAGTTATCTGTTCTCTTTGTGAGTTTTCAGCCACGATGTCTTTATTACACTATTTATCCGTTCAATGTATTTTCGGCAGTCTTCTATAAAATCACTGATCTGTAAATTCCACACAATTTCTCGACTTTCTTATATAAACCACACAATCAGTATAATAAACGAGAGCACTGGAAAATACTTTAATTAACATAATTTCGCATGCGTCTCAACTTATATACCACTACTTATGGATAAGTATAATCGCATGTCATTATGTTTTTCACCGTAAACAGTTGCGTTTGATTAAGATTTTGCCACTTTCATAGTGAGGTGTATATGTTGAAGTTATTTAACTTTCACTATAAATAGCTATTATCTGTTAGGGTTTTGTAACTTTCACTGTCCATTAATGACTAGGTATTGAAGTCTTGTAAGTTTCAATGTGATTTTCTCCTCCACAGGTTAATTTTGCAGCAGAACCTCACCTCTTGACAGTTCATATAGTTGGCACCGAAGAACGCAATGGTAACTGGCATCATGTAATCAGAGAACGTGAGAATTTTGAAAGGTGTATTCTAGAGTTGGAACAAATTCTGACCCCAGTCCTAGGGGCTAGTCACAGAATCAAAGTCTTGGAGCAGAGAAAAAGTCCAGAACAATTGTGAAGGCTGCATAGTCTAATTATATTTTATATGTTTCTCTCTGTCATAGTAAAACAGTTATAACAAGAAACAAACTTGTATGCTTTTCTTAATTTAACACGCGTTTTCATGTCTTTGTGTCTTTGTAGTTTTGTGGTCTTGTTCTTGTGTATGTGAGCTTGTTAAGCAAATGGGGGGAAAAACATTGACCTAGTAGAGAAATATTTCATCCAAGCTTATAAATAGCTGATCCATAAGAACCAACGCCAGAATTTTCCCTCTTTTTACATTACCGAAAACTTCAACTTAGCAGTCCAGAGTAGCTGCTAAAGAACTCATTATACAGACTACTCACGCATCTGGCCACACTCTTGGTTGTTGTCTTCTAACATAAAATATCTCTGTCTTTCGTAGCTGTCTTCACAACATTTCTATGTCTCACCACTAACTACTCCAAACCTTCGTTGCACACGAGCTCCAATGAAACACTGATAACAACATTTATGATAATGCAATCTGTGGCTCCCACCTGGGATAGTTTCCATATCATCTGAGTATTCGTCAGCAAAGAGCTATTACCCATGGCTGACATCTTCAACTTTCTATACCACAATGACTTCTACACTAACCTTCCATTGTTCCATCTTTCAACAATACAAAGGGTGGTCTCGAAGTCTAACTAACATAATATTTCTTACTTTATCCACCTCTTTCACACGTTGTAATTTCACAGCTGCAATAACGACAAGTCTGCAACCAACACTGTCTGTTATGAAGTCGACCATTCTTAAAACCACGTCTGTCTTAATGAGCCCTTGAATACTCTCTACCAGATCTTATAACCGACTTTCAACTTTTCATATCAAATAACATTAACACTCTTTTTGATTACAGAACAACCGATTTTCTGCTGACTAGGAAGGTTTCTCAATCTAATGGAGATAAATCACATGTCCTCCTAACATACTAGGCACTATTCTAGACAACGAATATGGTCATCAACCAGCACCCCTAAGAAGAACTTGAAAACACCAACAGAGATTGGGTTCCTGAGACGAATTCCTTGGACTACCAGAGTAACTAACGCTGATCGCCTAAAAGAGCCTACAAAACATAGAGCCTTATATACATCAAACACAACAAACTTTTTCTTACTAACCCTAACTATGCATCATCTAGCCCTAACCCTAACCCTAACTATACATCATGTAACCCTAACTCTAACCCTAACCCCTAACCCTAACTATGCAGCAAATACAACAACTTCCGTCTTAAGAGACATAGATACAAAACAGTGTTAGAAATGGAACAAAGCTAAAATTTAATTAAAATCTAAAACTAATAAATCGCAATTTTATTGTGCGCTTCACTTAATTTACAGATATAGGCTAGGTATATGTATAGGTTAGGTATAGGACATATAGCAAGCTTACATCTTACGCAATAAAATTGCGATTTATTAGTTTTAAATTTTAATTAAATTTTAACTGCTGGCGTTGGGATTTTATGGATCAGCTATTTATAAGCTTGGATGAAATATTTCTCTACTAGGTCAATGTTTCCCCCCCCCCCCATTTGCTTAACAAGCTCACATACACAAGAACAAGACCACAAAACTACAAAGACACAAAGACATGAAAACGCGTGATAAATTAAGAAAAGCATACAAGTTTGTTTCTTGTTATAACTGTTTTACTATGACAGAGAGAAAAATATAAAATATAATTAGACTATGCAGCCTTCACAATTGTTCTGGACTTTTTCTCTGCTCCAAGACTTTGATTCTGTGACTAGCCCCTAGGACTGGGGTCAGAATTTGTTCCAACTCTAGAATACACCTTTCAAAATTCTCACGTTCTCTGATTACATGATGCCAGTTACCATTGCGTTCTTCGGTGCCAACTATATGAACTGTCAAGAGGTGAGGTTCTGCTGCAAAATTAACCTGTGGAGGAGAAAATCACATTGAAACTTACAAGACTTCAATACCTAGTCATTAATGGACAGTGAAAGTTACAAAACCCTAACAGATAATAGCTATTTATAGTGAAAGTTAAATAACTTCAACATATACACCTCACTATGAAAGTGGCAAAATCTTAATCAAACGCAACTGTTTACGGTGAAAAACATAATGACATGCGATTATACTTATCCATAAGTAGTGGTATATAAGTTGAGACGCATACGAAATTATGTTAAATAAAGTATTTTCCAGTGCTCTCGTTTATTATCCTGATTGTATGGTTTATATAAGAAAGTCGAGAAATTGTGTGGAATTTACAGATCAGTGATTTTATAGAAGACTGCCGAAAATACATTGAACGGATAAATAGTGTAATAAAGACATCGTGGCTGAAAACTCACAAAGAGAACAGATAACTTGCATCAAAAGCAGACTGTCGACCTTCTTTGGCCTCGACTTGAGAAAGGGAAAGTTATACTATAGCGTGACTATGATCATGAAAGTTACTATTTATACAAACCTTAATCGTTGGGTGTTGTATTTCATCTGTTGAGTCAGAGGAACAACTTCGGAAACCAGCCGTAGGATAGTTTTCATTCCATAATGCATTAATCTTCTTGAGAGACTCAGAGTCTGGGCCATGACTACTAGGCAGAAGGTCAACATTCTCATCTGAAGACATATCATCAAGCAAATCGAATGTTGGTTCTTGTAGATCTACTGCTGCCTGACTACCCGAAGTAGGTTTCTTGCAGAACAAAATGTTTAATGATAGAGCTGGGGTAAAGAAGCAAGAGTCATCATCAGCTTCAAAACAATTTTCATCTTCTGAATATGATATCAGTCTACCAAAAACACGTGTCATTGTGCATGGTGAGTTGAAAGTTTCATGGGTAGTTTCAAATTTAGGATTACAAGGTGATACTGTGGAAGAATATAATTTATTTATCTGCTCGCACACCAATACCATGTTTTGGGAATGAAGTCTTTGCTCTGTGTCACATCCAGTGTGAGTGGGGTCAGGAATTTCTTTCGTTTGCAAGTGTTGTACTCCATGTTTTCGTTTTTCTCTTTGACGTTTCTTTTGCTTTTTGGAAGAAGGACGTCCTTTTTTGACAATTTTTCTGGGCGCTGACAAAACTGATGTCAGGTTTAAACCGGTTTGTAAGGCAAGTTGGGCTGTATTATCACCCACTGCTGGTTTGGACTCTGCGACTAACTTACAGTTCTGGGAACTAGAACTGTTGTAATTGCCTTCAAGCAAGTAACAATTGTCAACTGACAAGTTTGATAAATATTCACAATGTGAAAACATTCCTATTGACTGGTTGCTTCCTACAGAAACATTTGACTTTGAACCATCTGTAACATTACTTTCTCCAGTAGAAGTTGATGATGTAGGTGTTTCTGTGTTATTATCCTGCCTTGTTTCCTTTAAGACTGCACAGTTGCACGTATTATATATATTGTGGTCACTGTCAGGCTGATATTTTCTAAGACCGAGGAGTTCACAGGCTGGAGATCAACAGTCTTGATCAATAATCTTTTCTGGATACGATCGCCCCTCTCATTATCAGCTGGAGCACCAAAAGCGAAGAGGCTGAAATTATTACTCTCTTTGACCATGGGCATCGTGTGTGTGTGTGTGTGTTCATTCTGTTTTGGTTATTGATATTGTTTCTATTTATTAACCTGTCGGGTGATAGTATTAGCCCATTTGAACACTTTGCATCAGATTTTTGATGGTTAGTCATCTTTTTTTTTTTTTTTGGGTGTACGTTAACTAGCAGTATAATAATGACACAAGCAACGGTGGTTTTGAAACACGTTCACAACGAGATGGTGAATATGGCATTGACTATTATTAGCTCCTACAATTCTACAATGGCAAGTAACTCGACTTTGTCTAATTTAGTAGGTGAAATAGCCAAACAACACGCTGAGTTGTTCACGAGACTAGTATGCAGTATCAAACCCGAACACGTTTTCCAAGTCTTTGTTTCAGTTGGTGATGAACTCTTTGGCGATAACGTCATCAACTATGGGAGAATAATTATGCTGTTTGCATTTGCCCTGAGTCTGGGTAAGCATCTGGTTGACAATTCTTACAATGCAGATGTGAATGTCCAGGTGTTGGAAGAGCGCTTCGCTAAATCTGTAGGCGAATATATGACTGATAAACTAAGTCGTTGGATACTTCAGCAACAAGGTGGTTGGGCGAATTTCTACACTTTGACTGTAAACCAAAAAGAAAAACAAAATGTTGAATAAAAAACAGGCTTAAATTCCTGTGTTTCGTTATTCTTGTGACTGTGAGAGCGCGTGAGTGTGGCTATATAATACATATAGTAAACCCCCGTGGGCATTTTGTGAGAGGCCGTCGACAAGTTGTAGTAGCGATTGGGCAACGTGCGAGAGTCAGTAGGGAATATGTGCGGTTAATTAGTCAAGTTGAAAGGTCGATTCGATCATTTCTGAGAGCAATTTCCTTACTTTGCTATACATTGTTTCTCCTTTTGGCTAATAATGTCCACAAATTGTCTCTGTCTTTCATAGAACCTGCACTTGTGTAGGGTTGTGAAGCGTGGGCAATGAGCAGACAAGATGAAATACATCAGTGGAGATGTGTGGAAAATATACATACCATGACTAGCTAGAACAACAAATGACCAAGTCCCACAGGAAAATATGAAATACCGTATCTACCTTATGCTTTTTTTCACCCTTAATGTATAAATTTGAGCGACTTCTGTAATTTGTAAACTGTGACATGAGGAAATTTGTCCTTAGAGATCACCTGTATATAGCTTCTTATATACATAAGACATGAAAACATATTTTTCAGGTGCATCTCTCCTCTATGACTATGAGAAAAGCTTAGTCGGACAATGTGATGAGTTATTTACAGGCGCCTTTGCTGCTTTTCGAGACCAGTTTATGTTACATTGATGTCGGGGTGTTCTTTGGTTTTACTCGATAGCCCCAGGACGACTCGGACATAGAAAAACGAGAGACATAGCCTAATATGAAATATTAAGACAATGTTTTGTTGTTTCCTCATCAGTTAAATGCATCTAGTCCTATATATCCCCCTGTATTATACTAGTATTGTTAGGTTAATGGTGTGTCGACGTGAAGAAACATAATGAAAATGTGAAAGATTTATCAACATCCAACTTACAATTAGCGACTTGCTACTTGATGAGATCTGTTTTGGTGTTGTCAAAAAGAGGTCCTTCTGTCTGACACAGGATGGTCGTTTTATACACAATATATGCTGCTGTGGACTCGTAACAAAAGGTTGTCTTGTCTGGTTTCCCCGATCTGATCGGCTGGTAGAGACTGCTTTGTACAGTGAATATTCTACAGTATTTATTCACCGTTTTTGTCGATACGGCATAGACCTGTGACCTGTTAGATTAGTCTGCACACAACCGTGTCTGCAATAATGGTTATATCTATAAGCCACTGGTCGCAGTTATGAGAAGAATCTAGCGTGGCGGTATTGATTTTTTGTGGATGGCCCGACAATAGGTGTTAAGCTCTTAATCCTCTATCGACATTTATATGAACTTTTATTAATCTTGCGAACTATTTGCCATGACGGATACATCAATAACATTAAGAAACCACCTACTTCATTACGACGACGATAAGCCCCTGGATTAGCCGTTATGAAAATGAGTATTGATTTTTGGCAACACCTGTTGAGGTTATGAATCATATTCTGATTTTTAAGTTAAGTTATATTTTGTGACTCGTAGGTACAAAGGTGAAATCGGCTGCCTGTTTTTCCCTTGGACTTGTGGACACAGCGACACGGAAAGACAGACCGGCCCTAATCCTAACCCGTATGACCAGCTAGACACCCCACACATTCTGACGACTATTACCCTTACCAGTGGCACAGCACCGAGATTCAAGACTGTCATCTCGTCTGGGGCACCGCCTAAGCTTATATAACACACCACATCTCCTTTGCTACGCATAGCCTGGTTACTACCACCAGCTATCGCCATCACAACTAAGTAACAAAAACATTATCAATATTTCTTATACCCGGCTCGACCTCCCCACTGGGACCCGAATCTGGCACCCACGGAGGATACCGACGGCCATCTTGACATGTTTCTTTAAGGCTTTTCTTTAACGATCTGATACTGTATGCTGGTATTATTTGGAAGCACTTATAGAGATACCCTTTCACTCACCCACCCCTTAACATCACGTATCACTAAGCTATACAACTGCAACACGTACTAGCGGTCATGTTTACTTTTTTAAGTTTTTCGTTTATTGAGCTGCCACCGTATGATAATAGATTTTAAGCCCCACCCACTAACGACCACTATAAACGAATATCTTTTATTTCCCATTGAAATATTTTTTTCAAATTTAAAAAAAATAAATTATTTTTAATAAAAAAAAATACTTACCCTGCCAAACCGGCGAGCTTAACATCATAAAGGTACGACAGGAGGTGCGGAGACATCAGCCATAATACCCCCGCTACCCCTTAGACCATACTTTTCCACCAAAAATTCGACCTTAACAGACCAAACATGCAACTACGAGGGACCGATGACGTCACTATACACGTCGCACCACCGGACACCACCTTCTTTGAGCTTACTATTTACGCCGGATCCTTCCGCTCCACCCTGACCGAAGACACATGTATATAGGAAGACCCGCTCCTCCAGATCCTTAGTAGATTTTTTTTTTTAAATTGTACCCGCCAAAAACACCGAGCTTAACAAGCCAATCACACACCTAGGCAGGTGTTAGGAGGAGTCAATAGCACACCACAAGGACCGGATCCTTCCAGAGACACCACACAACCAGCACCACCGCACCACATACTCCCACCACTAGACACCACACAGCACCACGTGGTGCCAGCACCACGAGCACCACGTGGTGCGCACCACGCGGCACCACAATTTCGGGGGGGGGGTGTATGCAACATATATAACTACTTAGAACCCTGCCTGACACTGCCAAATATCATTTAACAGATTTTGATGTTTGCAGATCCAAGATAATTTGCTCCATTCTTTTCCGCCAGAATAAATAATCATAAAAGCCTCCCCTGGCTTAATCCATGTTCCTTTCCATCTCGCTCATTCCTAATATATTAATAATATCCCTTCCCATTTCTTGTTTGATGTTATCCAATTGCCTGTCTTCGCATACAGATCGAACATTTCATGTCGCTAATTTCAATGGTGTTGTCATTTTCTTGTGACATTCTGTGATTCGACGAATCATGATAAACTTGGCAACTTTAAATAAGTAGTTTGCCGTTGCTGTCCTTCTTGGCTGTGACCAAACTGGCCGGAGACTGGCGATTGTCCTGTTAAAGAGAAATCTGCCTACAGTCGCAAAATTTGAGACCATAACCAACAACTATCCGTCGCTGCCCTCAAAATTTCATCCACCACCTGCCTTCCGTGGTTTCTTGTGAAAAACTTCCTATGACGGATACGAAAAAACAACACATCCTTCCGATAAAAACACAAAACAGCGTCTTCTAAAAAAACAAAAAAAAAAACGTTATGTCGTCGCCATTTTACCGGAAGCTGTATTAAGGAAGTTAAATGTAGAATAGTCCAAACAAAAGATGAAGTGTATTCTCTGCAATTTTTCTTTGTCAATCGAGGTCAAGAAAAGGGTTCTCAAGATCTATTTTGAGCCTATCCTGATGTTCGGAACCGAATCATAGACAATTAGAAAAAAAAAACTATTTAGAATATGTGGTTGTATAGAACAAAAATGACACCACAGTGGACGGATTGAAAGAGCAATGACGATTTATTAAAAGAATGTAACTCACATAGAAAACTTACTCGCATCAGAATAACTCAGTCAAATTGTTAGGGCATGTCATGAGGAGGGGGAGGCTGAAGTATGTCGTCACAGAGACCAGAGACCAGAGGGCAGGAGAGGCAGTAGGAGGCCAAGAGAGAAGATGCTGGACAGTATGACATTATGGCATGGAGGAACGTCAGAAGTGAAAATTATCGGCTGCACAAAAGACAAAAGACTGGACAAATATATCCACCAACACCACGCGGCATGGGCTATAAAAAGATTTGCTGTACACGAGACAAAAGGCAGTGGACAGACATGATCACAAAAGCTGCACTGCATGGTCTATAAGAAGATTGGCAGAACAAATGACAGAAGACTGTGGACAGACATGATCACCAACTCCACACGGCATGGACTATAAGAAGATGAATATTCAGTTAATCGAAGAGTGCAGGCAGATGGCTTTAACTTGTATATACAACTTCTTGACGCAGATGAGTTTGTTTCTTTTAGCGATTATTGCAAGTCCCCAGTCCTGCTTCTTTCTTCTCTCCCCCTCCTCCTCTTTCTTTTCCTTTTCTTCCTTTTCTTCCTTTTCTTCCTTTTCCTTCCTTCCTTCCTTCCTTCCTTCCTTCCTTCCTTCCTTCCTTCCTTCCTTCCTTCCTTCCATCCTTCCTTCCTTCCTTCCTTCCTTCCTTCCTTCAGTCCATTCATCTTCCCTTTTTGTCCTCCTTCCATTTTTTTCCTTTCTTCATCCTTCCTCTTCCTCCAACTGTCGCATTTCTGCCCCTTTCTTTCCCACCTATAGATTCTCCCCTCATCTTTAATGTTCCCCTGCTCCATCTCTAAGCAACTCTCGTGGATGGAATATAATGGATAGAGAAGAAACAAATCACTGAGTTATTGACAGTTCAAGAAGGTACAAGATCGACGATCAAGACCACAAAGAAGAGTCAAATTCAATGTAGGCGACAAACCAACAGACAAGATCGAATAGAAATACTAGCAGGTACACACCAGACCAGAAACGTGAGGATTACAGAAAGATGTATGTGGAAAGCTTGAACAGCAGGGCCCGAAATAATAATACTCCGATAAGTAATACAATCTTCATCGAAATATGACACAGAGAATTGATGTGTCACGATTGTCATATTCCTGTTTTAGACCAATTTAGTGGCAATAATAATAATAATAATAATAATAATAATAATAATAATAATAATAATAATAATAATAATAATAATAATAATAATAAGTTACTCCAGTTAGACGCGTTTCCAACTTCACGGCAAAGGGTCGTCCCCATAATGCTCCTTTCATGTGCCGGTGAATATCACACAATATGCTCCTCACTGCCCCATGTGAAAAGTGGAACAGACAGGAGCCTCGACAAACCAACAGTCCGCACAGGTATACTATGCATAAGGCCGCTACAAGAATGCCAAAACAAAAATCCGCCACGAAAAATACCGTTCGTCATCGATGGAAGCGGCAGTCACTAGAAAACCAGCAGCCAATAATTTTCACTAGTGACGTTCCTCCATGCCATAATGTCAAACTGTCCAGCATAAGGTAAACCAAGTTAGTATAGCTACCGGCCAGTCCGCCTGCCGCCATTTTTCTGAACATGCAGTTCTGGATACAAACAACCGCGGACAATGTAAAAGCACTCCACACGAAATCCACAGCTCCCAGTGTCGCTCCACGCATTTAACTCAGTAGCTGAGGGACGGAGCCATAATAATATACTCTTCAAAATAAGACACGCAACATATTTGGTGTTACTTGTATGAAAGATATTCACTGATTGGGCATCAGTCCACCTATCGATTGTGTCCATCTGGTCATTAACTTCTCGCGGTTACCTGAATTGTACTCATCTCATAATTCGTGAGGTCATGAAAGAGGTCAATTTCAAAAGAACATTTTTGACAATAACTCGTGACAGGTGCATGATAATCCCGTGAAACATACTGAACACAAAACTCGCTGACCATATTATTGAATGCTTATAAAAAAAAAAAAAACGACGCTCCTCGAATAAATTAAGTTGAAAATTCAATGCGCAAGTATTGCTCATCTTACTACAGAACAACGACTCATCTTCATTGGACGTTTACAGACTGGACAGTCATAAAGTGTAGTAGCCACTGAATTTAATGTGGTTAGAAGCACAATTAGTCGCGCAGTGGAAGAACCAGAATCAGAACTGCTGCCGAAGACTGCTTTGTACGGCTGCGTCTCTTTAGGAATCGATTTGCATCTGCGTCCTCCACAATCCAGTCAATGTCAGGAGCTTGTAGAATTTCAGATCAAACTGTAAGGAACCGGCTGCACAACGCTGGTCTTTGAGTTAGAAGACACTACAGAGGTCCTGTTCTTACGGACCGGCATCGCCAGAACCGACTGCAGTGGGCGAATCAGCATCGTCAATGAACCGTTGAGAATGACTGGAGACTGGTTTGGTTTAGTGATGAATTACTTTTTGTTCTCCTGTGACACGATAGACGGAGAAGATTTTACCGCAGAGTTCATTAGCGCTACACCCAGAACATGGTGGGGGAGGTGTACTGATGTGTGTGTGTGTGTGTGTGTGTGTGTGTGTGTGTGTGTGTGTGTGTGTATGGGGGTGTGGGGTGAGGGTGATCAACTTTATGGGAAGAAGTGATCGGGTGCAAATTGAAGGGCACCTGAATGCCAAAATATACGTCGCTGAAATTCTCCAGCCTCACGTTCTTCCACTTCTGGCTGCACGAGGGTCGATTTTTCATCAGGATAACGCTCGACCTCATGTGGCACAACTCACCACCCTGTTTCTCGCTGACAAAAACGTCCAGACCATTCCGCTGGCAGCTATGTCGTCAGACATGAACCCCATAGAACACTTATGGGATAACATCGACAAACAACTCTGCCAGCAGGACGTGGCTCCAGCCAGTCTCCGACAGTTGTCTCTTGCACAGCGTCTCCGACGGCTAATGGGATCCAGGTCAAGGAGATGTGTTCTCTGATAGACGCCATAGGAAGCCATACACCTTACTGAAATGGAGACCTCAGTCGCAAAGACTAATAGCCCTAACCAAATTTAATGAACATCTTTTCATTGTTAAAGTCGCAAAGTTTCTTCATGCCAGGATTGAAACTTTCTCATCTCATCTCATCATGTTCCTCTTATAACTTGTGGTGTCGAGGTGAAGTATAAACAGTGGGAGAGTGTCCGCTTATGGGCTTCGTGTATCGATATTCCCATGGACTCTGTTATACCCTGCGTCCATCGTTTACGTGGTCGGCCTCTTCCTCTACTTCCCTCTGGTCTGTGCATCATTGATTGTTGTGGTATACTGTTAGTTGGTAACCTAATTGCATGGCCAAACTATCTGACTTGCTGCTTTCTAATAAAATCTAGTGCTGTTATAACCCCCACTTAAGTCCTGATTTCTCCATTTATGATCTTAATTCTTCTTGATACATTGAGTATTCTTCTCAGGAATCTCATTTCTGTTGTTGTGATTTTTCTTTTCTCTTTTTCTGTCATTGTCCAGGTTTGGCACTGGTAACATAGAGTTGGTAGGAAGATTATGTTGTAAAGTGCTTTCTTAGTAGTTATTTATTCATGTTTGTTCTTTAGTATTGGTGCTGTTTGTCCAATGAGTTGGTTTGCCTTATTGCATCTATTTTCGATCTCGTCATTTTGATTTGCCATTTGATGTTATTATACTTCCTAGGTACTTGAAACTCTTTACTTGTTTCAAGGGATGTTCGTTTAGGTGAATCATTGTTGCCTTTTCGTCTTTAGTTACAGTCATTACCTCTGTTTTGCTTGTGCTAATTTTCATGTTATGTTCCCTACACATTTCGTTTAGGCTATTCATGTGGTCTTGTAATTCAGTTTCTGATTTTGCTATTAGTGCTTGGTCGTCCCCAAACACGAGTTATCTAATGGTTAGATTTGCAGATATTTCTTCTTCTGTGGTCTCGTCATGCGGTGTTCTAGCGGTTTCCGTTTGGCTGGTTTCTTTATACATGTTGTCTATATATATTATGAACAAGTGAAGGGACAGGACACAACCTTGTTGTACTCCAGATCATATGGTGAAGGGTTCTGAGTGTCCTCCAGTTGCTCTCACTATGCATTCACTGTTGTTGTATAAGCTATTATTGAAACATTAATTCCGTAAAATAAAATGTTGGTACAAGTTTGCATTTGAAACTGCAATACTGTTGCGTTTTATTTCCTTTTCTTTTTTCTGTCTTTTTTGGTTTTGTTTTTTGAACAGTATATAATAATATAATATAATATAATAATAATTGGCCACTGCCAACAGCCCAAACCGAAATCAGAAGTAACTACAGTCCCTAAACTCAAAGTATTCATCCAGCTAACCTTCCGAGGAGATGACGTAATGCAACGTCTGCGGGACCGTCTCACCACAGCAGTCGAGCGAACATTCTGTGCTGCAGCTCTAGTCATCAGGTACAGAAACACACCGATCCCAGTCCCAGCAGTAAAAGAACCTGTAGCTTTGTACGCCAAATCAAATTGTATTTACCAATTTACATGCAGATGCGAGGCCATCTACATAGGCAGAACTGAGCGACAGTTACATTGCAGGGTTTCGGAACATATTCCGAATTGGTTGGACAAGATACTACACCCAGAAGATGGTAGCCTAGGCAGGCCGACACACCGGAAAAGTCTGGCTTCATCGGTCGAGAGACACGTGCTCGAGAGTGGTCACGTGGTTGAAAGAGACAGTGCCTTCCGTGTGTTGTTCAACACACAAAGTAGTCGATTGTTAAAGTTTGCTGAAGCTATACTAATCAACCTTCGTAAGCCGTCCTTGTGTAAGCAGAAAGACATGTTAGTCAGTTTAAAATTACCGTGGTAGACAATCGACATTACTGTGCGAACATGTGTATATTTCAGTTTGAAGGATTTATCTAATTAATTCACGTAAGTTGTCGTGATTTCTGCAGTATGTACCTGACGAGATGCAGCGAAATATGCCAGACAATAAATCTTGCAATCTATTGTTTGTGTCTTCGTTATTCAAAGTATATAATAAGTCAAGTTTTCTCTCTCTTTTTTTCTTATACAGTGATAACATTGTCGTTGTGTTTGTGGTTGTCCAGAAATAGTAAAAGATAACTAGCAGTCCAGAAATACATACTCGGGACGTAAGAGAGATCCTATCTCCACTGATCCCGTTACATATAAAGTTGAATAATAATAATAATAATAATAATAATAATAATAATAATAATAATAATAATAATAATAATAATAATAATAAAGGTCCAGTAGCAAAAGCCCGCTGTGGGTATGTGAAGTGTAAGGATTACCACATTTTATTAGGAAGGAGTGCACACAGGAAACGGTAAGCAGTCTTTCCCTCCCGTAGCGAACAGCGAGTGCAGACATCGAATGTAATATAATGTGAAATAGTAACTATAATATTAAATACTAGATGTAATGTGAAATATTAACTAACTTTGAAATATGTAATTTAATGTTAAAAATCATACACACGTTTAGAGCTGTGATATATTGTTACGTTATGTGGAACGACGTCGTTGAACATTAGACAAACTCATATGTGCTAAGTCCTCCGATGCAGCAATAATCCCCAATCTATTTCTGCTCACTGTTCCCACGAGGTGCTGGCTATGGTATATCCTATCTTGACCTCGAGGACGGCATCTTAACCTAGAGGGCGGCATTGGCAAGCTTGACCAGGCTTCACGCCAACTTCGTGTAGTCAGGATGGCTTGGGAGTCTGGTCAGTAACCGCCAGCCGAGCTGTGATGACTAGGCCTCTGTGGCCTTCTCGTGGGCAAGCGGATCCCCAGTGTGGGAGCAGCCAAATAATTGTTGAAATGTTGCCTTGAACTTTGAAGTCATGCTTATGTAAATGAAGAAGTTAGAACTTGCGATTATGTCTTCTAGAAGCATTATGAAAGAAAATGACACGATAACAAAGTTCTTCCCCGAACCTGCAACTTTTATCTGTGGGTTCATAGAATGTATTATGAATACCAGTGCACCGGAAAAGGGGAGGTGGCGTTTCAAACAATGAATACTACTGAAATAATGAGTTCCATTTTAACAACTTTGGTGTCTCTCTTTGATATCCCCACAGTTTTTGATGACGCCATTTTCTATCGCCATTTTGCGTTATATTGTAACGTTTTAACAAGTAATACGGTGCAGATGACAATGAATACGAGGAAGATTATGGCAAAAGTTATTCAGAATGTAAACGATGTCATCGGCGTTGCTTCTCTCGGAGATATTCGTGTTGCTAAGGAGAGTTTAGTTCCTGAGAGGATAAAAAATCCAGGTGAACTTGGTTGTATAACACATGGTAACACACGATAACACATATCGATGCCAATGTAATGACGTACAACGTACATATGAACACGAGGCTTCTTTTCGGTGTGATAACTGACTTAGTTTGAAATGGAGCAACAATACGCAGACATCTTTCGAAAACGATCCAGACTGTTGTTCCAGTTGTGAATCTTGTAAATGCAACATGGCCCCAGAAAAGAACAGAAAGTACACCATCTGGTGAGGGTAGAATGGCAGATCAAGTTTTGTTTGTTTCAGGCGCCCAGCATACATTACTTAAGATTAGAATCAACAGAGATCCGAAGTCTGATATTGTCAATCCGAGGAGGCTGATTTCAAAGTTCTTGCTTTGAGAAAACGATAACATTAACGATACAGTACACTGTCCAGGTCTCCAACAGTTGATCATCAAGAAATATCTTCATTCGTTGCTACGATGTTGAATTCAGTTGTAAAACTAGCAGAAAGTGTGTCATACGTTGCTATGTTGTCAAGAGCTTATTTCATACACATTTAAGCAGGAATATGTCAGTTAATCAGAGAAAACATACAGTGGTACTTATCTGACAAGACGATATATTATTTGAGTTGTAGCAGCTGCTGTTGGACACCTGTTTCTCACAATGATTGTGATAAGTTCATTCCGACTCCACAGAAAAGAACAATCTTCAGACTGCGTACAGGACATAACAGGCTGAGATACCATATCTTTAAGTAATTAAAGGTGGGAGATACCGATGAATATTACTGTGGAACTGTTAAAATGACAGCTAAACATTTGTTTCAGAATTCTCCAGCATATGCAGAACAGAGAAAACTATGTTGGCCTACAACCGCTCCATTTGAGGACAACTCTATGGAGATGTCAACAAGCTTAAGTTAGCTGCTGCTTTCTTTGAATTCATCCATATTCACGTCTGCCGGTGGACAAAGAAGATGAAGAGGAGAAGAGGGATATATATATAATTATATATATATATATATATATATATATATATATATATATATATATATATATATATATATGTATGTGTGTGTGTGTGTGTGTGTGTGTGTGTGTGTGTGTGTGTGTGTGTGTGTGTGTGTGTGTGTGTGTAGACACCAGAAACTATCCATCTCTGTTATTTCATTACAGCTCTCAAAGGAGCCACGGACAGTCAACAATCCACTCACATAACGTAGCGGCTGATTCTCGTGTAAGGACCAATTGAGAAACCTGCTGTCTTAATGTACAACACGTCTCACCGTGGAGCCTGCTGCTGTTGTTAATAGGATTCGTCGTCAGTATCGACAAACACGTTATGTAAAGAATAAGCATCACCATCCTATAAACCTTATGAAAAGCCAATAAACCAAGTTGCAGTTTCTTTTAACTCTTAGTTCTATCTTAATTTTATATATTCTCAAGAGTACGTAAACGTTTATGTGTAAATAGTACTAACGTACCTTGGTGGGGGGAAATTATTCTAACCAAGGAAGAGAGATTGTCAAGGGAAAAACTACCCTGCCTAGTAGTCCATGAAAATACATAAATCTTGGCATCTATCCTTCTCCTTCCCACTCTTTGGCGATACCAAGACAGCTGCTTTTACCTTTTAAAGAGCTAATTTCCAGCTGTAAGCTTACGTTCCAGGAACTTAGTCTTTGAGCAGCCTATAAAAGAAACTTATTCAGAGTTTCTATTTTTAATCTGGAGTTCAAATGATCTGATCCGGCACCCAAAAAAGAAACACCAGTGTGAGAAACAGTACCTTCTGTCATATTTAACGGCACACCTGGAATTTAATTAGTCAATTGACCTATTGACCCGACTCCATGGCCGAGGGGTTAGCAGCTTTCTCCGCTAACCCCGAATACTCTCGTCACGTGACGCGACGAGAATTAGCAGTGGTTCGAATCGCAAAAGTGACTTATGAAGAGTATGGAGCCGGTCGCTCAGAAAGTCGTGGCGTGCTGATGAGCGTAATCTAGCCTAGGAATCAACATACAGCTGAAAGATGCTGGTGTTGACCGCAATATCCTGAAACAGGATGGAATCGAGGATTTAAAAAAAAAATTAAAAAAAAACAATATGAAGAGTATGGAGCCGGTCGCTCAGAAAGTCGTGGCGTGCTGATGAGCGTAATCTAGCCTAGGAATCAACATACAGCTGAAAGATGCTGGTGTTGACCGCAATATCCTGAAACAGGATGGAATCGAGGATTAAAAAAAATTTTTTTTAAAAAAATTGACCTATTGGATGGCACGTCAGCAATATAAATAGAAGTCATTTATGACACATGAGCTATACATTGGTGATTCTGTCATACCATATTATTCCCACTATTCTACCCAGGCAACAATTAGTGAATGTGTGTAGTTTATGAGTAATTCTGTTAGTAGTCCTCGTTGTGTCGGACCCTTACAGTAATAGCGATTTAGCATCGGATCTGAACATTGTAAGTTTTCTAAACTGGTTTTAATTTAATCCTACTTTTCTTCGCCGGCTCTGCGGAGAGTTAGTTATGGGCGTGTCACGTCACAAAATGCCTGGATGATTCGACCAGTAGATGTTGAATTTGCCAGACTCACACCCATATCTCGGCCTACAGCGACTTTTTCCTTCAAGGGGAATAATCCTAGTAACCTTTTACCCCTAAAGGAGGGGAGAACTATGCCCTTGTGTTCTGGAATGTTCGAGAGATGTTTGTACAGGAACTCCTGTTCTGGCCGCGCAGTCGCAGTGACCTGGCTGGGAACCGGGGAACTAATTGTTGATTTGGCCTAGCTGGCGAGAGCTTGGAGTGGCTGCAGTTTGTATGAAGAAATTGGCGACCAGTGTCATACTACATGTCAAAGACTGTCGATATTGAGTTCCCAGGTTGGATGAGGTCCCGTACTTCGAACTGTATTGCCTCATGAAAGGTAAGAGTGTCACCATTCTTAAATTGGTTGGTATCGAAATCGCGATCACCCGATGTTGCATATTGCATGCAGCGACTGTCACGGGAGGTCAAAGGTGAGCCTGTAATCTCTCCTAACGGAACAGGCTTGTTGACATGACCCAATTTCTGGCCTATTTCGAACTGTTGCAAATCTACAGGTTTGAACGCCTAGTAACGCCCGCCACAAATGGTTGGGGGAAAAGAGAATAGGCCCACGATGTTAGCAATATGAGTGCACTCCTTGGCCGCCTTTGAACTTCGGCGTAGTCTACACAACCGGAAGTCGGTGAGGGCGTAACTAAAGGGTATCGTGTGAGATATCGGACGAATCGGCTAGACAGGACGAATCTCGTGGGAATGTCCTCTATCGAATCGGAGGTCATTTGAGCGATCCCGCGTGTGTCGAAGTTCGCATCTTTTGGTGGGGCGACCACTGGGGTTTCTTTGCTTTCCTCATACTCCTTATGTCATAAGTCTCCTTAACGGAATGCCATTTTAATCTACAGTGGGTTCCCGCGAGGAGGACTAAAAGGGGAGGGGGGACGAAAGAGGACTGATGCGACAGACATGTTCTGATGGTTACGGGGCTGATAAACTGGGGAGAGTGAGACTACCTGGGAAGGGCTGGGTGGTTTGCCAACGGCCCTCCTTCAGGGCCATCTCGCCCATGGGTACTGTTGAACCGCTACCCCTGTATGTCCTTTGGAAGTCTTTCCTTGGGGAACTGGGGCACAGACACTCATGACGAATTACCGTGGGTTCCCTCTATCCCCAGTCCAGGGAAACAGATGGTTCATTCGGCTGCTTGTCGGACACTAGGCCATATTCCTCCTCTGGCCGTGAGGCATGGTCTGTAATTGAACCACAAACCCCTTTGGGGAGGTGATTCCCTGTCTGAGTACCGGGAGGCAGTGTATCCTTATATGGTAAGTCATAGTCATGCGTTTCTCCCCGGGGGTTGCCTTTGTCACTTTGCCAGATTCTACCTTCCTGAGAGGAGTGCTTGACGGTTGTTTAAACCATAGACCTGTGCCAGCGTCAGCAGTCTGAACAGACCAGCCAACGTGAGGTGATCCTACTGCCCATCACCCGGTCAGTCGTCTATGCATTCAGAGTAGTTCCAGGATAAGTTATCCACCAGGTTGTAACAAAGGCATCTGGGCAAGTATGGTGTTCATGTGGTCGTCCAGCTGTCCCAATGATTACCTACCCAACTACCACTCAACATTGTGAATCATTCCATAGACATTATGCCATTGTGGATCTAACCATTGTGGATCTAACCATAGACATTGTGCCATTGTGGATCTAACCTTAGATATTGTGCCATTGTGGATCTAACCATAGACATTGTGCCATTGTGGATCTAACCATAGACATTGTGCCATTGTGGATCTAACCATTGACAGTGTGCTACTGTGATCATCACATTAGGGGATGTGCTACTATGGATATAGATAGTTAGTTGGTGCCACTGTTAATAGAGACAGGAACCTTAGCATACCTCAGGTGGCTGGAAGAACCTGGTGCATTAGTACCACTAACATAATAGAATTACGCCATACAGAGGATAGAGACATTTACTTGACTGGGTGTGGACAGGAACTCGGAGTATCATTCACCCCCACACACTTTGGTATCCTGGTGTCATTACACTTATCTGCTGTCACTCCAGAGAAAGTGATACTTGGCGGGAGATGATTGACTTTTAGTGCGAAGCGAAGTACTTTGACGTACTATGTGGTGCTGTAGCGTTGGTACCCTGATGATGCTCATTCTGAGGCTGCCTCCACTAGCTCTGTCTTGTAGCGATAAGCTCACACCAGACAGATCTTAACTACAATCATATTATCTTCACTCTTTTGGACAATACATTTTTTGGTGAGTTTGTAGATACCAGACTTGCGTCATATGTTGTGAGAGAGATAGGTATCCAGAGAATGGTGGGGTACTAGACTGAAATTGTCCTGATCCCAGATCTGAAGACATCCCGATATATATATATATATATATATATACTAGCTGACCCTGCCCGGCTTCGCCCAGACCCTGGTGGGGAGCATCTCATTTAATTCATATAAGTAGTCATATAAGTTCTCGTTCCCGTTACCGACTGTCTGTCTGTCTGTCTGTCTGTCTGTCTGTCTGTCTGACCCGGCCCGGCATTGCCCAGCTCCTGGTGTGGAGCATCTCATTTAATTCATATAAGTAGTTATATAAGTTCCCGTTCCCGACTGTCTATCTGTCTGTCTGTCTATCTGTCTGCCTGACCCTGCCCGGCTTCGCCCAGTCCCTGGTGGGGCGCATCTCATTTAATTCATATAAGTAGTCATATAAGTTCCCGTTCCCGTTACCGACTATCTGTCTGTCTGTCTGTCTGTCTGTCTGTCTGACCCGGCATTGCCCAGCTCCTGGTGTGAAGCATATAATTTAATTTATATAAGTAGTCATATAAGTTCCTGTTCCCGACTGTCTATCTGTCTGTCTGTCTGTCTATCTGTCTGCCTGACCCTGTCCGGCTTCGCCCAGTCCCTGGTGGGGAGCATCTCATTTAATTCATATAAGTAGTCATATAAGTTCTCATTAAATTCATACAACAAAAAAAGTAACTTAAAAGAATGTCCTTCCACACACCATCCATTATTTTTAATGAAAACTCTTTCTAATCACCTGCATGACTACAGTAACTTCTTAAGCAAAAAAAGATGAGTTACAATGTTATGCATTGTGCATTATTTTTATGAAAACTTTGAAAATGCCTTACAGATTGTATCATTATTTATTATAAATCATATGCCGGTACATAACTATGGACAAAGAGTTTATAAATCTTTGAAAACAATGCCACAATATGACTATAAGTTATACAGAAAAGTTATGCCCCTTGAAATAACTTTTACAGAGTTAGGTCCCCTGAGATATATGAAATTATGATGAAAAATGAAAAATGAAATAATACTGAGTAAGCAGGCGATTTCACACTAACAAAATATCACAGTTGGCAGCTCTGGAATGAAAGGAAGGCGTGTAGAAAATTTCATCTCAATCGGATGGGCCGTTCGCGAACGTATAAAGGACATACAGACATAAATACATACATACAGATGGACGGAGATCCTTTTTTATATATAAGATATATATATATATATATATATATATATATATATATATATATATATATATATATATATATATATATATGTGTGTGTGTGTGCGTGTGTGTGTGTATTTATAGATAAGTGTGATAGCCTGTTCCCTTCACCCCAGGGAAGCTGTGACAGGGCGCAATTCCAATTCGTAATCCAGCATACCGCGTTCGAAACACAGCTGCTGCCGGCGTGGAAGCAGACAGGCTTGCGTTGGTTTTCACACAATGGTATTTATGCCGGTCGTTCATAAAGCAATGACAAACTACTGAACGTAAACTTGTCAAGAAATCACAAAGTCCACAAATGGTTAGGCTGACTACGACTTCCTGTAAAGGATATGCAACTAATTTGTTTGGCTTTGTTGCTCCTCTTTTTTTTTAAACAGTGATTTAACAACTGGAAATTCTCAATCGATTAAATATCCGCTGTTTAAGTGGCTAATGTTGCTAACACATTAAATTTGACTATCGGTGACTGACTGAACAAATGAATGTCGGTTGACACAGCAAACAGCAATTTATTTCAAATAATGCCCTGTTGATAGGAATATCGTTAACACTTGAAAATGACTTATTTCGCAAAGAGCAATTTGTCAGCAACGTTTTTCCTTTCCCATCTCACCTTGTTGAATACCAGGTACTTTCTAATATAACGGGCAGATAAATTATTACCTAGGTGAGAGTACAAGTATTATCCTATATGAATTATTTAATTATTTCATCATATTTCGCTACGTTCTGGGTCGGTGCTATGACAATTTACGAGTTATAAATAATTTAACAAGTATTGATTTGCGTTAACACGCAGCAAACAGTGGAAGTATCACAAGTAGTGTTTGCTCGTTCAAACTGTACAACACTCTTTTATATTTGCTGGCTATTGAACGAGTGAGTCGAGCCCGCATGGGAATACCCTGAGTGCAGTGATGTCGGTTCGTAGTTCAACTCAGCACTAAAATATATATAAAAAAAAAAAAAAAAGAAATTGAATAAATAAACAAAACCACTAAATTATATTGAACAGTGAGAATAAATAGCGCAGATACTGACAAAGGTAATCAGTTTATAGCTGCATACATTTTATAAGCGGATTCAATTTTCTTTTTACAATTGACCAATTGACTAACATGGATACTGGGAATAGTTTGTGGAAGTTAGGGTAGCAGGCAGATATGTTTAAACAAACAATTCAAAACCGCTCTGATACGGATCGAGCTCAGTACGATCGGTACAGTGGACAATCGACTAGACGCTACGAAACTACGGCTCTAAAAGTATTGGTTGAATAAGTCTGGACCATTCCGAAGGTAAGTTAGCTGCATATCCTTTTACAGGACCACGCAGTCAATTCCAGCATTTTTAATGCTGTTTGTGAGCACTTGCCAAGTTTACGTTCAATCTGTCATTGCTTTCTGAACAACCGGCACCCATATAATTTGGTTAAAAAAAACAACGCAAGGCGATTTTGCTTCCAAATCGCCAGCAGCTGTGTTTCGAAAGCGGTATGCAGGGTTACTCATTGCGTCATTAACTTCTTCGCCACGGACAAAGGTATTGGTTTGATGTTCTGGGAACTTTGTGAAAACAATGGCTGGGTATTTCCGGAATTGTGTGCAAGCAATAGCATGATACCCGGATACCCCGAGGAGTTTTTGAAGTCACAGACAGTGACATTCTGGAACATTTTGATTAACATCTAGTACAATCCAGGCTATTTATATAATTTCATATACTGCCTACATGAAAAACAACACTAATGATCATCATCATCATGTGCATGTTGATAAACAAGGCGGTCATGTTTCGCCGTCTCACACGATCACCAGAGTCGTGGATCAGCTCTATATTCTTACCACGACCATGCCATGTGGCCAAGCCATATAGATAAGTATTTCTCTGCCTTACTGATGTTCTTGTCCCCTCAATATTGCCTGTTGTTACCATGTTATCTAATATATTTCTTTTCATAACGTGCCCAAATTATATTCGCAACCTACGTCTAATTTCTCTAATTAGTTTCCGTTTTCATCTGCTTCTTGTAGGACTTGCTCATTGGTTTACTTGTCTGCCTATGGAATTCTGTTCATTTCCCTCAGAAGCGATATGTCCACCACCATTAAATGTTTGTTCGGCTTGCAGAATCTAATCCATCCATCATGTGCCATGCCGGTAAGCGTTGGCGGTCATGTTCTGCCATCTCACCCGATCACCAGAGTCGTGGATCAGCTCCGAGTTTCTGTCTCGACCATGCCACAAGGCCAAACCATCCAGGTACTTGCTTCTAGGTCTTCCCCTTGGTCTGTTCCCCTCGATCTTACCAGTCGTCACCAAGTTCTCCAATCCATTTCTTCTCATAACATGCCCAAATAATTTTGACTGTCTACGTCTAATTTCTCTAATCAATTTACGATCTTCATTTGTTTCTTGAAGAACTTGTTCATTGGTCTTTTTGGCTGTCCATGGTATTCTTTACATTTTCCTCAGAAACCACATCTCTACAGCCATCAGATGTTTTTCAGCCTGACTGCTCATTGTCCACGCTTCACATCCATATAAATGTACAGGTTCTATGTAGCATCTTAGCACTCTTTTTCTCGTATCAATTGACATCTTTTTATTGGTCAGTATGTTTTTCATCTTGCTAAAGGCTACTTTTGCCATGGCGATTCTTGTTCTAATCTCTTCAAGGCATCTTCCATCAGATGTTATTACTGTTCGGAGATAATTGTACCTATTCACTTGTTGAAGAATATTCCCATTTACTTGTATATTACATTGTGGTATTTCGTTCTTCCTAGTGACGACCATAATCTGTGTCTTTTTACAATTTAATTCTAACCCTAGTTGTTCACTGTGTGTAACAATCGCATCTACTAAATTTTGCAGGTCCTGTTCATTGTCTGCAATCAAGACTGTATCTAATATTAAATAATATATATATTAAAAATTAATATCTTCTTAGAACAGTATTCGGATTGAAACAATGTTTCTACTGGTTCGACCGAGGATTGCGAAGACAAGAATATATCTTGCTCATTTTATCGAATGTATAGTTGGCTATTCTCTATTGATGTCATTTTCACTCTGATATTGTCATTTATAACATGAACAAACATTCAATAGTGGATTAACAGATCCGGTGCCAAACAAAAAAGTTGGTTTCGACCAAATAAAAATACATAGCGAAAAATGGGAAGTGAGGGTGTGTCAAAGTGATTTAACAGTGGTTAATATGGTAACAGACATGTTTTATTATAATACAATGACAACATTATGGTGATATATAATCTCATGGCAGACGAGGGATGTCGCTTAAGATGTTTACTCAACCCATGGCATTTAATTGATCTTCTGCTGAAGTGACACGTTCCTTCATCTATATTTTCTGAAGGTGTTTTCTATATAGATGTTGAGAAAGGAATGTTTGATGTGGAATGGCTCACCTCGCTTTAGAGGTCACAGAATGTGAGAATTGTATGAATGGCCATGAGGCTATCTCCTAAAGTTGTGGCTGTTGCCTTGTCACTAATCCTGGCTTAGCCTGGCTATCTCCAAAGGTTATAGCTGTTGCCTTGTCACGAAACCTGGCTTAGCCTGGCTATCTCCACAAGTTGTGGCTGTTGCCTTGTCACTAAACTTGGCTTAGCCTGGCTATCTCCACAAGTTGTAGCTGTTGCCTTGTCACTAAACCTGGCTTAGCCTGGCTATCTTCACAAGTTGTAGCTGTTGCCTTGTCACTAAACCTGGCTTAGCCTGGCTATCTCCACAAGTTGTGGCTGTTGCCTTGTCACTAAACCTGGCTTAGCCTGGCTATCTCTACAAGTTGTGGCTGTTGCCTTGTCACTAAACCTGGCTTAGCCTGGCTATCTCCACAAGTTGTAGCTGTTGCCTTGTCACTAAACCTGGCTTAGCATGGCTATCTCCACAAGTTGTAGCTGTTGCCTTGTCACTAAACCTGGCTTATCCTGGCTATCTCTACAAGTTGTAGCTGTTGCCTTGTCACTAAACCTGGCTTAGTCTGGCTATCTCTACCAGTTGTAGCTGTTGCCTTGTCACTAAACCTGGCGTAGCCTGGCTATCTCCACAAGTTGTAGCTGTTGCCTTGTCACTAAACCTGGCTTAGCCTGGCTATCTCCTCAAGTTGTGGCTGTTGCCTTGTCACGAAAGCTGGCTTAGCCTGGCTATCTCTACAAGTTGTGGCTGTTGCCTTGTCACTAAACCTGGCTTAGCCTGGCTATCTCCACAGGTTGTGGCTGTTGCCTTGTCACTAAACATGGCTTAGTCTGGCTATCTCCACAGGTTGTAGCTCTTGTCTTGTCAGTAAACCTGGCTTAGCATGGATATCTCCACAAGTTGTAGCTGTTGCTTTGTCAGTAAACCTGGCTTAGCCTGGCTATCTCCACAGATTATAGCTGTTGCCTTGTCACTAAACCTGGCTTAGCCTGGCTATCTCCACAGGTTGTAGCTGTTGCCTTGTCACTAAACCTGGCTTAGCCTGGCTATCTCAAAAGGTTATAGCTGTTGCCTTGTCACTAAACCTGGCTTAGCCTGGCTATCTCCACACGTTGTGGCTGTTGCCTTGTCACTAATCCTGGCTTAGCCTGGCTATCTCCACAGGTTGTAGCTGTGCCTTGTCACTAAACCTGGCTTAGCATGGCTATCTCCACAAGTTGTAGCGGTTGCCTTGTCACTAAACCTGGCTTAGCCTGGCTATCTCCACACGTTGTAGCTGTTGCCTTGTCACTAAACCTGGCTTAGCCTGGCTATCTCCACAAGTTGTAGCTGTTGCCTTGTCACTAAACCTGGCTTAGCCTGGCTATCTCCACAAGTTGTAGCTGTTGCCTTGTCACTAAACCTGGCTTAGCCTGGCTATCTCCACAGGTTGTAGCTCTTGTCTTGTCAGTAAACCTGGCTTAGCATGGTGTGACAAATTATTTGATGATTGACAGAGGACCTAGTTTGTAGTGTTCTCTGGAGATATATCTTGAATAATAATTAACAAGATAAAGGTTATGATTTAGCACGTTTTGTCTAGAGGTCACTCAAATGAGCTAATCATTCCCGCAATAGCCTTTTTTTTGGAGAACATTTTTCTTTGGCTCAAACCCCCACTGTGAGACCACTATGTATCTACACAGAAAGTTATAAAAGAAGTAACTAGTTCACCCAAGGCCAGAGAAGATCTGAACTATTAGCGCCTGTACAACTGAGGATCCCTCTCACTCATTATAATGTTGCCAGTGTGCTGTTCGTCCGTCACATAGATCTTTCCCTATATTTTTTGTCATTTTGTGACCTATATCAGTTCAATTAGTCTTTAGGACTTTAGGACTTTATTTATTTGTAGACAAACAAACTTCAACAATAACGGTACATAACATCTGTTGGACAAGACATCTACATGACAGTTTCCTGCCAAAAGTGGGACATACATTCACAAAGAATGGTTTACACCACAATTGTACAAGATAGACATCATGTGATACTTGACAACATCTATACAGGACTTTTCACAATATGTATAGCCAACCACAGCACTTAAGACAGTCACCAGAGACAACACTTGACAGCAACTGTACAAGAAATTCACTGGGGACATGTACTTAAAACACTGATCCATTGAATACACAATTTATTGAGTTGATGGTGAGTTCAGTGATGACCATTGTCTCATCTCCTGTCATGTCAACACTTCAATTATTGCATAGAAAATGCATAAAATATGTCACACATGCAGGTTGATAAACAAGATACAACACTTCTTATTTACTCCACCACCCAATAACTCTCCTCCACCTCTCCTCTCTAATTACCACCACACCATTCCGTTACAGTATCTGTATCTATCATCATTTCCTGTCTCTTGGGAATTTAGGAAATCCTATCCATGGGCAACTCAAGGAAGAAACTACTGTTCTGGGTCTGTTGGACCCTTTTATCATCAGCATGGATGTTGGACTAGCTCCAGTTAGCAGCTTCCCCAGAATAAGCTTCATGGCAGATTCATTCCTCTTGAAGACAAGATTTGGTATGATGATATGGTACTGCATCTCACGGTTGATCAGGCTGTTAGTGAAGGCTGTCACTGGGTACTTCAATAATGACATACATAATGTCCCATACATTGCAGCTACTCACTTAGCCAGATCAACTTCCCTACTGTTCATCACATTCTTCAAGAATCACTGTGTGAGCATCCGGCTGGATATTTTCTAAGTTTTGTCTTAGATAAACAAACACTCCAAGTTACCCCACAGTTCTCCATGAATGTAGTTCATAGAACAAGATTTGATGTTAGTCTCAGTTGATCTTTGACTGACTCAAGATCACTGTCCAGTTCACCACATTTGTAGTGCTTCAGATTGTGTTATTCTCCCATTTATGCATTCAGCTGTTAAAGAGCTGAGAGAAAACTCTTCTTGATATTCCCACATTTTGATAGGGAGTCACATCTGGATCTAGGACTTCTGTTTAGTTGTCCCAGATGATATATGGATGGCCTCTCCACCATACTGTTCTCTGTCGACATATAAAATGGCACAACATCTCTTTACATATGTTAAAAGATAATGTTATTATACATCAACAGACACAGATTGGGGATGGGGAGGAAAAGGTTGGGTGTGGTCCAAACACACCTCTCCTTGTTTGATGATGCAGTGTATTTCACTCTGATGTACTGTGGGTGATATGTGTTCCATTCACCCTTATCTGTGGTAATCACAAGACCATATGTTGAGACAGGGGTAGCTTAACACAATTACAAGCATTTATGTGGTCTAAGTTCCACCATGTTTGAACCACAGTAAACCTGGGCACAAGGAGGACCAGACACAGTACAGCAATCATTGTGACATAGCAACATGGGACAGGCATTGTGAAGGGAAATGGAAAATAGGCATTTACAACTGCAATATGCATTATGTATTAACTAATGGCATTTACCCAATTAGCAGACCAGACATCCATTCCTATGGCTGTGATGTTGGTGCATGAATGTCCTATTCCATATTCACACAGCAATGCCAGACCTCACCCCTTTTTCACCAGACTTGTCTCACAGGTACATCATCATCATCATGTGCTCTTTCCCCACTGAGTAATGTCCACAGCAGGTAACAGAAGCTCAATTGCATAGCAATGGTTCACATATGCACCAAGCACATATGTGGAAAACATGTTTAGTCCTTGTAAGTTTGCATGAGCCATACATTATATTCAGCCAACTGAGACACAGGTTCACACACCTATGGTTCTCTTAGGAACTAGTTTATATGAACCATCCAACAGTAAAGGTAACAGTGTAATGCTGCAGAGAGAAATGGTATTCTCTTGAGCTTAATTTTGCCACCAGGTATCACATGAACTTAGCAATTCTGGCGTGCCATCACCGTCCTGTTTACATATGGATATTGAAGCATCTTTCCTTCCACTAGATGTGCGAGGCTATTTATTAAATCACCAACTCACTCACTCCATCATTCTCTGCGTTTTACCAAGGAACTTGTACATGTTTACATCACTCATTCCCATTCAGACTGCCATTTGTTAACTCGCACGAGAGCAAAGGTACAGTTGAGTTAAGAATGAGTCATCCTAGGCATGAAGAATGCACCAGGGGTTTGGGTTTGCGAATCTGCATGAGTGTGCCACACATTCATCAAGCATACGCAACCAGTCACAACAAGGGATTGATATGCATTTGGAGTATACAGCGTGAAAGACGTGTCAAGGTTGAAGATGCAGTGTTCAGAATTCTGGCGCACAGAAGTTAGGTTTTCCACTTTCACATTTTATTCATAAAATACTCATACATTCTTCTCATTCGTTTATCAGGCACAACTACAACATTAAAGTATGTTTTAAAGTGGTACCTGCTGTCCAGAGAACAATATATTATTGAATCTTTAAGGGCATTGTTGGGTCATCACATCACACTAGCGACCGCTCCTGGTGAAATTCCTGCTCCTACTAATTAGATTTTAAAATATGGCCCAGGAATAGCGTGGGCTCATTACTTATGAACCAATCAAAAGACAAGTGCATACCGCCGCCTCCCCCAACTCGTTCTAGAACATACGATCTAAGAATAGTCCTTATATTTGGGATGGTCCCCGTTAAGACTTAAAGTATCTTTATGAAATGTGTCGGACTGGGAATGAGGAATTCTGTTTCATCATGCTACATGGCCCCTCTCTTAAATCTTTCATAGGAATGACAGATGATTTTTCAGAAATCCACAGTTCCCAGATCCCTCAAGTGGGTTTTGTCAATTACTCCCTGTCTCCCTTTACCCTACTAGAGTAGTACATTTGGAACTAAGTGATTTTTCTCCTTAAGAAAAAATCTGCCCCAACATTGCATCTGTTGATGAATTTGGTGGCAAACGCAAAGACCATGAAGTTAGCCCTGCATTATGTTCCTTTAAGTCACTGGGAGCATCAAGAGTCCTGACTCCACTCATCTGTGAACTGCTCTTCTATTTACCTCTGACAGTGTTCCACTGCTGACATCCTTGCTATATTTCCTGTTTGTGATAAATGATCTCTCTGAGTCACACCATTTCGTAATGTATGAATGTTCCATAGAGATTCATTATGTGAAGTAATGGCTTTGCAATTAAGCCAACTTCTAGATGACGTTTAGAGAGAATGGTTGCATTCCATGGATCTCTCAACTGTTCATCTTATCAGAACTTCATTCTTCCCTTCATCCTGGAGAATGATAATCCTGTGAGAGTATATTTAACTGAACACTTTCTCCAACAGTAATCTTGGCATTTGGAACTGGGTTAAAATTTTTGATCATCACCGGAGCAACGACAATCACTTCCGGATGAACTGTATAGCAGCCGCTGCAAAACTTGTTAAGACTAAAATCTCTACTAGTGCAGATTTGGTTAGCGTTGGACACAGGGTCTACTTTTCCAATAAGTCTCTTGTGTTTGCAGATGGTAGCAATTTCCCCATTATATTTCCTTGACTTATTTTTGTAGTCTTACCATAGATTTAGAGGTGCTTGTCGGTTGAGATTCTCTCATTCCGTTATGCCTCTATTTTGATGTGTTGTGAGAAGTGACAGCATTTTCTCTCCTTAGTTGCTAATTAAGCTGTTTCCAACGCAGCAACTGAGTTTGTAGATGAAGTTAGACTAACATCTACTACTACTAATATAGAATTCCAGGTGGAGCTTCCAACTAGTTGTCTTCAGCCATGCTTTAGCTAAGTGCTTTTGAGTGACTGGCAAGTATCTGTTCTTTCTCTCCCACATGAGCAAAACGTTTACTATTGGCGAATTGGGCGAATCCTCTCAGCACAGAGAAGTTCGTCATTATCACAGCCACCTTTAAAGGGGTTTGATTATGTGGGTTACTTCCTATATCCCAATATTGACTGGAATTTTGGAAGCAATGTTACTGACTTTGAGGATAGGACTGGCCAGGTCTTGTTAATATACCTCGCATCTCAGTAATAATATAAGATTCCCCTGCATAATGCATTGTTCTTATTATATAAAGAGTCGACTGCTGGAGTGCAGGGATCTTTATCTTGAAAGGAGTCAGCTGTTTGAAACTGATCTTTCGTTATTAGTCCACTGAATCGCAGACCATGTGTATAGAGTGTCAGCTGCTGGAGTTGCAGTGAGCTCTACCATATAAGAGTTAACTGTTTGGAGACAGTAATCCTTATTTCATTCCTACCATCTTCCGGCAGAAAGGTCTTCCCATTGAGAATGAAAAAGGGGAATGACATCAGTTGTACTCAACTTTGTCCGTCCTTTAATCTCCACCATTTAAAAGGCAGAAACGCTTTCTCAACTGAGGATGAATTGACGTCCGACGTCGGAGACGGATCCTGTTTTATCTCTTCATGAAATTTTTCAGGTTGTCCACGTTATGCTCCTAGTCGTATGATATGCCAATGACATCAGGTTGGTTATCCATCGTTTCCTGGACACATAATTTGCGTATGCTCTCCACTTCCATATGAATGGCTAGGGGTCCAGTTATTTTGATGGCCTTCCTTGAGATTCAATGAGTTAACTCCTGGTGACGTGGATCCTAGTACACCAGAGAGATTACACCATCGAACAATAGACTAATGTCTTATAGACACCAGACTGTGGTCGGTTTTATATGACCGCCCATGACATCAGGTAGAATCTTCCCTTCATCTCGTCCATTACGTATCAAGTACGCTTAATAATACCACTACTTCAGAAATGGCAAGTGACGGAGTTGATAAGGATGTTTTCTCCTGGAGATTCAATTGTGCTCACGCGCAGTTGCTTGATCAGGGCCACTGACAGGGTTACACAACTGAAGAATAAACCCAGATGTCGAATCGACACTGGACAATAACCGGTACGAATACTGACTATCACCGAGAGAGATTGTCAGTGAGGTGTCTTAATTGTTGCCCAAATTTTCCATCAGGGTTCACACTCTCTGCTCTCAGTGTTGCAAGCATGTTATGGGGAGAAGAGAATATAGGGAGTTGTTAGGTTATGTGATGTGGTGACATTAAAAATGTTGTAGTTACAACAATATTTCCCCTCTCTCACCCATGCCAGCAATTAATTTTGAGATGGAGTAGGCCCCATATTCATTTACTGGATCAAGTGTCTTAATTTCAGGGACAAAAATGAATTTTTCCCTGTACTAGCTGTCTCAGTTATATTTAAAATAATTTGTGTTCTCTGGTGTTTCAGGTACCTTAATTTTTGGATACATATATGGAATAACCAGCATGCACAAAATTATACAACAATATTGACAAGCTAATAAATCATATCATTCTGAGAAAAACAAATATCATGGATACAAGCAATTATGTTGACCCATAAGATATTTATACATCATTTTCAGTCTGCTACATTGAATCCTAACTGATATATTAAAACAGTGATACATGCAATATTATCACTATTAATGAAATCAAACCTTCTAGAGATTTATTGTGGGTTTACATGTCTGGACAGTTGCCCTCATATAAGAGACAGGGTCCATTAAACAACACCATAAAACCTTCGAGAATTGGGTCTGATTTGCGAGAGGTCACCCCGGATTTTAATACCAACATAGAGATCCCAAAAGTGAGTCTTATGCAGGGTATACCCAAAGTTTGTATCCCGTCATCAGGGCAACAGGTATGTGAGCCCCTAGCAGGTTATTACCAGGGTTTAATCCGAGATGAGTGGTCTTTTTCCCAGGGTTTATATCCTGGAAAGAGCAAACCCAGTTATGTGACCAGGTTTTCCCAGGGTTTACATCCCGGACGAGCCCCCAGTTATGTGACAAATTACTTGATGATTGACAGAGGACCTAGTTGTAGCTGTGTTCTCTGGAGATATATCTTGAATAATAATTAACAAGATAAAGGTTATGATTTAGCACGTTTTGTCTAGAGGTCACTCAAATGAGCTAATCATTCCCGCAATAGCCTTTTTTTTGGAGAACATTTTTCTTTGGCTCAAACCCCCACTGTTAGACCACTATGTATCTACACAGAAAGTTATAAAAGAAGTAACTAGTTCACCCAAGGCCAGAGAAGATCTGAACTATTAGCGCCTGTACAACTGAGGATCCCTCTCACTCATTATAATGTTGCCAGTGTGCTGTTCGTCCGTCACATAGATCTTTCCCTATATTTTTTGTCATTTTGTGACCTATATCAGTTCAATTAGTCTTTAGGACTTTAGGACTTTATTTATTTGTAGACAAACAAACTTCAACAATAACGGTACATAACATCTGTTGGACAAGACATCTACATGACAGTTTCCTGCCAAAAGTGGGACATACATTCACAAGGAATGGTTTACACCACAATTGTACAAGATAGACATCATGTGATACTTGACAACATCTATACAGGACTTTTCACAATATGTATAGCCAACCACAGCACTTAAGACAGTCACCAGAGACAACACTTGACAGCAACTGTACAAGAAATTCACTGGGGACATGTACTTAAAACACTGGTCCATTGAATACACAATTTATTGAGTTGATGGTGAGTTCAGTGATGACCATTGTCTCATCTCCTGTCATGTCAACACTTCAATTATTGCATAGAAAATGCATAAAATATGTCACACATGCAGGTTGATAAACAAGATACAACACTTCTTATTTACTCCACCACCCAATAACTCTCCTCCACCTCTCCTCTCTAATTACCACCACACCATTCCGTTACAGTATCTGTATCTATCATCATTTCCTGTCTCTTGGGAATTAGGAAATCCTATCCATAGGCAACTCAAGGAAGAAACTACTGTTCTGGGTCTGTTGGATCCTTTTATCATCAGCATGGATGTTGGACTAGCTCCAGTTAGCAGCTTCCCCAGAATAAGCTTCATGGCAGATTCATTCCTCTTGAAGACAAGATTTGGTATGATGATATGGTACTGCATCTCACGGTTGATCAGGCTGTTAGTGAAGGCTGTCACTGGGTACTTCAATAATGACATACATAATGTCCCATACATTGCAGCTACTCACTTAGCCAGATCAACTTCCCTACTGTTCATCACATTCTTCAAGAATCACTGTGTGAGCATCCGGCTGGATATTTTCTAAGTTTTGTCTTAGATAAACAAACACGCCAAGTTACCCCACAGTTCTCCATGAATGTAGTTCATAGAACAAGATTTGATGTTAGTCTCAGTTGATCTTTGACTGACTCAAGATCACTGTCCAGTTCACCACATTTGTAGTGCTTCAGATTGTGTTATTCTCCCATTTATGCATTCAGCCGTTAAAGAGCTGAGAGAAAACTCTTCTTGATATTCCCACATTTTGATAGGGAGTCACATCTGGATCTAGGACTTCTGTTTAGTTGTCCCAGATGATATATGGATGGCCTCTCCACCATACTGTTCTCTGTCGACATATAAAATGGCACAACATCTCTTTACATATGTTAAAAGATAATGTTATTATACATCAACAGACACAGATTGGGGATGGGGAGGAAAAGGATGGGTGTGGTCCAAACACACCTCTCCTTGTTTGATGATGCAGTGTATTTCACTCTGATGTACTGTGGGTGATATGTGTTCCATTCAGCCTTATCTGTGGTAATCACAAGACCATATGTTGAGACAGGGGTAGCTTAACACAATTACAAGCATTTATGTGGTCTAAGTTCCACCATGTTTGAACCACAGTAAACCTGGGCACAAGGAGGACCAGACACAGTACAGCAATCATTGTGACATAGCAACATGGGACAGGCATTGTGAAGGGAAATGGAAAATAGGCATTTACAACTGCAATATGCATTATGTATTAACTAATGGCATTTACCCAATTAGCAGACCAGACATCCATTCCTATGGCTGTGATGTTGGTGCATGAATGTCCTATTCCATATCCACACAGCAATGCCAGACCTCACCCCTTTTTCACCAGACTTGTCTCACAGGTACATCATCATCATCATGTGCTCTTTCCCCACTGAGTAATGTCCACAGCAGGTAACAGAAGCTCAATTGCATAGCAATGGTTCACATATGCACCAAGCACATATGTGGAAAACATGTTTAGTCCTTGTAAGTTTGCATGAGCCATACATTATATTCAGCCAACTGAGACACAGGTTCACACACCTATGGTTCTCTTAGGAACTAGTTTATATGAACCATCCAACAGTAAAGGTAACAGTGTAATGCTGCAGAGAGAAATGGTATTCTCTTGAGCTTAATTTTGCCACCAGGTATCACATGAACTTAGCAATTCTGGCGTGCCATCACCGTCCTGTTTACATATGGATATTGAAGCATCTTTCCTTCCACTAGATGTGAGAGGCTATTTATTAAATCACCAACTCACTCACTCCATCATTCTCTGCGTTTTACCAAGGAACTTGTACATGTTTACATCACTCATTCCCATTCAGACTGCCATTTGTTAACTCGCACGAGAGCAAAGGTACAGTTGAGTTAAGAATGAGTCATCCTAGGCATGAAGAATGCACCAGGGGTTTGGGTTTGCGAATCTGCATGAGTGTGCCACACATTCATCAAGCATACGCAACCAGTCACAACAAGGGATTGATATGCATTTGGAGTATACAGCGTGAAAGACGTGTCAAGGTTGAAGATGCAGTGTTCAGAATTCTGGCGCACAGAAGTTAGGTTTTCCACTTTCACATTTTATTCATAAAATACTCATACATTCTTCTCATTCGTTTATCAGGCACAACTACAACATTAAAGTATGTTTTAAAGTGGTACCTGCTGTCCAGAGAACAATATATTATTGAATCTTTAAGGGCATTGTTGGGTCATCACATCACACTAGCGACCGCTCCTGGTGAAATTCCCGCTCCTACTAATTAGATTTTAAAATATGGCCCAGGAATAGCGTGGGCTCATTACTTATGAACCAATCAAAAGACAAGTGCATACCGCCGCCTCCCCCAACTCGTTCTAGAACATACGATCTAAGAATAGCCCTTATATTTGGGATGGTCCCCGTTAAGACTTAAAGTATCTTTATGAAATGTGTCGGACTGGGAATGAGGAATTCTGTTTCATCATGCTACACATGGCTATCTCCACAAGTTGTAGCTGTTGCTTTGTCAGTAAATCTGGCTTTGCCTGGCTATCTCCACAGATTATAGCTGTTGCCTTGTCACTAAACCTGGCTTAGTCTGGCTATCTCCACAGGTTGTAGCTGTTGCCTTGTCACTAAACCTGGCTTAGCCTGGCTATCTCCACAGGTTATAGCTGTTGCCTTGTCACTAAACCTGGCTTAGCCTGGCTATCTCCACAAGTTGTAGCTGTTGCCTTGTCACTAAACCTGGCTTAGCCTATCTCCACAAGTTGTAGCTGTTGCCTTGTCACTAAACCTGGCTTATCATGGCTATCTCCACAAGTTGTAGCTGTTGCCTTGTCACTAAACCTGGCTTAGCATGGCTATCTCCACAAGTTGTAGCTGTTGCCTTGTCACTAAACCTGGCTTAGCCTGGCTATCGCCACAGGTTGTAGCTGTTGCCTTGTCACTAAACCTGGCTTAGCCTGGCTATCTCCACAGGTTGTAGCTGTTGCCTTGTCACTAAACCTGGCTTAGCCTGGCTATCTCCACAAGTTGTGGCTGTTGCCTTGTCACTAAACCTGGCTTAGCCTGGCTATCTCCACAAGTTGTAGCTGTTGCCTTGTCACTAAACCTGGCGTAGCCTGGCTATCTCCACAAGTTGTAGCTGTTGCTGGTCTGTAAACTCCAACATGTGCCCTATCGTTTAATAACATTACCCTGCTATGTGCAGGATTATGGCATACTATGTTTTGTTCAGCTGTCATTTAAGCGAGGATCTCATTAATCATTTCCCAAAGACATACCCCGTGTTTCAGACATCAAACTGTTTCTAATAAATTATATTAATCAAAAATGATGATGACCATTCACTTCATCCATTGAGGTTGAAAGTTTGGAGCCGTGAGTTCTAAGATGGCTAATAAAGCCTATTTTGGCTCGAATGTTCTTTTGACAATGTGGGCAAAAAATGCTTGATTTTCCATGAGGAGGATCTCCTGCAGTGGTTTTCCTGACCAGCTTTCCCCCCCCACAGCTCTTGCAGTTCTGTTTGCTTCACAAGTGACTGACTGCACCTTTGTGTAATGACGTATGCCATTAATTTCGGTCTTTGGCAGCAGCCTCCAATGTTTCGTGATGAATTCCAACAGCGTTTTGTGAGATCTTCAGAGTGTCTTGAAAGCATTTTCTCTGACCGCCCTGGAAGCGTTTACCACCACGCAGCTGTCAAACTGTCACAAAAAATAAAAAAGCTGTCATTTAGTGCCTATATAGTACCTTGCGGTATATGGCAGGGGGGTCTCTGGAGCGTGGGTAATTAGGGCCGCCTGGCTAGTGCAGTCGTCACGAACTGTGCAGGTTAGGCGTTTCTTTTTGCCCTAGACAGAAAAAAAAAATCCCACACCTCACCGAGTAATCGAACCCGGGTCTCCCGAAGGAGAATCTTGCCTTCTAGCCACTCGACCAGCCGCTCCTCCGCTATGCACCTCGTCGTAAGAAATTCATTTAAGGAGTCTGCGATGTGGCACGCGAGTTAAGTGACTAGCCCAGCGAATCTGATTCTTCATTAGTAGAGTGTAGATACTGGGCATGGATGCTATTTCTAGGACTTCAATGTCTTGGATCTTGTCTTGTCATTTAATCTTCAATGGCTTCTAAGGCAGACTGTGTGGAAGTGGTTTAATTTCCTAGCATATTTGCTAGAAAACAGTCGAGGTTTCACAAGCATATAGCAGTGAGGATAATACAACTGCTTTGTAGACTTTCAGCTTTGTTTGCAGGCTTATTCCATTTCTGTCCCACTCATTCTTGTACAGTCTGCCAAAGGCCGCGATGGCTTTGGAGATTATTGCATTCACTTCGTCATCAATTGTGGCAGCTTGTGACCTAGTCCGGCCAAGATAGGTGAATTTATCCACAACACTTAGTCTATGACCATTTACTTTGATTTTCGTCATGGTGTGATTAATCTCTGGAGCTGGCTGGTACATAACTACAGTCTTCTCCTAGTTGACATTGAGCCCAAAGTTAATATTGTGTTGCATGTCTGCTTCTGAGTTGGCATATAGAACGCTTGTAGTTGTGGTTCTAGCTGTCAGCCTTCCGAGATTGATCAACTTTCTATCCATGCGGTAGTTGATGTCTATTCCAATGTCATTGTTCTCGAAGGCATTCGTCAGCATATCTAAATACAAGAGGCTGAACAGTGTTGGTGCCAGGACACATCCTTGCTTCTCTCTATTGGTGACAGGAAAGGGCTCAGACTGCTCACCATTTCCCTGTACTCTTGCCTGCATACCATCATGAAATAACCGCACTATTTGGACAAACTTTTGTGGACAGCCATATTTCGCCATAATCTTCCACAGTCCTTCTCTGCTGACTGTATCAACAGCCCCTACGCAAATTAGAATCAATACGATGGTATGACAGAATCACCAACGTGGAGATCGTGGAGAGAACTAGACCAATACCAGTGAATCAAGAGATGAAGAAAAGACGCTTTGCGCTGGAAAGGTCATACGTTGAGAAAACCCGAGAATAGTCTAGCTAGAAAAGCCTTAGTCTGGAACCCACAGAGAATGGGAAGTAGAGGGAAGAACTAACAACTGACGGAGAAGAGAAGAAGAAATAGAAAAGAACAATATGGAAATGGCATGAACTAAAGATAGCTAAAGATAGAAGGGCGTGGGGAGGTCTGGTTGAAGGTCAATACCCCAATACGGAAAGAGGGCAAGAGAAGAAGAGGAATGACGTAACGGTTATCACGGCTTCTCTGCGTACCCATACACGGGTTATATGCGAAAGCGTTAACTCAGTTGATAGCGAACTGCTTTGGTTCACACGAACAGATAAGAAATAATTTAAATACATGAGTTATGTCGCTTGTGAATTTCCGAACCATGAGTTATGTCTCTTGTTGTGAATTTTTAAAAGTTGTAAATCGTTGCCGGTATCTCTGGCCGAGGGGTTACAACACTTTCTCCGTAATCCCGTTTATCACGCAGAGTCTCGTAGTGGGGCGAGAGCTGGGAGCGGTTCGATCTCCGCTGGTGACTTGCGGGATAATTGAGCCGGCCGCTCAGAAAGCAATGGCAAACTATTAAGCGTAATCTTGCCAAGAAATCAACATACAGCTGAAAGATGCTGATGTTGACAGCGATGTCCTGTAAAGGATATGCAAAACATTTGTAAATCGTTATAATAGAGGGTGGCAACAGTTTCCTCTTGTTAACATTTCAAAATTGATAGAGCTAACATTTTTCGATGGTTGTCAAATAGCGGTCAATAATTTAATTAAGGTAAACTTATTGTGAACTAGACAAGTTAATTTTTTTACAAAGAAAGTTTGCTGTCAAAGCTAGACACAGTATTCTACTTGTGTTTAAAGTAATTTCTGAAACTGGTGTATAATTTATAGCAGCATATTCGGCAAAATCTCGTCTGTGTTTACAATTGCGATAGAAGATAAATGCTTCTCAAAGTCATGGATAAAAACACAAATAACTGTTACAAATACAATTACCGACATGCAATAACATCCCCGATGCTACCATTGACCCTTGGACTGTATCATTTGATTTGCATCAGAGATATTATTGTTTATGCTGCACAGAACCACAATAAATGTTTCTGAAAAAATATTTCACAATAATTTCTGATGTTAAAAAGCAACATAAATAATTTTTACATCCAGTAATAATTCCTGTGCAGAAAGTAATAGTTAGTTAGTTAGTCGACAGACCATCCTCATTGCACATCGAACCATTCAGTCCATAAGTGATCGGATCCCCTTCTCAGTAAATTCCGCAGCGTGTAGCGGCTCAAGACACCAGTTCTGTGTTGATTTATCAATCTTCATATGGCTTCCTGTGTAGTGTTCTTGTTTGGCCACACCTCTTTTAACTTGCTGTTCTGTTCTTGCAGCCTGACCATGGTTGTAGATTCCCAGTCATCGCTTGGTTTTGGTAAACGACTTACTTCTCGTAGAGCATTCACAATATCTGCCTGGTCCATGATTCGTCCGCCTTCCACAGTAGCCATTCCTGCAAGCCTGTCAGCCCGCTCATTCCCTTGTACGCCCGCATGCCCTGGCACGAAGATGAAACTAGTATTTGCCAGCCGAGACCGCTCTAGAGACACCAGCCACTCTCTTCGGACCCACCCCATCTCTACCATCCCGAGTATACTCATTGAGTAACTAAAGGGCAGAAAGTAATACATTTAGCTTAATGGCGAATTTGTGAATGTGATTACAGTAATTATTGTGTGACCTTCTTATTGATTTGTGACACTAGCATCTGAGTGTGTTTTTTTTATTAGACTGGGCTATTGTATAAATCTCCGGTCTCTGTGGCTAAGGGCTTGCGAACGCGGTTTGTGAGCCCGTATACCCGGGTTCGAAACATGGCGATGCTGGTTTTTTCGAAAAAGGTAAAGGAGCCGGTCGTTCAGAAAGCAATGGCAAACTACTGAACGTAAAATTTGCCCAGGAATCAAGAACAGCGAAAATGCTGGGGTTGACTGCTACGTCCTGTGAAGGACTTGCAACTTAATTTTCAAATTGTATGGATCAAACACACGATGGGCGAGCAAACGATTACGAATAAACAACAACTAATTACGTATTTGTTTGTACAGTCAAGGCGGACTCAAATGGCGGGAGATAGTCAGGAATCTGGATCTGCTGGAGAGAACTAACTCAACACCGGTGAAATAAGATGTCAGCAATGAACAGGATATCATCTGGCAATATTATAAGTAAAAAGACTGTCTAAAACACACAGGGCAAACGAAATAAAAGATCTAAAAACACACAGATAAGAGAAATAAAGAAATAAATTAATATTACAGGGAGAACACAGACATAGCTGCGTTAGGGTAACAAAATATAGGAAGGCTTAGAGTAAGTTGATTGACGACTAAATAGAAAAAGATAGGACGGCTTGGAGTGAGTCGGTTGAGGACTAAGTAGAAAATGATAGGATGGCTTGGATTTATTTGGTTGAGGACAGTAGCAACAGATAGGACGACTTGGATTTATTTGGTTGAGGACTAAGTAGAAAATGATAGGATGGCTTGGATTTATTTGGCTGAGGACAGTAGCAACAGATACGATGGCTTGGATTTATTTGGTTGAGGACTAAGTAGAAAATGATAGGATGGCTTTAATTTATTTGGTTGAGGACAGTAGCAACAGATAGGACGGCTTGGATTTATTTGGTTGAGGACTAAGTAGAAAATGATAAGATGGCTTGGATTTATTTGGTTCAGGACTAAGTAGGAACATATAGGACGGCTTGGAGTGAGTTGATTGAGGACTAAGTAGAAAATGGTAGGACGGCTTGGAGTTATTTGGTTGAGGACAGTAGCAACAGATAGGACGGCTTGGATTAATTTGGTTGAGGACTAAGTAGAAAATGATAAGATGGCTTGGATTTATTTGGTTCAGGACTAAGTAGGAAAAGATAGGACGGCTTGGATTAATTTGGTTAAGGACTAAGTAGAAAATGATAGGACGCTCTGTGGCGAAGTGGTCAAGCCGTTTGCCTCGTGCTCCGAAGGTTGTGGGTTCGATTCCGGGCCGCACCCTTCGGTTTACGAGTTAAATGTTTCGGAGACTCCTGCGGGTCGTCGCTAAAAGCTACGGAGTTCGTGCTTTGTGCGACGCTTTCCGTACTGCGGAAAGGGACAGAGCCATATGGGATAAAACCCGGTGCAATGAAGTCGACCCTGTCGACTTTTAAGCGACTTTTTAAGGACGGCGTGCAGTCAGTTGGTTGAGGACTATGTAGAAAATGATAGGATGGCTTGAATTTATTTTGTTCAGGACTAAGTAGCAAAAGATACAACGTCTTTGGGTGAGTTGGTTGAGGATAAGTAGGAAAAGATAGAACGGCTTGGAATAATTTGGTTAGAACGGCTTGGAATAATTTGCTTGAGGACTAAGTAGAAAAAGTTAGAACGGCTTGGAATAATTTGGATAGAACAACTTGGAATAATTTGGTTAGAACGGCTTGGAATAATTTGCTTGAGGACTAATTAGAAAAAGTTAGAACGGCTTGGAATAACTTGGTTAGAACGGCTTGGAATAATTTGCTTGAGGACTAAGTAGAAAAAGATAGAACGGCTTGGAATAATTTGGTTACAACGGCTTGGAATAATTTGGTTGAGGACTAATTAGAAAATGTTAGAACGGCTTGGAATAATTTGGTTAGAACGGCTTGGAATAATTTGCTTGAGGACTAAGTAGAAAAATATAGAACGGCTTGGAATAATTTGGTTAGAACGGCTTGGAATAATTTGCTTGAGGACTAAGTAGAAAAAGATAGAACGGCTTGGAATAATTTGCTTGAGGACTAAGTAGAAAAAGATAGAACGGCTTGGAATAATTTGGTTAGAACGGCTTGGAATAATTTGCTTGAGGACTAAGTGGAAAAAGATAGAACGGCTTGGAATAATTTGGTTAGAACGGCTTGGAATAATTTGCTTGAGGACTAAGTAGAAAAAGATAGAACGGCTTGGAATAATTTGGATAGAACGGCCTGGAATAATTTGCTTGAGGACTAAGTAGAAAAAGATTGAACGGCTTGGAATAATTTGCTTGAGGACTAAGTAGAAAAAGATAGAACGGCTTGGAATAATTTGGTTAGAACGGCTTGGAATAATTTGCTTGAGGACTAAGTAGAAAAAGATAGAACGGCTTGGAATAATTTTGTTAGAACGGCTTGGAATAATTTGCTTGAGGACTAAATAGAAAAAGATAGGACGGCTTGGAATAATTTGGTTAGAACGGCTTGAGGGGCTGAGTGGTCTCGAGGTATGGTGTCCGCCTCGAGTGCTGGAGGTCCCGGGTTCAGGCCCCGGTGAGGACCAGGATTTATTTAAAGAATCCACCTGGACTTCCAGTATCTTCCCCTGGTCTCTGGGTAGTGAGATCGGACGCCCGTGTGTATTGTTGCGCACGTAAAAAATCCCTTGGCAGTTGGAAATCGAAAAAGAGTAGCCTAACGGCGCTGCCCGGGAAAATTTCGAGTTAAAAATCTACCCAAAGCATTTCAGGATCCTCGCCGATGCAACGGAGTTCGTGCATTGAGCTGAGTTTCTCCAAACTCAGGTTTGAGTTAGGAGGAAAACGGAGCACTTATGGGTTAAACCGTGTGCCGTGATGTTGATCCAACGACTGAACAAACAAACAAACAGATAGAACGGCTTGGAATAATTTGCTTGAGGACTAAGTAGAAAAAGATAGAACGGCTTGGAATAATTTGCTTGAGGAATAAGTAGAAAAAAAATTGATTTATTTGGTTATTTCGGGATTTGAAATTTAAATATTGAGCACAACCCACTACTGGCAATGCTGGTCTTATTCTGGCATGAACCTAAGGCCTATCCACGTCAATATGGAAACACTATACTCGAGATTCGCCCTCGTTTGAGCTCGTCAGTAGTGCATATCCCTGACCGGATCCGGAAACAAGAAATACAAACTAGAATCAATTCTGGAAATAAGATATATTATGCACTACAACATCTACTAAAATCAAAGGCGCTATCTCGTAACACCAAGATCAGAATATACAAAACACTGATCAGACCAATTGCGCTGTATGGCTCTGAAACCTGGAGTACAACGAAAGGAGACGAAGCCTTGCTACAAACCTTTGCGAGCAAAGTTTTAAGACGCATCTTTGGACCCATTAGGGATACAGAAAGTGGAAAGTGGAAAAGAAGAAGTAACAAAGACATTTATGATCTGTTTAAGTCCCCGCTAAACACTGGTATCATGAAGGCTAATAGACTACAATGGCTGGGGCATATAGAAAGAATGGAAGATAATAGGGAAACAAAACTCGCTTACACTCAGGAAATAAATGACCGTAGACCCCGAGGTAGACCAAGAAGACGATGGAGAGATAATATATATACAGACCTACAAGCACTTGGAATCAACGACTGACAAGAGAAGGTCAACCAGAGAGACCAATGGGGACGGATTGTATCTGCAGCAAAGAACCTCAATGGCTCGGAACGCTGAATAAGAAGAAGAAGAAGAAGAAGACGAAGAAGAAGAAGAAGAAGAAGAAGAAGAAGAAGAAGAAGAAGAAGAAGAAGAAGAAGAAGAAGAAGAAGAAGAAGAATAATAACGTGCAATGTGTTTAATGGCCAGAGTGGACAGTTATTGTTGAGAAAATAAAGTGTTATATGATGCCCGTCTACAACTCAGAAACAGACGTTACTTCACTGTGTTTTAACGCACGTTTGTGATAATTGTCAACGCCGCTTACACGCACCCCTAAAGGCGCGTTGGCAGTATGTAACACGAAAGCATTAGTTGTTGTTTTTTTTTAAAAACTTTTAAAGACAGAAATCGAATGCATCAGATGTTCTTCGCGTTATAAGATGCAGTTTTTGTTTGTCCTATTCTGTTGGTTAATGGCAAAACACTGAATGTAAAACTACCAATTAAATCACAAACAGTCACTAGGGGCTGGGATTATTGTATCGTCCTGGAATGGACAATAATTTTAAATTGATTTGTTTAATTCTACGTTGCATCTTCTATCTGATATTTTCCATGTCATTACATCCTTGACTGACTGTGCTCGAGACAGACTACTTTCAACGATTTGATAAAAATAGCAAAGTATGGTATCTATTTAAAATTATGACATCCGTAATAATAGTCAATACAGACAAACTATAACTCGGAGAATGCAGACATTTCTGCAGACTGTTCTCCCAGCTGGGGTTCCTCAAACATCAAATTAAGCAACTGTTGTTATCATTATCCCGGCGTATTCTATGTTTTTATCTGAGGAGGCAATGCCGCAATTTGATCGATAACAGTTCTGTCCCGGCATTGTAATTTTTCAAAACACGGGAGAACATACCTAATTGTTTGACATAATTCAGGATCTGGCTGATGCTGACATGACATCATTGGGAGACTCGACTATGTATGTAAATTGTAAATGTTGAATCATTTTTGCTCCCAGCGTATGACCAGTACGACTTGTTCTTAACGTCACATAACAACGCCCTCGTCTGTCCATGTTTTAAACCTGTCAGTGCACCTCTGTATCAGGGTATACTATCAACAGGGATCTCTCACGAGATCTCATTGCCAATATCTACCCCGATTCTCCTTCATAAAATGAATCTTGTATTTTCTCTCAGCTGCTCTATGATTATTTGGGGACAATGGCGACTTGGGTGATAAAGGTCACACAATGTTGGATTTCTTCAGATTGTGTGGTTACCCTACACATATTTCATCAACAGGGTTTCGTTGCACCCGGTCTATTATTCGTGCTGACCCCCTCTCTGCCAAAGATAAACACAGCCTTCCTTTCTCTTAATTATCATTCCCTCATTTATATTGTTGTATAAAATCATTTCAAGGTATCTTTCCAGCAAACTTTACTCAGAGGCCTTCATGGTGGACGTCGCAATCAACCCCAGCATTTCGGGGCCGTTTGTGATTTATTACGCACTTCTCAAGTTCAGAAGCCTTCATCTGATTTCTGAAAGACCGACAAAATCAACGCAAGGCTGTCTTCATCCAGAAGTTTGCAACTAATTTATAACGCTCGGCTCAGAACGTCTGGGAATTGTTAAACGTGTCAGCTTCCCTCAAGACACAATTCCGGTACTGGAATACAGGTGTGATCGTCATTTCAAGGCCTACTACTTAAGAGAAGATCAGGTCACATGTTTGAAATCTATTCGGGCAGTGATTGCTGCTTTCGACATCTGTTTCAGGCCATTGCCCTTCGAGGTCAGCTTACGTTTTTGTCTGACCTCCACTGCCGTTGCGACCCAGTTTATAATTTGGAAATGTCCCGGCAAGGAAAGAAGACCGGCAGGGTATCCACCACATCGGCCCTTGAGTATCGGTTGACCTATAAGACGTATGCGACCTAACACCATATACGACAGGATTGTATGCAACCATATTCTATGGATCAGACACACGATGGGCGAGCAAACGATTACGAATAAACAACAACTAATTACGTATTTGTTTGTACAGAAAAGGCGGACTCAAATAGCGGGAGATAGTCAGAAATCTGGATCTGCTGGAGAGAACTAACTCAACACCGGTGAAATAAGATGTCAGCAATGAACAGGATATCATCTGGCAATATTATAAGTAAAAAGACTGTCTAAAACACACAGGGCAAACGAAATAAAAGATCTAAAAACACACAGATAAGAGAAATAAAGAAATAAATTAATATTACAGGGAGAACACAGACATAGCTGCGTTAGGGTAACAAAATATAGGAAGGCTTAGAGTAAGTTGATTGACGACTAAATAGAAAATGATAGGACGGCTTGGAGTGAGTCGGTTGAGGACTAAGTAGAAAATGATAGGACGGCTTGGAGTGAGTTGATTGAGGACTAAGTAGAAAATGATAGGATGGCTTGGATTTATTTGGTTGAGGACAGTAGCAACAGATAGGACGACTTGGATTTATTTGGTTGAGGACTAAGTAGAAAATGATAGGATGGCTTGGATTTATTTGGTTGAGGACAGTAGCAACAGATACGATGGCTTGGATTTATTTGGTTGAGGACTAAGTAGAAAATGATAGGATGGCTTTAATTTATTTGGTTGAGGACAGTAGCAACAGATAGGACGGCTTGGATTTATTTGGTTGAGGACTAAGTAGAAAATGATAAGATGGCTTGGATTTATTTGGTTCAAGACTAAGTAGGAACATATAGGACGGCTTGGAGTGAGTTGATTGAGGACTAAGTAGAAAATGGTAGGACGGCTTGGAGTTATTTGGTTGAGGACAGTAGCAACAGATAGGACGGCTTGGATTAATTTGGTTGAGGACTAAGTAGAAAATGATAAGATGGCTTGGATTTATTTGGTTCAGGACTAAGTAGGAAAAGATAGGACGGCTTGGATTAATTTGGTTAAGGACTAAGTAGAAAATGATAGGATGCTCTGTGGCGAAGTGGTCAAGCCGTTTGCCTCGTGCTCCGAAGATTGTGGGTTCGATTCCGGGCCGCACCCTTCGGTTTACGAGTTAAATGTTTCGGAGACTCCTGCGGGTCGTCGCTAAAAGCTACGGAGTTCGTGCTTTGTGCGACGCTTTCCGTACTGCGGAAAGGGACAGAGCCATATGGGATAAAACCCGGTGCAATGAAGTCGACCCTGTCGACTTTTAAGCGACTTTTTAAGGACGGCGTGCAGTAAGTTGGTTGAGGACTATGTAGAAAATGATAGGATGGCTTGAATTTATTTTGTTCAGGACTAAGTAGCAAAAGATACAACGTCTTTGGGTGAGTTGGTTGAGGATAAGTAGGAAAAGATAGAACGGCTTGGAATAATTTGGTTAGAACGGCTTGGAATAATTTGCTTGAGGACTAAGTAGAAAAAGTTAGAACGGCTTGGAATAATTTGGATAGAACAACTTGGAATAATTTGGTTAGAACGGCTTGGAATAATTTGCTTGAGGACTAATTAGAAAAAGTTAGAACGGCTTGGAATAATTTGGTTAGAACGGCTTGGAATAATTTGCTTGAGGACTAAGTAGAAAAAGATAGAACGGCTTGGAATAATTTGGTTACAACGGCTTGGAATAATTTGGTTGAGGACTAATTAGAAAATGTTAGAACGGCTTGGAATAATTTGGTTAGAACGGCTTGGAATAATTTGCTTGAGGACTAAGTAGAAAAATATAGAACGGCTTGGAATAATTTGGTTAGAACGGCTTGGAATAATTTGCTTGAGGACTAAGTAGAAAAAGATAGAACGGCTTGGAATAATTTGCTTGAGGGCTAAGTAGAAAAAGATAGAACGGCTTGGAATAATTTGGTTAGAACGACTTGGAATAATTTGCTTGAGGACTAAGTGGAAAAAGATAGAACGGCTTGGAATAATTTGGTTAGAACGGCTTGGAATAATTTGCTTGAGGACTAAGTAGAAAAAGATAGAACGGCTTGGAATAATTTGGTTAGAACGGCTTGGAATAATTTGCTTGAGGACTAAGTAGAAAAAGATAGAACGGCTTGGAATAATTTGCTTGAGGACTAAGTAGAAAAAGATAGAACGGCTTGGAATAATTTGGTTAGAACGTCTTGGAATAATTTGCTTGAGGACTAAGTAGAAAAAGATAGAACGGCTTGGAATAATTTGGTTAGAACGGCTTGGAATAATTTGCTTGAGGACTAAATAGAAAAAGATAGAACGGCTTGGAATAATTTGGTTAGAACGGCTTGAGGGGCTGAGTGGTCTCGAGGTATGGTGTCCGCCTCGAGTGCTGGAGGTCCCGGGTTCAGGCCCCGGTGAGGACCAGGATTTATTTAAAGAATCCACCTGGACTTCCAGTATCTTCCCCTGGTCTCTGGGTAGTGAGATCGGACGCCCGTATGTATTGTTGCGCACGTAAAAAATCCCTTGGCAGTTGGAAATAGAAAAAGAGTAGCCTAACGGCGCTGCCCGGGAAAAATTTCGAGTTAAAAATCTACCCAAAGCATTTCAGGATCCTCGCCGATGCAACGGAGTTCGTGCATTGAGCTGAGTTTCTCCAAACTCAGGTTTGAGTTAGGAGGAAAACGGAGCACTTATGGGTTAAACCGTGTGCCGTGATGTTGATCCAACGACTGAACAAACAAACAAACAGATAGAACGGCTTGGAATAATTTGCTTGAGGACTAAGTAGAAAAAGATAGAACGGCTTGGAATAATTTGCTTGAGGAATAAGTAGAAAAAAAATTGATTTATTTGGTTATTTCGGGATTTGAAATTTAAATATTGAGCACAACCCACTACTGGCAACGCTGGTCTTATTCTGGCATGAACCTAAGGCCTATCCACGTCAATATGGAAACACTATACTCGAGATTCGCCCTCGTTTGAGCTCGTCAGTAGTGCATATCCCTGACCGGATCCGGAAACAAGAAATACAAACTAGAATCAATTCTGGAAATAAGATATATTATGCACTACAACATCTACTAAAATCAAAGGCGCTAGCTATCTCGTAACACCAAGATCAGAATATACAAAACACTGATCAGACCAATTGCGCTGTATGGCTCTGAAACCTGGAGTACAACGAAAGGAGACGAAGCCTTGCTACAAACCTTTGCGAGCAAAGTTTTAAGACGCATCTTTGGACCCATTAGGGATACAGAAAGTGGAAAGTGGAAAAGAAGAAGTAACAAAGACATTTATGATCTGTTTAAGTCCCCGCTAAACACTGGTATCATGAAGGCTAATAGACTACAATGGCTGGGGCATATAGAAAGAATGGAAGATAATAGGGAAACAAAACTCAGGAAATAAATGACCGTAGACCCCGAGGTAGACCAAGAAGACGATGGAGAGATAATATATATACAGACCTACAAGCACTTGGAATCAACGACTGACAAGAGAAGGTCAACCAGAGAGACCAATGGGGACGGATTGTATCTGCAGCAAAGAACCTCAATGGCTCGGAACGCTGAAGAAGAAGAAGAAGAAGAAGAAGAAGAAGAAGAAGAAGAAGAAGAAGAAGAAGAAGAAGAAGAAGAAGAAGAAGAAGAAGAAGAAGAAGAAGAAGAAGAAGAAGAAGAAGAAGAAGAAGAACGTGCAATGTGTTTAATGGCCAGAGTGGACAGTTATTGTTGAGAAAATACAGTTTTATATGATGCCCGTCTACAACTCAGAAACAGACGTTACTTCACTGTGTTTTAACGCACGTTTGTGATAATTGTCAACGCCGCTTACACGCACCCCTAAAGGCGCGTTGGCAGTATGTAACACGAAAGCATTAGTTGTTGTTTTTTTAAAAAAACTTTTAAAGACAGAAATCGAATGCATCAGATGTTCTTCGCGTTATAAGATGCAGTTTTTGTTTGTCCTATTCTGTTGGTTAATGGCAAAACACTGAATGTAAAACTACCAATTAAATCACAAACAGTCACTAGGGGCTGGGATTATTGTATCGTCCTGGAATGGACAATAATTTTAAATTGATTTGTTTAATTCTACGTTGCATCTTCTATCTGATATTTTCCATGTCATTACATCCTTGACTGTCTGTGCTCGAGACAGACTACTTTCAACGATTTGATAAAAATAGCAAAGTATGGTATCTATTTAAAATTATGACATCCGTAATAATAGTCAATACAGACAAACTATAACTCGGAGAATGCAGACATTTCTGCAGACTGTTCTCCCAGCTGGGGTTCCTCAAACATCAAATTAAGCAACTGTTGTTATCATTATCCCGGCGTATTCTATGTTTTTATCTGAGGAGGCAATGCCGCAATTTGATTGATAACAGTTCTGTCCCGGCATTGTAATTTTTCAAAACACGGGAGAACATACCTAATTGTTTGACATAATTCAGGATCTGGCTGATGCTGACATGACATCATTGGGAGACTCGACTATGTATGTAAATTGTAAATGTTGAATCATTTTTGCTCCCAGCGTATGACCAGTACGACTTGTTCTTAACGTCACATAACAACGCCCTCGTCTGTCCATGTTTTAAACCTGTCAGTGCACCTCTGTATCAGGGTATACTATCAACAGGGATCTCTCACGAGATCTCATTGCCAATATCTACCCCGATTCTCCTTCATAAAATGAATCTTGTATTTTCTCTCAGCTGCTCTATGATTATTTGGGGACAATGGCGACTTGGGTGATAAAGGTCACACAATGTTGGATTTCTTCAGATTGTGTGGTTACCCTACACATATTTCATCAACAGGGTTTCGTTGCACCCGGTCTATTATTCGTGCTGACCCCCTCTCTGCCAAAGAGAAACACAGCCTTCCTTTCTCTTAATTATCATTCCCTCATTTATATTGTTGTATAAAATCATTTCAAGGTATCTTTCCAGCAAACTTTACTCAGAGGCCTTCATGGTGGACGTCGCAATCAACCCCAGCATTTCGGCGCCGTTTGTGATTTATTACGCACTTCTCAAGTTCAGAAGCCTTCATCTGATTTCTGAAAGACCGACAAAATCAACGCAAGGCTGTCTTCATCCAGAAGTTTGCAACTAATTTATAACGCTCGGCTCAGAACGTCTGGGAATTGTTAAACGTGTCAGCTTCCCTCAAGACACAATTCCGGTACTGGAATACAGGTGTGATCGTCATCTCAAGGCCTACTACTTAAGAGAAGATCAGGTCACATGTTTGAAATCTATTCGGGCAGTGATTGCTGCTTTCGACATCTGTTTCAGGCCATTGCCCTTCGAGGTCAGCTTACGTTTTTGTCTGACCTCCACTGCCGTTGCGACCCAGTTTATAATTTGGAAATGTCCCGGCAAGGAAAGAAGACCGGCAGGGTATCCACCACATCGGCCCTTGAGTATCGGTTGACCTATAAGACGTATGCGACCTAACACCATATACGACAGGATTGTATGCAACCATATTCTATGGATCAGACACACGATGGGCGAGCAAACGATTACGAATAAACAACAACTAATTACGTATTTGTTTGTACAGAAAAGGCGGACTCAAATAGCGGGAGATAGTCAGAAATCTGGATCTGCTGGAGAGAACTAACTCAACACCGGTGAAATAAGATGTCAGCAATGAACAGGATATCATCTGGCAATATTATAAGTAAAAAGACTGTCTAAAACACACAGGGCAAACGAAATAAAAGATCTAAAAACACACAGATAAGAGAAATAAAGAAATAAATTAATATTACAGGGAGAACACAGACATAGCTGCGTTAGGGTAACAAAATATAGGAAGGCTTAGAGTAAGTTCGTTGAGGACTAAGTAGAAAATGATAGGACGGCTTGGATTTATTTGGTTGAGGACTAAGTAGCAAAAGATAGGACAGCGTGCAGTGAGATGGTTGAGGACTAAGTAGAAAATGATAAGATGGCTTGGATTTATTTGGTTCAGGACTAAGTAGAAAATGATAGGACGGCTTGGATTTATTTGGTTGAGGACTAAGTAGAAAATGATAGGACGGCTTGGATTTATTTGGTTGAGGACTAAGTAGAAAATGATAGGACGGCTTGGATTTATTTGGTTGAGGACTAAGTAGAAAATGATAGGACGGCGTGCAGTGAGTTGGTTGAGGACTAAGTAGAAAAAGATAGAACAGCTTGGAATAATTTGATTGAGGACTAATTAGAAAAATATAGAACAGCTTGGAATAATTTGCTTGAGGACTAAGTAGAAAAAGATAGAACGGCTTGGAATAATTTGCTTGAGGACTAAGTAGAAAAAGATAGAACGGCCTGGAATAATTTGCTTGAGGACTAAGTAGAAAAAGATAGAACGGCTTGGAATAATTTGCTTGAGGACTAAGTATCAAAAGATAGAACGGCTTGGAATTATGTGCTTGAGGACTAAGTAGAAAAAGATAGAACGGCTTGGAATAATTTGCTTGAGGACTATGTAGAAAAAGATAGAACGGCCTGGAATAATTTGCTTGAGGACTAAGTAGAAAAAGATAGAACAGCTTGGAATAATTTGCTTGAGGACTAAGTAGAAAAAGATAGAACAGCTTGGAATAATTTGCTTGAGGACTAAGTAGAAAAAGATAGAACGGCTTGGAATAATTTGCTTGAGGACTAAGTAGAAAAAGATAGAACAGCTTGGAATAATTTGCTTGAGGACTAAGTAGAAAAAGATAGAACTGCTTGGAATAATTTGCTTGAGGACTAATTAGAAAAAGATAGAACAGCTTGGAATAATTTGCTTGAGGACTAAGTAGAAAAAGATGGAACGGCTTGGAATAATTTGCTTGAGGACTAAGTAGAAAAAGATAGAACGGCCTGGAATAATTTGCTTGAGGACTAAGTAGAAAAAGATAGAACGGCCTAGAATAATTTGCTTGAGGACTAAGTAGAAAAAGATAGAACAGCTTGGAATAATTTGCTTGAGGACTAAGTAGAAAAAGATAGAACAGCTTGGAATAATTTGATTGAGGACTAATTAGAAAAAGATAGAACAGCTTGGAATAATTTGCTTGAGGACTAAGTAGAATAAGATAGAACGGCTTGCAGTGAGTTGGTTGAGGACTAAGTAGAATAAGATAGAACAGCTTGGAATAATTTGCTTGAGGACTAAGTAGAAAAAGATAGAACAGCTTGGAATAATTTGCTTGAGGACTAATTAGAAAAAGATAGAACAGCTTGGAATAATTTGCTTGAGGACTAAGTAGAAAAAGATGGAACGGCTTGGAATAATTTGCTTGAGGACTAAGTAGAAAAAGATAGAACGGCCTGGAATAATTTGCTTGAGGACTAAGTAGAAAAAGATAGAACGGCCTAGAATAATTTGCTTGAGGACTAAGTAGAAAAAGATAGAACAGCTTGGAATAATTTGCTTGAGGACTAAGTAGAAAAAGATAGAACAGCTTGGAATAATTTGATTGAGGACTAATTAGAAAAAGATAGAACAGCTTGGAATAATTTGCTTGAGGACTAAGTAGAATAAGATAGAACGGCTTGCAGTGAGTTGGTTGAGGACTAAGTAGAATAAGATAGAACAGCTTGGAATAATTTGCTTGAGGACTAAGTAGAAAAAGATGGAACGGCTTGCAGTGAGTTGGTTGAGGACTAAATAGAAAAAGATGGAACGGCTTGGAGTAAGTTGGTTGAGGACTAAGTAGAAAAAGATGGAACGGCTTGGAGTAAGTTGGTTGAGGACTAAATAGAAAAAGATGGAACGGCTTGGAGTAAGTTGGTTGAGGACTAAATAGAAAAAGATGGAACGGCTTGGAGTGAGTTGGTTGAGGACTAAGTAGAAAAAGATGGAACGGCTTGGAGTAAGTTGGTTGAGGACTAAATAGAAAAAGATGGAACGGCTTGGAGTGAGTTGGTTGAGGACTAAGTAGAAAAAGATAGGACGGTGTAACCGCTGCTGGAGCCGATATACTAAATTACACAACATTTAAAAAGCTCCCAAAGAAAACCATATAAACAATCACTAAATTTTATAATAAAGTATCAAACAGTCAAAAAATGTTGGGATTGACCACTAAATCCTATAAAGGATTTCCAACTAACTAACCATATGAGTGTAGACGATACTATCAGCTTTGTGTTAGCGCCGAATATTGGGCGGCGCTAAAAAAAAAACCGACATCCCACTTTGTGGCAAAAGCTTCGGGCGGAGGAACGCCATTGCAAGTGTACCCTCCTCATCTTAGTGTGAGGACTCACAACCTAAAGGCTAAATGTTGTGGCAGGTCATACCAGGCCCTACCTAAGCTGTGGTCAACAATTGGTCTAGAATAGAAACACCGACTAGTGGACAGTTTTATCATTGCTTTGCTGATCCGGCAGCTTCTTCAGCCTGACTTGTTCTAAATGTACTGGTGTTATCTTTCCCCTGGAGTAAACCAGGCAGGTCGAGAGAGGGATCATGTTGCATGGGCAACACAAAGTCTTTACAATTAATCCCATGCTGGTCTACTACGTTTACTGGTATAATATATTTTCATTTATTAAAAACAAAACCCTTGTTATAAGTGAAGATAATCTATCATACTGACTCATGATAAACGCGTGGGAAATTAGACAGTGTGGTACCATCTTATACAATATCTATTTTATGTCGTATATAGTTTGAAAAACAGAAGTGTGAAAAAGATGACAACTAATTCTACTGATGTAATAAATGTGCAACGTATCAAGTGTCTTATGCGTTGAAGGTAAGAAAGAGAGTGATGAAATGCTACATAGTACCTATTCTCCTGAATGGCACTGAATCGTCAATGATTAAATTAGAAAGAAGTTAAAAGCAAAAGAGATGTGGTTCCTGGGACGAATGTTGCAAATTCCTTGGACTGCCAGAGAAACTTACATAGATGGCCTGAAGGAGGCTAATGAAACTAGAGCATTATATGTAAAATAAGAAAGAGACAGTTTTCTTTGGTCATATGATGGGAAAACACCGTGACAACCAGAAAGATCAATGCAAATAGAGGCAGGTGCAGACTAAGGGAAATTATACTGGATGGAGATGATGGCATGGAGAAATATAATCAAAGGAGGTGATCAAGAAAACCAAAGACCGAGAATTGTGGAGAGACATTAACGCTTACGCCATGACGATGCTTATTATGCCAAGTATCACAGAAGAAATCACTGTAATAACAAATGAAGATAAGCTGTCGTATTGTATCATGATAAACGTATGAGGAATTTGACCATCTTATTTAATATTTTATGTCATGTATATTTTGAACAAACAGAACTATGGACATGATTACAAGCAACGCTACTCGAATTATACATGTGATTGCTATGAAAGAAGAAGCACTTTTAATAAGTGACAAGACGATTTCATATCTTGTCATGGCAAACTGTTGCGGACTAGGACAGAGTGTGACCATATTGGGGCTGATTGTCAATGTGCTAAACATCGTGGTATTTCTTCGACAAGGTGTGCAAGACTCAGTCAACATAAGTCTTCTTGGGCTCAGTATTTCTGACTTTGGGTCTCTGTTATTTGTCTTTTTTAATAATCTTTGTTGGACTCCGTCTATAACAGCGATGGACCTGCCATTCTATCCTCGTCAGCTAATGTATTTTATTATCTGGACACACGTCATTTTCACCAGAGTGACCACTGGAATAACGGCCTGGATCACATTTGAGCGATGTGTGTGCGTTGTGGCTCCCCTCAAGATTAAATCCATCATCACTACCAGACGAACTGTGACCTTTATTATTGTGCTCTACATCGTTATGTGTGCATCTGTTGTTCCAGTATTCTATACCACCAGAGCCATCTGGGTATTTGATTCAAGCCGAAACAAATCTCTCCTGGGAATTACAAAAATCACCACCAGTATAGACTTAGACATCATTTCTTTCTGGATCAACAACATCCTACCGACAATGTTTTTTATATTCATCACTATATGTACAGTTATTCTCGTGAAAGCATTGAATAAAAACACGAAATGGAAGGAGCAGTCTGTATCTTCAGAGAAACACAAAATGCTCTCAAACAGGGACACTAAAGTCGTTAAAATGGTCACGATTATCTCTATAGTGTTTATCGCCTGCTACACTCCTGGAACTGTTGTTTTTGTGGTTGTTCTTATATTTCCACAAGTAGCTTACAAAGCCAAGCAAAAGAATTTGATGGTGGCGCTGTTCTCTGTTTTATTACAGCTTGAATCAATCAACGCAACTGCGAATTTTTTCATTTACATGGCAATGAGTTCAAAGTTCAAGAGCGTATTTCACAATCTATTATGTGCTGCATGCTTAAGAAGAACGGACGCACAAACAGTACTACTTTAGAATTAATCACTGAGTAATGGTCGGATTTAAATGGGATGTCTATGAGGACGTATTAGAAGGATGAACGATGGTAGAATACCGAAGGACATTTGTGTGTGTGTGTGTGTGTGTGTGTGTGTGTGTGTGTGTGTGTGTGTGTCAAATTACAGATGGGCAAAAGATCTAGGGGTCGGCCTAGGTTACAAAGATGTGTGAAGCGGGACATGATTGGAACAGATAGTGTCAATGCACCTTGGGATCAAGTCGCTACTGATCTTGTTGCATGGAGGGCAAACCACAGAAATGAAGTAAAAGTAACGGAGATAATGATTGCAGATAGATTACATGCCGACCGTTTGAGACGTCAGATGGTGCGTTATGACCCCAGAAAACTTGTGCTGTATAATCCAACCACTTTTATAGGCGTCTACAAAGAGCTTGGGTTGAATTGGTTGTGGACCTGTGTTTTATTTATTTATTTATTTATTTATTTATTTATTTATTTATTTATTTATTTACTGACTACAAAACGAAAACCAGGAATGGCTCGTGAGACTCCTTAGTGAACAGGATACGACAAATATGGAAGGATTAATTAAGGGATCAAGTAAAGTGTTCACGTACATGGCAAAGCGAGCACATGGCAAAGAGAGGAAAGGCACTGCCGTCATAGAGGAGGATGCTCACGCTTATGCTAACTGAGGACTAGTATTATTCTTGCCAGACAGCTCTCCTAATCTTCATCCCTCAGATAGCGTTTTAGAACTATCACACTAATATGTAACACCCTTAAACATACTTAGATATGATAATGAATGAACAAACTCATTTTTGACAATTTTAACATATTATAATGGATGATTGGGATGACATGAAAAATGGTTATATCACGAAACAAAACAATTGATAATAGAACAATGAATGATGATGATTGTTCGTCATCTACAATGATCCGCAGCCGAATGTAGGGTCTGGCATATTAGGATCGGTGGTAAAGTCTTCATTTATATTTGGCTATTGGCTTGTCAAAGGCTTGGCATTGAGTGTTTGGTGTTAGTTTGTTTGTACTCAGGTTAAATTGTGCAGTTTTTATAGGTTTGGGACACTGGTCTCTGAATAGTCAGTGGCTGATATAAAAGTCTTCACTCTTTGCTGCTGTAGAAAAGTGAAATCCTTTAGCATTCACTGGTGATTTTCCAGGTAGGTAGACCCGATTACAAATCGTGTAAGCAAGAAACCACCACCTACTTAAATAAACGAACAACAAACATGTACTCGCCCTCATCAGAAAGTTGGATACAGTATTATAATACATGGTGAGATTTGCCGGATCTTTATATGCAGCATGCGGTCAGTTTAGGGCGCAGTTGTCGCACACTAAGTCCATGTATCATCTGCCCTTAAACCTTTTTCTATCCCTAAGGTCAGGTCATTACATCATCTATTCCGGTCCGATTATATGATGTGATGAATATTTACACATAGAGTTATCAATAGGTGTAATTAACATCTCATGTCTAAGTAGGCCTGTCCCATCATTGTCTTGCCATATGTTTCTCAACCATCCATCATATGCAGATTTCTAATCACCCCGATCACGGTGTGGCATCCAGATAATGATGGTATCCCTGCAACGTTTTGGTGATACCCATTTATGGTGTAGATGGTTACGCATAATTAATAAAGTTATATCTCATTAAGCACGTGTAATACACAAAGGGGATAATGAAGTAAAGAATAATACTTATTAGTAGAATATTAACTCATTAAGTACGTGTAAAAGGCAAAGGAGATAATAAAGTAATGAATAATACCTCAGTAGAATATTATCTCAGTAAGTGCAGAATAAACACAGGAGATGAAAAGTAATGAATAAGAAATCAGACAGAAGATAGAAGTGTCAGTAACACAATATAATACATATATATCTTTATAGCAAATGCACTTGTCAAGACGAAGTCATCGATAAGACAAAATAGTATAAAATATAGAGAAGTAATGAATGGTTCAAAACCCTACCATATAATTATAACAGGCACTGTTGGTGTTACGTTATAAGCAGTCAGTTATCCTGTTCCAGGATTTCACAATAATGTATTAGAAGAAGCTTTCACTATTATCAGTTTCCCTCACCATTAGGCAAGTCCACTCTGACTTGTGAGGTACTTGTAATTTACGTCCCCAAGACAAGGATGAGAAATCAACATTTTATTCAGACTGACCGGTATAGGGGTTGAACCCACCATCAGTACACCAGAAGTTTAAGAGCGAGCACTTTATCCTTTTGGCCAAGCTGACCTCCAACTATGGACAGAGAACCTGTAAGTCATCCCAATTAACTCTGTCCGGTTGTGTTAATTTTTGTGAAAACTTTATCAAACCAGTTTTATGCTTTCTCATCTATAATCTTAAAAAAATTTCGTATCATAGATAACCTTCTTCTAAATGTCTATCAAGAAGCCTTTGACAAACAAGAACTCCCTGATGGTTGCAACATGTCTTATGTAACACTTATATACAAAGCAAAGACAGACAAGACACAACTGAAAAATTACAGACCAATTTCACTTCTTAACACAGATTACAAAATTCTGGCCAAATCACTCACACACAAAATCACACAATTCCTACCAAAGCTAGTACACCCAAACCAGCAATGTAGTGTACCGCACAGGAATATACAAAATCACACACACCTCATTAGAGACATTATAACATAAACACACCATAAAGACTGTCACTCCTCCCTCTTGTCTATAGACCAAGAGAAGGCCTTTGACAGAATCGCACACTCCTTTTTGCATAAAACCCTAGAACACTGCAATATAGGACAGTACTACAGAAAGTGGATGCAGATTTTGTATAACAACCCTGAAAGCAAAGTCTTAGTAAACCATTCACTGATTGCTAGCTTCAGGCTGACCAGATCTGTTAGACAAGGGTGCCCACTATCACCACTTCTATATATACTGACACTAGAGCCATTATTAGAAAAAATCAGACAAGATACCAACATTAAAGGTACTCTCATACAGGGAATAGGATAGCAAACCAAGAGAACATTTAATCAGATAGCGGTGGGACCGATTAGTAGTATGACTTCGCTGACTGTTGAACGAGGAGACTGAGCACGTATGGGAATGTCCTGAGTGCAGTGATGTTGGTTCTTGACTCAACTCAACTCAACATAGGAGAGCAAAAGGTCATTGCTTATGCAGACGATACTGCATTCTTCCCTACAATCAACACGTCCATCAGATGCATACTGCACACTTTCTCCCACTTTAGGAAAGGCAGTGGAGCCAAAACTAATATACAAAAATCACAAATTATGGGCCTGGGAAAGTGGAAATAAAAGTCTGATTTCCCTCCAGACTTAACATACACAAAATATGAAACTGTATGGGATCACATTTTCATGTGATCCCGAACAACACACAAAGAAACATTGCTACAACTAACACAACAGATCACAGACATGCTACACAGGTATAAATACAAAACAGCAACAATATTTAGTAGAAGCATAATAGTTAACACATACATCATACCAAAAATAATATACTTAGTGACAGTGTTAAACCCTCCAAAAACGGACAATCACAGACAAATAAACAGATAAGGCATTTTATATTTAGTAACACAATACACAGCATACAGCATAAAACTCTCATACAGGACAAGAAACAAGGAGGCATAGCACTTCAGTACATACACACGAAAATACAAGCACTTTGAGTCAGCCACAGAGGCAATATTATCAGACATCCAGAACAACATAGATTAGCATTATATTATATAGCACACAAAATAAAACACCTCACAAAACTAAACAATGTAGCAGCACATTACCAGGGCATATTACCATCTTTCTATCACACTTGTATACAGGCAATACAAGGACATGAACATTTAATACATGAAACAACACAAGAAATATACAAACAATTCGTTAGTAAACGAGAACCATCACTTAAACTGAGAATCAAAAGAGGACAAACATATTTCATGTTAGACTACACATCCACCTTTTCCAACTTACACAACAAACACATCACATCTAAGGCGCAAGAAATCACTTACAGATTGATTTGTAATATGACTCCCATAATACCTAAAGTACCTTTCAGATCCAGACAAAAATGAAAATGCCAACCATGCAGGAACAACACACAAGAGACAGAGGAACACATTTTTTTTCACATGTCAAACAGTCACAGATGCAGTGGAAACTCTACAACAGCTAATACAAACACACACAGGCAAACAAACAGGGACTTAAAAGTCAATCTTTCCGAACACTCTTCCTAAAAGATCCAAAGACATAAACACAAAACTACTTCAAACACTAGCAGAATACAGAAAATTAGTTTGGACTTGCAGAATCAAGACAAGTTTCAGCTCCCTTACATACAATAGAAACTTATTTTTACTAATGTTCAAATACAAACTATCTACTATTTTCCCTGACTGAAATGTGTAAAATCTCCTTAATTTCGTTTTCTCTTGCAATTAGAAAAAAAAATCTATTATTATTACTACAACCATTGTATTACTTTTCTCATTATTATATTTGAATGTTCAAAATGGAATATATTGTGGAGGTGGGGAGGGAGTTGTGGGGAGGGAGTTGTGGTCAGGTTTAACTCCTTCCCATTGTATTTGATGCTCAGACACTATCACAACTTTGGCCCAACTATCTCCCTCTAGACCGGTCATGAACTCTAATTGCTAGTTATAAATCTCCGCTTCTTGTCCCCAAACAAAATGTGTCATGGACATTTACAAGGCACTAGAGCGCCACCATGTGATCCTTTACCTCTGAAACTATGTGACCTAGTAATTATAGGGAACCCACATTTTATTGGAATGATAATATAAGGTTATTGCCCAAGCTCTGGCAATCAATGTACTGCTGTCTCCAGAAAGCGAGATAGGTCAAGACAGAATGCGCGCGTGTGTGTGTGTGTGTGTGTGTGTGAGAGAGAGAGAGAGAGAGAGAGAGAGAGAGAGAGAGAGAGAGAGATAGAGAGGGATAGAGAGAGATGGACAGGTGTAACATGCTTTCCGCTTGTGGAGGTGGGAATGAAGCGAGGAATGTGTGTTTACATGCACTATGCCATAAATGTCATATTATCAAAACTGTATATGTATGTTTTCTTAACACATCTGACATTTAACACTAACAAACAGCAACGCTCTGTAATATACACAAACAAAGGAAACACGCATTACACCTTGTAAATATACAATGCTTTGTATGGAATAAACGGAAAAAAAGGAAACGAAAAAAGCCCCAAAGTTGTGCTGTTCAATTAAAAGAAAAAGTAGTCATGACACTGATGGGGACTGAACCTAGACCCCTTGTCTGGGCAGGCATTAGTCATTAATTCACGATCCTAATTCATTCACAAAATGTTTAGTTCTCTGTTTAAAAAAAATGGTTTTAAAAGGCAAGAGAGTCGACTTCATTGCAGCAGGTTTTATCCCATATGGATCAGCCTCTTTCTACAGGGAGATCTGCTGTGGGCGTCGCACAAAGCATGAACTCAAGATCTCCAGTGACGACCCCCAGGAGTCTCAGAGAAAATTGCACTCGTGAACTGAACGACATAGCCCAGAATCCAATGCACAATCTTCGGAACGTGAGGAAGGCAGCGTAATCACAGAGACTCCCTTACATAGGTCTATCTGGTATGAATGTGTGTCAGGTCTTAGTCAGATATGACTGAGCTACCGTATAACAGTAGACGGTACTACCTGCTTTCTGTTAGCGCCGAACGTTGGGCGGCGCTTACCAAACCAGAAACCCCACATTGTGCCAACGGCTTCGGGCGGAAGAGCGCAATTGGGAGGGTACAAGCCTTACCCTGGTGCGAGGAAATGCAAGCTAAAGACAAAATGTCATGGCAGGGCAGACCAGGCCCTAAGCCTTGGTTGGCGGCTGGACTAGGATCGAAGCTCCGACAGGAGAACAGTTAGAGCATTGCTTTGCTGATCTGACAGCTTCTGCAGCTTGTCTTGTTCCAGATATAGGGGAGTTACCTTTCCACTGGAGTGAACTAAGCAGGCATGGGCAACACATGATCTCTATATTTTAGCCCAGGAATTGTGCTATGGAGAGGCAATAACTCCATCCCTGGTCTTAACTGGTCTCGAAATCAAAGCGAGAGGCAACTGTTACGGGTTATACGTCCCTGTCAATTGGCGTAGACATGGGGTGCCACGCGTTACCTCTGACGGTGGGAGATACCTACAGGTGTCACTGATCAGCTACCACCCGCCTCAAGCTGGGCAGCCCCCGGCCAATTGGGTGCTGATCCGCCACAGCCTGCCTGCTTCAATGGGAGCTTGGGGCTAGGACAAAATCTGAATCGCAGGCTGTAAAACCAATGCACCAGGTACAAATAAAAATAAAAATAGAAACCTCAAGCTACGGCTTGCAACCTGGAACGTGAGAACCATGTGTCCACGATTTTCCACTGACTTGACCAAAAAGAAAAACGGCTGTGATTGATGCCGAACTCAGTCGTCTTAACATTGATATTGCTGGCCTGCAGGAGACTCGCCTTGCTGAGGAAGGTTCACTCAGGGAAAACAATTACACCTTTTTTGGAAGGGTAGAGGGCAGGCAGAAAATAGGCAACACGGTGTCGGCTTTGCAGTGAAGAATTCGTTACTGGTAATGATTGAAATTCCAGCAGGAGGAAATGAAAGACTATTATCCCTGCGCTTGGCAACCTCTTGTGGTTTTGCCACCATTATTACTGCATATGCACCGACATTCGATTCCTCTGATGATGTGAAGGATTCATTCTATGAGGAGTTAGACTCCGTGATCAAGGCAGTTCCAAAATCTGACTACATTTATATGCCCGGTGATTTCAATGCTCGTGTGGGCAAGGACTCGAGTTTATGGACAGTGTGCCTTGGAAAGTACAACATCGGTCGCATGAATGAAAATGGGCAAAGGCTGCTGGAGCACTGAACCAGTAATGACCTATGTATTACAAACTCCTTTTTTAAAACAAAAGAGATGCATAAGGTCACATGGAAACATCCAAGATCCGGCCATTGACACCAGCTGGACTTCATCATCACACGGAGACAACATCTGAACCATATATCATTGACTCGAAGTTACCACAGTGCTAACTGTGATACGGATTATTCTTTGGTTGTTGCAAGGGTTAGACTGGGACCAAAGAAAATCTACACAGCTAAACACAAATCTAGCCCCAGGATTAATATTATTAACACTCACGATCATAAAAAGTACTTTCAGTTTCAACAGCAACTTGAAGACGCTTTCACTGATACACCAGAAAATTGTACAGTAAATGAAAAGTGGGGTCAACTTTAGGAAACTCTTTATAAAACTGCCGAAGGGGTTTACGGCACTGTGGATCATAAGAGGCAGGACTGGTTTGCGGCAAACAGCGAGACACTGCAGCCCTTGATTGATAAGAAGAAGGTAGCTCTCTTAAGAAACAAGGAAAGACCAACACGTAAAACTCTGAGTGAGCTAAGGCAAGCTAGGAAGGATGTGCAAAAGGCTGCCAGGCAATGTGCAAATGATTATTGGATCAAGTTATGTGAGTCCATTCAAATCGCAAGTGATAAGGGAAACATCAGAAGCATGTATGAAGGAATAAAGAAAGCCTGTGGTCCAGTGATAAAAAAAAAAAAGTGCACCATTGAAAACCTTGACTTGAGAAATCATCACTGATAGGAAACAGCAGATGAACACACGGGTAGCGCATTATTTGGAGCTTTACTCAAGTGAGACAAAACTAGTGGATGATGCCCTCAATGCCATAGAGGCTCTACCAACTCTTGACCACCTGGACACACTTCCCACCATAACAGAAATGAAGTGTGCTATAAATGAACTTGCACCTTGCAAGGCTCCAGATAAGGATGGGATTCCAATAGAGGTTATCAGGAGTGGGCAAGACACACTCACTCTACAGATCCACCAGCTAATAGAGCTATGCTGGCGAAAGGACAAGTCCCACAGGATTTCAAAGATTCAAGCATCATAACACTGTACAAGAACACGGGGCGATCGGAGCGACTGCAACAACTATATGGATATCTCACTTCTGTGTATTGTTGGAAAAGTATTTGCCAGAATTGTTCTGCGCAGACTTCAAGTCCTAGGAGATCAAGTATTCCCCGAATCACAGTGTGGCTTTCGACAGAACCGGTCTACCATTGATATGATATTCTCATTGCGACAAATGCAAGAAAAATGCCGTGAACAGAATCAACCACTGTTTATTGCCTTTATCGATCTCATAAAGGCATTTGGTTTGGTCAGTCGTGAGAGTCTGTTCAAGGCACTGAAGAAGATTGGCTGCCCACCAACTCTTCTGTCCATTGTGGAATCATTCCACACAGGCATGAAGGGTATAATCAAGTTTGATGGTGCAACTTCTGAAGAGTTTGAAATCAAGAGTGGAGTTAAGCAAGGTTGTATACTATATTATATACTTTTCACTTCTACTGAAATATGCCTTTCGTGATCAGGATTCTGGTATATACATTCACTCACGCTCAGATGGCGGCATCTACAATGCTCAGAGATTGAAGGCCAGGACCAAAATTAGGAGGGTACTGATCAGAGAGTTGCTTTGTGCAGATGATGCTGCAGTTACGACCCACTCTGAGGAAGAATTGCAATGTCTACAATCTGCATTCTCCAATGCTTGTTCTGAATTTGGTTTAACAATTAGCAAAAAGAAGACACAGATTATGTCACAAGGTGCACATGGGGACCATCAATCTTTATTTATGACGCCGAGCTAGAGATGGTAGACCATTTTACATATCTAGGATCAGTGGTAAATAGCAAATTATCCCTAGATCAGGAAATCAACATCCTGATTGGTAAGGCAGCAACAACAATGAACAGGTTAAGAAAAAGAGTCTGGGAGAACAGGAAGCTTACTGCCAAAACAAAAGTCCTCGCCTATCAAGCCTGTGTCCTTAGTACTCTTCTTTATGGCAGTGAAACCTAGACAACCTACTTATACCAAGAGAACAATTTAAACAGCTTTCATATGCGGTGTCTGCGAAGAATTCTTGGTATTAAGTGGCAAGACAAAATCACAAATACTGAAGTATTGGAAAGATCAGGTTGTGTGACGGTTTATTCCCTGCTCAGTCTTCGTAGACTTAGATGGATAGGACATCTTAGGAGGATGGATGATGGTAGAATATCAAAGGACATCTTTTTTGGTGAATTAAAGATGGGTAAGAGATCTCAGGGTCGGCCTCTACTACGATACAAAGATGTGTGTAAGCGGGACATGATTGATACAGGCATTGATAATGCACAGTGGGAGCAAGTCGCCGCTGAACGTGTTGCATGGAGGGCAAACATCAGAAATGGAATAAAGACAAAGGAGAAAATTATTGGCAGATAAGTCACACACCAAGCGTGTGAGACGTAAGATGGTGCATGATGGTGGAAATGACCACGTGTTCACATGCACCCACTGTGAACGGACATTTACAGCGCAAACTGGCCTTATCAGTCACATTGGCTACCGCCATAGGTAAAAGTTATTATGCCTTTTTAAAGCACAAACTAACGTATGTCAAGACGGCAAGGTGCCAATCTGGTATGAATGTAGAGACCTCGAGGCACTGTTGGGTGGTAGTCTGTCCCCATCAGTGTTCGTTGTGTTAATATTTATACTGGCAACATTGTCTAAACTACCCACATCTAGACTGCTGGCTTCAAATGAAATTGGGGAATTATATCCAGACTAAAGTGCGAGGAATATTTGACAAGGAAGAACAGAACAGTGTACAGCGCAGAACAGCCACTCTCAGCTTCCTTGATGAGAATACCTACAGAACCGTTGGATCCGAGTCTACACAGATGGGTCAGAACAAAATGCTGTCCGAAATAGAGGAGCGGAAGTGTACATAGAATACCCAAATAATACTAGGGACACGGTCAGACTTCCAACAGGAAAGTTCTGCCATAACTATGATACTGAAATTGAGGCAATCAAGATAGCAACAGAGAAATTACTAAATACCAGCAATGGTACACAACCTGTGGTGTTATTGACAGATGCAAAATCGGTGCTCGAGGCGCTCCTCTCTGGGAAATTGCCAGTACTAAGGACACTACTTTCTGAACTTAGCAGTCAGCATAAGGTCACCATGCAGTGGATACCATCCCACTGTGGACTACCCGGACACGACAGAGCTGATCAATTGGCTAAGGAAGAAGCAAAAGAGGAACAGCCTGATGTGCCCATTACATACCACCAAAAGAAAAGAATGATCAAATCAGTCAGAAGGCCACCAAAACCTGCTCAAGACGACTACCACGTTATGGACAGACCAGAACAAGTCATTATTCTGCGCCTTAGAACAGGACACAATAGATTACGCAACTACATGTATACAAAATTCAAGATTGGTGACTCAGCCATGTGCACATGTGGATTGGCGTCGCAGACAGCAGAGTACATACTCCAGGATTGCCCAAACTACAACATTTCCAGGCGAACATTCTGGCCTAGAGAGACAACAGTGGAAGATAAACTATATGAACCGCTGAGTGAACTAAAAAAGACAGTTAGATTCATACAGAAGGCAACATTGCAGTTATAGATGTATTTCAAGCGAACGAAAGAAGAAGAAGAATATGCATAGTAAGTTGAAGTGATGAAGGGAACTGGTCATCTTCTCATGTGACAGCAGTACCGCATTAATCTCTTGACTTGCAACATATCTTTAACAAGCTGCATAATGACTTGTATAATACATTGTATTTCGACAAATAATTAGGAAGAACAATAGCCAGTCAATAGCCTTTGAGAACAAAATTTTAAGACGCATCTTTGGACCCATTAGGGATACACAAAGTGGAGAGTGGAAAAGAAGAAGTAACAAAGACATTTATGATCTGTTTAAGTCCCCGCTAATCACTGGTATCATGAAGGCTAATAGACTACAATGGCTGGGGCATATAGAAAGAATGGAAGGTAATAGGGAAACAAAACTCGCTTACACTCAGGAAATAAATGACCGTAGACCCCGAGGTAGACAAAGAAGGCGGTGGAGAGATAATACATGTACAGACCTACAAGCACTTGGAATCAACGACTGGCAAGAGAAGGTCCACCAGAGAGACGAATGGAGACGGATTGTATTTGCAGCAAAGAACCTCAATGGCTCGGAACGCTGAAGAAGAAGAAGAAGAATAGCCAGTCAAACATTATGCTTGTAAAATAGAACATTCAAGCTGAGACACTGAAGAAGTAGAAGTATATTCAGCTTTTAATTCACACATCATCCGATTAAAATTACCTTATTAAAACTGAGTACACTGCAGCCAATCACAACTGTTTTAAAAAAGGGCCACGTATATAAATTGTTGAATGCGCCAAGAACATGGCAAGTAATAAACTAACTTCCTCTTCTTCTGCATTCATCCGGAGTGGTTTTTCAGACATAATTGCGTTATGCCAAGTTTATTTGCGCCCTTAGGAAGGCACATCCGACTTCTGCGGCTGTTTGTTGACCGGGCTAACCGCCCCAGGTATAAACAAACTAACCAAATAAATCTGCTGGCAGTTAACAATATCATTATTTTCTAGTAACACTCTTAGAAAAACCATACTGGAAGGTAAGCGAGCAAGAAGTAGACGACAATACTATTTGGAAGATACCATAAAGAGATGGACGAACATATTGTCTGACATAATGTACAATCAAAGTGGGAGGCAGACAGTATTGGAGATCCATTGCAGCCAGCCTTCATTGTGGAGACAGCATCTGATTTATTGAAAATTTGATATGAAAACTGTGGTAGTGCAGAGGCCGACATGCTTGTCTGTTGCCGAATTGTTAGTCATGAATTCGAATCCTTAAAACTGTCATTTACTGCCAATATAGTACCTTGCGGTATATGGCAGAGGTTGTCTTTGAGCCCGAGGAATTAAGGCCGCCTGGCTAGTGCTGTAGCGGCCAACTGTACAGGTTAGGATTTATTTTTGCTCCCGACAGAAAAAAATCCCACACCTTACCGGGGGATCGAACATATTTTTTGTTTGACTGGCTATTGTTCTTCCTAATTATTTGAAGAAATACAATGTATTATACAAGTCATTATGCAGCTTGTTAAAGATATGTTACAAGTCAAGAGATTAATGCGGTACTGCTGTCACATGAGAAGATGACCAGTTCCCTTCATCACTTCAACTTACTATGCATATTCTTCTTCTTCTTTCGTTCGCTTGTAATACATCTATAAATTATATACCGAAGGAGAGTCCGGCGTTCTAGCCACTCCTCTCGAATCTCTATTGACAGACTTCTAAAAACTGACCTGGGCTCCAAGGTCAGTCCAGCCTTAAATAGATATCAGAAATGTACTGAGATAGAAAGCTGACCATTGTGCTGTTGACATCATCACCCACCAAGTGCTGCTTGGTCTATACAAATATGGGTTCAGCACCATATACCTAGTTCTATCAAGGCGTGTAAACGAGTTCTGTACGCGATTTTATATTTTTCTAATCAATCACGGCCTGGAAAGGATGGTGCTGCAGGGAGTGATCAGAGGATCTGGTCGACACTCAGGACTCTATGGAAAGGCCAGACGGACACATAATCAGACTGCTGCTGATGCCATTAGTATTCAGAGTCTTCGCTGGTTGTTGAAGATGAGAACAGAGCACGTATGGGAATGTCCTGAGTGATGTGATGTCGGTTCTTGATTAACTCAACTCATATTTTCTAATGAAAAACCCACATGTAAAGAACACTAGAAGTATAACAAAACAAACAATTAATTAATAAATTTGTGTTATTACACCTTGTCATGCCATGACAAAGAACTGCCAGTAATCTTCAGACTGTCTTCTGTCTCTCCAGAAATCTTTTCAGTTGTCAAATGTTTCAGTTGTCAAATGTTTCAGTTGTCAAATGTTTCAGTTGTCAAATGTTTCAGTTGTCAAATGTTTCAGTTGTCAAATGTTTCAGTTGTCAAATGTTTCAGTTGTCAAATGTTTCAGTTGTCAAATGTTTCAGTTGTCAAATGTTTCAGTTGTCAAATGTTTCAGTTGTCAAATGTTTCAGTTGTCAAATGTTTCAGTTGTCAAATGTTTCAGTTGTCAAATGTTTCAGTTGTCAAATGTTTCAGTTGTCAAATGTTTCAGTTGTCAAATGTTTCAGTTGTCAAATGTTTCAGTTGTCAAATGTTTCAGTTGTCAAATGTTTCAGTTGTCAAATGTTTCAGTTGTCAAATGTTTCAGTTGTCAAATGTTTCAGTTGTCAAATGTTTCAGTTGTCAAATGTTTCAGTTGTCAAATGTTTCAGTTGTCAAATGTTTCAGTTGTCAAATGTTTCAGTTGTCAAATGTTTCAGTTGTCAAATGTTTCAGTTGTCAAATATTTCAGTTGTTATCTTCTTATGATGTGGCCAGAAAATTATAACTGCCTCTTTCTGATGATTGTGATAGGTTGTTTTTTGTCTTACCTTTTTTCAAAACATGTAGATTGCTTATTTCTGGCTGTCCCAAGGAATTTCCAACATTCTTCTGTGAAATCACATCTCTAAGGCCTTAAGTGATGCATTTGCTTGTTTGCTAATTGTCCATGGTTGACAGCCATATGTGAAACATGGTTTTACAGAAATCATTTTAAAAATATAACCAGAATAAATAGCTTATGCTTTACCAAGATGATAGATTACTTTTGCCGACGTTATTTGACCCGTTTTGCCCAAGTTGTTAATTTGACCTTTTTCTACCCTAGTTGTTAATTTGGCTCCTTCTGCCCAAGTTGTTAATTTGACCTTTTTCTACCCTAGTTGTTAATTTGGCTCCTTCTGCCCAGGTGGTAGTTTGACTCCTTCTGCCCAAGTTGTTAATTTGACTCCTTCTGCCTAAGTTGTTAATTTGGCACCTTCTGTCCAAGTTGTTAATTTGACTCCTTCTGCCCAAGTTGTTAATTTGGCTCCTTCTGTCTAAGTTGTTAATTTGACCACTTCTGCCAAGTTATTAATTTGGCTCCTTCTGCCTAAGTTGTTAATTTTAGCACTTCTGTCTTGGTTGTTAATTTGACCACTTCTGTCAAATTTTTATTTGGCTCCTTCTGTCCACGTTGTTAATTTGACCACTTCTCCATAAGTTGTTAATGTGACCACTTCTGCCAAGTTGTTAATTTTACCACTTCTGCTCAAGTTGTCATTTTTTCTCTTTCTGCCCATGTTGTTAATTTGGCTCCTTCTGCAGAAGTTGTTAATTTGACCACTTGTGCTCAAATTGTTAATTTGACCACTTCTGCCAAGTTGTCCATTTTTCTCTTTCTGCCCAAGTTGTTAATTTGACCACTTCTGAAAAAGTTATTATTGTGGCCACTTCTGCCCAAGTTAAACTGTTGTCAAACAGTCATTGCCAAACAGTCCCCAGTGCTAGACAGATGATGTTATATCCTCCTTACCTAGATATATATTATTTTTAAATGGTTCTACAGAGTTCGTGCACTGCCTGGAAATTATTTTGGTAGTCTATAAACAGAGACTAGAACACTCATCATGGAGCTATTAAAGTTTGTGCACTGTCTTGAAATTCTCCTTGTATGGACTGTACACACAGACCAGAACACTTATTATAGAGCTATCCAAGTCTACAGCGAAAGTAATTCTTTTTGTAAACATATTTTAAAAACAAATGCCAAGAAAATACTTGCTACGAAAAAAGAGGTCTTATGTGTACTGACTACTTAAGATAGAAACATATATGACGTTATAAAATAGACTTATGGTGTGCTCTATGGTATAGACTGAGTTATATCTTGTAGTTATTACATGGATTTCTTTGTCTCGATGTTATGCCTCTGATAGAAAAATACATGATGTTATGAAAAAACAGAAAAAGAATGTATGGTGCACTATATGATATAGAATTATTTATAGCCTGCAATAATTACGTGGCTTCCTTTATCCAAATTTTGTGTTATGCTTACAACTAATTCATCATCATCTCATCATCATCATCATCATCATCATCATCATCATCATCATCATCATCATCATCATCATCATCATCACCACCAAGTGCCATGCCAGCTGGCGTAGGCGTTCATGACTCTCCACAGATCTCGGTCTTTGGTGTTCTGGATCAACCCTGCTGATGATATTCCCCCATGCCACCGTCTCAATCCATCCAGCATAATTTCTCTTGGTCTGCCTCTGCCTCTCTTCCCCTCGATCTTTCCAGTTGTTACGATGTTCTCCAATGCCTCTCTTCTCATCACATGACCAAAAAAAGCTGTTTGTCTCTTTCGTATTGTTGTATATAATGTTCTAGGTTTATTAGCCTCTTTCAGGCCATTTACGTTAGTTGCTAATTGTGATAGAAAAATACACGATGTTACGAAATAACAGAAAAGAGACTATGGTGCACTATATGGTATAGACTGAGTTATTACATGACTTCCTTTATCCCAGGTTTAATGTTTTGCTTACCACTACTTGGGATAGAAAAATACATCAAATACAATTTTTTAAAAAGAGTTTATGGTGCACTGTGCACTGTATGGCACAGAATGCGTTACATCCCGTAGTTATTACACGACCTCCTTGGTCTGTGTTATGTTGTGTTAACTCCCCGGGACAGAGAGAGTTAATTGCCAACAGCTATCCAGTATGCAGTTGGGATAAAGTAGCTATAGGCGCAGTTAGGAGTGAAGCCAGTCGCATTTAAATTTTCTACGGTTATATTCACACTCCCGGTGTAAGACGATACGGCTAGACCACTTAATGCTATAAGAACTGAAGGCTTGCTGTTGTATGGCCTGTCAAATTTTACATTGTAAAAGCAGTAAACCGGTCCTGTTTGTATGTTCTGAGCTTTGGTTATATTGTTCGGTGCCAGTGCATTCTCTTGGATTTGCGACTGCAAATGTGATGTCTGGTTTTTCAGTTCAGACACAGTTTGGCTCAGCTCAGTAATTATTGATGCCAGTTCTGGGATAGTCGGTTCCGAGGCTGTGATTTGTACAGCCTCAGATGTAGAAACTAGATGAAGAGTCTCGTCCAGTGCAAATATTTCACATGTGTAGTTACCTGACTGGTAATCAATAGGGTGTGTCCAGGTAATTTCTAGATACCCTAGTTCACCTGGGATGGGAGATGAATCTGAGTGACCATTGACTGTTATCTTGTCAATGTCAGTGTAGGCGATTGGCGGGTCACATGAGGAGAGACTAGCCACCTTCTCTAGAAGTCCTGTGGCTTTATCTTTTCTGGACACAATTATAGACATGATATGAGATGCCTCCACCTGAGCAGATTTGGGGAAGTTTGTTGTTGGTACATGAACTGATGCTGCTGTTGTCTTTGTTGTTGTAGCCGCTGTTGCCACTGTGTTACGTGCAAGTAACGTTTTTAGTTCTGTATACGATTTTGGCTGAGGCAATAAGGAAGGATCAATCTGTCTTTTAATGATTCTGCCATTCTGCTGTATAGCACATCGAAGTTGTAAGGTTTTAGTCAAAACTGGATAAATATTACTTGGTGTGGCTTGGAAAGTAATTCTTGATCCTTGAGTTGGTGGATAGACACAATACAAATTAAAAATAGTAAAGTCATAGAGGATTAGTGATATTATTGCACTAATTATTTATAATTCTCAATACAAAATGCTTCTCCATGTATGATTCTTAATTAGCACATTTAATTAGCGGAGACTGAGAAAATATGATAATAGTATGACTAGAAAGTCCCTTGTTTATAACCCACAGGACAAATAAAATAGAAGTTTCTTGCATGCACATTATAGGATGTTTCAATCAACCCCAGAATATATTGAATCTGTATGATTTTCTAGGCAATTTAATTCAGTAGTTTTCATTGTTTTCTGATTACCATCACAATCAAAGCAAAATGGTCTGCTTCCAAGTCACTAGTGCCTGATTTCATACCCTCAACTCTTGACTCGGTATGTTTGGGAATTATGACAATGTGTGTTTTCAACGACGTTCTTGAAGCCACGAGCAGCGGGTTTACAAAACAGGGAGATGAACATGGACACGACAATTTATATTTTGACGTCCCTGCAGCCATGGGCAGCTGATTTACAAAACAGAGGGACATGGACATGGGCAAGAAAACATGTGTGTCGACGTGATTGAAGCCACAGACAGCTGGTTTACAAAACAGGGGAAGGTGGCCATTTTGGTTGCTCCCGAGATGTGGCCTAATTCCTAATGTTGTCATTGTTTGATTAAAATTCTGAAAACCATGATTCTGACGCGCTATAAATAGGCCAGTATTGTGTGCCATGCTTTCTATCCACTTTACCCCACAACTGCTTTACAATTATGCATGCTATAAATATGCTGTGGGTAGGTTGCGCCCTCCCTAGCCAGGACGTTAACGACGTTGTTCGTAATCCCTTATATCCACGTGGGGAAAACAGCTACGCGAGATTCGGCAGCGGATTGCGCCGTGCTGGTAACTTAGGGGGATATATGAGACGGCAGTTCAAAAAGCAATGGCAAACTACTGATTGTAAAAACTTGCCTAGTATATCAACAGCAGCTGAAAATGCTGATGTTGACTGCAACGTCCGGTAAGGGATACGCAACATAAAAAAAATGGTTTCATCATTTAACAATGTTGCCAGGTAAGCTATTTCTGCCGCATCATCATCATTATGTGCCATGCCGGTAAGCTAGGAGGTCATTTTATCGGCTTCTCACATGATCACCAGCGACGTAGATCAGCTCTTGTGTTTTTGTATCGACCATGCCATTTGGCTAATTCACCAGATATTTACTTCTCAGCCTTCCCCTTGTTTTCTCTCCCCTCAATCGTTCAGTTGTCACCAAGCTCTCCAGTGTATCTTCTCATAATGGGCTAAAGAAAATCGTGACTATCTACGTTTAATCAGTTTATAGTTTTCATTTGTTTCTTATAAGATTTGCTCATTGGGTTTTCTGTCTATCCATGGTATTTTTGCATTTTTCTCTATTAATACCTGTCCATTGTATTCTTTGCATGTTCCCCTATTTCTATATGTCCGTGGTATTCTTTGCATTTTCTTATATTTCTTCTGTCGGTCCATGGTATTCTTTGCATTTTCCTATATTTCTGTCTGTCCATGGTATTCTTTGCATTTTCTTTATTTCTATCTGTCCATGATAAGTCAGGTCTTAGTCAGATATGACTGAGCTACCGTATGACAGTAGACGGTACTACCTGCTTTCTGTCAGCGTCGAATGTTGGGCGGCGCTTACCAAACCCGACACCCCACATTGTGCCAACGGCTTCGGGCGGAAGAGCGCAATTGGGAGGGTACTAGCCTTATCCTGGTGCGAGGAAATGCAACCCAAAGACAAAATAAGTCATGGCAGGGCAGACCAGGCCCTAAGCCTTTGTTGGCAGCTGGTCTAGGATCGAAGCTCCGACAGGCGGACAGTTAGAGCATTGCTTTGCTGATCCGGCAGCTTCTGCAGCTTGTCTTGTTCCAGATTATAGGTGTCAACTTTCCTCTGGAGTGAACTAGGCAGGCCGAGAGAGGGATCATGCTGCATGGGCAACACATGGTTTCTTTATTTTAGCCCAGGCTTTGTGCTATGGAGAGGCAATAACTCCATCCCTGGTCTTAACCGGTCTCGGAATCAAAGCGAGAGGCAACTGTTACGGGTTATAAGTCCTTGTCAGTTGGCGTAGACATGGGGCGCCACGCATTGCCTCTGACGGTGGGAGACACCTACAGGTGTCACTGATCAGCTACCGCCCGCCTCAAGCTGGGCATCCTCCAGCCAATTGGGTGCTGATCCGCCACAGCCTGCCTGCTTCAATGGGTGCTTGGGGCTAGGACAAAATCTGAATCGCAGGCTGTCAAACCAATGCACCAGGTACTAATAAAAAGAATATAAACCTCAAGCTACGGCTTGCAACCTGGAACGTGAGAACCATGTGTCCAGGATTTTCCACTGACTTGACAAATATTGACGATGTGAGAAAAACGGCTGTGATTGATGCTGAACTCAATCGTCTTAACATTGATATTGCTGGCCTGCAGGAGACTCGCCTCGCTGAGGAAGGGTCACTCAGGGAAAACAATTACACCTTTTTTTGGAAGGGAAGAAGGCAGGCAGAAAAAAGGCAACATGGTGTGGGCTTTGCAGTGAAGAATTCGCTACTGGGAATGATTGATATCCCAGCTGGAGGTAATGAAAGATTATTATCACTGCGCTTGGCAACCTCTTGTGGATTTGCCACCATTCTCACTGCATATGCACCAACACTCGCTTCCTCTGATGATGTGAAGGATACGTTCTATGAGCAGCTAGACTCTGCGATCAAGGCAGTTCCAAAATCCGACTACATTTATATGCTCGGTGATTTCAATGCTCGTGTAGGCAAGGACTCGAGTTCATGGCCAGTGTGCCTTGGAAAATACAACATCGGTCGCATGAATGATAATGGGCAAAGGATGCTGGAGCATTGCACTAGAAATGACCTATGTATTACAAACTCCTTTTTTAAAACAAAAGAGATGCATAAGGTCACATGGAAACATCCAAGATCCGGCCATTGGCATCAGCTGGACTTCATTATCACACGGAGACAACATCTGAACCATACATCATTAAGCGAAGTTACCACAGTGCTGACTGTGATACAGATCATTCTTTGGTTGTTGCAAGGGTTAAACTGAGACCAAAGAGAATCTACACAGCTAAACACAAGTCTAGCCCCAGGATTAATATTACTAACACTCACGATCCTGGAAAGTGCTTTGAATTTCAACAGCAACTTGAAGACGCTTTCAATGATACATCAGAAAATTGTATAGTAAATGATAAATGGAGTAAACTTAAGGAAACTATTTATAAAACAGCGGTAGGGGTTTACGGCACTGTGGATCATAAGAGGCAGGACTGGTTTGCGGCAAACAGCCAGATACTGCAGCCCTTGATTGATAAAAAGAAGATAGCTCTCTTAAGAAACAAGGAAAGACCAACGCGTAACACTCTGAGTGAGCTGAAGCAAGCGAGAAAGGATGTACAAAAGGCTGCCAGGCAGTGTGCGAATGACTATTGGATCAAGTTATGTGAGTCCATTCAAATCGCAAGTGATAAGGGAAACATCAGAAGCATGTATGAAGGGATAAAGAAAGCCTGTGGTCCAATGATCAAAAGAAGTGCACCGCTGAAAACCTTGACTGGAGAAATCATCACTGATAAGAAACAGCAGATGGATAGATGGGTCGAGCACTATTTAGAGCTTTACTCAAGTGAGACCAAGCTAGCGGATGATGCCCTCAACGCCATAGAGGCCCTGCCAACTCTTGACCACCTTGACACACTTCCCACTATAACAGAAGTTAAGTGTGCTATAAATGAGCTTGCATCTGGCAAGGCTCCAGGTAAGGATTCCAATAGAGGTAATCAGGGGTGGGCAAGACACACTCGCTCTACAGATCCACCAGCTAATAGAGCTATGCTGGCGAGAAGGACAAGTCCCACAGGATTTCAAAGATTCAAACATCATAACGCTGTACAAGAACAAGGGAGATCGGAGCGACTGTAACAACTATAGAGGTATCTCACTTCTGTGTATTGTTGGGAAAGTATTTGCCAGAATTGTCCTGCACAGACTTCAAGTCCTGGGAGATCAAGTCTACCCCGAATCACAGTGCGGCTTCCGTCAGAACCGGTCTACCATTGATATGATATTCTCATTGCGACAGATGCAAGAAAAATGCCGGGAACAAAATCAGCCACTGTTTATTGCCTTCATTGACCTCACAAAGGCATTCGATTTGGTCAGTCGTGAGGGTCTGTTCAAAGCACTAAAGAAGATTGGCTGCCCACCAACTCTTCTGTCCATTGTGGAATCGTTCCACACAGGCATGAAGGGTATAATCAAGTTTGATGGCTCAACTTCAGAAGAGTTTGAAATCAAGAGTGGAGTTAAGCAAGGTTGTGTACTAGCCCCCACCCTCTTTGGGATATACTTTTCACTTCTACTGAAATATGCCTTTCGTGATCAGGATGACAGTATATACATTCACTCACGCTCAGATGGTGGCCTCTATAATGCTCAGAGATTGAAGGCCAAGACCAAAATTAGAAGGGTACTAATCAGAGAGTTGCTTTTTGCGGATGATGCTGCGATTACGACCCACTCTGAGGAAGAATTACAACATCTACTTTCTGCATTCTCCAATGCTTGTTCTGAATTTGGTTTAACAATTAACAAAAAGAAGACACAGATTATGTCACAAGGTGCACATGGTGTACCATCAATCTTTATTGACGACGCCGAACTGGAGATAGTAGACCATTTTACATATCTGGGATCAGAGGTAAATAGCAAATTATCCCTCGATCAGGAAATCAACATCAGGATTGGCAAGGCAGCAACAACAATGAACAAGTTAGCAAAAAGAGTCTGGGAGAACAGGAAGCTTACTGCCAAAACAAAAGTCCTCGTCTACCAAGCCTGTGTCCTTAGTACTCTTCTTTATGGCAGTGAAACCTGGACAACTTACTCACGCCAAGAGAAACGTTTAAACAGCTTTCATATGCGGTGTCTGCGAAGAATACTTGGTATTAAGTGGCAAGACAAAATCACAAATACTGAAGTATTGGAAAGATCAGGTTGTGTGACGGTGTATTCCATGCTCAGTCTTCGTAGACTTAGATGGATAGGACACGTTAGGAGGATGGATGATGGTAGAATACCAAAGGACATCTTTTTTGGTGAATTACAGACGGGTAGGAGATCTCAGGGTCGGCCTCTACTACGATACAAAGATGTGTGTAAGCGGGACATGATTGATACAGGCATTGATAATGCACATTGGGAGCACGTCGCCGCTGAACGTGTTGCATGGAGGGCAACTACCAGAAATGGAATAAAGACAAAGGAGAAAATGATTGCAGAAAAAGCACACACAGAGCGTGAGAGACGTAAGATGGTGCAAAATAGTGGAAGTGACCATGTTTTCACATGCACCTACTGTGGGCAAACATTTGCAGCAAGAATTGGCCTTACCAGCCACACTCGCCACCGCCATGGATCGTAGTTATTAAGCCTTTTTGAAGCACAATGTACCAAACTATCGTCTGTCAAGACGGAAAGGTGCCAATTATCATTATTATATGTCCATGATATTCTTTGCATATTCTCTATTTATGTCTGTTCATAGTATTCTTTGTATTTACCTCTATTTCTCAATGCCTATGGTATTCTTTGCATTTTCCATTATTTCTATCTGCCCATTATATTCTTTGCATTTTTCTCCCTTTCTACATGTCTTTGGTATTTTTTGCATTTTCCTCTCTTTCTGCACGGTACGCATGGCCCTGTTTATGATGATAATAACCAACCTATGTCAACTGATCAGGACAAATGCGAGGCTTTTCTTGCATGATATTTAACCAAGACGGATTAGCAGGATAGAGCTATTAAAGATATGCTTAGAGAACCTTTGTCACCAGTCACGAGGAAGGTGGACTGTGAGGTTAAGGTAGAGGATATTAAACGGATACTGAAAAGGGTTAAAAACAAAACGCCAGACCCGGGTGGGGTGAGGTACTGCCATATGAGTAACATGAATGATGGGGACCTGAAGGAGATGGCTCTTTGTTTCAACCTAAGCATGAATAAGGCGGACATATCCCAGGATTGGCTGCACAGCTACTTGGTCCCACTTCCAAATCCAGGTAAGGCTCACTCCAGACTTACTGGTACCGAATCATAACCCAGCAAAACACCTTTGGCAAAGTCCTCGAAAAGATAGTAGCTCACAGACTCCAGCGACATTTGGAAAGTTGTAATCTGCTTCCCAAAGGGCTCGAGAGTTACCGACCTGAGAAGGACACCTGGGCCAATGTGGTAACGTTAGAATTGTATGTCTATGAGGGCTTCCAGAATAAACAAGAGACAGTGTCGGTAGCTCTTGACCTGGAGGATGCGTTTAATAGGGTTAGGTATGACTGGTTGATATACACTCTGTTGGACATAGAGGTATGCCCTTGCTTTGTCAGATGGGTTGCTGTAGTTATTTATGGGGGTAAGGTTGCACTGCGCATGGATTCCTGGACTTCTGACTTCTCTACTATTACACCTGGGTTGTCACAGGGATTTTCCATGTCCCCAGTGCGCTTTAATGTCTACACTAGCAAATTCGCAGCTATTGAGTCACCAGTTGCTGTTAGAAAATTGACATTCGCAAGTGATGTTCTGGCGTACAGACAGGGCAGGATATCTAAAGTTTGGCTAAAGACTTACAGATGGCAGTAAACGGCGTGGCGGAGTGGTGCAGGGACACAGGAGCCGTTATAAACCCAGACAAGGCATCGGTTGTGTGGTACTCCCTGGAAAACCGGATTGTGATGGCAGATGTCCCATGTATTATATTGAATGGATGTCCTCTTAGTAGAGAGAGAGAGAGAGAGAGAGAGAGAGAGAGAGAGAGAGAGAGAGAGAGAGAGAGAGAGAGAGAGAGAGAGAGTAAACTGAAGTACTTGGATATCACCTTTGACAGGTGTTTGTCTTTTAAGGATCATGGGGAAGCTTTGGTAGTGAAGGCTGGTAGGGGACTAAATGCATTTCCTGCGATGGCAGCAAACGGGGTAGAGCACTTGATGCTTTGCAGGCTCTTTCAGTGTTTAATTATATCTGTCACTCAGTATGGTTTAGGGCTGCTGACAGTATCGAAGAGCCAGCTTGAAAGGTTGGAGCGCATACAGAATGCTGCCATGCGGGTGATCATGGGCTGCACAAAAGACACACCAATTATATGCATATGGCTTATCCTGGCGCTACAACAGTTTTCGTCGAGGACATTTTTAATTTTTGCAAGTTGGTATACTTTTTTGGCAATTTTTTTTATCTAGAGCATGAACATTGAATTAAAGGATAGATTTTGATCTACGATAAGACCCAGTGCCTTATGCTCGGTTACACTTTCTATAGGCGAGCTACCAATGTGCAGCTGAAGAGTTCTCTGCGAGTTTAGAGTGAAGTCTTTGCCTGGTTCCTATTAACATAGATTTTGGTTTAGAAATGTTAATTTGCGTGCGGCTTTCATGACCCCAGTTAACTACACTATTTATTTCCTGTTGCAAGGATAATTCGAGCACATTACGATCAATGACGTTTGTATATACTGTGCAGTCGTCTGCAAATAGATCGCAGGACGATGATAGATATAAGGGAAGGTCATTTATATAAATGGCAAATAACAGAGGGCCAAGTATAAACCCCTGAGGTACTCCAGTATTAATGGTAATGTTTTGAGATAGAGATTTATTGTGTGATACTACTTGTTTTCTGTCTAATAAAAAGGAGTTTATCAATGTCACTATATTAAAGCTTACTTTCATTGTTTCTAGTTTTTTAATTAGGATAGTATGATCTATCACATCGAATGCTTTTCCAAAGTCTATAAACATCGTTCAGATTACTGATTCCATCTAGTCCTGATGAGTTATTGGTTTTTAGGTTACTGAGATGAGTAAATTCTTTAGTGGTCGTCATTAGCCGTATGTCTGTGGGAATGTCTCCATAGCATTAGCTCTCACAGAATGATGATAATAAAGATATGTCGTGAGGCACATCGGATATGGCAGCTTTCAGTTGGTTTATGTCGGACTGAAAGAAACTACTTAATTGATCCCATGTAACCTGATTTGATGGTAACGATTGTGATGATTTGTGTTTGTTTGTCAAGGTATTAATTGCTGTCCATATATCTTTAGTGTTGGTTTTATCTATTATTAAGTTCTTAAAATAGTTTTTCTTTTCCTTTCGAATAACATATTGAACTTTGTTTCTCACACTACGGTACATAGTTAGATCTCTATTTTTATGTGCCCTGTCCCGGTCTCTCATAAGTTCAACTACCTCGTGTGATCCACGGGGGTTTACTGTGATGTTTAACACGAACGTCATTAAATGGAACATGCTTATCAAATACACTTAGAAAGGTCTTCAGCAAGTTGTCCAGAGCATCATCTGGGTCAGGAAGCTGGTAACCATAGTCCAGAGATGAGTTGAGCAAGTCTTGTAAAAAGACATCTTGATTGAAGTTTTTATAATTTCTAATTTTTATACTTATATGTTTGTGTTTCGGAGTTTTGGTACCTCTTTTCGACCACGTACAACATACTGGGTAGTGATCGCGCACTGCATTAATAGGTACAGTACATTCTGTGATGTTGTCAGAGGCAGGTCATGGATGGCACAGGCAGAACTTTCTATAAGTCAGGTGTGTGATCTAGAGACCATCAATCATGAAAGAGAGTGGGTGGAAGTTCCGGAAGACATGACGGACTGGCACAATGTAATAATAACACTGGGTCGTGAGTGCAGAGACTGAGTAGGCCGCACAGAGTTTGAGGTGCAACAACTGATCCAGAGTAATACACATCAAGGTGGCATAGTGATCTATACCGATGGGTCTGTGGTGAGAAACAGCCTGAGCAGTTGCGGATTCATTGCGAAGGTTAAGGGGTGATTCTTAAAAAAAGGAGAGTCTGGCATATGAGGCTACGACCTCCAGCATGAAAATGGAGGTAGAAGCAGTCACAACGGCATTCCGTTGGTTAGAGAAGACCACTTCAACACGCACTGTCTTCATCTCGGACTCAAGGAGTATGCTTAGTAAGGTGGAGAAAGGAATGTTTCACGTGGAATGGCTCATCTCGCTTCAGAGGTCACAAATTGTAAGAATTGATGGATCTTTTGTCGTGTACATGCGGAAGTGCGGGAGGAATGAACAGGCTGATAGGCTGGCAGAGAATGCGCCTCTTTGTGAGGGTTATTTATGGACAAGGGGGAGGTGGCGTGCGCCTGTGGGACTAGGTGGAGAAAGTGGGGGAACAGATTGAGAACCCATATGTGGAAAGGATGAAATTGCGGGGGATCGGCAGGGGTTCTGGTAGAATCTCAAAACTGAGAGGGGAGACCAGGAGAACTTTCAGTCAGATAGCGGTAGGAACGATTAGTAATGTGACTCTTCGCTGGCTGTTGAACTAGGGGACGGAGCGCGTATGGGAATGTCCTGAGTGCAGTGATGTCAGTTCTTAGCTCAGCTCAACTCAACTCAACTCTGTCTACGGTATTCTTTGCATTTTCCATTATTTCTACCTGTTTATGGTATTCTTTTCATTTCCTTCTATTTCTATCTGTCCATGGTATTCATTGCATTTTCCTCTATTTCTCTGTCCATGGTATTCATTGCATTTTTCCTCTATTTCTCTGTCCATGGTATTCTTTGCATTTTCCTCTATTTCTATCTGTCCATGGTATTCTTTGCATTTTCCTCTATTTCAGGACACATGCTGCAGTCCATCACGTTTAATTTCGTGTATAATTTCCATCAGCCGAGTGGTTTAACGTGCACACATACCTTTCTATGTTTGTGTGCGTGTGTCTGAGCAGACAATGCAACTAGACCATTACACTGGACAAAGTATGACATTATTGGGTGCTTGATTACCTGTATTAAAAATGCATCAAAAGTTGAATTTATTACCTACCTAACGAACTTTGGCAGAACAGTAGAAACAAAATGGCATAAGTGAGGACTTTCATTGTCATCCTCGTGTTGATTTACACTCGTAGTACAGTATTGGTTTAGACTTCACCACTGTGCCGGTCGTAGCTTGTAGAGCATGGAACAAATAGCAGCTTCACTAGATGTGTCCTATATATATATATATATAAAACTAGCCTGTCAACATAAGTGAGAAAACTCAGATCAAACATTTGTTTGTGGTTCTCAAGAAGTCACTCAGCTTCAGCCAAGGTCTTTCAAGTAGTAAAGATTTTACCCTGTTCTCCGTGTACTTGTTTAACTAGTTAAGATTCCCCTGGTCTCTGTGTACTTGTTCAGTTATTCGCGGAGTGTAGCCTACTTGTACTGGGTTGAGATACTGGTAATGGTGCACCTTGACGCTGATAAAAGTGAGCACCATGGAGCACCATGACTTGAAAATTTCATTGTCTGTTGCTATTGGCTCTTTGATGTCAAGTGTCCTTTCAATCTCTAGTGTTATCAGTAGAACAAAAGTGGTAGTGTTGATTCTCAGCAATGATTGTTTTTTTTTTATAAGGGCTCGCGGTTCCCCAGGGGCCATCGTCGCCCCATGAGGTCCCCCTTTCCCTGTGTATCATTGTGATGACCGCGTCCGCTGGTGGCCCTGGCCAGATCAAGTGCAGATAATACAATTTGGTCTTAGATAAGAGGCCGAGAAGCGATCTCTCAGCAATGTTTTCCCATTATTAATTTGAGTAATGAATAATGACAATAAACTGTGTAATGTTTTTCCTCATATCCTTTACAGGAAACTGCAGTTAACACCAGCATTTTTCAGCTGGTGTTGATATCTTGGCATGTTTTACGTTCAGTAGTTTGCCATTGTTTTCTGAACAACTGGCTTACATACCTACGTAAGTAACCAACGCGACGCGATCCGAATAATTTATTGGCTGGCATATTTTGTATCCAGTCCATTGCATACAACAGGAATGATTAATTTCACCAGTGTTATTTCTACTGCCAGAGGGATAAAGTGGCTTAGAAGTTAGGATGCCAATCACTGACTTAAGCAGACATTGTTCCGAAACATCGCAATTTACGTCTGAAAAAAAAAAACACTCCGGTTGAACGCAGAAGAAGAAGAAGAAGAAGAAGAAGAAGAAGAAGAAGAAGAAGAAGAAGAAGAAGAAGAAGAAGAAGAAGAAGAAGAAGAAGAAGAAGAAGAAGAAGAGGAAGAAGAAGAAGAAGAAGAAGAAGAAGAAGAAGAAGAAGAAGAAGAAGAAGAAGAAGAAGAAGAAGAAGAAGAAGAAGAAGAAGAAAAATAAGAAGAAGAAGAAGAAGAACGAACGAACGAACGAACGAACAAACTTTATTTTCAAAGGGTTAAGAATTGGGCACGCAGGCCCGTCTAACATTCTGCCCTTCTATCACTCTCTTTCATACATTATTTCATTCACACATCATTCAAGGCTAACAAAGAACAGTAACAATGTAAAAGATATGCATTATAAAGGCATGGGCAAAATGCAAACATCAAAACTACACGACACAGTAATATTAGATAATGGTCTGACACTTATTAGCCATGTGGAATATACTGGCCTACAAAAAGGTGATTTGCTGTTATACTAGGGTTTTGTTATTATTATTATTATCTCAATTATTAAGGGGGAAGGTAATCCGTATTGAGATAGTGTTCGAATAATTTGAGATTATATGAATAGGGATTGGTGATGTCTTTGATTTCTTGTGGAAGATTGTTCCACAGCTGAGATGCAGAGTACGTTAAGCTTGTTTTGTATAAGTCAATCCTAGGCTTCGGAATGTGTAGTATATTTAAACGTTTACTGTGTCTAGCATTATATTTAAACAAAGGCCAAAGGTAATTTGGGGCATTCCGATGCAGGATTTTGTGAATTAGTTTAGCTTTATTGAAAAGCAGGCGTTTGCGGAATGGTAGTAACTGAAGGCGTTTATACAGGCTAGGATTGTCAGATAAATGTTTGCTATAAATTAGACTCATGGCCCGTTTCTGTAGTGAGTAAAGTCGCTTGGTGTTTGAATTAGAACAACCGTCCCAGATTGTAGAGCAGTAGTCAAAGTGTGTCTGTATATGAGAAGTATAGAATAGTTTCCTTGTGTCCTCATCAAGGAAGTTTTTAATCTTGGCGAGTTGATAGACTTTTTTCGCTGTTTGTTTAATGAGCGCTTGAACATGGGAATTAAAGGTTAGATTTCTATCAATGATTATGCCTAATGTTTTGTGCTCAATTACACATGTTATCGATGTGAAGTTGAAGTGATGTGTGTGGGCTTAGAGTTTGAAGTCTTTGTCTGGTTGTTAATAACATTGCTTTTGTTTTAGTGATGTTAATTTGCATACGGTTTGAATAGCTCCACTTAACTACATTATTTAATTCTTGTTGTAAAGACGACTCCAGTAAAATACAGTTTTCAGCGTTTGTGTACACCGTACAGTCATCTGCAAATAGATCGCAGGACGACGAAAGATGCAAAGGTAGATCGTTAATATATATGGCAAATAATAGAGGGCCAAGAATAGAGCCTTGCGGTACTCCAATATTGAAGGTAGTGGTTTGAGACAGAGATTTATTGTGTGATACTAATTGCTTTCTGTTTGATAGAAAAGATGATATTAGAGTGACTACATTAAGGCCAATTTTCATAGTCTCGAGTTTTTTAATTAAAATAACATGGTCTATCATATCAAATGCTTTCTTGAAATCAATAAACACAGTTCCACATAGACTGTTGTTGTTTATATTCTGGTGCTAATTTTCTATCATGTTTGTTAGGGCCGTATGGCAAGAATATTTTGGTCGATATCCTGATTGGCTGTCAACAATAAGCTTGTTGCGAACTAGATACTGTAATGTTACTTTATGGATGTGTTTTTCTAGTGGCTTAGATAGTGATGATAGTAAGGAAATGGGTCTGTAATTGTTCGGGAGACCATTGTCCAATGAGCCAGATTTAAGAAGAGGGTACACTTTAGCGATTTTGAGAGCTGATGGAAAGTGGCCTTTGGTTAGACACTGATTATATATATAGGTTAGTGATGTACAAATCACTGGCGCAGCACAACGGAGAATCCGTTGCTGATTCCATCTAACCCAGATGAGGTTGTGTTTTTTAGGTTACTGAGGTAAGTGAAAACTTCAGTGATTGTCATTAGCGGTATGTCGGAAAGAATATCGCGGGAGCATCTATTCTCGCAAAACGATGACAATAAAGATAAGTTGCAAGGAGAATTAGGTATTGAAGCCTTCAACTGGTCTATGTCAGTTTGAAAAGAATTACTGAATTGGTCGCATGTAATATGATTTGATGGTAAAGAATTTCGGAAGTTATACTTGTTTGTCAAGGTGTTAATTGCCTTCCATATATCCTTACTATTTGTTTTATCCATTTCTAAGTTCTTAAAGTAACTTTTCTTTTCCTGTCGTATGCTATATTGAACTTTGTTTCTAAGAGTACGGTATGCACTGATATCCCGCTTTTTATGTGCTTTATCTCTGTCTCTCATAATTTCAAGTATTTCCTGGGTGATCAAAGGTGGCTTGACGTGGTGTTTTACTCGAACTTCCTTGACTGGCACATGTCTATCAAAAACATTAATAAAGGTTTTCATCCAGAATTCCAGAGCATCATCCGGGTCAGGAAGCTGATAAACATTGTCTAGAGGTGAACTGAGCAAGTCCTGTAAAAATGCGTTTTGGTTGAAATGTTTGTAACTCCTATATTTTACACTTATGTGTTTATGTTTAGGAGTTTTAATTCCTTTTTTAGACCACGTGCAGCATATTGGGTGGTGATCGCTCATTGCACAATTTGGTACGGTGCATTCTATGATGTTGTCTGAGCAAGTTACATAAATGTGATCTATGACTGTTGAAGATGACTTTGTTACTCTAGTAGCTTGTTGTACTATTTGTTGGAAATTGTATGATGCAATTATATTTCCCCATATTATGTTGGATTTGTTGGTGTCAATGTTAAAGTCTCCGAGTAGTATAATTTCCTTCCCAGAAGCGAAAACCACATCCATCATGGTAGTGAAGTTTTCGTACCAGACGTGTCCAGCACTGGGATTTCTATAAAGGTAGCCAATTATCAGGGGAGTGCGGTTTTGAAGTTTTAGCTCTAGATAGATGCATTCTATTTCGCAAGTTTCAAAGTCTAGCCTACGGCGAGCATTTAGTAAATTAGAAACATAGGTTATTATGCCTGTCTCTTGTTTCCTACAGGGATCCCTTCTAAAAACTTTGTACCCTTTAATAGAGATGTCCTCATCTGAAATTGTATCATTAAGCCTACTTTCACTAAGGCCGAATAAATGAAAATTTTGATTAAGAATAGTAGATAACTCTGGTAGCTTGTTAAATAAGCTGCAAATGTTTAAGTGTCCAAGGCGTATTCCTGACTTATTGAGCCAGTGTTGCCACTTCTCAGACATTTCATCCATGAAGAAAGTGTAAATTCGTCAAAGTTAAGCTAAAATACAAGATCATAAAACAAAATCACAATTACATTAACTTACAAAATGTCAGTAATACAAATCAATAAGTAAATGACAATATTATAACGATATAACTAATTAGACCAACGAATATAATGCAAACAAGGAACAAAACGAATTAAAGAACATGCAACAAATAATTAACTTGAAAAAAAAAACTACTTCACAAGCTAAGTACCAACTGTTATCCAAAAGAATCAATAAATGACTATACAAGTCAATGTCTCTGTTTAAAGCGGGGAGTGAAGACCCCCCTCACTCAGGGTATTAAGGCGATAAAAAGTATTCTAAAAGATATATAAGTGTCAATCTCTGTGACTTCAATACGAGTCAATGTTTACAGCCACGTACAATCTAATACGTTGCTATATAAATCAATAACCAAGTATGCGCATAAACTTTATAGGAGAGGCCCTTTCTTGTACCGAGATCCGGTGTCGCTTTGTGCTGAATTGCTAGTAAATACCAGGCTGTGTTGGTCCTTGGTACAGCGACATCATAAATGCCTGCCGAAGTGAAGTTGGGCTAAACCGTGTGAGGTATAACAACTCTGGGTTACAATGGAGTGGATACTGTTAATTTCTCACGGGTGTGTAACGACTTCCAACTACAGGCTCTGATTCGTGGCTAACAGGAGGCTGTGGTGGCACGTTGTTGTTACTACTGGATTGATCCTTGCTGTGGAGAAGAGGGAACGTATCTTCATAATTATCACCCTCCTGTGTGAAAGAGGGCGTATTGTACGGATTTGGTGTGATGGAAATGTTCCGTCTGGCTTGGATATCAGGTGCCGTGGTTATGAGTGGTCTGCTCTCTTCTGGCTTATTGGTACTTGATGTGGCGACAGTATGTCGTCTGGCTTGAGTTTGAGGTGGTGTAGCTAAAAGTGTCCTACGCGATCCAGTATTGGATGTAGGTTGTGTACGTTCAGGGTATTTAATATTTTTGACGAGCAAGCTGGTGCCCAATGTAGACAAATGTACTTGATCTTTATAAAGTCGCTTTTTAGGTGCTCCTGACTGTGAAGTAAACACCGGTGTGTTGTTGATGAACTGTATGTTGTTGTGAGAGCAAAACTTTTGCAATATGTTGTTATTTATGTCAGCTAGACGACGCTGGAATCCATAACTCGGTGATATGATGGAGGAGAAGAAGATGGACGAGTTAGGAAAAGTGTGACGTAATCCGTTCAAGAGAAGAAGAAGAAGAAGAAGAAGAAGAAGAAGAAGAAGAAGAAGAAGAAGAAGAAGAAGAAGAAGAAGAAGAAGAAGATCTAGGCGCCGTTTCGTCATACTAAGGACAGTTTAAAGATGACCGCCCCACTTTTGACATACCCCAAACAGGAGCATCGTTCTGTTATCCGCCTTTTCTTTTTTAATCAGTGAATGGTGAAGCCTATAGCAATTCATCGGAGAATTAAGGTCCAGTATGGTGATGCATGACTGTCAGTCCAGCAAATGTAGCAATCTTCAAGTTTTGAAAGTGACCCAGACAATAACAATATATCCCTAACACCAGAAAGAAGAACCGTCATCTTTATGGTTACACGATGAGAAGAAAAAAAAAAACTGGATTATGTTGCGACAGCTGGGAAGATATGTGGAAAGAGAAATAGGGGAAGTGATGAGATAAGATTCTTGACATTTGTTGTTGTTGTTGCAATGGCAGGATAAGCTTTCAGCACACACATTTATATGAGTAAATAGTGTTTGAGGTCCAAGATGGTGAGTAACGTGGTCACCAGCGCCAGCCAGTAAAGCACTTGATTATGATTCTTGCCGATATAATTTGGTATCCAATTTCCCTTCTTGCACTGATACCGTTAATTTAAGTTTTAAGCATTATGTACCTGCATCTCATTTTAGTTTCACTTTTTTCCCTTTGCGAGTGAAAAAAAATCTGGTGTTTTAAACTTAAAGTAAGCAAAGGGTCCATGTCCACGCCATAGGCCGTAGTAGGTATATGGTTCCAGCCTCGTATTTTCTATAGATCAGTCGGCACTCCATGGATCATGTGATTGATATCTGCCGGTTGTCTTGACTTCCACAAGAAATTCCTGGTACCTATTTTAGTTTAGGTCAGCCTGGTAATCCACGTTCATTAAAACATAAATATATCTGCTCGTTAACTGGGATTTCAACACATTACCGCCAGGCCGGCAGGTAGGCGACTGTTAACGTGTGGGTAGAGACATATTGTTGTTGTTTCTGGTTACATGATTTTTTTTCACATGAGGCATATAAACGTTTCTTTCAATCAACATCATCATCATCATTATCATCACAGGAGCAAACACAGCAGGAAATTGCTACAGAAATTGAAGAGGAGTTGTCTGACTGGGATAAGCTTCATTCCAATATTCAGTGATAATAATAAATTATGATGTGCTACTTTGTAACATTTAGAATGAATACCGCCAGTGCTTGTTTTAGTGCTTTCCCAAAAAATAGTATTGCAATTTAGTGCTTTATTGGCTCGAGAGTAGTTCTGATTAAAATTTGGCTGATCTGGAATAAACTTCATTGTAATATGAAGTGATAATAATAAATTATAATGTGCTACCTTGTTACATTTGTAATAAAAACAGTTGGTGCTTTTTTTCTGGTGCTTTCCGAAAAGTTTTGGTGCTTTTTGGGTCGATTTTGGTGCTTTTTCATGAAAAGGAGATGGCAACACTGGACACGAACGCCACAACTCTTCAACAAAGTGAGGACCGTTAATGCAAGACACAGACACAACATTACCAGCTTTTAGCATGGCACTAGTTGAGAACGTTAGAGCGGCGCACGGACACGAATGTTACCCGTGCCGATTCAAACCAGGTCAGAATTATACATTATTAGAACTTAGAGACCAACAGCCAGGAACATCCCCCAGAGGACAACGCCACGCACAATAGACACCCACACTCACACGGGACGGCTGCATGTTGGATGTGTGGAAGAACTGTAGAGCGACTGTACATCGGGAGTATGGGCATTCGGTGGAACAGTGTATAACGCTCCTATTGTTATCTTCTGACGCTCGGTGGCCGAGTGGATGTCAGGTTAACGTGTCTGTGTGACTGAGGAACGCCTGGCCATTTGACATACTGTGATACCCGTAATGATAATGCAGCACCGCGAATAAAGTGATAGTTATTTGTCCACTGTCAGCCAGGGTCTTGTTATATGTGGAGTGGAGTCGTCTTGCAGAGAGTTGCAGTCATGGGCGTGAGGGGACACCAATGGTTCAGTTGAGGTGACTTTCGGTCAAGAGTATCAAAATCATCCGCCTAGACAACGACGAAACATACTGTACTGCTTTAGGAAGCCATCACATTGGGGAAAATGGTTGTAAATTCATCGGTGTGATCATTTAAACCAGATTCAGTAAACACCGCGATCACCAACGCCGCCCCGTGACAGTGGGATACTGATAGATGAGAGTAACAGGAAACGCTGACGTCACGCATATCGTGTTCATTCACAGTGCAAGGAAAGCCGCAAAGAAAGGAAAGACATACTGGATATTCCCCTACTCCAGGGGGAGCAAACTACGGCCCGCGGACCGCATGCGGCCCGGCAACTGATTTTATGCGGCCCGCGATGGCATTTAGGAATAACAAGTTTTACTTCGTTTTTAAGTTATGTTGTTGAAATTTACAGAATTTCATGTACCGTTATGACTGTTTTAACATTTTTGATAAAATTGCTTTCTAATTATCTATTTTTGTAAACAGTCCTTGTCCTTCGTAATGTAATGCTTCTTCTTCTTCTTTCGTTTGCCTTAAATATGTCTATAACTGCAATGTTGCCTCTTGTATGAATTTAACTGTCCTTTTTAGTTAACTCAGCAATCCATAGAGTTTATCTTCCACTGTCGTCTCTCTAGGCCAGAAGGTTTGCCTAGACATGTTGTAATTTGGGCAGTCGTTGAGTATGTGCTCTGCTGTCTGCGACGCCAATCCACATGTGCACATGGCTGATTCACTAATCTTGAATCTTGTATACATGTGGGTGCGTAATCTATTGTGTCCTGTTCTGAGACGCAGAATAATGACTTGTTCTGACCTGTCCATAACGTGGTAGACGTCCTGAGCAGGTGTTGGTGGCCTTCTGACTGATTTGATCATTCATTTCTTTTGGTGGTATGTAACGGATACATCAGGCTGTTCTTATTTTGCTCCTTCCATAGCCAATCGATCAGTTCTGTCGTTTACGGGTATTCCACAGTGGGATGGTATCCACTGTATGGTGACCTTATGCTGGCTGCTAAGTTTAGAAAGTAGGTCCTTAGTACTGGCAATTTCCCAGACATCATTACGTTTTCATTTAGGTGAGTATTTTGCAAGCAACATACGCTTACCTTTTCTTGGTCCAAGATGTTTTCTAGTTCTATTTTCTGTTGCTGACTCCCTCCGCATTCCAGTGCATTAGGTTTAGTCTTTGTTTGATATGGCCAGATGCTCTATTCTCAGCTCCCCTGTCTCCACAGGACATCTGAGAAGGACCTCCAGTAGCTGTGGTTGGACCCTTTTCGTAGCATAGGGCACGGCACTGCACCTGCCTGGGAGTCCAAAGCAGGGCAAGCACCATAACATTTAGCAGTAGTCGAGATATTTCGTTACGCGTGATTGCGTGGTATCCTGATTTCTGTGGTGCGCCTTCTGGCTGGTTGCTTCCGACTTCAGCACCTTTGCTTTGCTAAAGCTGACTGTGGTCTTACTCGAGTTTAGGTGTAGAGCAATCACGCCCATGTCTGCGCATGCATGTACTTGCGAACACATCTAGAGCATTCTGGTTATTTCTCTGAGCCAGTGACTCGCCGCCGCCCCTTCTCCTGTTAGTTAAAACAGTTCCGCCACGAGAAGACCAGGAGTTGGACTTTTGCTGCATAGGTGATGAATGCATGAGCCATTGGAGTATTTATGCAAGGTTAGGTGCTCACTCCAACCCCGCCCCGGCTACATACAGCAACATTTGGAACCATGTAATGCTAAAATGCGAATTTATCGATTTTAATATAGAGAAATATTTATCGACATGTAAAAATTTAATCAGGATGCTTTTATGAAAAACATATATTTTTCCGGTGAATAAAATGATTTATTTTGCAACAAAATAGTAAATTTAAAAGTTGTTTGCTGTTATAAATGATTTCCACATTTATAATGTTCAAATTAATTTATTTGTTGTAGCAGTTTTTATATATTTCTAAAATTTATTCGAGTTTACTACTTGTTTTCCGAATATTTTATTTTTACACACAGCCGGAAGTAGGTTTTGTTTCATTTCCTTTTTAAAGTTTTGTACAATTCTAACTGTTCGATTTTTTTTTTTAAACAATGAGTGTCAATAACAAACGTAAGATTGAAGATGAATGCCGTGTTTTTAATGATGAATGGACAATTAAGTACTGTTTTATAAACGTTGGTAGCAAATCAATTTGCTTGTTGTATCGTGAGTCAGTGACTGCCTTCAAGGAGTAAAATTTAAAAAGACATTATCAAACAAAACATTCCGATTTCGAATACAATTTAACAACCGAAGGCAGGGAAATGAAATGCCTGGAGTTGGTGAAAATTTTCGAGAAACAGCAAACTGTTTTCACTAAACAGTCTTCAATTCAAGATGCTGCAACAGAAGCTAGTCTTCTTCTGTAACACATAATTGTAAAACAGAACGAGCCATTCTCTGATGACGAGTTCATAAAGGAATGTTTGCTAGATTCAGCAAACATTATGTGTCCAGAAAAGAAAAAAAACACACATACACTCACGCAACAGATTTGACAACATTACTGTATCAAGGAGGTCAGACGTGTGACAAGATAAGTGACAATTTGATGCATACACTTCCAGATGCAAATAAACAATTGTTATGGTACTCTCTTGCATTGGATGAGAGTACTGATGTACATGATACTGCCCAATTATTGATATTTATACGTGGAATAAACACTTCATTCTTCAAACTCACTGAAGAGTTACTGAGTGTTGAGTCACTCAAAGACACAACAACATACCATGATATATTCAATGCTGTTACTAACTGTATTGAAAGAACTGGGTTGGTGTGGAACAAGATGGCAAGTGTTACAACTGGCGGAGCTCGTGCTTTGACTGGAAAAAAATGTAGGTCTGGTAAAGTTGATAAGTGATAAGATTAAAGCAGAATATCCAGACCACACATTATTACCACTTCACTGTGTGATTCATCAAGAAAATCTGTGTAAAACTAATTTGAATATCAAGCATGTTATTGACCCAGTTGTCAGTGTCATCAACCTCATCAGATCAAGAGGACTTAATCACAGACAGTTCATGGCATTACTTGACGATTTGGAAACTGAACATTCCGATGTCCTGTACTACACCAGTGTTCAATGGCTGAGTATCGGCAAGGTGTGGAGGCGAGTGTGGGATCTCAGAGAAGAAATAGTGATGTTCCTAGAGATGAATGGGGTTAAATGTGACTTTAAAACTAACATTGTCAATAAAGAGTGGAAGTTAGACTTTATGTTTGCCATTGAAATTATGGAAAAGTTAAATGAAATTAATGTCACACTTCAGGGCAGTTGTGTCTTTGCACATGAATTGTTTGTACATGTAAAATCATTTCAGGCAAAATTCTGACTGTTCTCCAGACAAGCAAGTGAAAAAAGATTTTGTCACTTTCCTTTGCCGAAACAAGAAACCATTTCTGGTGAAATGACTGAAAAGTACAAAGCCCAGTTAGATGCATTGATTGAAGACTTTGGATGGAGATTCCAAGATTTCAAGAACTTAGAGCCACAGTTCAATATTCTTAGTTCCCCTTTTAGTGCAGAAGCTGATACAGCCACAGAGGACATAAATTTGGAGCTGCTTAACATACAAGCAGGTCATGACCTGTAAGAGAAATTCAAGACAGATGGTTTGCTGGATTTCTATGGATCTTTATCACAAGAATCTTTTCCCAACTTAAAACACTTTGCAGCTAAACTTTTATCATTGTTTGGATCAACATACATTTGCTAACAAGCGTTCATTTGCTTGGAGATCAACAAATCTAAGAACAGGTCTTTATTGTCGGACTGCAACTTGTATGCTGTCATGCGGATTTCAAAAAGTAAACTTGCTCCAGATTTCAAGAATATTGTCAAAAAGTGCAAGCAGTTACATACATCTCATAAGAAATATCAATTATAGCGATAATGTAGTTGGTTAGTGTCTAAATTAAAGCCATTGGTAGATAATAAAGAATATTTGTTGTAATAACAAATTGTAAAATCTTGTTAACAAATTAGTAACAGTTTTTTTGTCCATATTGTCAAATATAATGTATAAGTGTATAAGTAAAATAAAATTGCAATAATTAGTTTTTTATACTGCTTAATAACCTATAAATAATTAATAATTACTTATTGTGATAGGTTGCTTCAGAGGTCACAGATCGTGAGAATTGTATAGATATTTTGCCCTGGCCATGCGGGTGTACGGGGGAATGAACAGGCTGATAGGCTAGCAGGGAAGGCACCTCTTGGTGGAATTTTGCCTAAGGACAAGGGGGAGGTGGTCGTGCGCTTGTGGGACTAGGTGGAGAAGGCGGAGGAACAGATTGAGAACCCATATGTGGAAAGAATGAGTCTGCAGGGGATCGGCAGGGGTTCTGGAAGAATCTCAAAACTGAGAGGGAAGGCCAGGAGAACTTTTAATCAGAGAGCGGTGGGAACGATTAGTAGTGTGACTCTTCGCTGGCTGCTGAACGAGGGGCCGGAGCACGTATGGGAATGTCTTGAGTGCAGTGATGTCGGTTCTTAACTCAACACACACACACACACACACACACACACACACACACACACACACAATATATATATATATATATATATATATATATATATATATATATATATATATATATATATGCGGCCCGCTAATAATTTTACATCTGTCAGTGCGGCCCTACGCACAAAAAGTTTGCCCACCCCTGGTTTAGAGAGAATGCGACAGGAAGGGGTTGTCAGAGGAAACGGAACGGTAGACAATCGTCATTCAGAGGTAAAGCAAGACGGGCATGTAATCAGATTGTAAAGGGCACAATTAGTATTGGAACTCTACGCTTGCTGTTGAAGATGATGACTGAGCGTTTATGGGAATGCCCCGAGTGCAGTGATGTCCGCTCTTGACTCAACTCAACCTCTTTAAATTGCTGTCTTATTGTTGTCGTCGCCCTTCGTAGTTTTTTTTTTCTTGTGTATGTGTGTGTATGTGCGTGCGTGCGTGCGCGCGTGCGTGTGTGTGTGTGTGTGTGTGTGTGTGTGTGTGTGGTATATTGTTGTTGCCATAGTAGTTATTTTAGTGGAAGTAGTAGTTCTTCTTGTTCTTTGTCAACATCATCATCATCCGTCTCCTTGTTGTCCATTTCCTCTATCTATTCCCCTCCTCTTTTTCCTGTTCTTATCATTGCCATGTGTCGACGTTGTCAGCTTTGTTTTCGTTGTCACCCTTTTCTTCCTCTACCTCTGGCCTATACTTTTACAGTTGTACCCCTTGCGTCGTACTCTGCCCACAAAACTTCCCCTACCTTAGTGTTGACAAATGAGTTATCCGAATCCGGATTTTAAACATAATCTCCTTCTGTCTCTCTATCTCTATGTTTTTCTATTTTTTCTCTCTCTACCTGTCTCTGTCTCTGTCTGTCTCTCTCTCTCTCTCTCTCTCTCTCTCTCTCTCTGTCTCCATGTCCCCTTGCCCTGCCTAGCTTTGTGTCTCTCTTTATATCTGTTTTCCCCCTCTTCTCTCTGTCTCTTTCGGTGTCTCAAAGTTTCTCTCCTCCTCCTCTCTCTCATTGTCTCACTGCCCAGCTTTGCGTCTCTCTTTATCTTTCTTTGTCTCCTCCTCTGTTTCTATATCTTTCTGTCTATTTTGGTGTCTCTCTCTTTCTCTATCTCTCTGTCTCTCTCTCTCTCTGTCTGTCTCTCTCTCTCTCTCTCTCTTGCTCTCTCTCTCTCTCTCTCTCTCTCTCTCTCTCTCTCTCTCTCTCTCTCTCTCTCTCTTCATTGCTTTCTGAACAAGAAACCAACGTTGTTGTCCAGCTGACCGGTTGCTCTCACTACCCCAGAATAAAATTACCTAGAGAATCACAAATAGTCAAAAAATACCGGTATTGATTGCGACCATCTGTAGCGGACATGCAATTAACGTGTAGTAGTAATATGAGACTGACTACTATCCGTAGATCAATTTCCAGAGGCGACTGTTTAATTGTGAAACTAACGCTAGTTCAGAAAAAAAAATGTCAGAGAAATGTAGGCCACTCATAGATAATTGTCAATACTGGTATAATGAACCTTAACATTGAACTTACGCACATCAAACGTCCTTGGCTAAATATGAATATTCATGAGTGGTCAAGGGCATCCCTCATTCACTATTTAGCATCATCATCATAAGGCGGCAGGTCATGTGCTGAAAGTCAAAGACCCTGGCCTTTTCTCAGAGCCCCTTGCCTCATGTAGTTTCATGCACGCATGCCAGTGTCCACTTTCGTGTCGGATGACTTAATCTACGCCTTCCAGGAACCATAACCGCTATTACTGTTCTTCTTTAGCCACCGCGAGTTCTCTATGACCTTGGTATTTACCTTATAGTGACAAGATGCTGTGTTCTGATACAGTTCAATTCCACCTTCATGTTTCTTAGAATGTCAGTACTTTATTTCTCAACCCTTGGACTTTAAACAACAGTTTTTCGTGTGAATGTTATGCCAAGAGGAGAGACAATCAATACGCAAGCTTACATTACGACATCGAAAAAACTCAATCAATGTTTTCGTATAGGTCGGCCGCCGCACAAGACTCCAACAGACCCTCTTCTCCTTCACGACAATGCGCCCTCACACAAGCCTGACAACACGGGTAGCAATTACAAAATTGGGTTGGACTGTACTGCCCCATCCATCCTATAGTCCCGATTTGGCACCCTCTGATTTTCATCTGCTTGGTTCACTTAAAGAAGGAGTGATTCGTGCAGCGAAGAAATGGCTACATGATCAACACAAACTCTGGTAAGGGATTAGCATAGATGCACTTGTTTCTCGCTGGCATAAAGTCATACAAGTTTGTGGGGACTGCATTCAATAATACCCATATTTACAAGACATATCCATGCATATTGTGTATAAATTTCATGTTCTTTGAATAAAGAGCTTCTGAGAAAAAAGATGTTGTGCATTACTTTCTGAACATTCCTTCGTAATTGCATCAGTGAATGTTTCTTTTTTGTGTGCTAACGTAGGTTTTAGCATCAACGCTTATTGTGTGATTAGTGATTGTATTCTAGTAAAGCTTACCGACTCTACTGTTCGTTTTTATGATTCACTCATTGTACTCCAACTATGGGAACATCACAAACAACACCACTCATTTTACTCCATCTCTAGGAACATCACAAAAACATCTCACATTGTACGAGTATTTCAACCCTAAAACATCACAATCACAAACATCACACGTTATACTTAGCCTATAAATCAATTAATTTTGTTTCTTAAATCGCATGTTTTTAATATAATGACGATGCAGGCTTAAGCAGACATTTTGAAAGTAGTAAATTGAACTTTGTGTCTAAAATTGTACGGTTCTTTTATTCAGGCACGGCCACCAAACATGAATTTAGAAACATTTAAGAAACCTCACTTAATCAGTCTATTCAAATACAAAATTGACGACTGGGTCAGTTGTTTCGTGTATCGTAACAGAGCCTGAAGATGAGAACAGGAAAATAATCTAAACGATTGTATATTTATGTTCTCGTTATGACTGTATAGGTTGGAGTCGTCTGTACACGTGCAATGGAAAGTTCACAGAGCTGTGGTCAACAATAAAACGCTCTTCTTGTACTCCTGAAGACCTAATTAAATGACACTTGTAAGTTCGCAGGTTGATTCTGATAAGTTAGTTAGTTGCATATTCTTTACAGGAGGTCGCAGTCGACCCCCGTAATCTTTTGACCGTTCATGATATCTTGCCAAGTTTACGTTCAGTATTTTTCCATTGCTTGTCGAACCACCGGCACTCATACCATTGTCTAGAAACCAAGGCATGACTGTCTGCTTCCAAATCGCCAGCAGCTGTGTTTCGAACGCGGTGTGGAGGACTGCGAACTGTGTTGGTAATTCTTTAGCCACAGCAGAGTCTAGCAACGGTACGGTACAAGCCAAGGCCAGGACATCAACTTGCCAGTTGGGCTGACATAACGGGTCAGGCGGTAGCGTCGACGTTAAACGTTCATCTGCTGACCTGGTTGTAATGGGTTCAATGCTCATCAAGACGGATTCAAATTTTGAAATTTCACCTGGGCTACCAAGTCGACTCAATCGAAACTGGTTATCAAAAATGTCTTCAGAAGTAAAGACGACCGGATTAATACTGAGCAAATTAGCTACCGAGTACGTTGGGTGTTTACAAATATGGGTCTAGCGTGATATGTGTAATGGGCCTGCATGGGTGTAAACAGGTCCTGCAATTACTATACTTCACTTACTGAAAAATCAATTTACTGGGTCAAGGACCCGGAGTAGTCATATCAGAATCTGCATCGCTGAACAACCCATGATGGAATATCTCCAGCCGATAGTGAATGAAATAGCTACATTTCTAAATATTAGCCATTGGTTCAGAACACTACATCAATCGCAGTATAGTAACAGTTTCATGATTCTCTCCCTCACATAGAAATATATTCTTTGTGTGGGTTCTTGAGTATTTGTATCCCACGCAATGGTGATTACATCGGGGAAAGATATGAATGTGTATTCAGATTTTCTCTAACTTCTAGCATATATTCAGCTACACGATGAGGGTCATATTGTCCCAAATTTACACGTGTACCAAACTCCACATAGAATGGCTCTATTATTTGAACCTTCAAGTCCGCTTAAGTAAAACTACGTTTCTGGCATTCCATTTCAGTGTTTCTATAAGCCATTTCTGGTCATCTGTATGACAATGTGATGAAATGTTCTGTTTTAAGATGATCTGAATAAGTAAGCTTCACACGACTAGTTTCAATTATGCAAAGTAACAGTCCCAGAAGTGAGCCTGTAAATGTATGGGTTTTCAGGGTCGATGATGTGTGTGTGTGTGTGTGTGTGTGTGTGTGTGTGTGTGTGTGTGTGTGTGTGTGTGTGTGTGTGTGTGTGTGTGTGTGTGTGTGTGTGTGTATATATATATATATATATATATATATATATATATATATATATATAGTTTTTTGCTGTGGTGATTTCTTGGCAAGTTTACGTTCAGTAATTTTAAGTTCAACATTTCCATTGCTTCCTGAGGGTGATGTATACCTAAACAATAAAAATCATTTAAATTTTAGTTTGGGGCTATTTCGTGGTTCATTGCGTTTTCTGTGTTTGTTTTATTTGGTACATTAATACACACGCATGATTTATAAACCGATATCCTCTTGTCTGGATGTCTGTTTCTTAATCTGTTAACTTATCATAACCTCTTACGTTTTCAAATGACAAGAAATTATCAAGAGAAAACGTGTAATTAGTACACGGTTTAATCGCCCAACATCAGATGTTTAGAATGGTAACCAATGAATGGGAAATTAAAATGCATTTGGTTGTAGTAATTTTCAAACTTAAGATGAGTTTATGTTAGAGGCAGGATAAGTTTGAATTACAAACAAATTAATGTAACCTATTCTTGAGAGATTGTGTTCTTTGAACATAATACTAGGAAGCTTCAAATAAAAACTTTAAATGAGTGATAGAAATTACAATAATCTTGCCATTGTCTTGCAACCTGTCAATATTGTTGTTAGGATGTCTAGAATGTTAAGCACGTGACATCACGGTGCAGACGAATACGGTGATGTTATAAGTACAGTTTAAAGATGGCCGCCCCACTTTTGACAAGCACCAAAGAGGAGCAGCATTATGTTATCCGATTTTTAAAAAAAAATCAGTGCAGGAGTGAAACTTATAGAAGCTCATTGGCTGTTATTCTAGCAAGCGTATACGTGGAGTGGGAAGTTTCAAAACGGCGTGACTTCTGTGACAGACTGGGTTAGGCACACGGAGTAGTGACCACAGAGTCAATTTTTCTACAGGAATCCAAGCACTTCATCGGCGCTGGAGGACTTGCATTGAACGCCGTGGTGACAGCATTGAAATATAATATATTTGTTCTTTACTTTTTCAGAATGTATTCACCAAATAAAAATAAAATTTCAGGTTTTCATTTGAAGCCCCCCCCCCTCTCGTAGTTGTTTAGATCATAGTTTACTTCTGCCTCTCTTCTACCCAACGGAGCAACAACCCTCAACCAAGTCATAACAAACTGTTTGTATACTGGTTCATGATTGGTTGAATTTAGCAGCTACAGTTGTCTGCAGGACCAGCAGCCATTCCCACGCCCGCCATTTCTACTTGGTCGCTGCTTACAACACGTTATCGTTGGTTCCAGTGCTTCGATTATGGTCCTATGTAACACATGTCGGACTGTGTTGTAAAAATACACAGACAGGATATTCATAGCCATTAGGCTGGGGTTGATGGTAGTGAACGAATTGACAAACTACTGGCACATTTACTGTAAACGGAAGAAGGCTAGCCAAGGGTTGAGCAGAATCGTTCCGTGCCAAGTAAGAATCTGTTCTGAGTGGAGATTAATGGATGTGGATCCTCGAGTTGTCAGAATACGGGAGGAGACGTAGGGATCAACTCAGTCTGGAAAGAAGTACAGAGAAATGTAAATAAACAACCAATACTGAATTGATGCAGGGTGTATTTTTAATGACTGTGCAGTGTTTTAAAATATTGCCGGTCCAAGTTGTGTTTTTACCTATTATGTTGCATGAACGTTACAGAACTTTGCACAGTCATTAAAAATACGCCTCATACAATTAGCTGTTCTGTAGTTGAGGTGAAAATCGGAGCACCCTGGATCGCAGTTAGAGTTATCTACGGATAACGAAGAGCACACTGTAATAATTTAAACTTAATACAAGTATACTAATAAAAGAACAAGTACATCAACAGGCTGTCTAAGAACTAAAGATGGCAAAATCATAATAGAAAAAGATCAGATTCTACATGTATGGACAGATTATGTGAAAGACCTGTATAATGATAACAGAGAGGAACAGTATGCTATTAGATTTAATAATGAAGGACCAGCAATTTTAAAGATGGAGGTTCAAAATGTTCTTAAGCATATGAAAGCTGGCAAGGCCCCCGGTGCAGATAACATCACAACAGAAATGATTAAAGCTTTAGAAGAATTTGGACTAGAGCAAGTCACTAGACTGCTGAACACATTATATGATACTGGAGATATACCTTCTGAATTATGTAATTCTGTATTTATTGCAATCCCAAAGAAATCAGGAACCTTAGAATGTGATCAACATAGAACAATTAGTATAATGAGTCACATCACAAAGATTTTGTTACGAATTATCATGCAAAGAGTGAGGAAGAAAATACAACCTGAAATAGGGGAAGAACAATGTGGTTTTGTAGAAGGAAAGGGTACAGTAAATGCTGTGTATATGCTGCGAACAGTTATTGAACGTGCTTTAGAAGTAAACAAGGATATACATCTTTGCTTTATTGACTACACAAAGGCTTTTGATAGAGTAAGACATGTCAACATTGTGGATATGCTGGCAGATCTACAAATTGATGGGAAAGACATTAGACTTATAAAAAACATATATTGGAAACAACAAGCTGCCATAAGAATTGATAATGAAGTAGGACAATACCAACCTATTAAGAGAGGTGTTAGGCAGGGATGTGTAATGTCTCCAGATCTTTTTTCCTTATACAGTGAAAATATTTTCAGAAATGTAGAAGACCTAAATGGAATCAGCATTGGAGGACGAAACATAAATAACATTAGATATGCAGATGATACAGTATTGATTGCAGACAATGCACAGGATCTGCAACAATTAGTAGACGCTGTGGTTGTACACAGTGAGCAGCTGGGGTTGGAATTAAATTGTAGGAAGACACAGGTTATGGTCGTCACTAGGAAGAACGAAGTACCACAATGTAATATACAAGTAAATGGGAATATTCTTCAGCAAGTGAATCGGTTCAATTATCTCGGAACAGTCATAACATCTGATGGCAGATGCCTTGAAGAGATTAGAACAAGAATCGCCATTGCGAAGGTAGCCTTTAGCAAGATGAAAAACATTCTGACCAATAAAATGATGTCAATTGAAACGAGAAAAAGAGTGTTGAGGGGATACATAGAGCCTGTTCTTTTGTATGGATGTGAAACTTGGACAATGTGCAGTCAAGCTGAAAAACATCTGATGGCTGCAGAAATGTGGTTTCTGCGGAAAATGCAAAGAATACCATGGACAGATAGAAAAACCAATGACCAAGTACTACAAGAGACAAATGAAAATCGTAGATTGATTAGAGAAATTAGACGTAGACAGTCAAAATTTTTTGGACATGTTATGAGAAGAAATGGACTGGAGAACTTGGTGACAGCTGGCAAGATCGAGGGGAACAGACCAAGAGGAAGACCGAGAGGAAAATACCTGGATGGCTTGGCCACATGGCATGGACGAGACAGGAACACTGAGCTGATCCACGACTCTGGTGATCGAGTGAAATGGCGAATCATGACCGCCCACGCTTTCCGGCATGGCACATGATTGATTGATTGAATACAAGTATCCGAAATTCAAATCCGCATTCAAATCCCGAAATAACCAAATAAATCAGTTTGATTATTGCTCATTGGATTTAGGAGGCCTGGTGTTCCTTGCCAGTGAGAAATCCTGATCGTTTCGGGTCCACATCGATTGACGGACGTCAGTCGCCGCGATTGGGTAATCTTGAGCATAGCCTACGATGGGTCATCATCATCATCATCATCATCTTCCACTTCTGCCGTCAAGCGTCGTGGGGAGGAATAATTTGCGTTCCAGCGCCCGGTGGACGGCACTAGATAGTGTCATTCCGTGAGGTTGTACAATGTCTCTGATGTCGTCAATCCATTTTCTTCTTGGACGTCCTCGTGGTCTCGTCGCAGATGATCTTTGATGTAAGGCCAGTGATGGTAGTTGTTGATGTTGCATTCTAATGACATGGCCAAACCACTTGATCTTCTGTCTGTCAATAAATGTGGCACAAGGTGTTGATCCCACAGTCTGTCTGATAGTAGCATTTCTTACTCGGTCTCGGATTGTTAAGTTGGCAGCTCTCCTCAGGCATCTCATTTCGCAGGTGTTGATTTTGCGAAGGTGTAATTTGGATAAAGTCCAGGTTTGAGATTGGTAGCATAGGGTTGGTGTGAATATGCTGTTTATTATCTGTCGTTTTGCGGACATGGGTATGTTTGGATGTTTCAGTAAGGGTGATAGTTGATATGTAAGTGCACTAGCTTTTTGACATCTGATGTCAATTTCTCTGTCCAATCTGCCATCTTCTGTGATCATACTTCCAAGGTATTTGAATTCTTTAACTTGTTTCAGAGGTGTGTTATTTATCTGTATATTTAGTGGGCCTGGCGATCTGCCAACTTGCATTACTTCGGTTTTGGCTGTGTTTATACTCATATTGTATCTGCTGCAGGTTGAACTCAGATTAGTAATATGATTTTGTAGTCTGCCCTCATCGCTGTAAAACAGGCACTGATCATCTGCAAATAGAAGTTCATGTATTCCCTGTGGGAATGGGTGACGTTGTAATATTCTGTTATGATAATTTGGCTGTGTGTCCAACGTGTGCCGCGTGGTTACACACCCGCTTCACACGCCAGTGATCCGGGGCTTGTTTCCGGATCCGGTCAGGGATATGCACTAATGACGAGCTCAAATTAGGGCGAAACTAGAGTATAGTGCTTCCATATTGACGTGGATAGGCCTTAGGTTCATACCAGAATACGATCAGCGTTGCCAGTGGTGGGTTGTGCTCAATATTTAATACAAGTATGCTTATTCACATAACTCAATGATTTGTACAGAGACCTAGCGATCAATCGTCATGTAGCGCCGTCTGATTTCGGTGTCGTGTCTGAAGCAGACACTGACGAACAAGACTCTTGAAATCTCTGTTGTCTGCTATTGACACACTGGATGTTATTTTCTGCAGGATATCTATCAATAACACATGAAATAAGTGCATCACGTTTCGAGCATTTCATGGCCACTTTCTTCTTCAGTGTTTGTGTGGAATCCACAGAAGACTTCCCGGAATGTTGCTTTGAACTTTGAACTCATGGTTATGTAGATGAAGAAGTTGGAACCAGCATTAATGCTTTCTAAAAGAAGCATGAAAGATGAGATGGCAATAGAAACAGTTCCCCTACTTTTATCTATCCTCATCTCAGGATCGATTAGCGGCATGATGCCTAAGACTGTGTTTGGAGCGTAGCAAAAGATAAAGACGAGTGAAATAATGGTGACCAGTTTGGCAACTTTGGCTTCGCGGGTTGAAACCAGAGCTGTCTTGTTTGGTGACATCATTCGCTGCCGCATCTTTGCATTTTTCTGAAGTGCTCGCACGAGTATGCTTGTACACACGACGATGAATATCAAGAATAGGGTTGGGAATATGTTGTTGACCGCATAAGTCACACCTTCGATCTCTCTATTGGCGATTTTTACATACCCCAGCACCGACTTGTTTCTGGTTCTATCAAATATCATTGTCATTTTCGTTGTGTAAAATATAGGAGCGACCGAGGCCGCCATGATTACATAGAGGACATAGATGTAGGCTACCGTTCTACTAGGGGTCACAACTGTCTTCACCTTTAAAGGGGAGGCAATGCACAGACATCGTTCAAAGGTTATCCAGGCCGTGGTGCCAGTGGTTACTCGAGTAAACAGAACGTGCAGCCAGAACATAAAGTACAGGAGATGTTGGGGGCTGTAGGACAAATCCAGCCTCCTGAAAGATGGGGTCCAAAATAAGTTTAGGACAAAAAGAAACAGCAACGACCCCATGTCTGATATAGCCAGGGCAAGAAGGCTTATGTTGACCGAATCTCGCAGGCCTTGCTTGAAGAATAGGATCATGTTCAGAACATTAAGTAGTAAACCCAAAACAGCGACACATTGTCCAGGTCCCCAGAAGTTGATGAACAAAAAGTAGGATAACAGCTCATTACTTAGAAAAGCACGTTGTGGAATGCTTGCTATGGTAATTGTAATATTTATGAAATTATCCAATGGATTCTTTATCACTGTCATTGTTTGTTCTGGGGTTCTGTTGTATAAGATGTGACTCTTGTCCATGATGGTAAAAGTACGTTACGATTTGATCTGGATGGTCTGGGTAGATATTACTATAGCACCTGAAAGCACGATTTCACTGTAGAATAAATATGGCAGCTTGTATGTTTCGCAACAATGAAGCAAATCAATACTAGTGTTATTGGGGGTTCACAAGAATTAAATGGATGGGTGCACTGTTAAAAATTTCTCACAGATAGGAAACTGATTGATCGACTATTACAGATGTCTCACAGATAGGAAACGGATAGATGTCTATTACGTATATCTTACAACAATTAAACTGATGGATGCAAGTACTTCAGATGTCCCAAGAGAAAGAAACGGATCGACACAACAAATACTCATGTACCACACGATAGAAACGGATCAATACAACAATTACAGATGTACCAATAGAAGGAAATGGATTGACACAACAAATCCTGATGTACCACAAGAAAAATACGGATCGATAAAACAAACACAGATGTACTATAAGAAAGAAATGGATAGATGCAATAAATACAGTTGTACCATAAGGAAGAAATGGATAGATGCAACAAATACAGATGTACCATAAGAAAGAAACGGATCATTGCAACTGCAACATATATTTAACAAGAAAGAAAAGTATTAGTATATTAGCCATAAATCTTCCACGGAAATCACACACACACCGATACTACTCTTATTGAAAGTGCACTCTCATTAAGTAGGCCTACTATAATCCTCTACTCAAGCCTAGGAATTAAACAGACCACTGAAACCCCTACAGATGGTGCATGGGCATTACGCAGACCGTTGCCACTAGTCATACACCACTGAAATGACACGGTTTGTAGCTGTCACTTTTGCCGTTTTCCGTGAATGAAACGAACCAGAGCTCCGACAACTGATTGCTATCTTAGTGGTGATATTATTATATCATTTATGCTCCACTGAACAATTGTCCATATGTCAGATACGGGTCTTTTTACATTAGAAATACAACAGTTATTCTGTTTCACGTACATACGAGGCGCGTGTTACACACGTCGAGTCCATAACAAGGCAGCCCTCTCTTCACAACAGATAAGTAGCCTTTATACGTGTATAGTTTTATGTAGATGTTTTTCTAAACAGTATTTAAAAAAACGCAGCTGTCGTTTGAAAATATGTTGGATGACAGCCGCAAGCCCAGTGCAGCAGCTAAACAAGATGCGGAAAACAGAGTTGAGAGCCATAAAGGACACAATTTACACCACTGCTATGGAAAACCTGGGTCCAACCCCCCGGAAGCATAAAGATTGGTTTGATGAAAATTCCGAAGACATCAACCGATTGCTGGCCGAGAAACTCCTTCTCCACAAGGCATATTTGAATGACCCAAAACAATCCTTCAATAACATCCGGAGTGTAGTGCATCAGAAACTTCGGCACATGCGAGACTCCTGGCTGAGCAACAAAGTTGATCATATTCAAGGCATGTCTGACAGACATGAAATGAAAAACTTCTACGATTCACTGAATACGGTCTATAGTCTGACATCCCCAGGCATTATTCCCCTCCTTAGTGCAGATGGGGGAACATCGGTCGCCGATAAGAAAGAAATCCTTCAACGCTGGGCAGAACATTTAAGCACCATCTTAAATGCAACTTCATCCATCAATGATGATTCCATCAAATGCCTTTCTCACGTCCCCACTAATGATAGTCTTACTAACCTGCCAACCATAGTGGAAGTAAACAAAGCCATCCAGCAACTTTCCAGCTACAAGGCGCCTGGTCCTGACTCTATTCCGACAGAGATATATGAAGAAGGTGGACCGGTTCTAATAGACCAGCTTCACCAAGTCTGTATAAACATATGGGTCAACGAGACCATGCCACAAAATGTCAAGGACGCGTCAATAACCCACCTTTACAAACGTAAAGGAAATCGCCGAATTCTGTGACAACCACCGAGGCATCTCCTTGCTCTAAATTGCAGGAAAGATACTCGCCAGAATTCTTCTCAATCACCTAACAGTCCATCTCGACCAAGGTTTTCTTCCTGAGAGTCAGTTTGGCTTCAGAAAAGAATGAGGAACCGTGGACACGATTTTCGCTGTAAGGCAGTTGCAAGAGAAATGTCAGGAACAGAACTCCGAAATTTTCTCCACTTTCATTGATCTTACCAAAGTTTTTGATACAGTCAGCAGAGGACTGTGGAAGACTATGACGAAATACGGCTGTCCACGAAAGTTTGTCCAAATAGTGCGGTTATTTTATGATGCATGATGGTATGCAGGCAAAAGTACAGGAAAATGGCGAACCTTCTGAGCCCTTTCCTGTCACCAATGGAGTGAAGCATGGCTGTGTCCTGGCACCAACACTGTTCAGCTATGCTGACGAATGCCTTCGAAAACAACGACATTTGAATAGACATCAACTACCGCATGGATGGAAAGTTGTTCAATCTCAGAAGGCTGAAAGCTAAAGCCAAAACCACCAGCGACACCGTCAGAGAGCTCCTATTTGCTGATGATTGCGCTCTAAATTCCAACTCTGAGACAGACACGCAACACAATGTTTCAGCTTTCTAACATGCCTGTGCCAACTTTGGGCTCAATATCAACTTGGAGAAGACTAGTTATGTATCATTCAGCTCCAGGGAATAATCACACCGAGCCGAATATCACAGTGAATGATCTTGGACTAAGTGTTGTGGAAAAATTCACCTATCTTGGCAGCACTGTGTCACAAGCTGCCACAATTGATGACGAAGTGAATGCAAGAATCTCTAAGGCCAGCCTCAGCAGACTGTACAAGAATGTGTGGGACAGAAATGGAAAGCTGAAAGTCTACAAAGCAGTCGTATTATCCACACTGCAATATGTTTGTGAAACCTGGACTGTTTATCAGCGACATGCTAGGAAATTAAACCACTTCCACACAGTCTGATTTAGGAAGCTATTGAAGATTAAATGGCAAAACAAGATCCCAGACAATAACGTCTTCGAAAGAGCGTCCATGCCCAGTATCCACACTCTACTAATGAAGAATCGGATTCACTTGGCTGGTCACTCGTCTCGCATGCCAGATTACCGGCTCCCTAAACGAATTTTTTTTTTTTTTTTTTTTTACGGCGATCTGCGTTGTGTTAAACGCTCTCAAGGCGGTCAGGGGAAACGCTTTAAAGACACTCTGAAGATCTCATAAAAATCTTTTGGAATTCATCATAAAACTTGAGAGACTGCTGCCAAAGACCGAAATTCGTGGCGTACATCATTGCGCAAGGGTGCAGTCACTTGTGAAGTAAACAGGACTACAATAGCCCTTGGTCTCTTCCCTTCGATCTTGCCAGTTGTCACCAAGTTCTCCAATTCATCTCTTCTCATAACATGAAATGAATGGTCATCATTATTCTTGATGGACAAAAAACACTTCTCGCCTTTGACTTGGTGATATAAATTAAAATTACAAGTACCTCAGAAGTCGGAGACGGGTTTGCCTGATGGCAGGGGACATTGGTAACGGGAAAGCTAGTCCTCACACAGAAACCAGTCGAGTGCAGTCACTACTAGCAGCAACTACTTTGTATTAGCACGTGTGCACTACCCATGAGTAGCCAGCGAATGAATAGCCAAACAAAACACAAATTACTCGTTTCCCCCTCTTTAACAAGAAGTTCGAAACGCTGGCTGTTCTTTAATATTGATCCAATAAATACCCTTGGTGAAAGTCACACTTTATTAAAGACATAAATATTGATCAAATAACTACTAGTGGTGCAAATCACACTTTATTAAATAGATAAATATCGTCCAACAAACGTCAAGGTGTTCCCACATTTATGCAGTCGGAAGGAACAGTAATCACGCACACAAAATGGGATGTTCCCAGCATCGAATCTAGCGTTTACTTGCCATTTATTATTAGAATAATATACAATCAGAAAGGATCGCCAGGTGTGTCATTACGTTAGGAGGTAGCAATAATTTCAAACATCGGTCGTATGATGTCTGTGTGCAGCAGTGCATACAAATTAATCTGTTGATGGAAAATGTGCAGAAATCTGGCGTGGTATTTTACTAATCATATAGTAAAGTTGTATTGCGTGATTCTGTAAGGACAGTTATTTGAAATCCTACATTACAGAGAATGTATTACTTGGCTTTATTTAAAGATTTACATTATTCTCTTTGTTTCTAGTCTAGAGTAAAATCTATCTGTGCAAATCATTATTATGAAGCACTGTCTTCGTGGTAGTGCCTTTGGTAATTGCTTGTCGTTCAAAACTGTAGGGCCATATTAATGCTGGCATCGGTAGAAATTTATTTCAGCAGCTTTTATTTTAGGATGTCGAATAAAGCAATATTTATGTGGGTTCATTTATATTCGGGAGAGGCACTGGCTATTTCACTGGCTTACTGGCCAGATAGTCTTCTGTTCGAATTCCATTTGAGACTGGAATATTTTTTTTTTTCAATACAACTTTGCTATATGATTATTTAAATATAACGCCAGGTGTCTGTACATTTTCCAACAGCTGGTTTTTGAGACGAATGTTGCGAATTCCTTGGATTGCCAGAGTAACTAACAACGATTGCCTGATAGAGGCTAATGAATCTAGAACATTATATGCAGCAATAAGAAAGAGACAAACAGCTTTCTTTGGTCATGTGATGAGAAGAGAGGCATTGGAGAACATCGTGACAACTGGGAAGATCGAGAGGAAGAGAGGCAGAGGCAGACCAAGAGAAATGATGCTGGGCGGTGGCTTGAATGAATATCATCAGCAGAGATGATCCAGAACACAAAAGACCGAGATCTGTGGAGAACTATGAACTCCTACGCCAGCTGGCAGGACACTTGATGATGATGATGATGATGATGATGATGATGATGATGATGATGATGATGATGACGATGATGATATTTATTTTTTTTCCATTAATCTATCTCCAAGTTCGACCCAGTCTAAAATTGGTACCATGAACTTTTCTGAGAAATAAAGGTGGTGGTCGCGATATTGGCCACATCACCATCCAGTCAAGTGACGGTTGTTTAAAGAGAAAATATACAATAGCACCTTATACCTAACACTCCCGGTGTGAAGGGGGATCCCGTAGTTTACTTATTGTAATATTTACATATACCACATGACAGCCTTATGGTCAGCTGACCCCACAAAGTTGTTAGGTTGTGTACGTGAGTTCTCTTCAACCACGCCATGCGCTGCTACATACGTTGACTATATTGTGACTTTTTTTTCTGGAAACGATCAACCAGTTCATAAAAGTTCCACTGAATTTGTTGCAGAGCATGGATAACTGTATAGAGTTATTTAAAATGAACATCTACAAGAATGGACACTCGGGAGCATGAACATCCACAAGTATGAACATCCACAATTACGAACACTCAGGAGCATGGAGGCTCATGAGTATGAAGACTCGGGAACATGAAGACTCAGGAGTATGAAGACTCGGGAACATGAAGACTCAGGAGTATGAAGACTCAGGAGTATGAAGACCCAGGAGTATGAAGACTCAGGAGTATGAAGACTCAGGAGTATGAAGACTCAGGAACATGAAGACCCAGGTGTATGAAGACCCAGGAGTATGAAGACCCAGGAGTATGAAGACCCAGGAGTATGAAGACCCAGGAGTATGAAGACCCAGGAGTATGAAGACCCAGGAATATGAAGACCCAGGAGTATGAAGACCCAGGAGTATGAAGACCCAGGAGTATGAAGACCCAGGAGTATGAAGACCCAGGAGTATGAAGACTCAGGAACATGAAGACCCAGGTGTATGAAGACCCAGGAGTATGAAGACCCAGGAGTATGAAGACCCAGGAGATTGAAGACCCAGGAGTATGAAGACCCAGGAGTATGAAGACCCAGGAATATGAAGACCCAGGAGTATGAAGACCCAGGAGTATGAAGACCCAGGAGTATGAAAACTCTGGAGCATGAAGACTCAGGAATATGAAGACTCAGGAGTATGAAGACTCAGGAACATGAAGACCCAGGAGTATGAAGACCCAGGAGTATGAAGACTCAGGAACATGAAGACTCAGGAGTATGAAGACTCAGGAACATGAAGACCCAGGAGTATGAAGACCCAGGAGTATGAAGACCCTGGAGTATGAAGACCCAGGAGTATGAAGACCCTGGAGTATGAAGACCCAGGAGTATGAAGACCCAGGAGTATGAAGACCCAGGAGTATGAAGACCCAGGAGTATGAAGACCCAGGAGTATGAAGACCCAGGAGTATGAAGACCCAGGAGTATGAAGACCCAGGTGAATGAAGACTCTGGAGTATGAAGACTCAGGAGTATGAAGACCCAGGAGTATGAAGACTCAGGAGTATGAAGACCCAGGAGTATGAAGACCCAGGAGTATGAAGACCCAGGAGTATGAAGACCCAGGAGTATGAAGACCCAAGAGTATGAAGACCCAGGAGTATGAAGACCCAGGAGTATGAAGACTCAGGAGTAAGAAGACTCAGGAGTATGAAGACCCAGGAGTATGAAGACCCAGGAGTATGAAGACCCAGGAGTATGAAGACCCAGGAGTATGAAGACCCAGGAGTATGAAGACCCAGGAGTATGAAGACTCAGGAGTATGAAGACCCAGGAGTATGAAGACCCTGGAGTATGAAGACCCAGGAGTATGAAGACCCAAGAGTATGAAGACCCAGGAGTATGAAGACCCAGGAGTATGAAGACCCAGGAGTATGAAGACCCAGGAGTATGAAGACTCAGGAGTATGAAGACCCAGGAGTATGAAGACCCAGGAGTATGAAGACCCAGGAGTATGAAGACCCAGGAGTATGAAGACCCAGGAGTATGAAGACTCTGGAGTAAGAAGACCCAGGCGTATGAAGACCCAGGAGTATGAAGACCCAGGAGTATGAAGACTCTGGAGTATGAAGACCCAGGAGTATGAAGACCCAGGAGTATGAAGACCCAGGAGTATGAAGACCCAAGAGTATGAAGACCCAGGAGTATGAAGACCCAGGAGTATGAAGACCCAGGAGTATGAAGACTCAGGAGTATGAAGACCCAGGAGTATGAAGACTCTGGAGTATGAAGACCCAGGAGTATGAAGACGCTGGAGTATGAAGACCCAGGAGTATGAAGACCCAGGAGTATGAAGACCCAGGAGTATGAAGACCCAGGAGTATGAAGACCCAGGAGTATGAAGACTCAGGAGTATGAAGACCCAGGAGTATGAAGACCCAGGCGTATGAAGACCCAGGAGTATGAAGACCCAGGAGTATGAAGACCCAGGAGTATGAAGACTCAGGAGTATGAAGACTCAGGAGTATGAAGACCCAGGAGTATGAAGACCCAGGAGTATGAAGACCCAGGAGTATGAAGACTCAGGAGTATGAAGACCCAGGAGTATGAAGACCCAGGAGTATGAAGACCCAGGAGTATGAAGACTCAGGAGTATGAAGACCCAGGAGTATGAAGACCCAGGAGTATGAAGACCCAGGAGTATGAAGACTCAGGAGTATGAAGACCCAGGAGTATGAAGACTCAGGAGTATGAAGACCCAGGAGTATGAAGACCCAGGAGTATGAAGACTCAGGAGTATGAAGACCCAGGAGTATGAAGACCCAGGAGTATGAAGACTCAGGAGTATGAAGACTCAGGAGTATGAAGACCCAGGAGTATGAAGACCCAGGTGTATGAAGACCCAGGAGTATGAAGACCCAGGAGTATGAAGACCCAGGAGTATGAAGACCCAGGAGTATGAAGACTCAGGAGTATGAAGACTCAGGAGTATGAAGACCCAGGAGTATGAAGACCCAGGAGTATGAAGACCCAGGAGTATGAAGACCCAGGAGTATGAAGACCCGGGAGTATGAAGACCCAGGAGTATGAAGACCCAGGAGTATGAAGACCCAGGAGTATGAAGACTCAGGAGTATGAAGACCCAGGAGTATGAAGACTCTGGAGTATGAAGACCCAGGAGTATGAAGACCCAGGAGTATGAAGACTCTGGAGTATGAAGACCCAGGAGTATGAAGACCCAGGAGTATGAAGACCCAGGAGTATGAAGACCCAGGAGTATGAAGACTCTGGAGTATGAAGACCCAGGAGTATGAAGACCCAGGTGTATGAAGACTCTGGAGTATGAAGACCCAGGAGTATGAAGACCCAGGAGTATGAAGACCCAGGAGTATGAAGACCCAGGAGTATGAAGACTCTGGAGTATGAAGACCCAGGAGTATGAAGACCCAGGAGTATGAAGACTCTGGAGTATGAAGACCCAGGAGTATGAAGACTCTGGAGTATGAAGACCCAGGAGTATGAAGACCCAGGAGTATGAAGACCCAGGAGTATGTAGACCCAGGATTATGAAGACCCAGGAGTATGAAGACCCAGGAGTATGAAGACCCAGGAGTATGAAGACCCAGGAGTATGAAGACTCTGGAACATGAAGACTCAGGAGTATGAAGACTCTGGAACATGACGACTCTGGAACATGAAGACCCAGGAGTATGAAGACTCTGGAACATGAAGACCCAGGAGTATGAAGACTCTGGAGTATGAAGACTCAGGAGTATGAAGACCCAGGAGTATGAAGACTCTGGAGTATGAAGACTCAGGAGTATGAAGACCCAGGAGTATGAAGACTCTGGAGTATGAAGACTCAGGAGTATGAAGACTCAGGAGTATGAAGACTCTGGAGTATGAAGACTCAGGAGTATGAAGATCCAGGAGTATGAAGACCCAGGAGTATGAAGACCCAGGAGTATGAAGACTTAGGAGTATGAAGACTCTGGAGTATGAAGAATCTGGAACATGAAGACTCTGGAACATGAAGACCCAGGAGTATGAAGACTCAGGAACATGACGACTCTGGAACATGAAGACCCAGGAGTATGAAGACTCTGGAACATGAAGACCCAGGAGTATGAAGACTCTGGAGTATGAAGACTCTGGAGTATGAAGACCCAGGAGTATGAAGACTCTGGAACATGAAGACCCAGGAGTATGAAGACCCAGGAGTATGAAGACCCAGGAGTATGAAGACCCAGGAGTATGAAGACTCTGGAACATGAAGACCCAGGAGTATGAAGACTCTGGAACATGAAGACCCAGGAGTATGAAGACCCAGGAGTATGAAGACTCTGGAGTATGAAGACTCAGGAGTATGAAGACCCAGGAATATGAAGACCCAGGAGTATGAAGACCCAGGAGTATGAAGACCCAGGAGTATGAAGACCCAGGAGTATGAAGACTCAGGAGTATGAAGACTCAGGAGTATGAAGACCCAGGAGTATGAAGACCCAGGAGTATGAAGACTCTGGAACATGAAGACCCAGGAGTATGAAGACTCAGGAGTATGAAGACCCAGGAGTATGAAGACCCAGGAGTATGAAGACCCAAATGTATGAAGACCCAGGAGAATGAAGACCCAGGAGTATGAAGACTCATGAGTATGAAGACACAGGAGTATGAAGACCCAGGAGTATGAAGACTCAGGAGTATGAAGACCCAGGAGTATGAAGACCCAGGAGTATGAAGACCCAGGAGTATGAAGACCCAGGAGTATGAAGACCCAGGAGTATGAAGACTCTGGAGTATGAAGACCCAGGAGTATGAAGACCCAGGAGTATGAAGACCCAGGAGTATGAAGACTCTGGAGTATGAAGACCCAGGAGTATGAACACCCAGGAGTATGAAGACTCTGGAACATGAAGACTCAGGAGTATGAAGACTCTGGAACATGACGACTCTGGAACATGAAGACCCAGGAGTATGAAGACTCTGGAACATGAAGACCCAGGAGTATGAAGACTCTGGAGTATGAAGACTCAGGAGTATGAAGACCCAGGAGTATGAAGACTCTGGAGTATGAAGACTCAGGAGTATGAAGACCCAGGAGTATGAAGACTCTGGAGTATGAAGACTCAGGAGTATGAAGACTCAGGAGTATGAAGACTCTGGAGTATGAAGACTCAGGAGTATGAAGACCCAGGAGTATGAAGACCCAGGAGTATGAAGACCCAGGAGTATGAAGACTTAGGAGTATGAAGACTCTGGAGTATGAAGAATCTGGAACATGAAGACTCTGGAACATGAAGACCCAGGAGTATGAAGACTCTGGAACATGAAGACCCAGGAGTATGAAGACTCTGGAGTATGAAGACTCTGGAGTATGAAGACCCAGGAGTATGAAGACTCTGGAACATGAAGACCCAGGAGTATGAAGACCCAGGAGTATGAAGACCCAGGAGTATGAAGACCCAGGAGTATGAAGACTCTGGAACATGAAGACCCAGGAGTATGAAGACTCTGGAACATGAAGACCCAGGAGTATGAAGACCCAGGAGTATGAAGACTCTGGAGTATGAAGACTCAGGAGTATGAAGACCCAGGAGTATGAAGACCCAGGAGTATGAAGACCCAGGAGTATGAAGACCCAGGAGTATGAAGACCCAGGAGTATGAAGACTCAGGAGTATGAAGACTCAGGAGTATGAAGACTCAGGAGTATGAAGACCCAGGAGTATGAAGACCCAGGAGTATGAAGACCCAGGAGTATGAAGACTCTGGAACATGAAGACCCAGGAGTATGAAGACTCAGGAGTATGAAGACCCAGGAGTATGAAGACCCAGGAGTATGAAGACCCAAAAGTATGAAGACCCAGTAGTATGAAGACCCAGGAGTATGAAGACTCATGAGTATGAAGACCCAGGAGTATGAAGACCCAGGAGTATGAAGACTCAGGAGTATGAAGACCCAGGAGTATGAAGACCCAGGAGTATGAAGACCCAGGAGTATTAAGACCCAGGAGTATGAAGACCCAGGAGTATGAAGACTCTGGAGTATGAAGACCCAGGAGTATGAAGACCCAGGAGTATGAAGACCCAGGAGTATGAAGACTCTGGAGTATGAAGACCCAGGAGTATGAAGACCCAGGAGTATGAAGACTCAGGAGTATGAAGACCCAGGAGTATGAAGACCAAGGAGTATGAAGACTCTGGAGTATGAAGACTCTGGAACATGAAGACTCTGGAGTATGAAGACCCAGGAGTATGAAGACTCTGGAGTATGAAGACCCAGGAGTATGAAGACTCTGGAACATGAAGACCCAGGAGTATGAAGACCCAGGAGTATGAAGACCCAGGAGTATGAAGACTCAGGAGTATGAAGACCCAGGAGTATGAAGACCCAGGAGTATGAAGACTCTGGAGTATGAAGACTCTGGAACATGAAGACTCAGGTGTATGAAGACCCAGGAGTATGAAGACCCAGGAGTATGAAGACTCTGGAGTATGAAGACTCTGGAACATGAAGACCCAGGAGTATGAAGACCCAGGAGTATGAAGACTCAGGAGTATGAAGACCCAGGAGTATGAAGACCCAGGAGTATGAAGACTCAGGAGTATGAAGACCCAGGAGTATGAAGACCCAGGAGTATGAAGACCCAGGAGTATGAAGACTCTGGAGTATGAAGACCCAGGAGTATGAAGACCCAGGAGTATGAAGACCCAGGAGTATGAAGACTCAGGAGTATGAAGACTCTGGAACATGAAGACCCAGGAGTATGAAGACCCAGGAGTATGAAGACCCAGGAGTATGAAGACCCAGGAGTATGAAGACCCAGGAGTATGAAGACCCAGGAGTATGAAGACTCAGGAGTATGAAGACCCAGGAGTATGAAGACCCAGGAGTATGAAGACTCAGGAGTATGAAGACCCAGGAGTATGAAGACCCAGGAGTATGAAGACCCAGGAGTATGAAGACTCTGGAGTATGAAGACCCAGGAGTATGAAGACCCAGGAGTATGAAGACCCAGGAGTATGAAGACCCAGGAGTATGAAGACCCAGGAGTATGAAGACCCAGGAACATGAAGACCCAGGAGTATGAAGACTCTGGAGTATGAAGACTCAGGAGTATGAAGACTCAGGAGTATGAAGACCCAGGAGTATGAAGACCCAGAGTATCCGCTGTCCTATGTCTGGCTAATTGGTGTGCAGAACGGTGGTTCCTAGCCATGCAGGCAGATACTCTCCGACTTCGGAAGAATCAGCGATCCTACTACGTTAGCCTGGACCCCGAAGGGACCTGTTGCTCACGTGTGGTATAATTTTTCACAAGCCGTAACGTTCTGTAAATATTTCTCTGTACAACAATTGAGCATTGACACCGCAACAGGGATAGTTTGTTCCGCTGCGGAAAATCCAACATTATACAATAACAGACCCAGTTCGGCGAGATACCAAAAACTGGAATCGGGAAAAGGTACATAAAAGAGACGAACGACCGGAACACGGCCTGTTTACACCAACCACGCACGGGACAGAAAAGAGCTGAGAAAGTTGATGGAGTGAGAGCACCCTCCCAAACAAATAGTAAAATATAACATAGTTTGATTACTAAGAGGAGGAAAATCTCAGCCAACAAAGACATCGAAATCAGATTCGAAAACCTGTCGCCAATGTGTTGTGAAGCCATTTCATTTGAAATGAAGGTAAAACAATAATGTTTTAAATTTAAGTTTAGTCTGTGAGTCTTTTCCCCAAGAAGAATTGGTAAGTCAAATTGGTGTAAACCATGTGGTTAGTTCTTAAGACTTTAATTTAGTAGAAACTAAATAATTTTATATTCAGTTACCATATTTTATGGATAAACTGTACATTAGGACAATCCAGTGAGTTTCCTTTTCTTCTAGTAAACAACTTATGTAATGTGTAAGCATTAGACTTAGTTGTACATCTTATTCTTAAGTAGTAAACTCAATCAGCAGTAATTTAGGAGTTGGTGAGTAACTAAAGATTTAAAAGCTACGTAATACTTAGTTCAGTAAAAAAAAAAAAAAAAAACAAACTAGTTTACATGTGCCAACACTGGTAAGACAAATTAGTGTAATGTGAATTAGTCAAGTAGATTGTTTTGACATGAGCACATGAACAAACAAGTAGTTTTTTTTTTAAAAAATCCTACGAACACCTGAGAGGTAAATAAATTCCTAGAGGTATCATAATTTGTGTGAAGGATAAAGCAACCATAGGGTGAGACAAATGTATATGTGTGCCACATAATAATGCTTAATCAACCGCCATGCAAGAATTGTTATGACACATGATAATGAATGTGCATATCACATAAATCTATGAGAGCATGTGGGGATCCATGTGTATTTTCATTATTGTTAAACATGAGGAAACAAGGAATTATGACTCTCATAATTAGGCCTACCGGTCTCCCTGGCCGAGGAGTTAGCAGCTTTCTTCGTAACCCCGATTACTCTCGAGGTTGACGTGAGCTCACGAGAATTGGAAGCGGTTTGAGTCGCGCCAGTGACTTATGAGAGTATGGAACCGGTCGCTCAGAAAGTCGTGGCATGCTGATGAGCGCAATCTAGCCTAGGAATCAACATACAGCTGAAAGATGCTGATGTTGACAGCAGTATCCTGAAATAGGATGGAAACTCGGGGAAAAATAATTAGGCCTAATGATCACATAAATCTATGTCATTGCTGAGAGCATGTCTGTGGAGATTAATATGTGATTTCATTATTTGTAAACAGATGTGGATGTATCATTTGTAAAAACACATTAATAGGCTTAATTATCATCTAGGAAATTTTATAATTTCTGATGAAGGATGAGATTCCATTGTAATGTCATTGTTGTTGAATCTATTAATGTATTCTGCGTAAAACACATAATACGCTTGATTGTCATCCATACAGATATGATTGTGTCTGATAAATGATTGAGATCTCATTGTTACGCCAATGGTGGTAAACATTTAAAGTTTGCATTGGGTAATCACATCGGCATAATTACTTATCCTACATGCAAGAATGAGAATCATGTCTGAGAATGAGTGAATAAAGTTACATGCTAAGAAGTGTATAAGCTAACAATCAATCTCATGATAGAAGGCAACTTTGATATATAATATCCTGTCTATCGGCAGAGAATATGTTCGGCATAGCCCAAACACCAATTAATCATTTAGTACACTCCGATGCGTGACGACACTTTGTATAATATATAACTTATGGTACCTTCATCTGGTTTTGTGCCCTAAGCGACACAAACCATATTACACATCACACGTACTACAAGCATCTGATTTTGTATCTTAACCAAAACCTCATTTTGTGTTATAGAACACTCATGTTACAAAAGATGGGCTAGGGTCCTGATGAATGTAATGATAATGAGATGGTGATTGTAATAATGAGAATAATTGTAGTGAAAATGATGATGATGATGATGATGATGATGATGATGATGATGATGATGATGATGATGATGATGATGATGATTGTAATGATGATGATAATGAGAATGATAATGATAAATGAAGTACAAGCATATTATAGACACGGTGAAGAGGAGGGAATATACTCGCTTTAAAACTTTTGATTAGAAATGAATTCACCTGAATACTATACCAAAATGGATAACATGATGTACTTATACTGTTTATAAGCAAATACTCATGCAATGGGGAACAATTATTAAAACCCTTGATGTATGAGACCTTTATTCTTTTATTGGAAGACGAGGTAGAGAAGATAACTAGGTACAGAAGAGATTGGTCAACATAGTTGTCTATTCCAAATCAGTCAAGGTATTATTTAACTAGGAGACCCGAGGACAGGCATAGGTGAAGATGAGACTGTACATCTGCTAGTTAAACCTTGAATACTTGATAGTGGAACATTGGATGGAGAGAAAATAATTATATTGTTGATAACTCATTGAGAACACCAAGACTATCTTTCTCCTATGTTTAACTGTCTCTAGGAACAAGAGTCATTTTATTGATTTCACTTGTTGGTTACTTAGGAGAGTACAGCATGACATTTCTAATGGTATGATTAGATGTATGTTGGTTGCTGAAATTTCAGATAGTGGCTTAATACCACTAGATCCAGACCTGACTAGTTTGAATGCAGCACTTTTGAATACAGAACTTGGTGAAAGTAGCAGCTTGACTGAATCAAAATCAAGGCCTGACTTTTCTTTTGTGAGTGAAGTATCTGGACAAAGTGATGCAGAACAGTATCCCAAACAGAACTCACATGCAAGCAGTTTCTTAGCCCAGTAATAGAGGTAACTTAGCTGGAGTGTAAGGAAACAACTACTACCCTAATACCCAGGGAGATAATTATCACTCATTAGGAGAACGTAACACAAGCTCAAAGAATTAGTGGCATCAGAGATCCAGGCACCCTGAAGTACAACTAGGATAAGCAAGTTCAGATAGTCTCGCCCAAATGAAATGAAATTATGTCAGTAAAATGTATATTTCAAGCATCCAGGAATATTAAATTTCTTGTACTTGTATGAACACCTATTAATGCATATTACTAATTGAAATTGATGTTGTTAATGTATTGAATGACCATAACCCATGTTTATGTTTTAATAATTATGTAAGAGGTCATTTCTTCCTTTGAGTATTTTCTTGTCGTATCAGTAGTTCAATAAGACACACCCTAGATATTAATCAATTAGCTGAGAGAAGAGAGACAAGTAACCCCCAAGTAGATAGTGTTGGCTTTCATGAAACGTTACATTGTTCCCTGAAGGAATTCTTTGGTTCTCCGAAACTCTATTTATTAAATCAAGCATTTTAGCCAGTGCTCGCTTAATTGATTATAACGGGCAGGATCACATTGAGAAAGATGAACTTATCATCCTGTCTCTCTTTGTTGTTGAGCAAACAATCTCATACATCCGACACCAGGATGCACGACTAGGACGTGTTAGTAGGTCTTGGTCAGTATAGAACCTGGCCCTGGTGCCTTGGAATCACCTCTGCGTCCTTGGGATGAATAAAACAGGTAGAATCCAGATTCTGGACCCAACATCACGTGATAAGCAATAAACAATGAGGATATGTGACGTGTTGTAATATAATGTTTCTAACTCTACTTGACTTAACATGGCGGTTGATGTCTCTGTGGCAAGTGCGAGGGACTCTCCAATTGTTGTAAGACTCAACAGCGCCATCTTGTATACAAAATTTAACATGTATCAAAATCAGACACATGCGGAAATTATATCATAAAAACACAAAGAGAAGCCTACATCAGCTACTTTCGTTCTTGTGTGAAGTGTCAAGCTGTTACATATTCTAGGTCAAGACATATGAAGTGGGGTAACCACCGTATTGACGCCGTCTACCAAAGCTACTCTGATAACTACCCGGGGTCCAGTTTTATGAAGCCGGGTCGAACCCAGATCCTCAGAGGTCGGTGAAAATACCCTGCCTCTGGGTGAGATTGAGCCTTGATTACAATCTTGACAGGCAAGTGAGCTAACATCAATGCCACCAGGTCTTAATGTCACCTTACAGTTATCTTGTTAATAAATAGTTAATGATATGTCGTCACATAGTTATCTTATTTATAAATATTTAGGTATATATCGTCTCATAGTAATATTATTTATAAATATTTAGATATATATCTTCTTATAGTTGTCTTTATATATATATATATATATATATATATATATATATATATATATATATATATATATATATATATATATATATATATATATATATATATAAGTTGCAAAGAATACCATGGACAGCCAGAAAGACCAATGAACAAGTCCTTCAAGAAACAAATGAGGATCGTAAATTGATTAGAGAAATTAGACGTAGACAGTCAAAATTTTTTGGGCATGTTATGAGAAGAAATGGATTGGAGAATTTGGTGACAACTGGTAAGATCGAGGGGAACAGACCAAGGGGAAGACCTAGAAGCAAGTACCTGGATGGCTTGGCCTTGTGGCATGGTCGAGACAGAAACACGGAGCTGATCCACGACTCTGGTGATCGAGTGAGATGGCAGAACATGACCGCTCACGCTTACCGGCATGGCACATGATGGATGGATGGATGGATATATATATATATATATATATATATATATATATATATATATATATATATATATATATATATATATATATATATATATATATATCGTCTCATATTTATCTTATTCATGTATGAATTATTCTGTTAATGTTGCCTCATACCGATCTTATTTATAAATACGATAAATGTGAAACGATATTATCCTAATTGGCCACACATAAAATAACAGTGAACTTATATAATGATAAATAGTCATTAATAAGAAAATTACTTATTAATATTACGGAAGAATATGACACAGAATTTAAAGTGAAAAGGACCCGAAGAGTTAATCTCGAAGCAGCATACAGCAAAGGTTGCTAAGTGACGTCACTGTGTGAAAAACCGTCACTGTGTAATACGTCACGAACCGGCAGTTAGGTCTGGGGATGATGAAGCAAAGGCGGACTAAAGTGACAGAGGTGAATTATTAATTTAAATACCTTCAGAAAAGATGGATCGAGGAAGTAATTAGTCATTTGATAAAGATATTTCAAGAAGGCACACTCTGGAGTCAAGACGGAAGGTCGGTGATAGATATTTAGCTCAAAATGTGATGGAATGGCTCAGCGCTAGAAAGTTGTTGTGCGGTTAACAATCAGAGGTCACAGTTTGTCAACAGACGTGGGTTGTTTGTAAGTAACCCTTTTATAATGATCAGCAGTGATGCAGTCTAGGGAACGATAGGCGGTCAGAAAATTATCTTGACATTCTAATAAATAAATTTGTGTGGTTGGACACGCCAGTGGATAATGACATTATGCGTATGTTTGTTAACATGGCACCGGCCCTCCCATCAACATGGGAACGGTGACCTGTCTCTGACGTGACAATCTGTGTAAATAAAATTTGAATGACAAGAAATGCCAGCCGTTACTCAAGTCATTTGATGTTTATTGAATTTGCTCCTGTTGCACTGCTTGACTGTTGGGGGACAGCGAGCTGGAGCAAAAAGGGAAAACAGTTCTTGACAATAATGTAAATACGAGACGATACTATCACACCTAATAATAACACATTAACAAGTTTGTAATTAGTCGTAAATAACATGACATGAAAAGTGTTATCTTAATTATTCCCACATCAATATTTTGTGTAGATTATTATTATTATTATTATTATTATTATTATTATTATTATTATTATTATTATTATTATTATTCATCGATAAGGTAAAAGTGAAACAGATTTATCCCAATTTATCATATATAAGACAAACGTCAACAACATGCTCTTACCTATATATAAATAAGACTAATTTGAAGGTCAGTATTCTCAACACCTAGTGCCGTCTCTGTCCGGTGTCATTACTCTAGATGTAGACAATAGTCTGCCTATGATAACGGCTGATTTTTATGATTCAAGAATTTAAATACATACCTTCACCTTTAAATAGAGCCCGGTACCTTTGATGGAAGCTGTCTAGAGGAAGCAAAACAAGTTAGCTGCATGTCCTTTACAGGACGTCACAGTCAGCACCAGCAATTTTTGCTGTTGTAATTTCTTGGTAAGTTTACGTTCAGTAATTTGTCAATGTTTCCTGAACGACCAGCACTCATAACATTATATGAAAACCAACGCAAGGCGGTCTGCTTCCAAATCGCTAACAGATGTGTTTCTAAAGCGATATGCGTGATTACGAATTACGTTCGTAACTCTTTTGCCACGGAGCAGGCAACAAGACAAGCAAAACACAAAGCAGTACGCGTACCTTCCCCTGAGACTCCTCACGACAAAATCAGCAGCACAAAAGATGACGAAGCTCTCATCACTGCCCGGCCAAAACATTCTCGATCCTTTGTAACTTCTTCTGTCTTGTGGACTTTTATACAAAAATTTCTACAATAACACCTACGTCCATTGTGAAGATGGAAGCAGAAGTAGTCACTGCAACACTTCAGTTTTATACACTAATGATACCAATGTATGTGACTCTATTCATTATCCTGTGTCCGTCGTCATGCTGTTGTATCGTCTTGTTCGTTGTCTCTGTTGTAGTATGGTCTTAGCATATTGATGTGGAATATTTTATGTATGTCTTTTATTTGAATCTCATAGTCCACATTCGAAATCTGTCTTATAACTTTAAATGGTCCCTGCCAAGAGTCAGTCAATAAGTGTCGGTCACTAGGTAAGAGAAGAAGTACGTCCTGTCCAGGTGTCAACGTTATTGTCCTGTTACCTTTGTCTGCATATTGTCTATATGTAGCACCAGTTAGTTTTAGTGCTTCTTTTGCAATAGTACAAGATTTGATGATTCTTTCGCGCAATGATGTAACATACACGTATGATGATATGGGTTTAAGTACAGGGGTGGCTTCAGTTAACATTGCATGGTAAATACTCAATGGGCCACGTGGTTTGGCACCATAGATAAGTTCAAAAGGAGAGAATCCGGTACTAGAATGTGGGACCTCGCGATAAACAAAAAGTATAGCGGGCAAATATATGTCCCAGTTTTTGGGATGTTCTTGCGTGACTTTAGCAAGCATATGCTTCAAATCACCGTTAAACTTTTCGATGATTCCCGTTGAGTGAGGATGGTATGGAGAATTGAAACATTGTTTCACCCCTAACATTTTGGTGAAAGCTTGAGTAGATGCAGCAATAAATTGACTTCCTCTATCTGATAGGATAGTGTCTGGAAATCCTATTCGTGAAAATATATGGAAGAAAACTTCTATAATATCATTGGCAGTTATGTTCTTTAACGGAATCGCTTCCGGCCAGCGGCTACATAAATCAATGTTGGTAATGATGAACCTATTCCCTCTGGATGTTACTTGATTCAGGGGGCCCACTATGTCGACATATATTTTCTCAAAAGGTCGACTGGCTAAGTCGGTAATTTGTAATTTGGCCTGTGGGTTTTTACCTTTTTTCACTAGTTTTTGGCAGATGTCACAACTTCTACAATATTTCTTAATGTCATTGCAGAATCTTGGCCAATAAAACTGTGTTAATAATCTTGATCTGGTCTTAGCGTATGCCATATGCCCTGCAAGAGGTATATCATGGGCAAGATGTAAGGCTTGCTTACGGTATTCAATTGGCAAAACAGTTTGCTCTGTGGTGCTGTCACTTCTGATATAGTATCTGGTGAGGATGCTATTCTTTACTAAACTTTCTGCTTTCCACAACTAACTTCACAAATACAATCTAGATATCTTCGAACAATCTATAACAATGATGACACATCACTTACATCAAGATGACATTTAGTAAGGACATAGACATCATGTCCACAAGATGGCGACAAGGTCAAACTACAACAAGTTCAAAATGGCGACAAGTTTTACAATCACAGATGTTTTACACGTTTAAACAATCAAATGCATGTAATTTACGTTAGTATGTTCAATGAAGACGAGCCTTCCACGTTCAATGAGGACGAGCCCCCACGTTCACACATGTCAGGGTCTTAAACCTGGCTTGTTGTACCTAACATATGTGAGACAAGTACAAGTACAAAATGATTGGACTTGACACACAATGACACTAAGTTCAATGGATTTATTCACAATTCACATGCAAGACAATCTAGTTTGGCATGTGATGATCATTACAATACATATACAATACATCAGTACACTTACAGACAAAACCTACAGCATCACAGTCTATCTCACAAGATATACAAGCACTCGACGTTCGGGCACAGAAACGACACGAAGCCTTTCTCAACCCACACGTCTTGTCTTGTCCGAGTCCCCAAGCAGTCTGCCGGTTTCCTCACACAGTGCTTGCCCTGTGGACTGGCTTCACGAGGACTGCGTGCGTCCTGCTTTGTCCTTGCCTGACCGCTGACGATCGCGTCAGCCCGCAACCTGTGGGCAGGTAACTGGTACTCGCCTGGCGGCCGTACCGATGTTACTGCATCCCGGCTGGAGACTATTCGCCTGGCGGGCGTAACGATGTTCCTGCATCTCGGTTGGAGATATAGAGATTCTGACATCAACCTTTGCCTTTTGTTCCAGGTACCATGTCTTCCATCACTGTTTATTGTTTCTTTCATAATTGTTGACATGTAATGTAGCCAAGATACATCAGTTTCCGGTACACAAAGCTGTTAAAGGGCTAGTTTTTACAGTCGCAACCTGTTTGAACACTACCTCAGGACAGACTACATGCCCCCTTAAACAGCAACAAAGACACTAATAATGGTAAATTATCTCGAACGACAACTAGCCAGAAAAACAAACACAAAAAACATTCCCATATGTGTGGCATGTTACACCCACCTTGGGTATTTATGATGCCCATGTTAAACATTGCCTCAACGAGTCATGTATTATTGATTATTTTTCATGCGTTTTAGTGCTTATTGTTCTTTTGTTGTTAAAGAATTGCTTCATAAGAGATGTTGAGTGAAAGAATGTATGAGAGGAAATAGAGCAGAAGGGCAGAATGTCAGACGAGCCTGCGTGCCCAATTCTTAACCCTTTGAAAATAAAGATTTTCGTTCGTTCGTTCGTTCGTTCGTTCGATAGTCATATACAGGGTGTATTTTTAATGGCTGTGCAGTGTTTGAACATATTACTTATCTAAGTTTTGTATTCACCCTCTGTAAAGTTCATGCAACATAATAGGTAAATACAAAACTTGGACCGGCAATATTTTCAAACACTGCACAGTCATTAAAAATACACCCTGTACCAGGCCCGTAAGGTGCTGATGAACTATGTAGCAGTCAAGTGAGTTATCTTAGCGTTCAGGCTAAATCAACATTCGTCTTGCCCTACGTATCTATTAAGTGTGTCGCGATCACCACGTAAGGACCTGGAAGATTCTGGTAGCGTACTCTGGAAGTAAAGCACAAGGGTCAGCTATTGGTCCTAACAGGAAAATACGGGACACTAAACCGTTAGTGGGGAACCTGGAAGAATCCGACATTATCTGACAGAGGGGAATAGGGGATAATCCGACATTACCTAACTGCCATAACCCAAAATATGACTGAAAATAGAACATAATTATATGAATTAGGTTAGCTAGCAAGACATGTTAAGAAGGGATTAAAATATAACTGACTGGACAAAGACAGTTCAGTGAGACGAAAACAACTCAAGATTCTCGAATTAGTCACCGAGGTTAGCGACTCGAGGCGACTAATGAATCATTAGGCGCCGAGACAGCTAACGAGACACACCACCAAATTTCTTCTAGTTCTTTGAATTGTGAATTTTCTGACGTGAAAACGTCGTGAACTTACAACATAGAGACGAATGTAAATCTTCATCTAAGAACGACACATCAGAATGCACGCCATTTACAGCGAATGATCTTAGTGAGATTGTACTTGTTTATCAACCAACACGACAGCGAACTGTAAGTAACTTTGCTAAGTTACTTTAGGTTAACTCACCCACGCCATCGCTAGCACTGTAAAAGATATTGACGACAGCACCAGTGTCAACGACAGAGACAAAGAAGATATTGAAGTAATTAAAGGACAGTCAGTCGGTTGGCTTGCGGAAAACGACCGACTTCCCTGTCCACAGAAAGTGTACCAAGGAAGGTCGGCGGCGGGCGTCTAACATATGTTCGTTCCAATAAACGTTGTTATCGGCTGCATTGGAGTGTTTGTTGACTGTCTATTGAGTGCGGCTCTCACTAGATTAGGGTTACTAGGGTGATAGATCTGCTATATGAGACGGATCTAAATTGTGACTAACCCCCTAGTAACATCATGGCAAACATGGGAGCTCGTCCGGGATTTGAACCTGGGAGCTCTCGCAGACCACTTGGCCAGATTCTCGACAGAGCAAAGTCAAAGAAAGTTTCCGAAATATAGAACGAACGAACGAACGAACGAACTTTATTTTAAAAGGGTAACAAATTGGGCACGCAGGCCCGTCTTACATTCGGCCCTTTCAATCACTCATCTTTCATTCATCAAATGTGTATGTTACATTAACATAGATGGGTGGGCGGGGGGGGGGGGGGGCATTGTCAAATGGATTTTGTAAGCATAAACAATGCATATTACGCATGGTACATTCACATGAGAAAGCAAAAAAAACAAACATTATCTAATGAAAGTTGTAAACATAAACAGTGCATATTGCAATTTTTGAGACACATCCCCATCCACCCTCATATTCCGCAGCCACCAACACATTCCGCACCCACCACACCTCCCCCACCCACCCACACATACCTCCACGCACTCACAGAACCAGGCAAACATACATGTCGCCACCCACCCACTGATCCCCCACCCACACACAATTCCTCACCCACACACATATCCTCACACACCAAGAAGAAGAAGAAGAAGAAGAGGAGGAGGAAGATGATAAAGAAGAAGAAGAAGAAGAAGAAGAAGAAGAAGAAGAAGAAGAAGAAGAAGAAGAAGAAGAAGAAGAAAAAGAAGAAGAAGAAGAAGAAGAAGAAGAAGAAGAAGAAGAAGAAGAAGAAGAAGAAGAAGAAGAAGAAGAGGAAGAGGAGGTGGAGAAGAAGAAGAAGAAGAAGAAGAAGAAGAAGAAGAAGAAGAAGAAGAAGAAGAAGAAGAAGAAGAAGAAGAAGAAGAAGAAGAAGAAGAAGAAGAAAAAGAAGAAACCACACCATATACCCCGCCATTAGATAGATAGATAGATAGATAGATAGATAGATAGATAGATAGATAGATAGATAGATAGATAGATAGATAGATAGATAGATAGATAGAACGAATGAACAAACTTTATTTTCAAAGGGTTAAGAATTGGGCACGCAGGCCCGTTAAACATTCTGCCCTTCTATCACTCTCTTTCATGCATTATATCATTCACACATCATTCAAGGCTAACAAAGAACAGCAACAATATAAAAGATATGCATTATACAGGCATGGGCAAAATGCGAACATCAAAACTACACGACACAGTAATATTAGATAATGGTCTGACAATTGTTATTAGCCATGTGGCCTACAAAAAGGGGACTGGCTGTTATACTAGGGTTTTGTTATTATTATTATTATTATCTCTATTATTAAGGGGGAAGGTAATCCGTATTGAGATAGTGTTCGAATCATTTGCGATTATATGAATAGGGATTGGTGATGTCTTTGATTTCTTGTGGAAGATTGTTCCACAGCTGAGCTGCAGAGTACGTTAAGCTTGTTTTGTATAAGTCAATCCTAGGCTTCGGAATGTGTAGTATATTTAAACGTTTACTGTGTCTAGCATTATATTTAAACAATGGCCAAAGGTAATTTGGGGCATTCCGATGCAGGATTTTGTGAATTAGTTTAGCTTTATTGAAAAGCAGGCGTTTGCGGAATGGTAGTAACTGAAGGCGTTTATACAGGCTAGGATTGTCAGATAAATGTTTGCTATAAATTAGACTCATGGCCCATTTCTGGAGTGAGTAAAGTCGCTTGGTGTTTGAATTAGAACAACTGTCCCAGATTGTAGAGCAGTAGTCAATGTGTGTCTGTATACGAGAAGTATAGAATAGTTTCCTTGTGTACTCATCAAGGAAGTTTTTAATTTTGGCCAGTTGGTAGACTTTTTTCGCTGTTTGTTTAATGAGCGCTTGAACGTGGGAATTAAAGGTTAGGTTTCTATCAATGATTAGGCCTAATGTTTTGTACTCAATTACACTTTCTACTGGCATGTTATCGATGTGAAGTTGAAGTGATGTGTGTGAGCTTAGAGTTTGAAGTCTCTGTCTGGTTGTTAATAACATTGCTTTTGTTTTAGTGATGTTAATTTGCATACGGTTTGAATAGCTCCACCCAACTACATTATTTAATTCTTGTTGTAAAGACGACTCCAGTAAAATATAGTTTTCAGCGTTTGTGTACACTGTACAGTCATCTGCAAATAGATCGCAGGACGACGAAAGATGCAAAGGTAGATCGTTAATATATATGGCAAATAATAGAGGGCCAAGAATAGAGCCTTGCGGTACTCCAATATTGAAGGTAGTGGTTTGAGACAGAGATTTATTATGTGATACTACTTGCTTTCTGTTTGATAGAAAAGATGATATTAGAGTGACTACATTAGGGCCAATTTTCATTGTCTCCAGTTTTTTAATTAAAATAACATGGTCTATCATATGAAATGCTTTCTTGAAATCAATAAACACAGTTCCACATAGACTGTTGTTGTTTATATTCTGGCGCCAATTTTCTATCATGTTTGTTAGGGCCGTATGGCAAGAATATTTTGGTCGAAATCCTGATTGGCTGTCAACAATAAGCTTGTTGCGAACTAAATACTGTAATGCTACTTTATGGATGTGTTTTTCTAGTGGTTTAGATAGTGATGATAGTAAGGAAATGGGTCTGTAATTGTTTGGGAGACCATTGTCCAATGAACCAGATTGAAGAAGAGGGTACACTTTAGCGATTTTGAGAGCTGATGGAAAGTGGCTTTTGGTGAGACACTGATTATATACATAGGTTAGTGATGTACAGATCACTGGCGCAGCACAACGGAGAATCCGGTTGCTGATTCCATCTAACCCAGATGAGGTTGTGTTTTTTAGGTTACTGAGGTAAGTAAATACTTCAGTGATTGTAATTAGCGGTATGTCGGAAAGAATATCGCGGGAGCATCTATTCTCGCAAAACGATGACAATAAAGATAAGTTGCAAGGAGAATTAGGTATTGAAGCCTTCAACTGGTCTATGTCAGTTTGAAAAAAATTACTGAATTGGTCGCATGTAATATGATTTGATGGTAAAGAATTTCGGAAGTTATACTTGTTTGTCAAGGTGTTAATTGCCTTCCATATATCCTTACTATTTGTTTTATCCATTACTAAGTTCTTAAAGTAATTTTTCTTTTCCCGTCGTATGTTATATAGAACTTTGTTTCTAAGAGTACGGTATGCACTGAGATTCCGCTTTTTATGTGCTTTATCTCTGTCTCTCATAATTTCAAGTATTTCCTTGGTGATCCAAGGTGGCTTGACGTGGTGTTTTACTCGAACTTCCTTGACTGGCACATGTCTATCAAAAACATCAATAAAGGTTTTCATCCAGAATTCCAGAGCATCATCCGGGCCATGAAGCTTGTAAACATTGTCTAGAGGTGAACTGAGCGAGTCCTGTAAAAATGCGTTTTGGTTGAAATTTTTGTAATTTCTATATTTTACACTTATGTGTTTATGTTTAGGAGTTTTAATTCCTTTTTTAGACCACGTGCGGCATATTGGGTAGTGATCGCTCATTGCACAATTGGGTACTTTGCATTCTATGATGTTGTCTTAGCAAGTTACATAAATGTGATCTATGACTGTTGAAGATGACTTTGTTACTCTAGTTGCTTGTTGTACTATTTGTTGGAAATTGTATGATGCAATTATATTTCCCCATATTATGTTGGATTTGTTGGTGTCAATGTTAAAGTCTCCGAGTAGTATAATTTCCTTACCAGAATCGAAAAACATCCATCATGGTAGTGAAGTTTTCGTACCAGACGTGTCCAGCACTGGGATTTCGATAGAGGTAGCCAATTATCAGGGGTGTGCGGTTTTGAAGTTTTAGCTCTAACCAAATACATTCTATTTCGCAAGTTTGAAAGTCTAGCCTACGGTGAGTATTTAGTAAATTAGAAACATAGGTTACTATGCCTGTCTCTTGTTTCCTACAGGGATCCCTTCTAAAGACTTTGTACCCTTTAATAGAGATGTCCTCATCTGAAATTTTATCATTAAGCCAACTTTCACTAAGGCCGAATAAATGAAAATTTTGATAAAGAATAGAAGATAACTCTGGTAGCTTGTTAAATAAGCTGCAAATGTTTAAGTGTCCAATGCGTATTCCTGACTTATTGAGCCAGTTTTGCCACTTCTCAGACATTTCATCCATAAAGAAAGTGTAAATTAGTCAAAGTTAAGCAAAAATACAAGATCATAAGCAAATCACAATTACATTAACTTACAAAATATCAGTAATACAAATCGATAAGTAAATGACAATATTATAACGATATACCTCATTAGACCAACGAATATAATGCAAACAAAGAACAAAACGAATTAAAGAACATACAACAAATAATTAACCTGAAAAAACTACCTCACAAGTTAAGTACCAATGTTATCCAAAAGAATCAATAAATGACTATACAAGTCAATGTCTCTGTTTAAAGCGGGGAGTGAAGAGCCCCTCACTCAGAGTATTAACGCGATAAAAAGTATTATAAAAGATATCTAAGTGTCAATCTCTGTGACTTCAACACGAGTCAATGTTTACAGGCACGTACAATCTAATACGTTGCTATATAAATCAATAACCAAGTATGCGTATAAACTTTCTAGGAGAGGCTCTTTCTTGTACCGAGATCCGGTGTTGCTTTGTGCGCAATTACTAGTAAATACCAGGCTGTGTTGGTTCTTGGTACAGAGACATCATAAATGCCTGCCGAAGTGAAGCTGGGCTAAACCGTGTGAGGTATAACAACTCTGGGTTACAACGGAATGGATACTGTTGATTTCTCACGGGTGTGTAACGACTTCCAACTACAGGCTCTGATTCGTGGCTAACAGGAAGCTGTGGTGGCACGTTGTTGTTACTACTGGATTGATCCTTGCTGTGGAGAAGAGGGAACGTATCTTCATAATTATCACCCTCCTGTGTGAAAGAGGGCGTATTGTACGGATTTGGTGTGATGGAAATGTTCCGTCTGGCTTGGATATCAGGTGCCGTGGTTATGAGTGGTCTGCTCTCTTCTGGCCTATTGGTACTTGATGTGGCGGCAGTATGTCGACTGGCTTGAGTTTGAGGTGGTGTAGCTAAAAGTGTCCTACGCGATCCAGTATTGGATGTAGGTTGTGTACGTTCAGGGTATTTAATATTTTTGACGAGCAAGCTGGTGCCCAATGCAGACAAATGTACTTGATCCTTATAAAGTTGCTTTTTAGGTGCTCCTGACTGTGAAGTAAACACCGGTGTGTTGTTGATGAACTGTATGTTGTTGTGAGAACAAAACTTCTGCAATATGTTGTTATTTATGTCAGCTAGACGACGCTGGAATCCATAACTCGGTGATATGATGGAGGAGAAGAAAATGGACGAGTTAGGAAAAGTGTGACGTAATCCGTTCAAGAGCGCTAGCAGATGAGATGTTGTGATTTGCTGGTTGTTCATGGTGTCATTGATACCAATATGAACGCTTACCCTTTTTACGTTAAGATTTAAGCCAACCTCCTAATCTTGTATGCTAGCATGTCAACACCAGCCCCAGGCAATGGAATTATGGAAACAATGTCTTCGTCTGTAGTAGCCATCCGGTCGCTGTATAGATCTTCATTAGAGAGGCGCCTATTATAATGTGTGTACAGTCGGGTCGTGCTGTCTGCACATGTTGGTTGTCATTACGCCTTGCTCGTTGTTTCTCCCATTTAGCAGCAGTATGTACGTCTCCATGTGACTCACCCTGTGTTTCCTGGAGACGTGTGTTGTCTGTTGGCAGTGCACTATAGCACTGTACGTTTTCTGACAAATTTTCTTGAAACACTTCGAATCTGTTGCTTATTTTTACACCAATGGGATAGACTGCTTGTAGCGTTTTATCTTCCTCTGCACGTTGAGGTTTTTCCGCGTCTTGTTTTATTTGTTTTTGGTGAAACTGGGCTTCAAGATTCTCCGAAGTTGACACAGGTGCTTAGGAATTACACGCTTGTTCAGTTGGGTTGGTGGTGGACTCGTGCTGTAAAGTTTCTATTGTTTTTCTTAGCAATAGATTTTCCTCTCTCAGGAGCGTGATTTCTGCTTTGAGAGCAGTGTAATCACTGCTGGTCTTGCTATTAGCTTCAATGTTCGCTGTAACAGTAGCAGTGAGCGCCTTTAAGGATTTTTCTATTACCCCAAATTCGCCTATGACAATCGCACGATTGTCCATTGATAGTTGGCGTGTTATCTAAGGCTGGTATTTCTTCTGCTACTCTTACGTTGGTCTCAACGTTGTTTTGGAGGTGCTCCATTGGATATTCAATGGCCAAGAGTACTGATAGGGTAGCTGACCTCGTGTTGATGGTATTGTCCTGTTCATTCATTGTATGTGTTAGTTGAGAAACATTGTCTGCTGTGATGTCCACAGCTGTAGTTGTGGGCTGTGTAGATTCTGAGTCCTCACTCGAGACGAGCATGTTGATGATATCTTGTGTCTTTGATATGTCTCTACTCGTGAATGTAAGTATTGAGGTCTCCAGCTCGACAAAGTCTAATTTTAACGAAGAGTTAATTTTTTCAACGCTGCCCTGTGCTAGTAACTTGTTCTTCGAATGATATAAGTGTATTGTAAGGACTGGCGTCGTAATCAGATCTTCCACGTAGGCCCCGCTTCTATCTTGTCTGTGTTGGATTCGTTCAGGCTTGTAATAATTGATGAGGCACGTTCGAAATGCCTCATCATGGAGTGTATTGTTAAAGGATACTGTAACACATTGGCCAGAGTTGGTGTGTTGGACAACTCGGCCGACTGGATTCACACACCTGGCTAGCTTGGTCTTCACCGCCTTCTCTTTGTTTAGTGTGTATGGTTTATTCACGGCAGATCGTAAACCGGATCTTGTTTTAACACCAGTCACCTCCAGAGAGGCCTCTCCAATCGATGACATTACTGCATCATGTTATCAAACCCGTTTGAAGAATGCAGCGAACTCATTGTAGTCTAGACGCGCCGCGGGCTATTTGAAGTCATGTGTTGCGGTTCGTTTGTTTTGATAATTGAGACAATAACACAGGGCTGATCAGGAACTTGCGATATTGTGTGCTGGCGACTTACCACGTGCTAGTCAAGCATGGTTTAATCACACGATGTCGTTAATCGATAATTGGTATTTTCCTTACCGTCCATTTATCAAAGAAATCCTCATTTCACTAAACCACAGTCACATAAACTTAAGATATTAATTCGTATTAGATCCAGTTTTAGAACTAACACAATGCAAATGATATACACAACATCTCGATTGAAATAGGCAAAACTTTTTTTCTTGAAAAATTTTCTTGAAGCACTTCGAATCTGTTGCTTATTTTTACACCAATGGGATAGACTGCTTGTAGCGTTTTATCTTCCTCTGCACGTTGAGGTTTTTCCGCGTCTTGTTTTATTTGTTTTTGGTGAAACTGGGCTTCAAGATTCTCCGAAGTTGACACAGGTGCTTAGGAATTACACGCTTGTTCAGTTGGGTTGGTGGTGGACTCGTGCTGTAAAGTTTCTATTGTTTTTCTTAGCAATAGATTTTCCTCTCTCAGGAGCGTGATTTCTGCTTTGAGAGCAGTGTAATCACTGCTGGTCTTGCTATTAGCTTCAATGTTCGCTGTAACAGTAGCAGTGAGCGCCTTTAAGGATTTTTCTATTACCCCAAATTCGCCTATGACAATCGCACGATTGTCCATTGATAGTTGGCGTGTTATCTAAGGCTGGTATTTCTTCTGCTACTCTTACGTTGGTCTCAACGTTGTTTTGGAGGTGCTCCATTGGATATTCAATGGCCAAGAGTACTGATAGGGTAGCTGACCTCGTGTTGATGGTATTGTCCTGTTCATTCATTGTATGTGTTAGTTGAGAAACATTGTCTGCTGTGATGTCCACAGCTGTAGTTGTGGGCTGTGTAGATTCTGAGTCCTCACTCGAGACGAGCATGTTGATGATATCTTGTGTCTTTGATATGTCTCTACTCGTGAATGTAAGTATTGAGGTCTCCAGCTCGACAAAGTCTAATTTTAACGAAGAGTTAATTTTTTCAACGCTGCCCTGTGCTAGTAACTTGTTCTTCGAATGATATAAGTGTATTGTAAGGACTGGCGTCGTAATCAGATCTTCCACGTAGGCCCCGCTTCTATCTTGTCTGTGTTGGATTCGTTCAGGCTTGTAATAATTGATGAGGCACGTTCGAAATGCCTCATCATGGAGTGTATTGTTAAAGGATACTGTAACACATTGGCCAGAGTTGGTGTGTTGGACAACTCGGCCGACTGGATTCACACACCTGGCTAGCTTGGTCTTCACCGCCTTCTCTTTGTTTAGTGTGTATGGTTTATTCACGGCAGATCGTAAACCGGATCTTGTTTTAACACCAGTCACCTCCAGAGAGACCTCTCCTATCGATGACATTACTGCATCATGTTATCAAACCCGTTTGAAGAATGCAGCGAACTCATTGTAGTCTAGACGCGCCGCGGGCTATTTGAAGTCATGTGTTGCGGTTCGTTTGTTTTGATAATTGAGACAATAACACAGGGCTGATCAGGAACTTGCGATATTGTGTGCTGGCGACTTACCACGTGCTAGTCAAGCATGGTTTAATCACACGATGTCGTTAATCGATAATTGGTATTTTCCTTACCGTCCATTTATCAAAGAAATCCTCATTTCACTAAACCACAGTCACATAAACTTAAGATATTAATTCGTATTAGATCCAGTTTTAGAACTAACACAATGCAAATGATATACACAACATCTCGATTGAAATAGGCAAAACTTTGATCTCATCTCATCTCATCATGTTCCTCTTGTACCTTGCGGTGTCGAGGTGAAGTATAAACTTCGTGAGAGTGCCCGGTTATGGGCTTCGTATATCGACATTCCCATGGATTCTGTTATTCCCTCCGTCCAGCGTTTACGTGGTCGGCCTCTTCCTCTGTTTCCATCTGGTCTGTACGTCATTGCCTGTTGTGGCATGCTGTTGACTGGTAGCCTACTTGCATGGCCAAACCATTTGACTTGCTGCTTTCTAATAAAATCTAGAGCAGCTTTAACCCCCACTTTAGTCCTGATTTCTTCATTTCTGATCTTATCTCTTCTTGATACGTTGAGTATTCTTCTCAGGAACCTCATTTCTGTTGTTGTGATTTTTCTTTTCTCTTTTTCTGTCATTGTCCAGGTTTGGCATTGGTAGCACAGAGTTGGTAGGAAGATTGTGTTGTAAAGTGCTTTCTTAGTAGTTATTGATACATGTTTGTTCTTTAGTATTGGTGCCATTTGTCCAATGAGTTGATTTGCCTTATTGCACCTATTTTCGATCTCGTCTTCTGATCTGCCATTTGATGATATTATACTTCCTAGGTACTTGAAGCTCTTTACTTGTTTCAAGGGATGTTCGTTTAGGTGAATTGTTGCTGTTTGTTCTTCTTTAGTTATAGTCATTACCTCTGTTTTGCTTGTGCTAATTTTCATGTTATGTTCCCTACACATTTCGTTTAGACTATTCATGTGGTCTTGTAATTCAGCTTCTGATTTTGCTATTAGTGCTTGGTCGTCCGCAAACAGGAGTTCTCTAATGGTTAGATTTGCAGATGGTTCTTCTTCTGTGTTCTCGTCATGCGGTATTCTTGCTGTCTCTGCTTGGCTGGTTTCTTTACATATGTTGTCTATATATGTTATGAACAAGAGAGGGGACAGGACACAACCTTGTCGTACTCCAGATCTTATGGTGAAGGGTTCTGAGTGTCCTCCAGTTGCTCTCACTATGCATTCACTGTTGTCGTATAAACTTCTACATAGGTTTGTTAGATGTGTACTCACTCCATATTGTTTAAGGATTTCCCACAGCTTGTTTCTATCTACCCTATCAAATGCCTTTTCTTGGTCAACAAAGGCTAAGTAGAGTGTTTCATTGAATTCAATTGATTTTTCTATAAGTTGTCTAAGAGCAAAAATGGCGTCTGTGCATCCTTTGTTTTTCCTAAATCCAAGCTGCGTTTCGCTTAGCTGGGGTTCTAAAGTAGTTCGTAATCTTTTTTCAAGAATTTTGCAAAATATTTTCCCAGTATGACTCAACAGTGAAATGCCTCTGTATTGTGTGCAATCTCTTTTGCTGCCTTTGTTTTTCCAAATTGGGATAATTATGGCGTTTCCCCAGTCTCGTGGTGTCTGTTGTTCTACCCAAACATGGTTGAATAGTCTATGTAGCCAAGCTGTTCCTACTTCCCTTGCTGCTTTAATTAGTTCATTTGGTATTTCATCCTGTCCTGGTGATTTGTTCAATGGGGCTAATCTGATGGCTTCTATAATTTCTTCTTTTAGTATGTCTGGTTCTAGTTCCTCGGTGACATCTGTGTAGGTCTCTTGAATTCCTGAAAACTTTGATAAATTCTATAAAAACTGGGAGAGCTTGTGAAAATATGTCCGCTCGTAACCGGAGATGCTTGACTAGCAGTCAGCTGCTTCTCTGGATTCTGTGTGGTGTTTTACTGACGTGTAATTGGGTTTATGTTAGATTTTGTGTGGTTTTACTTTGGTTACTTCAGTGGTGACATTGGCTATCAAAATATGTGTGAAGTTTAGTTTAGGCTGACATAATTGTATGAGTGCTGAGAAAGCCTAGAAGTGGCATTCAAGGTTAGGAATGTTGATAGTTTTGTATGTTCATATTTGGTTTATATTCCTGATCTGTACCACCTGGCCATAGCCTGTTTACTAATGGGCGTACCCATATAGGTAAATATTGGTCATCCTTTATTGTGTTTGTCTGTGCGAGAGCGTGAGTGTGTACGAGTGTATACGTTATTCCGCTGTTGGTGTAGTGTAGCGTCAGCTACGGTGATAAGGAATCTATCAAAGTTGCTGCGGATAGACTTTCTAAGAATAGAAAAATAAGTCACTGGGGAAGACAAGACTGAATAGCTCGTAATTCTAGACAGAGTAAAGGTCCCAGAACAAGTCTAATCTTCTGACAGTGTTCAGGCAGACAGGAATGGCGTACAACTATACTGATTTGATACAGACAGTCTGCCAAGGGTGTCTAGCTACGTGCCTGAAATAAAAAGCTCGAGCCCCCAAAACTCTAATCACTCTCACCGACACGGAGAAAGACAGAGTAAAACATTTAAAAGAGACAAACTTTCATATCTTCTCACTCTACTATGACTAAGGATACTTAGGTAACAACTAGAGTTTGTAAAATTAAAATCACATTAACATTTAATATATGATAACACTTTGGGTGCTCCACTGGAGACAGCCCTGTACATAAAAAGGGATACACTTCCCTGTATCATATTGCATATCTAATATTATGGGTTGAATCTACTAGACTGTCTAATCATTGAAGTAACTCTTTGGCCTGCACTATAATTTGAGTTGAATGCTGATGGTGGTGGCCAACGGTAAGTTTGGCCACTTATCTTTTCTTCTGCTCCTGTACAGTGGGTGTAAACCCTATTTAGTAGGTATAAGTGAGATGGTGCTAAGTGATGCTTCTCAAAGAGTCACACAGGTTGGCGCATCTAAAGCTTGGCGCTGAAGGTGTCAAATCTGTGAAATATATACAGCGAGAGCAAGTGAATCTTCTGTCGAGACATCTTTAAGCATCGGACCTGGATTGTTCCTGGTGGCCAATTACATCTCATATATCACACAGAAACAAAATAGCATGAGCTATCCGTCCCTGCTCCCTATAATTCCCTATCCTAGGATAAATAGTAAAACACTGACCTAAGAAAACAGCTCAATAAAATCATTCTAAGCTTTCTTATAAGTGAATGTAATAAGTATTCAGTAATAATTAAACATATAATCATATAATGCATATCATAATTATGTTATTCAAAATACAATAATTACAAAGTAACCTAGAGATAGATATATATACAATCTATTAAACAGATTACCTATTATAGATATTTATGTTCAAATTCTGAAGCTATATTCCTAGCATATAATTAATAATGATTCTATATAACGTATATTTTAAAATACAGTTTATGTAATTATCATAATAGAATATGATAGGCTGAAAGTTAATGGAGTGGCAGACAAGATCAGTACTGTGAATTTGTGAGAAATCACCGATAAGAATTAATGGAAATGCCTAGGATCTCCCACGCTAGTATTTGACATTCGTACACGTGTTTAGTAAGATTTCCTATTTTCGCGGCATCGCAATATTCATTATTAAATAAAATTATTCGAAATCACTATCACATCCACATCACCACTATAAACTGCCTCATGTTATTCCTAAACTAACTGCTCGATTAGTATGGCCTAGTCTACTGCTCTGCGGACTAATCGATAGTTTGGTTCTATCCGACTTTATCAAGTTTACAACTATCTCAAATCGTCTACACCTCTCTAAACCTCATGTAAAGGTAATTTTCTACACAGTTACGTTTTACCCTTTTCCCTGCGTGCTTAGTAAACTACCTGTACGAAGTATAATATACGCGATCGAGTTTAGTCGGTAAAATAACCTATTATCGGCGGTTTCCAACTTTAACTACACACGGAAATCTCGGGCGCACACGACAATATATTTGATACAAATAGCAATACTTTACCCTTCTAATCTTCTGACCGAACTTGTCAGGTACAAAAACTTGCTCTAGGTATCTCTCTAATATATTTTAAATATATTTATGGCCGTAATACGCGCCAAAGATACAACTCTTAAGACTTTGTAAGTATTCTATAGAGCCTAGCTACTAGCATATGTTTCTACCCCGACGTCTAGATTGCGAAAGGCCAAATTTCGTATCTCTTCCCTGACCGGAAGTCAGTCGTGCCAGGGAGTTTGTGGTCGTAATTTAGCCGACCGAATTGTGAAATAGTCGTAGCCAAATTTATAGATTTGGCTGGGTACACTACTTTGTAAATTCAGCCTCTCCTCCGCTCCTAATGTACCGTATTACTTCATATTAAACTAATAACGTCAATTAGCAGTAGATTTATGCTATAGCCATGGACTATCTATACATAGAAAAATAGGAATAAAAACGAATATAGATTCTTCTATAATTACATAAGGATTTTTACGAAGATTTTACTCCAATGTAAGCAAAAGATGATGAGGAAGCTGGGGACTTCGTCACAGTTGGATATGTCATGATTTTGTTTGGAGCATAAATAAACATGTTAATATATGCGTTCCTGGAGTCGAAGAGTTGCTAGTGTAGTCTAGTCTATTCAATAGTAATTCACCTTGTTGTAGTTGCGTATCTCGTTATACTTGCACTATTATCTTGCTGCTAAAGCAGTATTATTCTTCTCCTCCAATTATATATTTTATTCTAAGTATTTTGCCCAGCCTATTTCTCATTAATTTTCCTATTATTTATTCCTGTCACAAGTTTTATGTTGACTATTATTTTCTATCCGATTTTCTTCTCTTTCTTCACGTTCATATCTCGCGTAATGTCAGTGTTTTACTTGTCCACGCTCCAAATATTGAGCCAATATTTATGTAACATTTAAGTGTATATATACGCAATGTTCGTATTTAGCGCTTTCGAAATAATTCATAACGCACACCCGCATGTTGCCAACGCCTGTGTATCACTAGGCCCCATAAGAGAAGCAAAGAATAGTTCCACTGTAACCTGTCATACGTGTCCGAAAGGACGACTAAAGAAGGCCTGCGTGCAACTGGTTGGCTCATCACTTCAGCTGCAAAATTCAGCGAACTGTAACCAATGGCACAAAGAGCTTTGGGTGAGTTGGTTGAGGTCCTTTGCTCCAATGGGAGATGAAATGCAGAAGAAGAAAAAAAAATGTCCCGCAAGTTCTCAGCGGTATTATTTTACTCGTTAATCGATGTTATGCAATAGGCTCTTTATGCTGTGGCAAACTGCCGAAAGATTTTCTGCATGTGGATTGAGCACTCCGCCCCAATCCAATAAAAGTAGTCGTGCCATTTACAACCCCGGAATCGTTTCCTTGTTTGTCCACTTTGTTCATCAAACAATGTCTGATCGAGTTGGAGATAAAAGTCGCACATCTAGGTAAATTCATCCCTGGTCACAATCAAGAACGACACATTAGTAGTTATTGACACACGTTATTGAACTCGTTAAGATGAGAACACAGTACTCTTACACATGAAGATGATGGCACAGTCCTCTTACAAATAGACTTTGCAAGATCACGGTTTAGTGATCAGGGTTTAAAAAGCACGAGAACTGATTATTCGTATCAGAAAAGGACGTCCCACATTTAAGGGCACGTGATGATAAAACAAAACACAGGTAATTGTATGTTGTCACAACGGGAAGATACGACAGGAATAGAGGCAGGGAAGACTAAGAGAGATAATGCTCTACATTTTGACCTCATAACATGGACGAAATGTTGACACTTGAAATAATTGCAGCATAAGAGAAAAAGGCTGTGGACAGACAGGATTACCGTCGCCACACTACATGTTTTGTAAGAAGAAGAAGCAATTTGCTATTGCCTTCTGAACGGCGAGGACTTCATACCACCAAACGTGATCTGGTTCCATATAGACCTCTGTTAACTGCGATCCCTCGATCGGTTATGTATAATATAAAAATAGACCGGCTGTCATGGCGACACCGTTCATTGCTTGTATCATTCAGTAGTCTTTTATCTCACTACACATCAACCTACAGTCTCATGTTTTCAGTGATTCACGAATAGCGAACAAATAAACACGAACACTTTTATTGCCGTTCCCACCAGCTGTGAAATTCGTTTTGTGATTCGTTTTCATTATGCAGAATGTTCCAATGCGGTCAAGATTCATCGTTTATTGTTTCGAGGGTACGGTGATAACGTTATGAATCCATATCTCTTCCCCAGTCACTATTCTGTTGTGAAATGCATCCCTTCTTCCCAGTAGCACAGCAGAAAAGTCAAAGCCGAGTCAATTCTTTGAGCTTTGTGAACGTGTTACTTGCTTTGGTACCCACCATGAACCGAATTTGTAGTAACCTAACCTGTCTGTGATAGTTTGAAGGAGACTAGTCCCACAAATTTGTAGAAATTATGTAGAAATATCTGAAATTGTTAAACGGCGCTTTCCACTACAATTTGGTCGGTCTTTTGAATGAGCTTATCTGTCACGCATGAATGTCGTTATTGTCCATCCTCATCATGCATATCTATATGCCCGTCTCTGAATTGGTTTCCTAAACCAATCCCTCACAGAACTGTCATTAATAACGATATCACCATAAACAGGATAAAGAAGTATATGTTAATAAGGAAAAATTGGAGGTGGTGGAACATTTTTAATATCTTGGGTCATAAATTACCAAGAATAGTGACGCAATGAAACAAATCAAAAGATGCATATTGCCATGAACGATAGATATGCGGTTATAGGTGGCGATGGTCCGACTCGTGAGCATCACAGCGCCATGGATCCAAGTGTCATAGATAATTCTTCGTGAGTGTCATAGGAGACATGGTTCTCTGATTATGAACAATTGACTATTTGTTGTCCTCGACAACTACAGTTCGAATCCTTGCACAGCTTCGTTCTAGTTACTCATTTCCCATGGTAAGTATTGGTCTACAAAGGCTAAACCACCTTATGATACTGTTAGTTGACACCACAACACGTATACGACTTCGACTAACTCATTACACAAGACGAATTTCTGTTTACTAATTAATTATAATCTTGTACGCGAATGTCACATATGCATCATATTAAGATTCACTCGCACAATATCAAATGCGCTTCTAAAATATATACAACTACTTCTACATTTGACATTCTAATGGTGGCACTATTCGTGACCACCGCCATATTCATAACGTGGTGTGTTCATACTGAACCACAATGACGACTTGAATGATCTCTGTCACCTTCACGAATCTTGATTATTCGCTACAGAGACAACTCGGCGTGCGTCCCGTGGCTCATGACCCACGGCCGTCAGGTACTTCAGCGTCACTATAATTTAACATGCCAAGAGCCGTAAATTGGGTCATGGCACATATCTATTGCTTTTCTAAAATTAAAACAACTGAATAAATTATGGAGTGGGACAGATAGACCTACAAAAAGTAGATTTTTAAGGCATCCATCTTTTCCAATGATACGACTGTGAGACCTGGATATTTAATAAACAAGCTAAACAGGGCATACATTCCCTGAATGGCCGACCTCCACTCTCAGACCAGACGATGTGGTATTACACGCCAGGCTCTCCTGCACCATAATTGTAGAACGCTTTATCAATTGGACAGCACGTTACTAATTAAAGTCTCATAGGCGTATTCTCAGAACAAATGCATCCATACGACAAAATCTGAATATTGAAGAAGGTTGGCTACTGAAGACCATAAAACAAAGAAAACTTAAATATTTTGGTCACTTCAAACGTCATGAAAGTTTGGAGAGAACAATAATGGAGGGGTATATACCCAGGAATAGAGGAAGAGGAAGGCCAAAGAGAAGATGGGTGCAGGATGTGGCGGATGATCTCCAGATTGATGTATTGGACGCGGAACATCTTGCTTATGACCGAGGGGTTTTCCGGAAGGTTGTTATGGGAGCAAGGTTCTGCAACAGACATCCTACCAAATGAATGAATGAATGAATGAATGAATGAATGAATGAATGAATGAATGAATGAATGAATGAATGAATGAATGAATGAATGAATGAATGAATGAATGAATGAATGAATGAATGAATGAATGAATGAATGTTTTGTCTGTCTACCAGTTTGTGTATCTCACAATGTGTACGTTTGCCTGAATCAAACTGTGTAATCTGTTTAATGCCCCGCTTCATGTGGGTTTCAATGGTGTATCTGTCACTGCCCATGATATACCGACAATTCTGATAGCCATAAAATAGCAATCGTCATTTCATTTTGATTATAGCCTAACATAAGTATCAATATTAGAGGACAGAGGTTGAAGATAATCAGATCTTTGACTGGGGATAACTTCTCTGATCCGAGTCTCTCATTTTATCACACAATGACTATGAGTTTATCACACAGTTGCAATGATTTGATCAAGCAATCACTCTCACTTGATCACTCAATTGCTATTAGTTGATCATACACATTACTATGATTTGATCACACAATTACTATGATTTGATCACACAATTACTATCATTTGATCATACAATTGCTGTTATTTGTTCATACAATTACAATGATTTGGTCACACAAATACTATGGTTTGATTTTGATCGCAGCAAGTCTCTGAAGTGATCGCACCACTCTACCTTAAATTAGAATATATAGGAGGAAAGTTCGTAATATATGAATATGAGAGAGAAAGAAAAAAAAAGACACACACAAGGTCGTACTGATGAAGTTGTGAATGAAAGAAAACAAAATCTGTTGAGGGGTTGTGGACTCCTTGCCTACAGTTGCCTGGTATGCAGCAGGCATCGACGATCATGACTCTTCAATCTTCTCTGTAATTTGCTATTGTGTATGAAAATGGTGTTACTTTAATTAATAACGTGTTGTCCAATTGATAAAGCATTCTACAATTATGGTGCAGGAGAGCCTGGGGTGTAATACCACATCGTCTGGTCTGAGAGTTGAGGTCGGGGAGATCGCAGGGCGTTCTGCTGGCCGGGGGACAGGCAGTGCCGCATGTTGTGGCTGTAGTGGATTCCCAAATTATGATGAGATGGATGCGGACGGGCGTGCTTCGGAAAGACTGATAGGCTAAAATTCAACAATTAAAACAAAAGTGCATGTGTTGAAATTTTTCATGAGGCATCCTAGAGTGGTGGGCAACGGGCAGGAGGGTATAATGGCTGGGGCTGGCTAATTTCTCTATTCCATCCCTCCGGATGATATAAGTCATACAGTTAACGTGTGTCTTCTTGATAACATCCTTGAGATCTTTTAGCACTCACATCTCTACGTGTGTCTAATTTGTTACCTTTTGAAAATAAAGATCAATTCAATTCTATTCAATTCAATTCTTGATAACTTCCTTGAGATCTTTTAGCACCCATAACTTTCAATACTTTAGACTGTTTTCTTTTATGTCAACGTTATTCTCAACGTTCCTTTCAAACACCACATCTCTACTGTCTACAGTTTCTTCACAGTACCATTACCCATAGCCCAGCATTAGCATCCATACTATTACATTGTTCACATGTGGCAGTGAGGAGCATTTTGTGATATTCACTGGCACAGGAACGGAGCAATATGGGGACGACCCGTTGCCGTGAAGTTGGAACCGCGACTAACTAACTAACTAACTAACTATTACCCATAGTCCACTATTGGCATCCATACCATTACCCACAGTCCAGTACTAACATCCCTACCATTACCAATATCCCAGCAATGTCATCCATATTATTATCCGTAGTCCAACATTGGCATCCATACCATTACCCATAGTCCAGCATTTGCATCCATACCATTACCCATAGTCCAGCATTAGCATCAACACCATTGCCCATAGTCCATCATTGGCATCCCTACCATTACCAATATCCCAGAATTGGCAGTCATACCATTACCCCTAGTCCAGCATTGGCACCCATACCATTACCCCTAGTCCAGCATTGGCATCCATACAGAACAACAGGCCACCAATAAAACTTCACAGTAAGCCAATGTTTCTTCTTCGTTTACTTCTTCATCTCTTTCTTTTTCTGCTGTTTCTTCTACTTCTGCTTCTTCTTCTACCTCATTTTCTCCTCCTCCATTTACCTCAGTGAAGTGTTGGGGGAAGAGGTCAGCTAATGTTTGCACATGTGATATGTCGTTTGTTCGTGACTTTTGATCCTTCTTAAAAATCGAATACTTGCATTTAAGGATTCACATCTTCCTATGTAGGACCTAGTATGCATCAGCACTCGTATGTTGGACATAGTATAGTTCAGTACTCCTATGTAGGACCTATTATGCATCAGCACTCCTATGTAGGACCTAATATAGTTTAGCTCTTCTCTGTAGGACCTAGTATAATTCAGCACTAGAATGTTGGACATAGTATAGTTCAGCACTCCTCTGTAGGACCTAGTATAGTTCAACATTCCTCTGTAGGACTTAGTATAGTTCAGCACTCCTCTGTAGGACTTAGTATAGTTCAGCACTCCTATGTAGGACCTAGTATAGTTCAGCACTCCTATGTAGGACTTAGTATAGTTCAGCACTCCTATGAAGGACCTAGTATAGTTCAACACTCCTCTGTAGGACCTAGTATAGTTCAACACTCCTCTGTAGGACTTAGTATAGTTCAGCACTCCTATATAGGACCTAGTATAGTTCAACACTCATATATAAGGCCTAGTATGGTCCAACACGCATATACAATGTCTAGTATTGCTCGGCACGCCTGTGTGGTGTCTTGTGTCACCCAGGACGCCTATGTAGGATGTATTCTCGCACAGAACACACATGTCTAGTCTCGCACAGAAAACATATGTCTAGTCTCGCATAGAACACACATGTCTAGTCTCGCATAGAACACACATATCTAGTCTCGCACAGAACACACAAATCTTGTCTCGCTCAGAAAACATATGTCTAGTTTCGCATAGAACACACATATCTTTTCTCGCATAGAACACACATGTCTAGTCTCGTACAGAACACACATGTCTAGTCTCGCACAGAACACACATCTCTAGTCTCCCACAGAACACAATTAACTAGTCTCGCTCAGAACACATATAACTAGTCTCGCACAGAACACACATAACTAGTCTCGCACAGAACACATATAACTAGTCACGAAAATATATTTAAATATGATGTGTGTAGGTTTAAGTATTGATGCGTGTGAGTGTGTGTGTGTTTGTGCGTGTGTGTGACTATGTGTGTTGCATGGGCTTACGCTGAAACATGTTGTCTTAACCGATGAAGAGTGGGCTATCTTTGAATTGTGGCGTTTTGGTTCAAGTTTGTGGTCTTAACCGATGAAGAGTGGGCTTATGTTGAAATGTGTGGGTTTATGTTGAAATGTGTGGTCTTACAACTTTAGTGAGAAATAGTTTGACAGACAGCTCTTCTAGCCAAACTGTTAAATTATAAACCCAGCATGCAATATGCAGTATGTATACAGTCGTTTCCATGTGGTTGTGTTCGCAGTGTGCTTGCCTTTAGTGGCCAGGATATCATGTGTCATACTCAATCCAAGCATATCTCTGAGGCACTGAATCTTACAACAAGTACCAGGAGTTGAGGGAAATGAAGGAACTGATAAACTTGCTGGCTCTGCATCCATTAAAGATCACCAGCCCACGGATTGTGCAGATATTATTAAAACCCCTAGAGAGCTGTGGAGAGTGGAGGATTATGAGGCCAATGAATCCACATTGTTGTCCAGTATGAGAGAATTGAGAATAATAATTGGCAAAGCCAGACACGAGAAACGCACTGTAAGATGAACCAACATAGAATTGACACTATTAGCCCTGATGCATATGTTGGTGGGGGTTTAAAAAAAAGGGAGGTGGGGGGGGGGGGGAGTTGTTCTGAGCATCTTTGGACACTTTAGGAATGCAAGAATGATATTCGAACAGAAAACCTAACTTACAGTACCTACAAGGATTTGCACAGAGTTCTCATCGAAAACGGTCACTTAAAGAAAAGCCACCAGCTCACCTCATGTCTTAACTGATACACGTGGGAGACTGAGTGTTGAGAAGCAGTATCTGTTGTGTAGATGATAATGTTATTCTGTTATCAGTTCTGCTATTATTTCTTCTCTCGTGCTGAAGGTGGCCATTAACGTGTCTGACTGTTGCTACCCAAATCGACACGCCACGTTACACCACGTAAAATTCAAATTGTAGCAAAGATTACTTAAAAGAGGAAAATCAATCCCACATTATTCTTGTTAAATCGAGTAATTGCTGGCTTTTTGCCAATACTCCACATACACCGACAGTTAGAGTAAAACGTAGCAAAATATGTCATTTTCTTTTAACTGAGCACTGTTTTAGACAAATAACTGCAATAATGAGTAGTTCTGAAATACTCATTTTTAAAAGTAATTTATGAATTTTGAAATCATCATCGCATTTCCAATCCAAAAACACCACCGCATCGCAATGCACTAAAAAAACATCACACCAGTACTGTGCCGCGTAATTTCTTTTACCAATTAGAATCACATTTTCCCTTCTGTCCGTTTCACTTTACACAATTTCGAATGTTTTGCCCTGCCAGTTACTCGAATACAAGTGAAATTTCTCAATTATCTTCCTCTTATTTTTTTTTGGAACCGGTCATTATGCCGATGTATGTTTGAATCTTCTTGATATCAATTTTATCACCCCGATTTAAAGCCAGTAACGAAAATAAGAAACAAATTGGACACACGGCATCTTCTTCTGTAATTACCCACACCACCTCCGCCCTCTACCCCTTGTGAGACATTTGGAATTAACAAGGCACTGACAAACATAAGCTGAAAACGGCAGGCATGTATATTAACAAGAGAAACAGAATAAGTCTGTCAGTTTGTAAGACAAACACTGTACATGATGCTTGCATGTAAGAGCTTTAGACCTTGCCTAAGAACATTGTTATAAAAGTTAGTTGCATATCCTTTACAGGACATCGCAGTCAATCCCAGCATTTTTGACCGTTTGTGATTTTTTTTTGGACAAGTTTTACTTTCAGTCGGCAGGCACTCATACTCTTGTATAGAAACCAGTGCAAAGCGGTCTGCTTCCAAATCGCCCGCAGCTGCGTTTCGAACGCGGTATGCGTGATTGCGAATTGCGTCCGTGATGCCTTCACCACAGCTCCTACTAGTGTTGTAAAGCCACAATTAATATTTCAAGTATCACTATAGGAGACACGGTATCACTGTACACAGCAAGCTTGGCTGCCGACCCGGTCCCCATGTATTTAAATCTCCTTTGAGCGGATTTCCTTGTTCTTTCTTTCTTTCTTGTTTGTTTCTTTTGTAATCACTTGGCCTCGGTAGTCGATGCAGCCTACACCGGGTACTAGAACGTGTATGGGTAGTGGAGGCGTCCGGCGTGGATATTGTCCACAGCTCCATTCAGTGCCGATGTGTCTATAACACTATAGCCAATATCCTTAAATGCGTGCGTGTAAGTGGATCCTTCACTTAATATATGACCAAAGGACACTGTTTGTTTCTTTCTTATCATCATCATGATCATCATCATCATGATCATCATGATCATGATCATCATGATCATGATCATGATCATCATCATCATCATCATCATCATCATCATCATCATCATCATCACCACCACCACCATCATCATCATCATCGTCATCATCATCATCTTCATCATCATCATCATCATCATCATCATCCAGTGCCTTGTCAGCTGGCTTGGTCGATCATGACTCGCCATGAATTACGATCTCCGATGTCATGGATCAGTTCGTGTGTTAACTCCCTTCCATGCCATGAGACAAGACTGGCAATAATCTTTTCACACTGTCTTCCCATATCTCTCTTTTTGCAAATCTTTCCGGTTGTCACAACATGTTCCAGTTTTTGTCCTCTTTTAACGTGGCCAAAAAACGATAATGGCCTCTTTTTGATGTTTGTGATAAACTGTCTTTGCGACTCAGCTTTTCTTAAAACTTCCTAATTTGCTGTTTGGGCTGTTCAAGTAATTTTCAGCATTCTTCTATAAAAACCACATCTCCAAGACTTTCAATGAATGTTTCTGTTGTTTAATAATTGTCCAGGACTCGCAGTCGTACGTTAAAATTGGGTCTATGTAACATGCAACTCTTTTTCTAACTTTCACACTCAACAGTGTAGATCTTAAAGGCGAGGAGGCCAGATCGTGAGGCCTATTTTTGTTTTGTGTTGCTGAAGTTGTTAATTTAAAATATCCCTTTTACCATTTCTTTAATAAAAAGTTAGTTGCATAATCGTTACTGTATGTCGTATATTTTGAAGGGACTGGCAATCACTAAAGTGCATGACCCATCTCTGTTAAAGGTAGCTGGGCCCCATCCTCTTCTTATATGTAAATAGATCAAGAATACGACCCTTGAAAGATTTACAGACTCGGATTTGGTTATTTGTCTAAGGGTGTGTGGTCCTCTTTTAATAGAAAAAGTAATCACTAGGTTTGTCCCCTGTCTTTCCACCTGGTATTTAATGGTATAGCTCACGAACCCCCTTCTTCCATCTTAAGAAATTGTCTGAAAAGACTTTCTCAATAAGAATCAGATGCAATATAACATGGATTTGTAACAGTTAAAGATAAAGAGTCTCCTGTTCTCTTTCTTTAATGAAGAATTTATCTTATGTGAATGTGTATTTGTTAATTAAACATTAAACAAACACAAGTGAGCATTGAGACATGTTCTACACACAAGATAGAGATTTTTCCAACAGATAGTTTGGACTGACAAATTAAATGGAAGAGATCTTCACATTTAAACAAATTTATTGACTGTGCCAGTGTCTTTTGGCCTATTTGACATTTTCTTCTTTTTTCATCAGCTGTTGACATGTACAGAATGAAATAGAAACATCTTTCATAGGACCAAATATAGTCAGTCAATAAATAATAACATTCATTGTATAGTGAGATGTTTTAACTACCAAATGTTGTATAGTTAAGTTCTTCTACATATAACCATAAATCAAGAAATCATTTCCTGAGAGGGTGAAGTTTGTGTGAGTGATAAGAAAACCTGGTGTGATGAGATGTGGATAAGCCTGGGTCCATGGTCTGATGGATCCACTTCAGGTTGGGCCAGTTTAGCTTCACTGAAGGCTTCTCATTCTCTGCTTAAGGCTGGAGTCATCTGCCATCACAGGTGTTGATCATCTCATTCACTCCTCTTCCCTCCTTGTTGGTTAGGTGTGGCACCAAGACATCACTGTTTAAAATTCATACAGGTATGAATAATCCTTTACAGCATGTTCATAGTGTGAACACAACATAACAAAACAAAAATGATAAGAACAGAAGAAGTATTGTTGTGTTACTTTGGGGTGGGTCAGAGATTATTACACTGGATGCAGCTTCTGTTGTCTGGTACCTGCTGTATGCATTTCCTCAGTGGACCTGTAGTTCAGTGAGTAGTGTACAGTCAGACACAGATAAGAGTGATAATGTGATGTTCCCTGAATCATGGTAATCAAGCTGACAGGCAAGATCAACACAAGTATGAGATGCATTTGTATAAATGGCATACATTTAAACATCCACATGACTCTATTTGTTCTACATTGTGTATATAATTGTTTATCTGTACTTTCCAAGGCAACTACTTCCTATTCTAAATCATTTCCTTGTTCCTGCTGTTGTGGTGTGGAGTTGCGTGGTATGAAGTGTATTGTGTTGAGTTAACTTCTGTTGTGTGGGGTTCCATAGATTGTACTAATTATCCTCACATCTACATCAGTTAATATGAGTTTAACTCATCTAGGGTGCTTTTATTGTGGTTCATGTCCAACATGCAGAATTTCTGATGTGTATTTGTTACAAAATGTAATCTATACAAGGTCATGACACAATATATTAGAAGAAAATTATTACTTAAAGTATTTTCCCCCAATACTCTCCTCCTCTCTGTCTACTTATACTTCTCCTACATCTTTTACCAGTGCATATCATGTCTATTCCGTTGGCGATCACGGTTGGCTATAGACCAAGGTAATTTTCACCCTTTAGTCTGAGCAGATTAAGTAGGTCGGCTATCACAAATGTCGTTTGTGAACGTAAACCTATTTTAAGCAATGCAGTTGATGTAATGCGTTGTCTGAATAAAATCTGACACATGAATAAACTAATTTCTATCAAATACTATTTGTTTTCAATTCGTAAAGAGAAAAGGAAGAGTATAATTCCTGTTTCAGTTCTTTAGATTGCAAAATAGACAGAATTAAGTACATTTTTAAAGCAAGGTAGTGTTTCGTTTGCACCAGCTGACTGTCTCTGCAGAAACGTTTTTCTAGAAGTTTTTGATGAAAAGCATTTGAGTGCAGTGGAAATTTCATCTCGTACATTATTCTGTGATAGATTATAGTCATATGCACATAGCGAAGTTGTTAGATGTAGTGTAGAAAGTCAGAGTTTTGAAGTTTTGAGAAATTATAAGATGTCGGTTTCGCCGGGGAAGTGGCGCCAGTATTGAAGTTGCGATCGGCAGTTTTTCACATTTTTCAGAGATTTATTTTATCAAAAATACAATTCATTGGACGCACAACACTGGATACCTTTACTTTATACATCTTGGTACCACTTAGATCTGAGAATCACAAGCTTACCCCAGACTAGATCAAACTGCCTGTTGTAAAAGTTTGAAAGTTGGACAACACATAGCTTTGGCGACTGCTCGCTCGCTCTGAAGTCATAGAAGTGCGCGGTTTTATTAAAGCGGCGCCCGAGCTGGGGGACGCTATATCCACGTGATGTGTCTCTACCAGTCACATTCTATTCTGTTGACGCTAACTTTTCTATTCTTATCCTGGCATCTGTCTGTCATTAGTATCGCTTAGTGAGTTCGATTTTCTACGGTGCTGTAATTGTTTTGTTAATCTCTGGGTTGCTGTGTAACGTTGACGCGCTGTAAAATGATGGATAGGTGAATATGTCACACTGTACGTTGCAATCAATCCCAGTGTGCATTAGCTGTTTGTGCTGTGCTAAACAATGTTAGTTCAGTAGTTTATCATTGCTTTCTGAAAGGCTGACGCCTCATGCCATTGAAATCAGCGCAAAACTTCCTGTTTCCAAATCTCCTGCAGTTGATTATGGAGATATACCTCTCCATAACACAAAGCTTGGGCTGAGTTTAGAGACCATGTGTTGTCCATACAGCCAAGACAAGCTTGTTCCAGGTGAATTGGTGTTATCTTTCCTCTGCAGTAATCTAGGAAGACCGAGAGAGGTATCATGCCGCATGGGCAACACATTGTCTCTAAACTCAGCCCAGGCTTTGTGTTATAGAGAGGTATAACTTCAGTTTACAAACTATTGTCTGTCAAGACGGCAAGGTGCCAGCCAGTCAGTCAGTCAGTCAGTCAGTCAGTCAGTCAGTCAGTCAGTCAGAATGGGTGAATTGATAGATGTTTCTGCGTGCGATTGATGTATGCTTTCATATAAGTAATTGAGTTGAGTTGAGAAGAGTAAAGTTAAGAACCGACATCACTGCACTCAAAACATTCCCATACGTGCTCCGTCCCCTCGTTCAACAGCCAGCGAAGAGGCATAATACTAATCGTTCCCACCGCTATCTGATTAAAAGTTCTTCTGGTCTTTCCTCTCAGTTTTGAGATTCTTCCAGAACCCCTGCCGATCCCCCGCAATCTCATTCTTTCCACATATGGGTTCTCAATCTGTTCCTCCGCCTTCTCCACCTGGTCCCACAAGCGCACGACCACCTCCACCTTGTCCATAGGCAAACTACCACCAAGAAGTGCATCCCCTGCTAGCCTATCAACCTGTTCATTCCCCCGCACCACCTCATGGCCAGGGCAAAATATCCATACAATTCTCACAATCTGTGACACCTGAAGCGACAAGAGCCATTCCACACGAAACATATAAGTAATTGCCTAGATCTATTTTTGATGCATATGTTTACGTATAATATAGGATCCCTCTTCACTTCATAATATTTATTGGATATATGGTGCTTGCTGTATAATTTAGACGATGGACAATGTGGTCAAATCACGCTTTCGCATTTACTTCGCAGGAAAATTCCTTGTACTAGTTTTAGAGTTGCTCAAACTGAGGGCCTATATCAGTGAGCAAACATTCTCGCCTTGACGCGGATGTGAACATATGACCATCTGGTTGGCAGGCACACATGCTAGCTATAGAGGCTCCTACACATGTAGTTGAAGGGCTATATGTAACTGTATGTATGTGTAAGGCTATATATCCATCCATCATGTGCCATGCCGGTAAGCGTGGGCGGTCATGTTCTGCCATCTCACTCGATCACCAGAGTCGTGGATCAGCTCCGTGTTTCTGTCTCGACCATGCCACAAGGCCAATCCAGGTACTTGCTTCTAGGTCTTCCCCTTGGTCTGTTCCCCTCGATCTTACCAGTTGTCACAAAATTCTCCAATCCATTTCTTCTCATAACATGCCCAAAAAATCTTGACTGTCTACGTCTAATTTCTCTAATCAATTTACGATCTTCATTTGTTTCTTGAAGGACTTGTTCATTGGTCTTTCTGGCTGTCCATGGTATTCTTTGCATTTTCCTCAGAAACCACATCTCTACAGCCATCAGATGTTTTTCAGCCTAACTGCTCATTGTCCACGCTTCACATCCATACAAAAGTACAGGTTCAATGTAGCATCTCAACACTCTTTTTCTCGTTTCAATTGACATCTTTTTATTGGTCAATATGTTTTTCCTCTAAAAAGTCAATATGTTTTTCCTCTAAAAAGTACGGGAGAGTTTTGGTCATAGAGCATAACTTTAGGAAGGGAAAATCCCAACTGCACCTCCCCGCGGTAGAGGATGGAAACACACCACGGTGTGGCTAACACAGCTCTGGGGACCGAGTATCCACCGGAATAAGTGGACAACTCTGCAGCTGAGCAGAGCAGGGTACTCACTTGTCCTGACAGTCGGAAATGACTGTCAAAGGCAGAGTTAAAAGACCACCGTGTGAATGTGGAAGGCAAGGGGAAACCACCACATTATCTTCCCAAGATTTCATGGCGACACACATTTCAGAAATAGTGAACGACGTTAATGGCTGTCTTAGGACATCCTCGTCCGGTAGGGACAGTCATGAGCCACAGGTGACACCAGACCGTCATCCAGCTACTGATGGCAAAACTAAAACAATAACTAAACTAAATAAATTTAGAGTAGGAACGTGGAATGTTAGGACATTAAATGAGCTAGGAAAGTTAAACAATGTTCTAAGAGAAATGGAAAACATGAAAATGAATATAATAGGCATAAGTGAGATGAGATGGAAGGGATCTGGCAAAATTATAACCGACAAACACACAATAATTTATTCTGGGGGGGACACACATGAAAAAGGTGTAGGAATAATATTTGATGAAAATACAGCCAAATCTATGACTGGATACTGGTGCATTTCAGATAGAGTTATAATGGTCAAAATCAAAGGCAAACCAATAGATATAAATATTATACAAGTATATGCACCAACAACAAACAGTAGTGATGAAGATATACAAAACTTTTAAGATGAAGTTGAAATGGCAATAGCCCAAATTGGATCACAAGAAATAAAAATAATACTGGGGGATTTTAATGCAAAAGTAGGAAAAGGAAAAATAGAGGATATAGTGGGGAATTACGGTTTAGGTACAAGAAATGAAAGAGGAGAGAAACTAATAGAATGGGCAAATATTAATGATATGATAATTGGAAACATATGGTTTAAACACCATAAAAGACGACTATACACATGGAAAAGCCCTGATATGATCAACCAAATTGACTACATACTTATTAATAAAAGATTTAGAAATGCATTACTTAATGTAAAGACAATGCCGGGTGCTGACGGTAACAGTGATCATGTACCACTATGTGGACAAATAAAAGTAAGATTAAAGAGAGGGGAAAAAATGGTTAAAAACTTGAGACTTAATAAAGAGGTTCTGAAAGTAGATAAAGAAATTCAAGAACAATACAGAATGACTGTGAAAAATAGGTACAATGCAATAGCTAAAATACAGAGTATAGATGAACAATGGGAAATGTTAAGGGACTCCATTTATCAAACTAGCAAAGAAATATTACCGGAGAGAAGCCAAAAAGCTAAGAAAAAATGGATGAATGAAGAAATCTTAAGGTTAATGGACAAAAGGAAACAGAATAAAAATGACAAACAAGAGTATGCTAAGATAAATAAAGAAATAAGAGATAAATGTGTGAAGGCAAAAGAAAGTTGGTTAAATGAGCAATGCAGAAAAATTGAATTAAATTCCATTAAAGATCAAAAAAAGTATGTACAGACAAATCAGCGAGCTCACAGGAAGAAAAATAAGAATAAATGCAGGGTGTTTGAAATCAAAAACAGGACAGACTTTATTGGAGGAAGGTGCTATAATGAAGAGGTGGAATGAGTATATAAGAGAATTATATAATGGAGAAAGGGAAGAATTTACAGAAGAAAGTAACTTAGAAGGCCCACCTATTCTAAAAGAAGAAGTCGCTGATGCTATGAAACATATGAAGAAAGGAAAAACAGCTGGGCCAGATGAAATCACAATAGAAGAATTAGAAGTGTTGGGAGAATTTGGAGTAGATATATTAACCAAAATGTTGAATGATATTTACAGTAGTGGATATTTACCCAATGATATGCTGAAATCTGTATTTATAGCTATACCAAAAAGACCAGGAGCAATTGATTGTGAAGATTTTCGTACAATTAACCTCATAAACCATGTCACTAAGCTTCTACTCAGAATTATAATGAGAAGAACAAGAAAGAAAATAAAAATGGAAATTAGTGAAGAACAGTATGGTTTTATGGAAGGAAAGGGTACAAACAATGCAATATATATATATTACGAACACTAATAGAAAGATCAATAGAGAAACAAAGAGACATATATTTATGCTTCATAGATTATACTAAGGCATTTGATAAAGTAAAACATGATGAGCTGATTAAAATGTTGGAAGATATCAACATTGATGGGAAAGATTTAAGAATAATAAAGAATATATACTGGAACCAAGTAGCAGCAATTAAAATGGGAAATAAAGAGGGTAGTTACGAACAGATAAAGCTAGGAGTACGACAGGGGTGTGTCTTGTCACCCGATCTCTTCTCCCTGTATAGCGAAGTAATAATGAGAGAGATCAAAGATAAGCCAGGAATACTAATCGGAGGATATAATATAAACAATATACGCTATGCAGATGACACAGTATTGGTAGCGGATAATGCAACAGACCTACAACAATTGTTGGACAGTGTAGTAACAGAGAGTGCACAGAAAGGACTGTCCTTGAATATCAAGAAAACAGTAACAATGGTGATATCAAAGAAAATGGGGACGCCAAAATGTGACATAGAAATAGAAGGGGAAATTCTCAACCAAGTGGATAATTTTAAATACCTAGGGGCACTTATAACATCAGATGGAAGATGTACAAAAGAGATTAAGAGCAGAATATGGCAGGCAAAGACAGCATTTCAGAAAATGAAGAGTATCTTATGCAATAAGTCGCTATCAATGAATTTAAGAAAGAGAGTACTAAAATGCTATATAGAACCAATTTTCATGTATGGCAGCGAATCTTGGAATGTAAATGAACAAATTAGGAAGAACTTAGAAGCAACAGAGATGTGGTTTTTAAGACGAATGTTGCGAATTCCTTGGACTGCCAGAGTAACTAAACGATTGCATGAAAGAGGCTAATGAAACTAGAACACTATATACAACAATAAGAAAGAGACAAACATCTTTCTTTGGTCATGTGATGAGAAGAGAGGCATTGGAGAACATCGTGACAACTGGAAAGATCGAGGGGAAGAGAGGCAGAGGCAGACCAAGAGAAATGATGCTGGACGGACTGAGACGGTGGCATGGAGGAATATCATCAGCAGAGTTGATCCAGAACACCAAAGACCGAGATCTGTGGAGAGCCATGAACGCGTACGCCAGCCGGCACGGTACTTGATGACGATGTTTTTCATCTTGCTAAAGGCTATTTTTGCCATTGCGATTCTTGTTCTAATCTCTTCAAGGCATCTCCCATCAGATGTTATTACTGTTCCGAGATAATTGTACCTGCTCACTTGTTGAAGAATATTCCCATTTACTTGTATATTACATTGTGGTATTTTGTCCTTCCTAGTGACGACCATAATCTGTGTCTTTTTACAATTTAATTCTAACCCTAGTTGTTCACTGTGTGTAACAATCGCATCTACTAAATTTTGCAGGTCCTGTTCATTGTCTGCAATCAAGACTGTATCATCTGCATATCTAATGTTATTGATGCATCGTCCCCCAATGTTGATTCCTTCCATATCTTCAATATTTCTGAAAATACTTTCACTGTACAGGGAAAACAGATCTGGAGACATTACACATCCCTGTCTCACACCCCTTTTAATAGGCTGATATTGGCTTACTTCATTATCAACTCTTATGGCAGCTTGTTGTTTCAAATATATGTTTTTTACAAGTCTAAGATCTTTTCCATCAATTTGTAGATCTTCAAGCATCCTTATCATGTTGACATGTCTCACTTTATCAAAAGCCTTTGTGTAGTCAATAAAGCAAAGGTGTAGATCTTTGTTTACTTCTATAGAACGTTCGATTATGTTTCTCAGTATATACACGGCATTTACTGTACCCTTGCTTTCCACAAACCGACATTGTTCTTCTCCTATTTCAGGTTGCATTTTCCTCCTAACTCTTTGCATGATAATTCTTAGCAAAATCTTCGTGATGTGACTCATTATACTAATTGTTCGATGTTGATCACATTCCAAGGCTCCTCATTTCTTTGGGATTGCAATAAATACAGAATTACATAACTCCTGGGGTATATTTCCAGTATCATATATTGTATTAAGCAGACTGGTAACTTGATCTATTCCATATTCTTCTAAAGCATTAATCATTTCTGTTGTGACGCTGTCTGAACCGGGGGTCTTGCCAGATTTCATATGGTTAAGAGCATTCTGAAGGCTATATATATAACTCTATATATATGTGTGTGTGTAAGACTATAAGTAACTACATGTAAACGATCCCATTTATACCTTTTATACACAACAGATTGGGCAGGGTAAGTATTTAAATCATGTTGCCCAATATTGACAAACACAAAACCGAGAAGAAGACGACAAAGACAATTTAGAGGATCATGGAACATCTGCTCTGTTTACAATTTAATTACACCGCGAATTATAAACTGTCAACTAGCTTTCTGTCTGAAGGGAACAAGACCAGCCAGCAGCTTAAATAACGTACCTGTCTGAATTTAACAACTTAATATCGACATTTGACCAGAGAGAAAGTGACATGACACAGCTGTCTGTCTGAATTTAACAAGTGAATATCGAAACTTAACCAGAGAGCAGCTGAAATATCACATTTTCTGTCTGAATGTAAAAAGTAAATATCGACATTTGACAAGAGAACAACTAAAATAACAGCTTTCTGTGTGAAGAAAACGTATCTACCTATTTTTATCATAGAGCAACTGAAGTAATACAGCTGGTCGTCTAATTAGGAACTACGAGTGTCGATATTTGACTATTAAGACCGTCAAGTTCTGATTTGTATACTTCAATAAGTAGTACTAAATGGTGAAAACAGAACGCCTGAAATGATGTCTTCTAACTTAACTGAATTAGCAGCCGTAAAACGAAATAAGGATGAAGCAATTTTGGTCAAGGAAGAGATGCTCGCATATTTTACCATGATAAACACATGGGGAATTGGACAGTGTGTAACAATCTTAGGGCTAATTGTCAACGCACTAAACGTCATTGTATTCATCAAACAAGGCATGCGAGACGCAGTGAATATAAGTCTTCTTGGACTTAGTATTTCGGACTTCGGGTCGTTATTTTTTCACTTCTTTGCTAATCTCTGTTGGACGCCGTCTATAATGAAAATGGACCTGCCATTCTACCCTCATCATTTAATGTACTACCTTGTTTGGGAACACATTATGTTTACGAGAGTGACCACTGGCACAACGGCCTGGATTACATTTGAGCGGTGTCTGTGTATTGTGGCTCCCTTGAAGATCAAATCAATCGTCACGCCCAGACGAACCGTGACCTTCATTCTTGTGCTCTACGTCATCATGATGTCGACAGTTACACCGATGTTTTACACAACTAGGGTTGGGTGGCTGTTTGATCCACGCAGAAATAAATCTCTTCTGGGGGTTTATAAAACTGCCAACACAGGAGACATAGAGAAGGCAACATTTTGGAGTAACAACATCCTACCGACAATTTTCTTCGTTTTCATAACCATCTGTACAACCATTTTAGTGAAAGCACTAAAGAAAAATGCAAAATGGAGAGGAAAAAGTGCGTCTTCACAAAAAAGTGAAACTATTTCAAACAGGGACACAAAGGTCGTTAAAATGGTCATCTCCATTGTGTTCATATCCTGCTACGCCCCTGGAACTGTTGTCTACATATTTCTTCTTGTGTACCCTCAATTGTCGTATCGCGGCAGACAGAGGAATTTGTTGGTGGCTATATTTTCTATCTTAATTCATCTCGAAGGAATAAACGCCACTGCCAACTTCTTTATTTACTTAACAATGAGTTCAAAGTTCAAAAGTACCTTCCGGAATATGTTTTGCTCTGGACACAATGATATGAAAGAAAGTTCACACAATAATAATTCTTAATTTATGTACAGCAAGTCGTCGACTTACGACCACGATCGGTTCCGACAGACCGGTCGTAACACGATTTGGTCGTAAGTTGAGTACGCTATGTGTAAAGTAATGTGAAGTGATGTTATAAAAATATTTAAGTTAAATTATATCATAAATTTCTTTTATTATTGTTATAAATCATAATTTTCGATGTTCATTTTGTGCTATTTGTATACACCATTTTGTTTCTTATTTTTACATCGTCAGGTTTAAGAAAAACACTGCATTAACTGTACATGAACAACTGGTTTAATATTTGCAAAACACAAAATACAGGTATGGAAAATACTATAGGAAACATTTTTATTACATGGTCTACCATCTCTAGTTCGGCGTCGTCAATAAAGATTGATGGTACCCCATGTGCACCTTGTGACATAATCTGTGTTTTTTTTCTTTTTGCTAATTGTTAAACCAAATTCTGAACAAGCATTCGAGAATGCAGATAGTAGACATTGCAATTCTTCCTCAGAGTGGGTCGTAACTGCAGCATCATCTGAGAAAATCAGGTTATCCATCTAAGTCTACGAAGACTGAGCATGGAATAAACCGTCACACAACCTGATCTTTGCAGACAACGCCGTTCGACTTATAATTGAGGCAGATATAAATCTTTAAATATTGAGCACAACCCACTGCTGGCAAGGCTGATCGCACTCTGGTATTAACCTAAGGTCTATCCACGTAAATGTGGAAGCACAAGACTCGAGTTAATAATATGGCTAGTGATTGTGGTCGTAAAGTCGAATGGTCGTAAGTTGCATAGGTCGTAACTCGACGACTAGCTGTACTTATCTATGACTGTTAACTGATTCAGTGCAAAACAAAAATTAAGTTTAGATCAAACATGGTGCACAATTACACGTACAAGTACTTTAATGTAAATTTCCGTTCACTGAGTATTGAAATCGCAGAACATACATATATCGTCCTTCTGTCAAAATGAGAGTCACATTTGGCGATATATTATCATTCGGCATTGATTCAGTTGAAAATTACGGATTTGCTTTACTGAACACAGATTTACTTTACTGAACACAGATTTACTTTACTGAACACAGATTTACTTTACTGAAGACAGATTTACTTTACTGAACACAGATTTACTTTACCGAACACAGATTCACTTTACTGAATACAAAGATTTATTTTAATGAACACATATTTACTTTACTGAACACATATTTACTTTACTTAACACAGATTTACTTTCCTGAACACAGATTTACTTTACTGAACACACAGATTTGCTCCTTCCTAGGACAGCCCCAGTGCTGTTTTTCTCCCGGGATGGTACAGCAATCCTGCAGACACAGCAGAATTACAAAACTTACATCACTACACATTACATGGTCAAGCGCCGAAGCCCAGGAAGCAATGGAACGACGACGAGAACGACAACTACTACAACAACAAATAAAAACATCAACACTTTACGGATAACAATTTGAATTGTATTTACTTATACTGAATACATTTACAGCGTCAGATACACCGGTGTTCGAGCTAGAGCCTGTATGTTCTTGTAGCTTCTATCTGTGTGTATAGTAAATCAGTGAAGTATAGCGCCACTATACACGCCTTTGGCGCATTAGATATATGGGGCTTGAACCATTTGTTTATGTCCTAAACGACAGTTGGTGGGTCATGTCACACAGGTTTACTTTACTGAACACATATTTATTTTACTGAACACAAATTTACTTTACTGAATGCAAAGATTTATTTTAATGAACACAGATTTACTTTATTGAACACATATTTACTTTACTTAACACAGATTTACTTTCCTGAACACAGATTTACTTTACTTAACACACAGATTTGCTCCCTCCTAGGACAGCACCATGCTATTTGCTATACTATAGTGCGGCTATTTCATGATGGCATGAAGGCAAGAGTACAGGAAAATGGCGAACTGTCTGAGCCCTTTCCTGTCACCAATGAAGTGAAGCAAGGATGTCTCCTGGCACCAACACTGTTCAGCCTCATGTTTTCAGCCATGCTGATGAATGCCTTCGAGAACGACGACATTGGAATAGACATCAACTACCGTATGGATGGAAAGTTATTCAATCTCAGAAGGCTGAAAGCTAAAACCAAAATTAACAGCGACACCGTCAGAGAGCTCCTGTTTGCTGATGATTGCGCTCTTTACGCCAACTCAGAGGCGGACATGCAACATAATGTTTCAGCTTTCTCACATGCCTGTGCCAACTTTGGGCTCAATATCAACTTGGAGAAGACTGTAGTTATGTACCAGCCAGCTCCAGGGAATAATCACACTGTGCCGAATATCAAAGTGAATGATCATAGACTAAGTGTTGTGGACAAATTCACCTATCTTGGCAGCACTGTGTCACAAGCTGCCACAATTGATGACGAAGTGAATGCAAGAATCTCCAAGGCCAGTGCGGCCTTTGGCAGACTGTACAAGAATATATGGGACAGAACTGGAATAAGCCTGCAAACAAAGCTAAAAGTCTACAAAGCAGTTGTATTATCCACACTGCTATATGCTTGTGAAACCTGGACTGTTTATCAGCGACACGGTAGGAAATTAAACCACTTCCACACAGTCTGCCTAAGGAAGCTACTGAAGATTAAATCGCAAGATCCCAGGAATGCTACCTGGTCAAAAAAGCACGCTAAAGTCGATGTGTTGGCCTACGGGTTTCGGCCCAAGGGCGCATAACAGACACACCGCAATCACATCTGGAAAAAAAAACACTCCGGATGAACGAAAAGAAGAAGAAGAAATCGCAAGACAAAATTCCAGACACTGAAGTCCTAGAAAGAGCATCCATGCCCAGTATCCACACTCTGCTGATGAAGAATCAGATTCGCTGGGCTGGTCACTTGACTCGCATGCCAGATCACAGGCTCCCTAAACAAATATTTTACAGCGAACTGCGTTGTGGTAAACGCTCCCAAGGTGGCCAGAGGAAACGCTTTAAAGACACTCTGAAAATTTCACTGAAGGCTTTTGGAATTCATCATGACACCTGGGAGACTGCAGCCTGAGACCGAAATTCGTGGCGTGCATCATTACGCAAGGGTGCAGTCATATGTGAGGCAACCAGGACTGCAAGAGCTGTGAAGAAAAGGCAGGACAGAAAAACCACTGCAGGAAATCCTCATCCAGAAACGTCAAATATTCCATGCCCACATTGTCAAAGAACATTTCGAGCCAAAATAGGCCTTATCAGCCATCTTAGAACCCACGGTTTCATACTTTCAACCCCACTGGATGAAATGAATGGTCATCATCATTCTTGATGGACAAACAACAAAAAACCATGCTACTTTTCTCCCAGGATGGTACAGCAAATAGCAGACACAGCAGTATTACAAAACTTACATCACTACACATTACATGTTCAAGCGCCGAAGCCCAGGAAGCAATGGAACGACAACGAGAACGACAACAACAACAACGACAAATAAAAACATCAACACTTTACGGATAACAATTTGAATTGTATTTACTTATACTGAATACATTTACAGCGTCAGATACACTGGTGTTCGAGCTTGAGCCTGTATGTTCTTGTAGCCTCTATCTATGTGTATAGTAAATCAGTGAAGTATAGCCACACTATACACGCCTTTGGCGCATTAGATATATGGGGCTTGAACCATTTGTTTATGGTCTAAACCACAGTTGGTGGGTCATGGGGTGACGCCGGCCGCTTTTACTTCCCAAGACATTTCCTGGAACATGTTTAGACTGGGTCGACCTGCTCGCTCAGGTCAATTGTTAAAATAAATTCGAATTCCCCCAGATAGGTGTGAATACATAACCACCGGGCTGATAGGCGGGAAGCTAGCCGCTACAGTATGACGGCTCCCACTGGTGTATTTCAAAAAATAAAAACGTTAGCTGCGTATTCTTTACAGGACGTTTGCAGTCAAAACCAGCATTTTCTGCTGTTGTTGATGTATTGGCAAAGTTACGTTCAGTAGATTGACTGGTTTATTAGCTTAATGATAAATACATGCGTCCCAAAAAAGTGATTATTTGCAAACTCAGTTTAAGAGAGCGGATGTCGCTTCAATAATGGCAATTGTAATTAAAAACAACGTATGCCCGTGTTTAAGTTTCCCCCTAAAAACTTCTGGGGAATCTGGAAAGTAGACAGTAGTAGCGACTGCACTGGGGTACATTTTTAAACCAAGGAAAATTCTACTCACAGAAAAATGACTGATATATTTATAAGTTCTGGTAAACACTTATTTTTGGAACTTCGTTGGTTCTGGGGAATCTGTGTTCGGTGTTAAGATTCCGATTCTCTTATCTTTGGAAGGAGACTGCAGTCTTTTGAAGGTGTTCTTGCGCAATGAATGTGACCTATTTTAGAAATAAACAAAACACATAGCTTATGTCATAACTTATAATCTCTGTGTTGGTTCTTGTTTGAAAGTACGAAGACTTTCATTGCAATTGATTTAAGTAGAAACATTGTCTTTCTTTATTTTACTTAACAATAGTGGATATTAATCGCAAAACTTGTCTCAAACCGTGGCATCCACGCAAAACTTAGCTGCATATCCTTTATAGCACATCTCAATCAATGCTAGCAACCTTGTGCTATTTGCGATTTTCTAGGCAATTGGTCGAGACAGGAACACAGAGCTGATCCACGACTCTGGTGATCGAGTGACATGGCAGTACATGACCGCCCACGCTTATCGGCATGGCACATGATGGATGGATGGAGGCAATTGTAGATGCATTCGTTTGTTATTGATTTCTTAACAACTGACGAACATATTACTGTGCAAATCAACGCATGGTGACCTGCTTTCAAATTGCCTTCGGCTGATTTCGAACCCTGGATACAGGAATATGAATCTGCATTTAATGTTCCAAGTCACAGGCGCCGGCCACGGGCCAATCCCTGCTGAATATTAATTATAAACTTTCCTGCTTTAAATTGGACCATCCAATAATGGATATTAGTTGTAAAACTCCCTGTATTATACTGGAGCCGGTCTCTCTGGCCGAGGGGTTACAACACTTTCTCCATAATCCCGTTTATCACGCAGAGTCTCGGAGCAGGCGAGAGATGGGAGCGGTTCAACTCCCGCTGGTGACTTGCGGTATAACTGAGCCGGCCGCTCCGAAAGCAATGGCAAACTACTGAGGGGAATCTTGCCAAGAAATCAACAGACAGCTGAAAGATGCTGCTGTTGACAGCGATGTCCTGTAAAAGGATATGCGAAAAAAAAAAATTATACTGGACCATCCGCTACTGGATAGTAGTTGTAAAATTCCAGGTAATAAACTCACCTTCCGCTATTGGAAACTAGACCATCCCCTACTGGATATTAACTATAAAACGTCCTGTCTAAAACTAGATCATCCACTACTGGATATTAACTATAAAACGTCCTGTCTAAAACTAGATCATCCCCTACTGGATATTAACAATAAAACGTCCTGTCTAAAACTAGATCATCCCCTACTGGATAATAACTATAAAACGTCCTG